>OU026149.1:35389102-35989102 GCA_907269125.1 Eristalis pertinax
GCCATGTACGCGTCATTACCTTGCTCTTAAACCGCAAATTCGACTACATGGTCACTGAAACCATGCATAACGCCAATCGTTGGACATGACACGCCTCGTGCGCGGGGTTGAAGGGACGAAATCCATCGATTTAGCGGATCAGGAGAATTGACCAGCGCTATCTAATACCTCGTCTTCTTGAAGACCTCCACAGACAGACGAAGATAAAATTGTTTAGACTCTCGCAGCTGTGGATGGCTAGAGTGCACCTTATCTCCCTCAACGCAGTCTACTCCAAGGGATGTGCATAGACACTCCCTCGAGTGCATTCAATGCGCATCCACTTCACCAGCCAAGTCCAAGTCTTCCTCCCCATCACTCCATTACAGGTTTCGCATGCAAGAGCTACCCCATGGGGCTAGTTTTATGCCACCTCCCAGAGAAGACATTATCCGCACTCGCGCATATGACTGCACTCCGCGCGAGCGACTGTAAATTGTGTGCAATTCAATTTCGTGTTGTTTTTATATGTTCCCTTCAAATTTTTCAACCCACCGCCCAGCCACTTCACCCCAAACATCTGCCTCCATCCGAACACCCAGAGTCGTTAGTTTTAGCCAGCCGGAGCGTGGAGTGTGTGTCCCCACACACGGGCACACAGCAAAAAGGGTGTAAACCAGTAGAAAACTTGTCCCTCAGCGCAAATAACACTGACCCAGTTCAGAAAGTAGTTTTTCGCTTTCGCTCGGCACAAGGAATGCAGAGCAAACCAATTTGCACCATTCTGAGTGGGGACTGAGTGGGGTTCCCTTTTAGCATTCGCTGCTGTGTTTGCGAATCTCAACCATGACGACGACGAGGATGACGACGGATGACGCGCTTCCTATGCGAATGGTTGGCTGTGGGTGGGAGCGCGAGCGCCCTAAAGCAGAGGATGTGTCATCAACACCAATTCCATGCCGAAGTCGTGGAAAAAACTTATATTTTCTTTCAATTGCATGTTTAGCTGTGAATTGCTTTTGGCCATACATCCCCCCCCCCCTCTCCGCAGAGAACACCGACAAAAACCGACGAAAGTTGTATAGTCTTTCAGTTGATTTGCGTGGCGGCTGGAGTCGCTGGGGAGGGGGGGGAGGACGGGTGGAAATATTTTCAAATTACTCACCCGATTGATGTCGTTTCCAATGAGCACCACGACAGCTCTGCAAACAAGAAGGAGAGAGCGAATTAAATTATTTGCCTTGTTGTTTGGAGAAAATTTTTTGACAGGAAAAATTTGTGAAGTTTTTGAACGTTTTTTGCTCGGTGCTCGTGATCGAATTGACTGGTCAAACGATCGAGATGAGGGCGGTGAGACAGGCAATTTGATGGAGGATTCTTCGACTACGGGGCTGTGGGTCAGTGGAACAGGAGAAGTTGAAGGCGGTAGCGGAGCACTGGACATCAGCCGAGGTCTTCTTCTGCATCTGCTGGTGCTACAGTTCGGTGTTCGGATCAGTCATCTCATTCGAGTTGAAGCAGCTATCACCCACTTCTGGGGTGCCACACACAAGTGGAGACGGACCTTAAGACAATTGGTGAGCGTTGGTAGAGGCAATTGATCAGAGATCGTGCTGACAGATGAGCCATGGTGGTTGATGTACAGATCCGCAACGGTCAAGGAAGGCTTTGTAACAAACGTCTTCCCTTTTGGGAAAGAAAATTCTATCTTGTAGAGGAGACAATTCTGAACAACCGATGTGTCCTAGTCATACGTCCTTTGGTGGCAAATGAGCACCGCTTGGCTGCGATCTCCGATTCCGGCGACCGATGGGCGACCAGATTTTCGTGCCAACAGTATGGCCACTTCCATGATAAATTCGTACAATCGGAGGGCTGCCTCTTGAACAGCTGTAACTTCTGCCTGGAATACACTGCAGTGGTTCAGTAGCCAAAGTGCCATAGAGAGTTCTGCCGAACTGGCGAATATACCAGAACCTGTGCCTTCATTCGATTTCGATCCATCTGTGTAGGTTTCCATTGTAACCTGGTTACGGACTTTGTCTCCATCACAGTCTTTGGAAACTATGGCGTTTTGGAGAACCTCCATATGCCCTCTGCTGTGAATTTATCCCAGCGATTGCATTCTCTTAGTCTTACTGTTACATGCGTAGCCGTAAGCTTCCCGTGGAGAAGGTGCAACAACATTTCTAGGGCACCTGGTGGGCGTTGATCTGAGTGTAGATACATGCTGATCTCTGTATTCTGCTTATTTTAGCAAAGATTATGTTTGACTTTCAGTGGCGTCCATCAGTGTTGGTGCAGTCAGTGTGTTGTTTTCGGTTTGATTCCCCATTTGGGTCCGACCATTTTCTTGCAGGTTTGCAGTGCAATCGAAGCTTTGCCGATACGTGGTGCTTGGGCGTTTTCTCGTGATGGCTATTGCGATAGCATTCTGCACCCGAGCACACTTAAGCTCTTGAGTGTAGCGTCGACTGTAATGATCCAGAGGAGAGGAGAAAAAGCTCCCCCTAGTGGTGTGCCTCTGAACACTCTTCTCTTTGGACAGTAGTTCACTTTACAGCCATCTTAGGTGTTGACGCCTGGCTGTACAGTCCTGCAGTCCTACCGGCTAGGTTCGCGAAAGAGGCGCAGACTAGTACAACCCAGTTTAATAAGCAAGTCATCGGACCCGTCGACGATGGAAGTCTGCCCAAGCTCAAGCTCAGACGCTAACATTCTCAGAATCGTGTCCAGCAAGGGGCTGGCGAATATTTCAATGATTTTATATTCCCCCCAATCGAGGCAAGACCCAGATCGAAATCTAGGTCATAAATGTCTGTTTTCGTTGAAATTTCCTTTCGGAACCACAAAATTGTTGCGGCGCCTGTGTCAAGCGCTAGTGGACACAATGGCCTCGTGATGGCAGTTAAAGGCGACTGTTTATGGCATTTCATGATTTAAAGGCAAATGCGTGCACACTCCTCCACTCGGTCGCCGCTGGTCCGGTGGATGGGGAGCCCACCAACGGCAGAGAAAGCGAGACCCAGCAGGCTTTTGTGCGAGACGAAGTCAGGTGGCCACTTAAGTCATCCATTTTATGTCACCTCACAGCCACAGCCGCCGCATGTCGGTGCCACTCACTCAAAATGTGCGTGCAGGTAATAAAAAAAAAAAGAAAAAAAAAAACGAACTTCGCGCGGAAACTGCAGATGGCCGGCCCCCATCCACCGCAGACGCCATTAAAATCCGCGTCACGCTCCTGCAGAACCAGAAACAACAGAGGCCTGAAACCTGGAATCCCCCCATCGCCGCCCCCCACCACACACCGTCCATCTGGCGTGGCATATTTCCATCCTCATTGTACGCCCTCAAAAGTGAGCCATTAAAGCCGCAGAAAATCATTAAAAAGTGTCTGCGGCAAGGCGCAACATTACAGAAGGAAGGCAAACGAAACATTATAATTCTTCTCGAATCAAAAGGACATACGGCCGCCCCCTCAACCCCCCCGGCCGTGCAGCAGCACGTCCAAATGGAATACATTTTCTGGAGAAAAAGGAAACAGAGAGAAAACACTTAATGCCAATCCGCTGTGCGTTACAGCGCGCGGCGTTGGATATAAATCATCCTGGGCGGCTGCTCGCCATGAATTGCTGGAATGTTTCCCTTTATTATGCCACCTGAAAGCCAAACGCAGCGAGGATCTCTGCGCACGCCAAAACAGAACCGCACACCGAGTGTAACCTCAAATATATTCGCAATGATTCATGAAATCGTAAAATCCTGCCTCGAAGCGGAGGGGGAGTTCACAACGCCACACCACAGCCACACATTGAGTCGTGAAAGGTTTTCCGCGGGCCATGTTGCCACGACATCACCATAGCGCACACCATATCGCACCGCCAGCCAGTGGCAACGCCTGTAAGTGCGGTACCATCGGTGCGTCCTTGTCCTCGTCCTCGTCCTCGTCCTGACACAACACACCAAAGGAGCGCTCGCAAGGTGAAGAGACGCGCGGCGGATGGCGGTGTATGGCGGAGTATTGTTTTTTGCTTGCGGCAGCCTAGCAGCCACGGATTGCGGGCGGTGAGAGAACGTTAAATTCGGTCGCCTTAACAATATCGTATCCGGGACGGGATGTTTATCGTGCCGTCAAGATAGACGATGGAGCGAGTGTGCTACGGGGTTGCCGCCAATGTGCGTTATGTGGGAAGGAGCTGCAGGAACTAAAGGCGCCACATTTCAGTTTCGCACAGCAGCGCACTAGAGAAAGGGGTGGCTGGGTGGGCGAAGTGACATTTATTCCACATGACATAACAATTTGTATGTGGACCCGACGCTACCGAGTGAACAGTAATTTATTGATTCCAGTGCCTTTTCTGCTCTTGGGAGAACGCCGCGCTCTGTACTGCCACCTGGGCCACGGTCGCGGCTGAGCCGGCGAGTCGACGGGTATCGTTGCAAATCCTGGCCAAACAACAAGCTATACGCTTGCCGGGGAAACTCGGCTGGGATTTGCGAACACGGAACCCGGGATTTGCACCGTGGTCCCGTTGCGGTTATAATGGTATTTTGAAATGAAGAGATACGTCTGGAGGGGGACCGACGGTCGGGGAAAACAGGCCTCATTTGTTGAAGCGATGCGATGTTGCGGGGGGCGTATGGGGTCTGTCGGGGGGCGGTGTCTTGAGGGTTTTATGGCCAAAATGTGGATCATTGACTTCATTCGCTGAATCGGTGACGGAGGAGGCTGTGTGTGTCTCATCGGGGCTTGCCAGTAGATTGAGTTTGCCGGGTGCCGGGGCGGATTTACACGTCCAGATGGTGTGGTTCACACTTATGCCCGCAGAATGAGGTTTGTTTTGCAAGGCGACATCAGGGGTGTATTGATCCAACACTTAAGGTCACCGGGCCATGAAGGGAGAGCATGTAGAGCTTAACAGGAAGCGTCATCGATTCCGAGTTTGTTTAGAAACGCAACTGAGGACGTTCTTTACCCCAGATAGCCGCCCGCCCATGAAGAGAGCGCTTGGACAAATTAGCGCCGGGGGGCGAAGAATAGCGCGGGTATAAGGCACGTACAGCGACATGAGCCTGACAGGGCTAGGGTGTATAGATCCAACGCCTAAGGTGGGCGGGTCATGAAGAGGGCATCGTGCACCGTCCTGAAGCGTCATCGACTCCGAGCCTGTGAAGCAACGCAACAGAGGACTCCATTTCACCCCAAACAACCACAAGAATGCCTCAGAGGCGATCCACCCCAACGCCCAAAGTTAACCAATCGAGGTTGCCCCCAAAGACCGAGAACTATGTCTCCCCTCTCCCCACCTCATCCATCAGTCAAAGTCGATTGAGCGTTAACTTAAAGATCGCTCAGTCTATTAGCCCATCCAAGGGCCGACAACATTTAAAGCCCATCGCAACTTCGGACAAAAGTCCTTGAAAAGGGGTCACAACCGCAGAACTTCAACAAACCAGAAATAGTCGTAAATACCAAAAATCTATCATCGTCACCTCTTTGTGAAGAGCCTCGGCATTTCATCTTTCGTGTCGTGTCCCCCACCCCCACCCCTTCATCAGCAGACAACAGACGAACATCCTTCGGAAAGAGGAAGAAAAAAAAGGGGGCCATCAACTAGAACCTCTTACGACAGCCTCAACTCAAAGAGCAGCGCAGAACAAAGCGCAAAGTATGTCATCAACTTTTAATGGATTTCAAAACCTCTTCACACAATCACACACATACACCCAGCTAGACGAACGAATATTCACTTCAGCGGATCTCTCGGCGAAAGTTTGAAAGCAACAAAAAGTGCAAAAGGGAAAATTAAACGAAGAATCTCGCACCGATCCGCCGGCCGGCGGACCGTAGCAACGTGTGGTTACTTGCAGGTGAACGCTCAAAAACAGCGCAGCGGTTTAACCCAGTTCGGGAGAGGGGGATGTTCCACTGAAAGGACGACGATAAATGCCCAGAAATGCAGTGCATATCCTCGTGTTTGCTCGTACCGCAGCTGAATGCGTCGTCATTCATTCGTCAGTGGGCCGAGCCTTGGACAGCGGCACACTTGAACGACTCTCATTCAACGCGCCTCCTGGAGGTCAGCGGAGGGACACTAATCATACTCCTCCGCGATGGAGGTCTCTCTTATCCGGATCAGAGCGGTGCCGCACGCACCACCACCACCCCCAAGGGAGACCAGCAGGAGTAATAATCGCACGACCCGACCCCGGGCAACGGTCTCCAATCGGTCACACGCGCGCCCGCATTCGGTGCCGTGAATTATGGCGCATTATAGGTACTTATTCGGCTAATTTTTGACACATTACATCCAATAAACAACGAGATACGAGGCCGGTGTCATGGATTCGTTCTCGGCCCGACGCGCTGATAGCGACCGCCAGCTCACTCGCCCGTATCCTTTTATGCACATCGCCCACCAGGGAGAGTGCCGGTATCTCGGTCGCAGCTCTGGTCCCTCTGCGGCCGTTTTATTGCGATAAAAAATGATGAATGTACCCCGATTTACCGAGAGCGCCTCGTCTGGCGATGCCGATGTCCTTGTTGGCAAAGATGAAGATGTTAACATGGTCTCGCTAGGAGTCAAGTCATAAATTTCGATGAAAGAAGTTCATGGCCTCTGGGGAGGGGGGCGGGGGGAACCCTTCGATTTGGAGGGGATGAAGTCCCCCCGGGGCACTCTAGTGACGGAATTCAAGAAAATTTCACGAATTCACCACGGCCAGTGTGTGACAGGCGACCGCCGCGACGTCCTTCTAGGAGAGTGCTTTGTCGCTCATTTGCCGGATTGTTTATGGGGGCGTAAAAGGACGTGAAGAACGTGCCCCTAGAATGCCACTGAAGCTGGAGCGATGAGGAGCCGTTGATGAGCCAAAGACCGAAGACCATGAGGCGGATCTACATAAAAGGGGATTTTATATGTTTGCCTATTTGCGGGCAGTTACGTGCGTTGTCGGTTAAAAGGGTTAAGCCATTGCGGTTTTGATGGGATTTCGTGGAATGCGCCTTGACAGCAATTATCGCGTGTGACGGCCGCTCGGATGTGGACGTGGTGGAAAATTGCGTGTTTTTTTGAGTGGAATTTTAGCTGATTGTTGATTATTCATGTGATTTTTCAAGCGTTTGGTTTTTAATTTGTCCAGAAAAGCAGCGGGGAATTTGCGAAACTGTTTGAAGTGTTTATTTGACGTGATTAGGCAATGCTTGCCATTTGCGTTTTAAGGATGTTTTCATTTAAATGTTGATCAGGTGAACTTTTTGTGTTGTTCACACGGAGAGTCTAATTTTAAGTCACTTTTTCGAGCATATTGGATGGTATCTCGCTAATTACACGTGTAATGTCGTCTTTGAAGGCTGCTGAATTATCGTCATAGACGACTGAGAATGCAAAGATTACATAATCCACAACGTAGCAGGCGGAAGCAGCGTTCGTGGAACCTATCTTTTGCTGTTACAGTGCATGGGGGCTCGGTGACTTCCCCAAGGACTTCTGCAGGCCCTGTCACACATGAGGAGGAAGGCGACTACATTCAGGTACCTGTCGGGCTCTAGGGACTCTCAAACGACAGCACATTGGAACCCCCTTCTTCGGTGACCTCAAGAGCCTAAAATGCCATCAAAAGACAGTCCATTTTGACAGACATTGCTTTCGCCACAAACTGTCGTATTCCTAGTTTCGCAACTGCCCCTGTTCATCCAAAGGCGTTCCCTCCAGCGACTCAATAAAATCCCCACCGCTCGTGAACACCATCATTTCCAACGCCTTTCCGAATAATTTGAAGTCAGCTCCCAATTTAACAGGATTTGGACAAAAATTTCGGAATAATCTAGTCCCCCCCCTAAACGAGAACGAAAGTCTGTGAATTACAATTCTCCAGCAGCGGCAACCCACACAAGATGTCGCAACAAGCTTGGGGGCAACTCAACTCGTGAGCTCAAAAACGCCTTCCCGCTCCGTGCACAAATTGACGCTCCAACGTGTCTCTCATTCAAATGAAGTGAATCGGCCCCGCCCGTCGAAGGCGACGACCCTCTTGTAAACAATCCTTCCGACACACAGACCAGACCCCGTCTTGAATGCAGGAAAAAAAAACTTTCCAACCCACTTGTCGATTCGGTCTCATTAACTCCTGCCACCAGCGGCTCACGGCTCGGGAAAGATCACGACCATCAGCACCCGTTGTCCTGTCGTGTTGTTCGAAAATGTCGCTCCGCCCCCTCTCCCCCCCAATGGCCAGTTGTCGCCATCCTCGGGTCTGCTTGCAACCCTAATTGACAATCCCAGCCAAATCATGACCACTCTCCTCCTCTCGGTGTATCTGTGCGACTGCCCGGGCCGCACTCTGTTACAAAACATGTCCCGGAGGCTGGCAATGGCATGTCCCTCGGCAACACGTGTAATTCCAAATCCACACTCTATATCCCAAAGTCATCCAATTACGCCAATTTAGCTCCACTTCCACCCCTTCCGCGCTTCTTGTTGACCAAGAGCCCGGCACCGCCACACTCCCGTGGACCTTTTCCCAGCGACCCCAGCATAGTCGGGCTTGCGCAGGCCAAATTTATTATCTCCGCAAGATATTCTCGATCCCAACACGTGCCTATTTAAGGCGAGGACGCTGCCTGGAATAACCACAAACAACTCGGCATTACAAAACCAAAATAATGTGTTTTTGGGGGCGACACCCCGGCCATCCAAGGGGGGCGGCAGTCCTTATCCCTCGAACGGCGGAGCAGAAGGGAGAGAAAAAACAAAAAAAGGAAAGAAGTGTATAAAATAAAGGATTCGTTCCACAGAAAATTGTTTCGTCGGTTGTGTAAGGCCCACGGGGGCATCGTAAGGCAGCGGTGGCGTCGCACTCGCACTTGTACTAGTACTCGTGTATCCTGCCTCGGGAGCGTTGTGGACGCATGAAATTTTTGCATGCAACACACCGAGACACGTCGAGCACCGTGAATCCATGAAAATGAAACGAAGAATCATTTGAATGGGAACACCATGCCTTCCGGGGCCAAATGTGAGCCACGAGTGGGTGGCAAAGACGGAGAGAGAGAGAGAGAGAGAGAGAGAGAGCGACACTTTTAAGTGTCTTCCACGTGACACTCGGGGGACTCGTACAGAATGAAGTCGCACGGCACATGGAGGAGCTGCGCTGCGGATACTCTGAATTATGCCTGTCAGTCTGAGATGTGAGTCGAAGTGCTGCCGGCTGGGGAGTGGGGATGGAAAGGTGAATTAGACTCACGAATGACTTCTCGGCAAAATCTCTCTGAAAGAAGCCCTCACAAATTTTCGTGATCCTTTGAATGGGGTTGAGTTTGAATGGCATTGTCATGCTCGCAGGTCGTTTGGGAGGCGGCGTGTGTGCGCGGATGTGTGGCTAACATTAGTGTGTTGACAACGACAAGGTGAGACGACGTGTTAGTGGATTTAATTATGTGCGCCCGGAGGGTGTGCCGGCTGACTGATGCCGGATTGGGCCGCCGAAGGAGTCTGGGTGGTTGGAGGTCTGACGAGCAGGTGAAGGGGGTAGATTATGTAGAAGTGGCCAATGGGGCTATATTTGCAGCTCTAGAGGAGCCACAGCAAACAGATGAACTAAATGAATCAGAGGAACAAGGGGAATCAGAGCGAACGTGAGGTAGTGGAACCGGCAGAACGAGAGGAATGAGCGGGACCAGGGGAACGTGAGGAATCAGAGCGAACGAGTGGAATTGGTGGAACGAATGAAATCAGAGGAACGAGCAAAATTAGAGGAACGGGAGGAATCAGAAGAACCGAAGGAATGAGCGGAACCAGAGGAATGTGCAGAATCAGAGGAATCAGAGGAACGAGAGAAGTCAGAAGAACGAACGACACCAGAGGAATGGGAGAAATTAGACGAAATGGGGGAATCAGTGGAACCAGAGGAACGATGGGAATTGGAGGAACGAGCGGATTTGGATGAACGAGAGGAATCAAAAGAAGCAGAGGAACGAGCGGAATCAGGGGAACGGGAGGAATCAGAGCGACGGAGAGGAATTGGAGGAACGAAAAGAATCAGAGGAACAAGGGGAATTAGAGCGAACGTGAGGTAGTGGAACCGGCGGAACGAGAGGAATGAGCGGGACCAGGGGAACGTGAGGAATCAGAGCGAACGAGTGGAATTGGTGGAACGAAAGAAATCAGAGGAACGAGCAAAATTAGAGGAACGGGAGGAATCAGAAGAACCGAAGGAATGAGCGGAACCAGAGGAATGTGCAGAATCAGAGGAATCAGAGGAACGAGAGAAGTCAGAAGAACGAACGACACCAGAGGAATGGGAGAAATTAGACGAAATGGGGGAATCAGTGAAACCAGAGGAACGATGGGAATTGGAGGAACGAGCGGATTTTGATGAACGAGAGGAATCAAAAGAAGCAGAGGAACGAGCGGAATCAGGGGAACGGGAGGAATCAGAGCGAAGGAGAGGAATTGGAGGAACGAAAAGAATCAGAGGAACAAGGGGAATTAGCGGAACGAGAGGAATCAGAGCGAACGAGAGGAATTGGAAGAACGAAAGGAATCAGAGGAACGGGAGGAATCATAGGAACAAGAGGAATCAGAGGAACGAGCAGAATCAGAGGAACAGTAATAATTATAGGAACGATAGGAATCAGAGCTAACGGGATGAATCAGAAGAACACGAGGAATGAGCAGAACCACAGGAATGAACAGAATCAGATGATCGAACAGAATCAGAGGAACGGAACAAATTAGAGGAACGAGAGGAATCGGAGGAACGTAAGTTATCAGTGGTACGTTCGGAATTAGCGGAACGAGAGGAATAAAAAGAAGCAGAGGAACGATAGGAATCAGTGGAACCGGAGGAACGGGAGGAATCAGAGGAACGAGATGAATCAGACGAACGAGAGGAATCAGAAGTACCGGAGGAATGAGCGGAACCAGAGGAACGAGCAGAATCAGAGGAACGGGAGGAATCAGAGGATCGAGAGGAATCAGAGGATCGAGAGGAATCAGAGGAACGGGAAGGATCAGGGGAACGAGAGGAATTAGAAGAACCAGAGGAATGAGCAGAACCAGAGGAACGAGCAGAATCCGAGGGACGGGAGGAATCAGAGGAACGAGGGGAACCAATGGAGCCCGAGGAACGAGTAGAATCAGAGGAACGGGAGTAACAAAAGCTCTCAGAAGAATCAGCGAACACAGAGGCTCGACTAAGCAATGGCCAATCCCCAGGCAAGACAGAGAAATGGACCAACTAGAGCCGCAGAGCACCAGGCGGCAAATCCAGTGACCAGCGCCCATCAAGCCATCGACACAGACACTCGTTTCGAGTTCGATAAAGATCAAAGAGACCCCGGCTTACGCGTGCCTCCCATCGAACATCCAAAACCATCTCAAGCCTACGGTATCTGTGCATCCCATCGTGATGCTGCGAACCCACAACCATGAACCGAACCAACCCCTATCTGAACATGGGAACTTTTCAATTTCATTTATTAGATAACCACCAATCCATTGGGAGCGTGTGTCGTCGATGACCCTCTTTCACTAGCCCCGCAGCAGCGGCAGGCTGTCCTTGCGCTAATTTTTCATTGTTTGCGGGACGACTCGCACACACTCACACACACAACCCTCCAGGTGGTGGTGTCAGCAATCAATACTCTCGTGAGGGTTGTCCCCTTTGCCATCGAATCGATATCGATAAAACACTAGAGCTCACCTCAGCCCTCTATGTCCTGGCAGCAGCGTTCCGTTCCGCTCCAGTTCGCACAAAGGTCTCGATTCGAAGTTAATGACCGCAACACACGGTATCCTGGAGAGAATTTTTCAATCATCCCTCGATTTCGTCAATGAATGCATTAAGGGACATCGAGTCCTGGGAACAATGCCATCGTCCCCCTCCCCGCCGGAAGGCATTAGACCCGGTGCGGCTTGAAAACATTTTTTTTTTTCGTTTTCTTTGTTTTGCCTTGAAGGCATTAATCCAAGTCGCCTGTGCGCCTGTTTGTTGGTTCGTCCTCATAAATCATAGGCCAAGGCGATACCTGGACCCGGAAATATTTTTGTCATCTGCCCCCCCCCCTCTGTCCGTCCGTACATCTGCCGGCGAACGGATGCAGAGACGACCCTTGACACCTTTTTGCTGCACCAAAATACCGAACATCGGACACCGACAGCAGGACGAAAGGACAAGCTTTTGTGCAAGGATTCAGCAAAAACCTCCATTGAGGCAATAATTCATGCACTTCAGTTCCACATGCTCGTGCGTGTGTGGGGAGAGTGGAGTGGAGATGATACCCATCGGGGGTGTCATCATCCTTTTCACTTTCAAACGGAAGTCATACATCTCCTCGGTCGGCGGAGGGGGGAGGGGACGGTCTCTTTTAGGCCACCGTTACCGTCTGAAAAACGAATGTCAAGGAAAGTGATGAATTTATTGCGAAGGTGGCTGATGGGGACTGCCTGCTGCAAGTTAAGTGTGTGCCCGTGAGACAAACGAGCGACGAAATGACTGGTGAATGGATCTGGACAGAACATGGCTTGGACAGACAGACGTACGCCTGTCGGACTCACTGAACACGTCCGAGGATGGCGCGGGGAAATGGGTACAATTAGCCCCGACATTGGCTCACTTGTGGTGTTTTGAAAGGAACCACAGATGCTGGTCCTGTTTCCAATTGGAAGGGAAATCAAGTTTGCAGGCGAGACCTTACCATGCCCTCGGCAAGCTCGAACTCAGCAACGTCCTTTAAGGACTCTTCTGGATGAGCTGGATGAATGCAATTTCAACTGATTGCTGGGGAGGAGTTGCCGCAACGTGTTCGAGTCCGTTTGAGTCACGTTCTTCGTGTGGGTGAATTTCATTAACCTCAGCTGCGACAGGAAGGACTGAGTCACACACGCACACGGCGTGTCGGCTGAACGGTGGTGTTGTTAAAGGATTGTCGTTGATTGGATTTCACCACTTCGAGGATTGCCGTAAGATTGATTTGATTTCACTGTTCAAAGACTGTTTGTGGATGGTGCGCGGAGAGACCTCCTCCAGCGGTGATAGACTGAGGTTATGAGCTGCGACTGAGCGACTCCGCGATTGAGCGAGCAATTTCGTCGCCTTAGCCTTGAACCTGAAGCTTCTTCTCAGTCTTCTGGAAGACAAGGCCTGGGTTTTTAATCTGGATCACGATTTAAAGACGATCACGATGATGCAGTCCTTTTGGGTGTACACACTACACGGACGGCGGTTTGGAACACCTTGTGAACATTGGCATTAAATGCCCGTGGATTGACGATGAACTGGTGCGTCTAAAAGTGCCTTAAGGGAGTCTTCAATCGCCACGATTTGGATTCTGTATATCAGGCGCAGAAAGACAAAATGCGACAGCAGCCGTTTTCAACAAAAAAAAAAAAAAAGGAAAAAAGTGTGGGCGACAAAAGGGAACCCTGTGGAACACCAATGTTTAGACAGAGCCGCGAACGGTGACTCTCTCTTGGCTACCGAGAGATTTTCGGTCCCGAGTTAGATAGGTTTGTAGGTAATGGGGTGCCCTTACGGCCTTCCGTCCGTGGCTCCCATAGACCAACGTGTTGGGTCCACTGTGGCCATGCTAGGGGGTGCTAACCAACGTGAGACCGACTGTAGTTGTAAAACCAGCTAGATTTTCAGCTCAGCACCGCTTAAGTCAGCCAGTTCTATGAAGAACTGCTTTCCTAGAAGCTATCTTCTTTTAGTTGCTAGGTTTGGGCATTCGCAGAGCAGACGTTGAATGTTGATTCTGTTTCTTCCTCATCTATGCAGCGATGTTGATCTCGCCTTGCTCAGCATCACCCATAGAGCCCTTGCTGTAGCTTCAATATTGAGGCCAAGCATGCGAGTATTGGCTCTGTCCAGGGTTTCGCCTTGAAGGTTATTCTTTATGGAGCTGAGCGGCCAGGAAATCCTTCAGTTCCGAGCCCCTCTTCGCGAGACTGTCGGCTTGGATTTCAGTGTGTCCCAGTACCTGGCAGAGGGTATCACAAAGGATGTCTGGTCGACGGTTAGTCTGCACAGTCCAACCAGCTTGATGATGATGACCAGATGTCAGAGTGTCTGATGCTATGGCCTCCATTCGCCGGTAACATTTAGGTCTCTCAACTCGAGCGCTGCTTCATGTGCAGCAGCCACTTCGGCGTGAAAAACGCTGCAGCCGTACCAGGGATTCCTCGAAGAACTTACAAAAGACACCCGCCTCCTCTATCCACGCTCACCTTTGAGTCGTCAGTGTATAGGTAGAGCCTGCTATCGCAACTAGTTCCTTCCATTGTTCCCTGTCCGAGTTAACGAAAAAGCGAATGAACTTGACGACGAAACTCAACAAGGTGCACGATCACACGCACCGGACAACGGCACGGAAGACTCTCTTTCGCAGAGAATACCAAAACCGGACCATTTGCGTGACTTTTGGTCGAACCTATAGATCCGATCCAAAGGCTGAGTACTGAATGGCAATGATGTACGCATGGCATGGTAATGGTCCCTTTCGGGCACTATAATGTAGGCATCCTGACTGACACTGGCTCCTGCAACCGCTGCAGACACGACCAGGAAATAGGTTCTTCTCGACATATCTCTCATCTCATCCTCTGCGACTGTGCAGCATCTACCAGGAAGCACGAGGCTCTCGATGGATGGTCGTAGTAAGCCTGCCAATTCCACTTAATCACTTAGAGTGCATCAGCTGTCATCGTTCTGGGCACACTGCTTCCAGTCAGCTTTCAGACTACGATGTCTCTCGTCATCATTTCGGCCTTGTTTTCTTTCTCGAACCAGGAGCCTCGGATTCGAAGACCCTCTTAGCTTAGCTTAGGATCCACAAGCTCGACGTGAGTCCAGTCGGTGACGGCAGTCATTTTTGTCCGCCAGACTACATGCACACCTTGGCACAGCTCCTAAAGCTCGTGATAATGTCCTCTCCTCCATGAACCTTGCTCGCAGATACGACAATACAACCGGCGCAGGGATTTGTCTTAGTTTTGCTTCGCTCATCGTCCATCTTTCGCCTGCCACATGGTTTTTGGTCCTTCGAGCCGGAAGTTGTTTCGACAAACCGAAGTAGCACCCGTTGCCAAGGGCGATTCTAAATCGCAGTTACTAGGTGGAGTTTACGTTTGACCCGACGTACATGAACTTCTACTTCGGACTGGACAGGCGAGCTTGTGAGACCACGCAACAGAGGACGTCCGCTTCTAAGGTGACACACACAAGTGGGGACGGACTTCATGAAGTTAGTCGGAGAGTTAGTCCATCGCAGCCATCACAAGCAGAAGAATAAGCCAATGTAACGCAAACAGGCAACCCATTGAACGACAATCGAATGGTCTCAGGCAAGCAGCGGTCACTGGGGCGTCCCTGGCAGACCAGACCACCCTAATTCCCACGAGCGAAGTAAATCCAAATAAAATTGATTTGTTTCCTTTAAGGACACCATTCTGAAACCCCTCAAATGCCCTCCAACCATTAGGAAACCCTTTACCGACTGATACAGTGACACACACCCCAGAGTACACAGACCGCGTCGGCGGAAAAGTAAAACCCCATCGAAATCCAATCGCTCTTACTGACGTCATTGCTGAGCAAATAAATTGAATTTCGAAACGATTGACATTCAGACACAAACCGAGCACAAGTCAAGGAAAATAAAAGAAAAGAAAAGAAAAACAAACACACACTCACTCACCAGCACCAAGGTACAAGTCAATTAAATGCACGAGAATCCTTTGAATCCTTCGCCCAGTGACCTGAAATGAGAAAGCGAAACAAAAATAAATTCAATGAAGTCATGAGAAGGGACGAGGACAAAATGGCAAAAGTACGTCAAAGTGCAGCCCCCCCCCCCTCCCCACCTGCCACCCACTACATATCGTCTACCCAATCAAATATGCATTACTCAAACTGACACGACACCAATTTGCGGTTAAGTTCATTGAACAGGTGTTCCTATTTGTGTTCCAGGTACCCTCAGATGGCATCTGACATGCAATCCTTTTTCCAAGGAACAACGAGAATTACGTTCAAAATGAACGTAGCCGTGGCTCGCGAGCCGTGAGGCAGGGGGCTGCGACTGTCGACACAGGCTGTTCGCTGGCGGAGACACTGGGACGACGACGCGCGGTTGTCCTCCGTCGAGTTCCAGTGGATCTCGAGAACGAAGAAAAAAAAAGGAAGGAAGCACGAGATTCGGAGAAACGCTCCTCGTCGAGAGGAAGGATACGAATGACACGCATGTGGGTGGCGGCATTTTGCGGAGTTTTAAATAATGTCAGAGAGCGGGTTGAACTTTAAATAGAATGAGGGGAGGGGGGGGGGGAGGGGGGCAGAGTTACTCGCTAGGTCTTAGGAATGTTTCTTGGAAACTTGTGGGGGGTGTTGCTCCTTTTGAAGACATTCCTTTATCGATTCGGAAAGCGGGTGAGGCGAGTGTTGGAAAACTGAGGCGAGCTAGAACAACTGAGAAGTTTCGGTTTTGTTTGATGACAGGCACCTCAACTGCGGCGTTCGATGTGCTTGAACGTCAACGAGTTTCAATCACCCGCCTGTGCGTCGACTTCAAAGAGTTGAGTTGAGTTTTGGCGGTCTTTGCATTTCATTTGCTGGTGGATAGAGGGTCTCACGGAAATTCTAGGTGTTGTCAATCGATTTGCGGTACTTACCGAGGGGGCCGTCTAGTGGGTTTTTTTTTTTGTAAATCGTAGGTTATTTTCACTGACTTTGCGACAGGACGTAATATGGTCATAAGTAGCACAAGATTCCCTCGCAAAAGAATCCACACAGCAACCTGGCGATCTCCGGGCGGTCGAACCGCCAACCAAATTGACCATGTGCTCATTGACGCATGACATGCGTCAAATATCCTGGATGTGCGAACATTCAGAGGGGCAAGCGTCGACTCTGACCCTTTCCTCGTGGCAGCACGATTCAGAGCCCGACTGTCCATTGTCAGAAAGCTGCACCAGCCAACAAAGATGAGTTTTGACATTGGACGCCTGAGCACAAGGGAGATTGCCAGAGCTTACGAAGAGCAATTAAGTGAGAGACTTTCCGGTATGCCTACGTCGAACATCAACGCCAACGGTCATCAAAGAGGTAGCGAAAACCAACCTACCACACCCCGACAAGATGGCGAGTGTGAGCAGAAGAAACGTGCAACCGACGAGGCATACCAAAAAGGGCTGCAAAGGAAAACTAGAGCAGCGCAAGGGGAGTACCGGGCTAGATGACGGGAGGAGACGAAGCTTCTACGCCTCTCGCAACCTCCGAGCTCAAGGACATCGAAGAGTCTAGGGATAGACAAAAAATACGGGCCTTTTATATAAAAGCCAAAAGCCTGGCTTCAGGCTTTATGAAAGGTACCCAGGCTCTTCGAAATCGTGAGGGTAGCCTTGTCACTGACCCGCAGGGAATAGTGGATGTGTTTAAGCAGCACTTCCAACAACTGCATAATGGGCCTGACCGGGAGAGAGTGATAGGGATTCAGGAAGTAGTCCTCCCACCTAGCTCTGAAGAAGTCGGAACAGCCATTAAAAGGCTGAAGAACAACAAAGCCGCATGCTCCGATGGTCTACCACCTCAGAGCTCTTCAAGGCCGCTGGCGATGTTCTGGTGGGGAGCATGCACCAGATCATCAAGACGAAAGCATGCCCGACGACTGGAATATCAGCTCCATATGCCCCATCAACAAAAAAAGGCAATCTTACCTCTTGCAACAACTATAGAGGTATATCCCTGCTCAACGTCGCCCAAGATCCTGTCCAGCGTACTGTGTGAACGTCTAAAGCCGTTTTGCACCGCACTAATCGGCACGTACCAGTGCGGCTTCCGGCCCGGCAAATCGACTATAGACCAAATCTTCACATTAAGGCAAACCCCGGAGAAGGCCAGCGAGTTTCAAATCGATACGCATCACCTTTTCATCGAGATCAAAGCCGCATAAGACAGGATTCATCGAAAGGAGCTATTCGATGCGATGGCCGAATTCGGGATCCCGGGAAAACTGATCCGGTTGTGTCGCACCACGCATACACATACGCGATGCACCGTGCAGTTCGGCTGAGGGATTTCCGAGCCGTTTGCAACTTGCACTGGATTTCGGCAAGGAGATGCGCTGTCGTGTGATTTCTTCAATCTGGTGCTGGACAAGATAGTGCGGAGGGCAGCTGTAAACACGGATGGCACTATCTTCTACAAGTCGGTCCAACTGTTGGGGGAACGCAGATGACATCGACATCGTCGCGCGTTCTCAACGTGCCGCAGTGGGGGCTTTTACGGCGATTGAAGAACAGGCAAGACGAACTGCTCTCAAGGTCAATGAGGACAAAACGAAATATATGCTGTCGACCAAAAAACGTTCCCTCGCACACCACCTTGGACAAAATTTCACGATTGACAGCGCTACAATTTTGAGGTAGTCAAGGAGTGTGTTTACTTTGGGGCAAACCTGAACTCCACAAACGACATATTAGTGGCGATCTGACGTAGAATCTCCCTTGGCAGCAGGAGCTACTTCGGTTTGTCAAAACAACTGGGCTCAAAACTCCTGACTCGACAACTCTTATTTTGTCAATCCTGCTCTCTGAAGCCGAAAGCTGGACGCTAAGCAAAACTGCAGATCTGATTCTTAGTACTTTCGAAGGAAAAGTTCCACGACGGATATACGGTCACGTCTGCGAGGAAGGCGATTGGAGGAGAAGACATAACCGATAACTCTACGAGCTGTACCAGGATGTTGATGTAGTCCGGAAAGAAAAAATCCGTCGACTGCACTGGCTCGGCCACAATTCGGAAATATTGAAAACTTGTTTCCAAAGTGAGTGCTGTGTGGTCCAAATAGTGCGTTTTTTTTTTTAAAAGAAGAAGTTTTGGCCGAAATGGAGCACCCACCGCGTCTGTTCTACGCATTAAGCAAGCGTGGGCAAAAAGTTCGTGAGACTGGTATGCTAGTGGACGTCATCGCACTGTGCGCACAGATGAGAATGCGGCTGCTGTGGCCTTCTTCGAAAATGTGCCTGGGAACAGCGCTTCGGTCAACGGTGGGCGTTACAGAGCCATGTTAACCAACTTTTGTTTGTACTGAAATCGAAGACATGGATTCGGACGACTCCTGGTTCATGCAAGATGGCCCTTCCTGCCACACAGCCTATGCCACAATCGATCTTTTGCGCACCAAATTCCCAAATTGATTTGACGATTTGACTGCTTGGGAAGTTTTTTTGTGGGGGACCATGAAGGACCGATGCTATGCCAACAAACCGGAGACGATTCAAGCCAATGTCATCCAAGCTACAGCCCGAAACCATCAACAGGGTCATGGAAAATTCGGGACATTCGGACACAATATGCTCCTGCGAAGCCAGCCGACGCAGCCTCTTGAACGACGTTGTATTTCATAAATAATGGGAATGTTTGTTCTTACTAATAAAGCCATAATACATGGAAAAAAATGAATTTTGTTAGTTTTATTGTATTTTCAAAAAGAAGCCTGTATCTGGCCCACTATCCCCAAATAGCACTGGTCAACAAAATCACACTTTTTTCTGTTGCATGAGGTTTTCCAACTGTTTTTGACTAAGCTGAGGTCGCTGATTTCAAACTAGTTTTTGAGATACAGCCATTGTCCATATTCTTGTAAAGGGTGTTTTTTTTTTTTTAAAAAACAAAGATGATTTTTTAAAGCGGCATGAAATTTACTTTATTCAAAAGATAATTCAACTGCGCCATCCAGTACTTTCTGACTACCAAACACTTGATGGTCCTTGCGTATCTTCACAGATGTCTACCCTAATGATCTGTATTTCCAATCATTTCGATTGGCGAACCACTGTAGCGTCATTCGTAGCAGAAATTGCAGCGATCAAGTTCGTCATGAGTTCTGCCACCAAAGTTCACTTTGTCTTCGACGACTTATATGAGAGAACGTCCGTACGCACAAGGGTGGTTACTGCAGAAGCTAGACCCATTTCCACACCGCAGTGTTGTCCCTTCGACTGTCAATCCGAACTCTAAACTACCGCCTACTCCCTCTCCACCCGTCCATCGTTCTCAAATCCAACAGATGACAGCTCCACCTCAAGACCGTCCTCTTTCAATGAATTTTCCCTAATTTACTGCCCCATCAGCCATTGTTTGGAACCACTGCAAAGCAATTGAAAGGAACAGAAAATCCCGGAAAACCGTTTCACAGTTCCACTTCTCACCGACAACCATCCTCTTTCACACGATTGCCGAAATGAATAGCACCCGATTTTCGGTTCAGTTTAGCTAACTGTTTTCATTTTCGCACGAATTCGCCATAAAACGCTCGTTTCCATGATGGCCGCCCGGAACTTTCACACGACGTCCATCCGCACCTCCCACCATACCGTCGAAAAAGAGGTGCAAACACTGCACACACAACCCCCTACTGTGACGACCACAGCCGAATGAGAAGTTCGCTCGAAAAAAAAGGGGCGAAAAAACGCAGATGAATAGCGTCAAAGACTCAAAGGAGGGTTGCACAGGCGACGGGGCATAGAAGCGCTCACACACTCGGTAAGATTCAGGGACGAATTTACAGGAATCCACCGTGCGAACAGTTGTAACTGAAGTGCAAATATTTTCCAATTTGCACAAGGACATGCTCATACATCGCCATCGACGCGGGATGCTGCTTGACGGTGCGGTGCCGCTACTGCTGGTGCTGCTGCTGCTGGTGGTGAAGTTGTTCACTCAATTTCGGTGCTTTTTGCTTCTTTTTCCGGTTTGTTTTGTGCACTCGGGAAAAACTGCAGCAGGATGTTATTTATTAGCACTCCTCCGGAGGGGCTGTGAGAGCGGCGGGGGCCTTGGACGAAAGTGGGCCAATTTTTTGTCGTTCGATTCGATCTTGTGCGGGGGAATTCCATAAACCATCGATGGCGGCAGAGCTTAATCATCGCCAATTGGTGCGCTGGAGGGTGAAGGACTGCATGCGACGCGGACGGAGGAGATGTGGGAAGTTTGAGGAAGTTCGCAGTTTCGCCGGCCTTCAACTATCGACATCAGTTGTGCACTGGCCTGCGGAGAGATAATGAAACTACGTATCGTCGGCAAAAATATGGCACCGCAATAAATTATTTAGTTGTAGCCACTTTGTTTTGCTGTCCAGCTGCAAATGGTGTGTGTGTGTGTGTGCGTGGTGACATCATCATGAGGGGGATGTTTTGGCAACGTTGCAGGAGAGGACATCCATCTGCAGACTCAATCAGATGCTCACTCCACTCGGTTGGATTGCCAAAAAAACGTTCGTCTCTGTCTCTCGCCCGCTGGCTTTTTTTTGATTTTAATTTTCCGCCAAATAGACACGGGAAAAGACACACGAAAGTCAATAGAAATGTCGTTGGCAATCATTCCTGACGGCACTCTTCTTCTGCTGCTCCTCCACCCATTCGCCTCTGCAGCGAAGAAAACAAAGCAAAAAAAAAGAGAAGCTGTCTGCAGCCGACATATTGGTATTGTTTGTGCCACAGTCAGGATTCTCATTCGGGCCGCGACACACTCAGCCACCCTCACGGCACGGCACGGCACAGATCGAACGCGAACCTTTGTGCGCACATCTGCCGTGCATGAGATGTCAATGCAGCGCGCCGCGATTCCACAATTGAAACCGATAACCGTGGCGGGGCGGTGTGCGTGGTGTGGTCTCGAAATCATTTTCGACGGCTTTTAGCGTAACCCGAGGGTGGTTAATGGATTTCTGACGTTTCGCTTATTAAAATTTCATATGCGTAAGGGGAAGTTGTCTCTGCTACTCTGTGTGGGTGTGCGGGTGGTTTGTGAACACCACCTTACCATAGACAGAGTCACGGCCAGGGATAAGAAAAGCCGCTGCTGCTTGCTCTTGATATCGGTTTTCGAAGTGAAATGTCAGCTCATCCTGTTCTGTGGGACGGTGGGGGGGAGGGGGGGGGGGGGGGGGTATTGGGTCTGAGATAGTGAAAGGAAAACGATGTCCTTGAAGTTGAGTGCGTTTGATTTGAATGTTGGCGGCAGTTGCCCGGGAGGGGCTTCAGACTTTTGACTGGAAGAGGGCCCACTCCGTGGCCACGTACCCCACCATCCCATTAGAAGCAGATTAAAACGTTAATGTCACTGAATTACTGGATGAGTTGGTGAAGGATTGTGGCTAAAATGAATTGTGTTTTGGTTTGGATTCCTGTTCGGGTTGGACATTCGTTCAAAACCTCGCCAGAGGCTGACTACCACAAGCTCACGCTGCGAAGTTGATCGACTTATGTAATCTTGAACATCGCAAAAAAGGACATCTTTTTCCATTTCCTAACGCAATAAGCTCGTCTGGGCTCCTGGACACACGGGGATTGCAGCTGCAGATGAGCCCGAGCTGAGGCTGGTTCGAAAACTGCATCAAAATGAAACAAATCACATGACAGCGCGTTGCTTTGTCTATAACTTCGCATGGCTCAGTGAATTAGTCGGCGAACTTGAGGGTTATTCATAGTCATTGTCGCACAGACGCGTATTCATGTCATACTCAAGCAAACTTGCCGCATTTAGAGCCTTAATGGGATTTGCATGTAGTCCCTGAGCAGCCAAGGCATTCAGAATGTGGATCTTGGAATGGAGGCATGAGTGACCCTTTTGTTCATCTGGGACGACAGTCAAAAGGAACTCAGTGCGTAATGGGCAACTCCCCTGATGACTAGACGTTGACTACACGGACTTGGGCGAGCTGTGGTTTCAGCAAGATGGGACTACGTGTCGCACACTTCACTCAGGACTTATTTAAAGTCACCGTGGCATTGCCTAGCTTATGGGACATATGTGATATTCTTCAAGTCTAAACCCCTCCACGATATAAAGTTGTACGATGAGAATAAGAATTAAGTCAGTGTCTGTAAATTGTATGTCCTCCCCTGAGAGATCTAGTTGAGGTCTTTCGACTCATCTGGGGCAACATTCCGTTCAACGCTTAGTATGCATCACAGTCTTGGAGTGATGTTTGTAAATAACTGGACGCTGGACGCCGACCCGGGGACTGAACGTCAACCCAAGTAGAACAGAACTGTCACACTTTACCAATAAGAGGAGAATCCCTCAGTTCACTTGTCCGACTATACGAGGGGCGTTCAATATATTCTCGGTATCGAGGTGAAGCTGTGGTTGTATATATAAATTGACTTATTTATCAAGTAATACTATTATTTTAGTGCATTCATGTAAAATTTCATATTAATGTGATTATTAATTCGCGTTTTATCTCTAGTTAAAGAGAATCATAATGGCAACTGAGACGATGATGGTGAAAATTGAGCATAGCGCTGTAATTAAATTTCTCACTAAGCAAGGAAAAACTATTCATGAAGAGATGGTGGCTGTTTACCAGGGTGCCGCACCTTCATTATCAACTGTGCAAAAGTGGTGAAGTGAGTTCAAGAGAGGCAGAGAGAGCATTGAAGACGACCCCCGGGTGTGTTGCTTCTTGCATGACAACGCTCCTGTTCACACGGCGCGAGTTTCCAAGGCTGCTGCGCAAGATTGTGGTTTCGAAGAAATCCAACAGACCTGGCCCCCAGTGATTATTTCCTGTTTCCGGATTTGAAAAAATGTCTTCGTGGAAAACGATTTTCGGATGATGAAGAACTCAAGTCGGCAATAAATGGGTATTTTGCAGAGAAAGAGGAAATTTTTTTTTTTTTTAGGTTTTAAAAAAGCTTATCTCAAAATGTAACAAATGCATTGATGTTAGGGGGGATTATGTTGAAAAATAAAAACAATTTAAATTGAATTCGCATTTTCCTTCATATCGATACCGAGAATATATTGAACGCCCCTCGTAAATGGACTTGAACTAAAGCTCTCAAGGGCAGCAACGTACTTGGGCATGATGCACGATTTCAAACTCACGTGCAAAGAAAATGCAGAGGACCGTATAAGGAGGCATATGTGGTGTTCTACAGACGGGCCTTGGGAAAAACGTGGGGCTATACATCGGCTAGACACCATGATAGGAAGACCCATCTTAATCTACGGATCTCTGGTATGGTGCAAAGCTGTGGAGAAGAAGTATATCCTCACTCAGCCAAAGATCAAAGATTGGCCTGCCTAGGCATAAAAGCTTGTCTCAGAGCTCCTCATCCCTCCTCTCGACATATTCTGTAGTACCAGTGCAGCCTTTTCGGCTTAGAGAGGCGGGATTTTGGAAGAAACAAGTTGGAAAGCAGCGCAGAACATAGGACAAATCGACTGACTTCCATCAACCCCTGCTCGTGCAAAGAACTTCTACCTACGGTTTCCGGACCGGGAAGAATCTCATGGACAAGTGGTAGTAGCAGAGGCGGAGATCGCCGTATATATCCTTTCTAGTTTATTTCTTGAAGTTGCCGATAACATGATTCAGCGATTGACTCTCAGGAGACATTTGTCGTACAACACAAAATCCAACAGGAGGCGAATTGTCCGCTTGGTCTACCAATACGTCAAGAAGAACAAGACCGTCCCAAAGTGCGGTCAATGTAAAGAGAAAGTAAAGGGTTTCCGACCAACCTGCCCAACTGTTCGTCGCGCATACGGTGGTGTCCTCTGCCATGGATGCTTACGCGAGCGTATCATTCGTGCCTTCCTCATTGAGGAACAGGAGATTGTTAAGGCTTTGCAGAGTCAACGTGAGGCTGTTAAGCCAGTGAAAGCTATCGCCGCTGCCCCACAAAAGAAGACCACTCAAAAGTCGGCGTCAAAGTCTAAGAAATAAGTGTCCACGATTCATACTTGATACAACAATTTTTAGACACTAGCCTTTGGATTCCGATGCACATAGGTCGTAGGTACGCCTAGATGGGCGGCTGTGGCTCGCACTGAGGGACCTAAATGTTACCGATCACTATTTTTTCTGATAGCCAAGCGGCCATATCAACAGACACTCTGACATCGAAGCTGGTTGGACTAGGCAGGACCCTCGGCTGGGTACCGGGACACATTGCAATCCAAAGCGAAGAAGGGCTGGGAACTGGGGGAAAACCTGGCAAACTTGTACGCACACACGCCGCTCATTCGTACACGCACACGCCACTCAGCTCCATAAAGAAAGACCTGGAAAGGAAGCCCTAGACAGAGCCAGAACACGCTGGCTTAACCTGAATATTGGAGCTACAGCAAGGACTCTATGGCCGATGCTGAGCAAGAAGAGATCAGAGGAACATCATTGATCAGTTTTAGCCAAGCAAGGAGTCGCCGATAGGAGTCCTGACCGGACTCGGTGGCATGGGTACACAGAAGTCGCAGAGATGAGGAAGACAGAGAATATATCCAACATTGACTCTAGGAGCTGCTAAGCAAGGAAAATAAAGCATTTCTTGGAACTGGAGGACATAAGTGGTTTTGAAATGACAAACCTCCTCAGATTCGCACATGAATCTGACTGGTTTTAGGACTATTGTCGGTCTCACGGTGGTTTACACTCCCCAACATGGGCACAATGGGCCCAATACGTTGGTCTACGGGAGCCAACGTCTACCTACCTACCTTCTCCACATGTGCACGCCACCACCAAGAACACCTGCATTTGCCACAAACGCGTGTGTTCGGAGGCCAAAACCGCCATCCATAGGCATTCCCTGCTGCCATGCATCACTTTCGTCCGGTCAATGACTCTCCGCTGCTGAGCGCATAAAACATTCACTGCAACCTTAAGAAGCTTCGTTTGACACCAATTCAGTCACAGAGTTGGGGGGGATCTTCTGCACAGCCGCTTAACCAAATCCACCCAACTCCTGCTCAGTCCACGTCGCCTGTATGACACTAATTCCTTCTCCTCCTCCCCCTCCTCGAGCTCTAACGTTCACCTGTCAGCCTCCTCCTCGTAGCCCTCGAACACCACGAGTCCTCCTCTAGGAGCTGCTAAGTTCCCAATAATCCAATCGATCGACCTGATTCGCCTGCCATCTCCTTCGGAAGACATACTCGAACGCAAACTAATAATAGATCCATCCCCGCCCGGCCCGCACGATATTTAGAAGAGATGCCACGCGGTGGTGTTGTTCGACCGGAACACGGAAAGATCCCGACAAGGAGTGCCGAGTGAAGAGAAAGTGGTGGTGGCTGGAAATTGGTGGTAATGTGTCAACTCAACAATTTCCCCCGCGGCGCTCAGTTCGGCGGAGCGAGGGTAGGGTAGGACACATATGGTAATGTGACGCTGTTAGGATTAGAATCTCTTCTCGCACGTATCTCCCACGGCCACGGGGACAGGCACATGTGCCCACAAGCCACCTCGGATAGATGGGAATTTATGGGCGAAACGAAATCAAGGGAAAAAGAAGAAAAACGACGAGTTGAAAATCCAGGACGACGACGACGACGACGATGAAAACAGAGAAAAAGGAAGCGTGATCGGGATTTCCTTCCCCTCGGCAGCCGAAGTGAGATGAGTGGATTTATTGCCGTCACAACGTGTTCCACAGCAGCAGCCATAGCTCGAGCGGCAATTAAATGCGACACGGTCGTACGGGACTCGGATATGTGCACCAAACCGAACCCAACCCCGTGCCCCATCTCGGTTTTCACGGCTAGATACTTTGTAGTAATTTGTATATCCATTAAGAGGGTTTTTTTTTTCGAACAGAGCATTACTGTTGTCATTGATGATGGATGCCGAGCGTCGAAAGGGGCAGCCGGGGATTTGTTTAAATGCGAGCTCGGTCGGTGGGTGATGTCTGTCCGCAGACATAATCGAATCCGGGGAATCGATAGGCCCCTGGGATTACCGCCAGCTGGGGGAGCGATGAATACAAATGTTTGCACAGACTGCTCGGGTGTGGCTGGGGTTTTGAGCCACCCGCGGTTTAGGGGCTCTTGCTGGTTGGTGCCGGAGGGGGAGGGGTTAAATGACACTTCAAATTTGAGCTTTTGTCTTCAGTTGGGGGGACATCCAAATTGGAATCCGGATTTTCAGTCCTTTCTTCGATCGCATATGAAAAAGTGAACTGTCATCCGAGACTGTGTGTCTTGAATTATGTGGACACGTGGATGCAGCACGATCGTGCCACAACTCACACAAAACGGCCTTCTTGCAGGAAGAGCTTCAAGGACGAGTTATATCTCGTTTAAGTCGCTTGAATTGGGCACCAAAATCGTAATTTTGCTGGGTTATGCAAGAGATCGAGTTTATGCACACAATCTGCGGTGTGTTGGGGCCTTGCAAACGAAAATTCGGCAAGTTCTAGCCAAGTAATCGCCCGATATGTGGCGAAAAATCATGGAAAACATCACTTTGTCAGAAAAATCATAGAAATCTTTCACTTTGTCCGAATCGCGTCCTGCAAGGACTCCATAAAAGCTGCTGTAGCCTATTCATAACGGCACGATTCGAGCAATATACTGCATCAAAAATCTGATCCAAATCCAGGTAATAAATGACTATCATTCAACTTTACTTTTGCAACCACAAAAAGGATCATCAGTTTGTGAGAAAAATCATAGAAATTATCACTTTGTCAGAATCGCTTCCTGCAAGGACTCCATAAAAGCTGCTGTAGCCTATTCATAACGGCACGATTCGAGCAATATACTGCATCAAAAATCTGATCCAAATCCAGGTCATAAATGGGTTTTATTTAACTTTACTTTTGAAACCACAAAAAGGATCATCACTTTGTAAGAAAAATCATAGCAATCTTTTACTTTGTTAGAAAATGTCAAAATGTCGCGTCCTGCCAGCATTGCCATGAAAGCTCCTGTAGCCTATTCATAACGGCCACATCCGAGCAATACACGGAACCTAAAAGTTGATCGAAATTCAGGTTATAAATGAGTTTCATTCAACTTTACTTTTGCAACCACAAAAAGGATCATCAGTTTGTGAGAAAAATCATAGAAATTATCACTTTGTCAGAATCGCGTCCTGCAAGGACTCCGTGAAAACTGCTGTAGCCTATTCATAACGGCACGATTCGAGCAATATACTGCATCAAAAATCTGATCCAAATCCAGGTCATAAATGGGTTTTATTCAACTTTACTTTTGAAACCACAAAATGGGCGACTGCATTTCTCAAGGACCAAGACCCAATGAATCGACTTCAGCTTGTGATTGGAACTGACGCCTAGGCGCAATCCGACGGACTGCAGAATTCCATACGATTGACATTTCATTTCACAACTCCATCAGGCCGCAATCGCTATCGGCCGACACTGGCACACATTCCACTGCAAAACGGGATTAATTTTCCATTACTGGGCAGCAAATCGTTTCGTACGCCCATTCCGACCACATACCGGGTCTCGATTTAACCCCGTTTCGACTCTGCGGCCGCCAAAATAACTGACGGCATTAACTCTCTCGTCTGGGAAAGGCCATTCCGGGAAAACAATTTGTGCCCCAATTCGCGTGGAACTGCTGCGGAAAATGTATTCCCAAGCGGTCACCGCCCCTGCTGCCTCTCCCTTTCACATACGAAAACTCTCCCTCCAGAGTCTGGGGTTTTCGGCACAAAGTCCGGTCGCCGGTGTTCGCGTTACACAATCCATATTGCACTTTTCACTCCACTTAGCGCGCAGCACCTCAAGCAGATATTCTATGCACAGGCACAGCGTTGAGGAGCCGCACTCCGTCCCCCTCCCCCTCCCCCCACCATCCAGCCAACACCGACCGACGTGGGCTTAACCCAAATGCACAGAGGATATCCAAATTTCGTGATTTGCATTTCGGCTGAGAGGAGCAGCAGCAGCAGCAGCCATTGGGCAGGCGAATGCAGCAGGGACCAAGGACCGCTGCCAGGCCGGGGGTGGGGGATGGCGAGAGTGATACACTTTGCATTCCCAGAAATATGAAAGTAAATTTTCCAGTAGAATTATTAAATTATGCAGCGGGGTGTGGGGTGTGGGGTGTGGGGGGCCGTGGCCCGTGGGTGGTGCTGCTGGCGCAGTGGATCTTGGGCGAAAGTGTTTAAATAAACAATTTTTCATCTCATGTTGCTGAAGCGAGTGGACGTGCATACAGACGCGTGCATCGTGCCACAGAGGGGCGCTTTAACATTTCCGATGAAGCTATGTCGGTGGGGAGGGGAAGGGGAAGCAGTTCGGTGTGATCTTAGAGCCCTTTAAGTGCTGCAAGCACCAAAGTGGGTTACGTGAAGGGTGGAAGTGGTTTTGGGATCCTATTTGCATAGCATTTGTGTCATAAGCCGACAGTCGTCGGCCGCCAGAGGAGGGGACGGAGGACAGATGAAGCTTTTTGAAATTTTCAACCAAGTGGACGTGCCTTCTTTTGGTGTTGCTGGGGGAGGTGAGGGTTCTGAGGCAAAGAGAAGAGAACAGATGGCAGATTCCATGACATGCTTAGCAAGACATAAAGACGTGTTGCGGTTGAGAAGAGGATGTTAAGAGCTTACAGCTCTGGATGAGGAGGTCTTTGTGCGAACCGCATTCGTTGGTGGCTGGTGTGTGAACAGAAGGGGCGAGGATCATGAGTGACTGAATGTTTGATTTTCCAAATGAATGGGTTCACTTTTGGTTGAGGGAGACCACTGGCGTTGTTCGCACGTCCATCGCATGTGAAGTACGCGTAGTTTTTGGACAACTTACAGCTTGTCTGACATGTGCATGGTCTGAGGGATACATGCACTGGCTGTTGCGCTGATTGATGGAAGGGAATGCCCGACTGTGGACAACAGTCCTAAAGACCTCACCGGCTGCTACGGAAATGGTATGAGAACTCAAGCTGATTTTCAGAGGTTGGAGATGACATTTCAGGCGAGTGTCTGGATTACGGTGGGGTCCATTCTCCCAGAGGTCCAGAGACGCCTTGATCTTCAGACGAAGGACTTATACCGCGGGGTCCACTCATCAAGGGCTTGACTTTCCTTGACTTTCAGTTGATGCCTTAGGGAACAATCGCCCCCTTTTCCCTGAGATGGGCGATCATGACAAAGCGTAATGTGGTCTCCCCTCAGTCTAAGTGCAAGCCACAGTCACCCCGGCGTTCGCAAAAGTGGGCCAGCTGTTCGATTCGTCTGAAACCGGTCGAAAGTCAGCCTTTTTCTGGACCAATTCCAATTGACTGCTCTGCTCTCTGCTGCTCTCCTTCAACAGTCCCGCCAATTCATTGCCCTTTCTTGCCTTTGCCCAGAGATCAATAACTCAGCTTAAAAAAAACCCAGTTGTTCAACGTCACCCAAGTCTATGCCAATCACGTTCTCCCAGGTCTCACTGAACCGAAGTCTAAGCAGGAGGAAGCGCAGAACAGAAGCTACGCATTTGGCAGAGAGCCAGTGAATTTGTCGCAATCGCCCGAGCATCGACGACATTCCACGACGGTGTGAACGTGTATCGTGTTCGTTTGCGAGGCAAAGCCAGAGACGATCGTGATTTCAACGAAGACGTGAAGTAGTCTGCTTTGATTGGGACCGAATTAAGTCACGAATTGATTGTGGAACAGTCTCACGGCGAAAGTGGGTTCGGACTGCACGCCTTTCTGTCGATAAGAGGTGTCGTTTGATGCCGAGTATGTGTGACGATCACAGCGGCGTCAATACAACATCGATTAACCAAAGGACTAGAGGCGTTAAGACCACGTTGTTAATATAGTTTAACGAAGGAATCAGCGGCGTCAAAACCACGTCGTTGCTCTGGTGCATCATTAAAAGCTGTCACCGTGGTTTAAACAAGGAGCCGACGGCCGCGAAGCTGGAGAAATCGAAGCTCTGCAAACCCTATCTCCGTGGCTTAGGAAGAGAATCAGCAGCGGAAAGACCTCGTCGGAGCTCAGGCACTCTGTCGCCTTGATTTAACAAGGAAACCATGAAGGGACCTATAAAACATTGGCTTGGAACATGTTGGCCCAGCTTTTTTTAGAACGATTTGGAGACTGGCCTAAGCTAGGTGTCACCGTCCTCAACGCAAAGCAGATCAAGGCCTGCGTCAACGTATTCAAACTCAGTGACCAGGTGGTTCCTTCAAGTCAAGAGATGTGTCTTTGATTGATTTCGTCCGAGACTTTGCTCACGGAGGCCTTTTTTGTTGTCCACTTCACTTCTTAGCGGCCCTACATGGCCCTTCAATGACCTGCCGTAACTAAGAAGACAAGAAATGTGGCTCTTCTCTGTCATTACTAATCAAGGCCCAACACGCGAACCCTGACGGATGTCGTCTCGTGGCAAGATTGCCTTTATTTCAGGAAAATTAACGTCACCTCGCCCACTGAGTGCTTCAAGATATACGTAAGTGCTTCAGGAAACGCCGTTCCTTAAGTCTCGTTACCAATCAAGGCCCAACACGCGAACCCTGACTGATGTCGTCTCGTGGCAAGATTGCCTTCATTTTGGGGAAATGAACGTCGTCTCGCTCACTGAGTGCTTCAAGATCTAAGTGCTTCAGGAAACGCCGCCCCTTAAGTCTCGTTACCAATCAAGGCCCAACACATGAACCCTGAGGGATGTCGTCTCGTAACAAGATTGCCTTCAACTTGGGGAAATTAACGCCGGCTCGTCCACTGAGTGCTTCAAGATCTAAGCCCTTAAGGTAACGCCGCTCCGTAGTCTCGTTACCAATCAAGGCCCAACACCTGAACCCTGAGGGATGTCGTCTCGTAGCAAGATTGGCTTCATTTCAGGGAAATTAACGCCGGCTCGTCCACTGATTGCTTCAAGATCTAAGCCCTTAAGGTAACGCCGCTCCGTAGTCTCGTTACCAATCAAGGCCCAACACCTGAACCCTGAGGGATGTCGTCTGGTAGCAAGATTGGCTTCATTTCAGGGAAATGAACGCCGGCTCGCCCACCGAGTGCTTCAAGATCTAAGCCCTTAAGGTAACGCCGCTCCGTAGTCTCGTTACCAATCAATGCCCAACACATGAACCCTGACGGATGTCGTCTCGTGTCAAGATTGCCTTCATTTTGGGGAAATGAACGTCGTCTCGCTCACTGAGTGCTTCAAGATCTAAGTGCTTCAGGAAACGCCGCCCCTTAAGTCTCGTTACCAATCAAGGCCCAACACCTGTTACCAGTCAAGGCCCAACACCTGAACCCTGAGGGATGTCGTCTCGTAACAGGATTGCCTTCATTTTGGGGAAATTAACGTCGCCTCGCCCACTGAATGCTTCAAGATCTACGTAAGTGCTTCAGGAAACGCCGCTCCTTAAGCCTCGTTACCAATCAAGGCCTAATACATAAACCCTGAGGGATGTCAATTCGTAGCAGGATTGGCTTCATTACTGGGACCCGCCTCGTCCACCGAATGCTTAAAAATCCCAGTACTTCGTGGCACATACGCAGAGCACCGATGCAGGATCTTGGCTCCCCGCTAATAGTTCTAAAGTCGATCATTAGCTGTGATCTCGTTGGAGAGTAGACGGAGACGGTGTGACAAGTGAGAATCTAAGACCGTGTCGTTCTCCGTCCCCATCCGCATCCATCCCCTCTCCTTCCTCAGAAGCCACTTCAATTTATAGAACGGATGCAGCATTATCTGACTGTGGGTGGTGGACTGGCTGTGGACAGCCTTCAGTCCCAAAGTCGTCTCTGGTGGGTTGTGGTGGAGTGAGACTTAGCCAACCACTCCAAGCTGTTGTTGAGGAACCACCAGCTGGATGGACAATCGCATTCGCCTTGTCCGTGCGTAGCTGTCCACCACTTCCACCACTCGTTACCTAAATCATTGTGAACACAGATCCCCCTGAAGTGCTTGCTGAAACCAAACTCATCACAAACACACACGCAACCTGTTCTTCTCGCTCCTCGTTCACATTCCTTGGCGTTTTCACACGTCCACGTGTCGTAATTCAGTGTCCAACGTTCCAAAATGTCGTATGAATCAGGCGGCAGTCGAGCATAAATTAAACATTTAACACTCTGCACGTCCCTTTGACGTTCCTTTCATCGGCTGATGGATCACCCCCTATTTCCAGCTGCATTCACGTCAGGTACAGGCCCGTCACCGCAACAACACAAATCGTCTCTGGCTCAGTGTGTCTCAGTGTGTGGATGGGTCTCCCTTTCTGCTGTCGTCGTCCCTCATCCTTCGCAAGCAGTCGCCTACCCGTACATAGGCCGCCATGGGGAATCAGTTAAGCCTTATCACCACCCAACACTCACGTTCCATACGCAACTGTCAAATAAGTGTCAATTGACAAACGCACACAAGGCGCACGTGCAGGGAAGCAGAACTTTTCCAGGTCCCTGCGCCGGCAGTCGTCTGTCCCGCTGTGAGCTAATGCCCTGCATGCACGCGAAGGGTATCCGTATCTGCATCTTGTCTTGGGTGCAGTGCACCCCGATATCGCGGCTGCCATCAGCAACGCCAGCCACCCACATGCAGCGGGCCGCCTTCCCTCGGTGCGCTTCCGTATCTCGGTATCGCAGCACGAATTATGGAAATTTCAGCAGCAAACCGGGGGGAGAACTGCCAACCGAACGTCACAAACCACCCGCCCGACCGCCCGCCCGCCACTCGACGGCCTGTTCCCCGACTCCGTCTTCCGCTGGAGGATTTAAATTAATTTCATTTCGTCAACGGGCCTCTGGATGTGCGCTGCGCTTCATTATTACCCAATTAGGGTGCCAGGCGATACACACCAGCCTCGGCCTGTCTTCGACTTTATCTCTCTCGAATCGCCCTCCTTGCACAGTCCCCCTCCCCCCCCGCGCATAGACTTAGTTCATGTGGAGTCGTCTGCGGGGGGAGGCTGAAAAATCGTATTATGAACAGATTTAATTTTTGATTAGCTACTCGCGCGGGGGATGGACGAGGTGCAAAGTTTGCTTTTGAGGGAATTTCAAGAAAAAACTTCCACGAGGCGTTGCAAGTTTTATTTAAATTTAACCCCCTCCCCCTCTCTGGCAACAGTCGACAGTCAAGCTGGCATGGCGTGAGTTTTTGGTGTGAAATAAGTTCTTTAAGACGGCACGGCGGATGCAAGGTGGTGCTGTAGTTTTTTGTAAGTTTTTGTCCGCCCACCACGAGGGAGCCTTGCCCCGGGGGGAGTATTGATTTTTTAATTAGATCGACCCAGCCGGAAGGAAGCAAGACGTTTGCAGGGCGGCCATGTGCGGCTCACGGGGCGGCCTGATAACTAGGTGTTGATGATGATGACGGCGCGCTCGGTGCGACCGAGGGAATGAGGTGTTAAATGGATGAGGGCTTTGGTCTTGCACGGGAGGAGGAGGAGGAACGTTTTTTTTTCTTGTGGCAAGAGGTCATTGGCCAGTGGATGCGGACGAGGAAGATTGACTGTGTGTGTGCTTGACTCGGTCGGTACGTGGGACGTTTTGAGCACTGGGCAAGGGGCGGAGGTACCACGGGATGCAATGCTATCAGGGCGCGGTCGACACACTTCAATCACTGCCTAGTTCGCTGTGATGGCAGCCACTGTTTCACAAATTCCCCGGTAACCAGAAATTCTAACCACCAATGAATGACTTATAAGGAACTACGTGTTGACCAAGTGTGGGACCACGCCCAGTTCTTTCCCTTCAAGCTCTTCTAGGCTGTTGAATGATTGAGATGCCCAGACGCGAGTGATGGACAGGTGACGATGTAGTCAAAGGACAGCATTTTACATCCTCCTAGTTCCCACATCTCACAAGAAAGGAGACCCTTTTGACTGCGCCAACTATCGAGGGATCAGTCTCCTTAACAAGATCCTCTCTGCCGTCTTGTGTGAACGCCTGAAACCATTCTTACGCTCGTCGTTGATGAACATTATGCATAAAGACTTGCATTTACACGCAATTGACTCAAGAATTAAAGCCTCTTGACCATTTCAAGCGTCGTCAATGGTCAGAATGGTCGGAATGGTGGATGATCAATTTTCGAAGAAAATCATCTTCAGTGATGAGCCACATTTTCACCTCAGTGGATTCGTCAATAAGCAGAATTGCCGCATTTGGGCGAATTATAATCCAAGAGTGATTGCCGAAAAACCAATGCACCCACAAAGAGTGCGGTTTATGGGCTGGCGGCATCATCGGGCCGTATTTTTTTCAAAATGAGGCCGGTCAGGCAGTTACTGTGAATGGTGTTCGCTATCGTGAAATGATAACGAACTTTTTATGGCCCGAATTGGAAGATATGTGGTTTAAACAGGACGGTGCCACTTGCCACACAGCTAACGAAACAATGGCTCTTTTGCGCGACAAATTCAATGGCAGTGTTATCTCACGTGGTGGCGATGTCAATTGGCCGCCAAGATCATGTGATTTGACACCGTTGGATTTGGAGAGGTGTACGTCGATAAGCCAGCCACAATTCCAGAGCTAAAGGATGAGATAATTCGGCACATTAACGACATAGAACCTCAATTATGCTTCAGCGTCATCGAAAATTTCGACCATCGGATGGAGGTGCGCCGCTGAGGTCGCGGCGGCCATTTGGCCGATATTTTGTTCCATACATAATTGAACTATACCAATATTATCATTATAAAAAGAAATGAGAATAATTTCCTAAATAATTTGTGTTTTATTCAAAATCAACATCGGCCCTTAAAATTTAACCACCCTTTATATCTACTCGTAGCCGAAAGCCGCTGAAAGCGATTCGCGTTAATTCGAATCACTTCATCGATCTTCATTAACAGGAGCCACAACCGCACTGAAGTCGTACGAAATGCCATTCGTAACCATTCGACCTTCAACTCCTTGACAACTCCATTTCAAATGCCTAGCCTTTTTGCAAGGATATCCCATGAAACATCTTAGAGAACACCTAATTTGCACGCGCCAAAAGGGTTCACAATGCCCCCCAAGGCACTTAACATTTTCAAATGCCGCTGCGGAATAAATTTTCGCCAAGGTCACTTCGGCAGATTGTTTCCTCTCTCCTCCCTGGCACCTCCAACTGTCCACCCCTGCACACAGCCTCCCTCTAAGCACAGCGTTTGCGATGTAAAAGTCAAAGTCATCGCAGGCAATTACGCGTAATAGCCCCCATTAGCGGCGACTAATTCATTCCCATGCGACGCCCCCTCTCTCTCTCTCGCTCTCTCTCAGGTCATTAGATCCTCTAACGGTCCAATTAGTCCTGATTAAATCATAATCCACAAGGCAGCGCGGTTGTGTCTAGACACTTGCTCCCTCGTCCATCGATGAGTGCCGGTTTTTGTTTAAAAAACCCCAATCAATCCGCCTTGACTAGGTGTCAACGCGGACGCGGGCGAAAACAAATCGAAAGTGAACTGCCACCCTGCGCACAGGCAGCCCCACACACGGTCACACCAACGCGAAGTGTGTGTTTATCGAAATCGAAATGTGAAGCCCTCCCGCCCACGGCCGTCGTCGAAGGTAGCCGTCCCACATGGGTGTCCAATATGCAATCGGCTTATCGGGTCTTTACCCTTCGAGCATACAAATTAGCTAATATCTGACCGCGTGCAGGGCCCGGCGGCAGGCGGCAGCTCGGAGGGACACGACGTCCAACAAAGGCACTGGGCTAACAATGGCCGGGGCAACCTTGAGACGATGGACACCGGTGCTCGATATGCGGTGCGCTGCCGATAAAGGCGAACGAGGAGGACGTTGCGATAAATAAACAATTCTGGGATCGTGAGCGACGGCGAAGGCGCGTTGCAGAATGGGAATCGGTCGGACACGTCTTTCTGGTCTAATGAGGTGGGAAACGAGAATGAATGGAGCCGCGCGCCGTGCTCTTGTGGGTCTCAGGTTGTGCGCTGATGCCCGTGCTGTGGCCGTGATGGCGGAGGTGGCTATCGATTTCTGCGAAACTTTTTGAAGCAAGCCGATGGCTGTGCGGTGGGGGAACGGGGCGAGGCTGATGTGGCAACTTGGCAAAGAAACATATGAGAGCACTGCAGTCGTGTTTTGATTTTCATCGGCTTGCGGTTGAATGGATGCCAAAAGGGCAGAGAAACGAAGGCGACCGTGGGAAGGGAATGCTTCAGAACGAGGGAGACTGTTCACGGAGGGCGGAGACTGTCGACGTCGAGCTGGTTAGGACGACGAACGGCGGTGGAGACTGTCGACGTCGAGTTCTTGAGGACGACGCAAGGCGGTGGAGACTGTCGACGTCGAGCTGGTTAGACCGACGAACGGCGGTGGAGACTGTCGACGTCGAGCTGGTTAGGACGACGAACGGCGGTGGAGACTGTCGACGTCGAGTTCTTGAGGACGACGCAGGGCGGTGGAGACTGTCGACGTCGAGCTGGTTAGGACGACGAACGGCGGTGGAGACTGTCGACGTCGAGCTGGTTAGGACGACGAACGGCGGTGGTGACTGTCGACGTCGAGTTCTTGAGGACGACGAACGGCTGTGGAGACTGTCGACGTCGAGCTGGTTAGGACGACGAACGGCGGTGGAGACTGTCGACGTCGAGTTCTTGAGGACGACGCAGGGCGGTGGAGACTGTCGACGTCGAGCTGGTTAGGACGACGAACGGCGGTGGAGACTGTCGACGTCGAGCTGGTTAGGACGACGAACGGCTGTGGAGACTGTCGACGTCGAGCTGGTTAGGACGACGAACGGCGGTGGAGACTGTCGACGTCGAGTTCTTGAGGACGACGAACGGCGGTGGAGACTGTCGACGTCGAGTTCTTGAAGACGACGCAGGGCGCAAGAGACTGTCGATGCTCTATAGGACAACGCATGGCAGTAAAGACTGTCGCAAGTTCTTTAAGAAGACGATCGAAGGAGCTCCATTGTCTGGGAGATAAAAACCCCAATTTCCACGAACACACAGTTTACCAACTGAACCCCGGCATCATAACGATGTAGGTCACGGGCACAGAGTCCCACGAAAGGAGCAACAATCAACGACCTAGGCTCGCAAAAAAAAAAATGCCAAGAACAGCACAAATTTCCGCTGTCCCGGCAAAACCATCCGAACAGAGGCATCACAAACTTCGTCGCTAATGCCAATGCCATTAACGGCTCCCAGTTAAATCCCCCGGAAGAGCATACAGGCGCGCGACCGAGTTCCACTTTCATGTCTCCCAGTTCGGTAATTAGCGTCGCCCTCACAATGGTGAATCCGCCACAGCAGCATAACCAGGAAAAGAAGCCACCTCGCCATGGAGCCGCATTCCCCTGACAAATCATTTTGGCTTCCTTTTACTTTTGAGTCCTTTTTTTCTTTTGGCGTCTTCAAAAGAAATGTAATTCGCAGCAGAACCACCACAAAGGCGAGGACGACCTCCTTGTTTGGGGCTGAGAACTTCGGATTCTATGGCGGGTGGGAGATGCGAATGCCCCCGAATGACGGGAGGAGTGAGCAAAAAATAAGCAGAACACTGAATTTAGTGAAATTTTCGGGTGTCAGCGATTCGAGCCAAACTTCAAGGATAAAGGGATCTCTGCAAGGCAACGCCAACAGCAAGACCGAAACCAGTTACCGAGCGCGCGAGAAACAACAAGATAAACAGTTTACCCAATTAATTTTGGTTTTATGTGGTACCTCTAGCAGTAACGTGCTTGCTCCACGAGTCTAGGGCACGCCAGCAGCCAGCAGTCGGGCCGGGCCCGGACTAGCTCAGCTAAAAGTTTTATGAATGACGACAATGGGCGGATCATAGAATTGCTCCGAACACCGCGTGGGAGTGTGGAGTTTCCAGTTTTTTTTTCTTTTTCCTCGATTTTCTTTAAAATAAAGGGGGCATGAGAAAATCCTGCCGTACGCTGCTGTTCTCCTTGTCTCTCCATGGGTGTGTGTGCCTTCGCCGGAAATGGAAGGCAAAGAAATTCCAACCGCTCGTGGGGATTATCCGTTCGGTGATGCCGCCTGCACAGTGAGTGGGGGGCGGGGGACACAGAAGTGAACAGAAGTTAGACCCGGGATTTCGATTGCGGTGGGTCCGGTGCGGTGGCAGGTGACTAGATAAATTTTCGCTCAGCCCCGTTAGGTGCAGGAGTGGGGCAGCGGATTGGGGATGGCAATGGAATGAGCTTTGGGTAATCCAGTCCTCTGGAGAGGGCTCGCTTCACTTGGATGATTGAGATGTTAGAGATGATTCAAATGGAGGTTACAACTTTAAGAGGGCACTACTGTGGTTGTTGCTGGGGTTAGGAGACGATGTGAGGTTTGGTTGGATGCCTGTGTTTGTGACATTTTGACAATGAGGAGGGAGGAGTGGCACTTAGTGACGACAATGGCCTCTGTTGTAGTTCTTGTCAGAGGGGTCTAAACGTGGCTGGTTTAAAATTCGGCTGAACAATTTAGTGAATTTTCACAAATGCATGCATAACTGCTTTAGAATTCTTCTAGTGAACAGGCTGGAGTATCCATGAGTTGGCTTCAAGTCACCGAAATGATGTAGGATAAGATTCCATTTATCTTTGAAGTTCAAATTTTGGAAGCTTGCCCGACCTGACTGTGGAGTCTCTTTGGCCCCAAAATTATATCTGTCATAAATGTCAGTATCTGGCCTTTATGTCGGTATCCACAAATCAACAATTGGTCAAAATTTCAACCAATTTGTTTGAGGGTCAATTTGTAACCTCTTATTGAATCAAGCAAAGCTATCACATAAAAGCTCACTGAGTGCATTTTTTGCTACCGCCCTCTATCGACAGGAAATAGCAATACATTGACACACAGGAACTCCAAAGAAGTCTATGACATGATCCCATCATCCGGACCAGTGGTTAGCATATACTTCTGTGACTGTGGACAACATCCTCTGTGATGGGACTCATTTAGAGGTTACACTTTTAATCCGTCACAGATTTGCTTTCAGAAGAGATAAAAAACTGTAGTTTCTCTTGGAAGACTCTGCAGACATTGCCATTTCTTAAAGTGAACAGAAACATTTTTCTCAATCATGACCAACATCAAGTTTTGCGCCGTTCCACTCATTGAATCATGCCAGCCAAGGACATGACAGCTCGCTGATTCGCATTCTGGTTCTCACTCTGCATCTGCAAGGGATATGAATACATCAACAAAAGGTCGTTGCGAATCGGCAAAGCTCGCAGAGAATGGTCGTGGTATCCGAGCAGCGGTTGACATATTTTTCCCCACTGAGCGGAACATGCTATGTAACGAGTGATTCGTTTAGAGGTTACAATTTCAATCCTTCCCAGAATGGCTTTCACAAGAGATACAGAATTAAAGCTTGCCTTCGGTGATTCTTGAAACATTGCCATTTGTCTATGTGGAGAGAAATATTTTTTAAACATGACGAAACTTCATACCGGAGATGTTGCCCCCCACTGGTCTGCCGATAAAATCAGCTTCCTGAAAATTGCTTAAGATATTTTCCGAGTGACGACATGAGTCATGGATCATCAAGGCTGAAGCAAATTTAAACATTCTCGATGACTGCAAACAAAACATGAGGATTTTCTCACTGAAGGGAGATAGAGTTACAATAAATTGACTGAAAATGAACCGACGTTTGAACACCGACATTGTGTTAGCTTAGTTCAGACAATTCGTTGCTCTGATCTTATCGGATACTATACTCTGTCTCGAATGTCCACATTTCAGCTCTTCAATGAGACAAAGTAGAAGCCCTGAGAAGAATTCAAATGAAAATGACATCAGTTTAAAAATGTAACCTCCAATTGAATCATCGCCATTTTTTTCGAGGTTTTGGTATTTGCTAAGGTGGCGATTTGAAAGCATCGCGAACCTTGAACATCAACAACAACAATGACTAAGCCGACATTGAGGAATGTAGACCCCAAGACATGGAAGATGGGCGATGATAAAATCACGGCTCCTCTCTCTCATCTCACGCACCGATTACCATTGTCTACAACGGCCGCCCACGACAGTCGACCATAACTCAACGCCCTTAGATCTCGCATCAAATTGTGCCCAAGCCCATCAGTGTGTCTTACATTCTGTCACGATTATTTCCAGCCCCGGGGGGGGGGGGGGGGGGGGGGGGGAAATTGGCTACAGATCCCATTAACTCACACCGTCACACATTTGAGGGCCACCTCCACCGGCTTGTCTAGCCGACATCATAACACATGATCGCACATCAAAATCTCATAGAGTCCTTGCACGTTCGCAGCTGGAAACGAAACCAATTTTTCGACATAATGTCCCACCATCGTCATCCTTGCCCAGACCCCCCGGCCGGCTTGAAAAGGTCCAGCTCCCCGCCTGGAATGAAAAGGTCCGACGAAAGAGGGCCAGTCTGCCGTCATCGGCTTCACGCCAACTCAGGTGGACGTCGTAAAACTGCCATCGCCTTATCTAGCCAAACGTCGCCGCCGATTTGCAGAACACATTACGAGATGCTATCGCTTCGATATACTCGCAGTCGCCTTCATCTCGGCCTAATGAGGTTCAATAAGCCGGCTGGTTGGGAACGCACCGGTCTCTCTCTCTCTCTCTCTCTCTCTCTCTGTGTCTATAACCCACCCACGGTCGGGTGGACGGCTTTAAAGTGTACATCGCCCATCGACGAGCAGCGTGTGTGTGTGTGTGTGGATACAAAGGGGAAATTAATTGAATTCCATTGATCAAATTACCACTCGGTCGTCGAAAGAACAACAAGCCCTCGCGCTAAACGACGCTGTGGGCTGCCAAAACTAAATGCGGGACGGCCCAGAGCCCGAACACATCTCAATGTAGCCCCGATTCAGTCACAGAATTTATAATCATTCGAACCGTGGGGGGAGGGGAGGGGAGGGGTGGGTGTGTGTCGCCATCAATCAATAGACAGCACACGCTCGCACAGCGATACCCCGAACGGCCGATGCAGGAGGGGATGATAAATGGCTGCCGGTGCCCGAGGCGAGGTGTGCGCCGGGATGAGGAGGACGATGTTGACGATAAAACGAATTTCGGAGCGAAATTAATTAAATTCTCGAATTAATTTTCAAACAAAAGTAACAACAACAGCAAATTGCCTCGGGGAACATTCACTAATAAACCAACAATGGACCGATTGAGGGCTATTACCCGGCATCGGTCTGTAATGCTAACCAGGACGGGTCTCGCACCCTCGTCCTCGGCGGTGGTTTGTGTGTGTGCGTCGGCCATCGACGGGCGGAATGATAAATTATCATCAAACATCATCGGATTGAATGGGTTTTGCGTTGCCGCTACGATGGTGCGGAGGAGCTTGGGACAAACGATCGGGCGAACGGGTGGTGAGTTGGAGGAGTCCATGGAGTCAGACGGGGATCTAATGGCTGTTGGGGGACTGAAGGTGTGCGGGTTGGAGTTGGATACCTACTCTGGGTTGACTTCGTCTTGAATGTTTACTCGATTTGAAGGTGGATTGGTTTTGTCTCTATTAAGGGCCAGAGAGGAGAGAGAGAAGGCGAGGCAGGCCGCAACCTTCAAATGTGGAAATTCAGAGTCTTTCGGGATTCCTAGAAAATGGCCCAGGTGCCTCGTTAATTGCTTGACACAGCCTGGAAGTTTCCTCCACAACGAGGCCACAGCTTGGAGGACATGAATGACAATCAGGCTCCGACCACCGTGCCATAGTGGATAAGTGTATCGTAGGAGCCGAGGATATCTTGTTCGATCCCGGGGAACAGCAACATTCATTGTCACAGCGCCACATATCAGGAGGCAATGACAATGCCCGGGGAGTACAAATGCCGCCTGGAGTCAGTGGAAAGTTGTAGGAGGACGTAGGTCCTATAGAAGAAGCGAATGACAGAGAGACGCTTGCGATGAGGATGACGTGTCTGACGTCAAATGCAATGAAACAAGATCACACTCAATTTTGACACTGACAGCTTACTGGGCTGAAGGAGCTCGATTGAGACAGAGGCTCCGTTTCGGTGGCAAGCAATGTTTCCGTATTTGAGGCTGAAATGAGATCCACACGCAGTCATGGAGCAGCAGTGGCATCGTAAGCCGTGTGAGACGGTTTGGTGTAGTCCCTGGAGTGGTGCCATCATTGGACCATGTTCATCGTAAGAGATTTCTTTTGATGAAAGCAACGTCACAGTCAATAATTCCAGCAAGCTACACAAGCCGTACAACAAACAATTTGTATCAGACTAAAGATTGGTCTTTTTACCGACGTTGCCAAGTCAACAAAGGCTGAGGCTGAGGCTGAGGCTGAGGCTGAGGCTGAGGCTGAGGCTGAGGCGGAGGCTAAGACTGAGACTGAGACTGAGACTGAGACTGAGTCTGAGGCTGATGACGAAGCTGAGGCTTTGCTGTCTGTGCTGAGCACACATGTTGTGGAATTACCCGCTAGTGAAAATGAAACCGTAATGATCTTCAAAACGACTCTAAATTCACACAAAGACTGCACACAGAATTTGTTGGTCAGCGTGTGTGAAGTGTGACAGGCACGAGAAGTTGAGTCTTTGCAACGACAACTCCTGCTACTGTACGCAAATTTGTCAGACAGTTCAGCTGATTGTTAACCAAACATGTGCTCGTGCCAGTCCTGTGAGCTCGTAGGCGACTGTTGCAGCTGCCGACACCAGGTCGTCCCATGAATTCATCCCGAGTCGCTTCAAATCGTATACAACTGCTTCGAGGGTGGATCTCCTTTGAGTTCTAACTGCTTTTCCCATTTGCCACCGGAAGTGGGCTACAGTGGGAGTCCAACTATCACTCCAGAACTTCCTCGAGTGACGAACCAGTAATCGATCCGCTATCAATTGTAAAGCGCGCGTGTACCATCACCAATTGCTGACAAAAGGTCATACCAGTACGAAGCGAACACCCCCAGAAAAGTGATACATTTTCCCGGCACCTCGCGGCGCATTTGATACGTCTTCTGAGAGCCGACGCTGGCGTATCATATCACAGTCGCTTAGTGGGAGACTCGCTTCACGGAACGCCAACACGTGCCATTCACATTCAATAAGTTCGCTTTTAATGGACTTTCAGAGTGTTCTACACACTTCCAAGGTTATTGCTCATCAATTCAATGGAACTGCTCCTCCTCCAGTGTGTAAAGGCAGGCAAAGTACCTCTTTGATATAGTCTATGACCTCGTTGAACCACTAGCAACTTTCTTATGTCCTCCACGATGGATGTCAACAAAACTATAAAACAACCCACCCGGAGTCGATCCATTACACAAGAATGCCATGGAAACTAATTTGAAACAATCCCAAGACTTTGGCAGTCGCCCACCCCCACCCTACTGGCCACGTCAGTCGAGGGAGTGTAGAGCAACTTTTCACAAATTACCTCGAAAAATGTCCTCCATTTGCACACTACTGACTCCTGTTCGGAAGGGGGTGGCGGCGGCGGTGGGGACGGAATCAAATGCAGGCGGTCGTATGGAGAAAGTTTTGTTTGTTGATTTTTTCCCTCCTTCACCACAAGAATGCCGAAATCAAAGGATTCCCAAGGACCGAGGTGACGAACGGGAAAGGCATTTAGCACAAGGATCAAGCCAGGACCCGATGCCCTTTGAAATGGAAAATATAAACCGACTTTATTCATCTTGATTATGTCCGCCACTCGAAAGGAAGCAGAAAAGAAACGGAAGGTCCCTGCTCGGGACCGTGACGATGAAGGTCCTTTCGGTTGTCCTCACTGTCCTTAATCGACATTTTTATTTGAATAAATTAACGTCTCTCTCTCTCTCGCGCTGTCATGACCCACAACTGAGCACAAGAAAGTAAAAAAAAGGGTCAAGCATCCGTGTCCCAGGATAATCCTTCTTCGCCTCAACAGCTAAACGGCCGACCCGGGACACAATTGAGAGATGCCCACCAGCGCGATGATGACAACAAGGATTTATGAAGTATCAACGCAAATTTGATGCCGCTCGCTCATCAGGTGAGTGGTGGTTGGTGGTTGGTCTCGTCTGACATCAGTCACCTTCGCCGCACAAGAGGGATGAATTTAAAAAAAAAAAATCGGCGGACGGCTCGTACGGCATTCAAGGAATTAGTGTTGCGGCCAGCGACGACGTAATTAATTTTCTCGCAGCCCAAAGCGGCACGTGAGCGGCCGGGGGTCGGCGTTATTAAATGAATTTCACCTCGAAAAATATCCGCCGAGCCCCTTCCTTCCCCCCCACCACCGACGGCCAGGCCGGCAAACATCGGACGGTATCAATCACAGAATTTAATTTTGGGGTCCTGTTTGGACTTACCGGAGCGTTCGCTCAAGTCAAGGCCTCAAGATTCGCCTCGTCACGTAATCGCAATTAAGTTTTGTGACGAGAGAGGATTTTTGGCCGGCGTACGATGGACGAAGTCCAGGTGGTGACTGGGGGTGGCGGGACGGGCTGGCTTTTGGGATTAAATTGATTTCCGACGCATGACGGGGTGGACGGCCAGATGTGTTGGTCGAGAAATTCTGACGAGGAAGTGAACTGTTGCCGTGCGAATGGGCTCCGATTTTCGACACTTGGCTTAAGAGCTTATGGCAAGGGAGGGAGGAGCAGTTTGCACGGGCGGATGTGCTGATGAATATGAAGAGCTACTGTCGAATGCAGTGGCAAGCTGTTGCGCATGGAAATATTGATGCATTGCCATTGAAGGGCGTCCAGATTGAGGGAGTCCACTTTTTGCAGACAGAATTGTTGATACAAGAACTCAAGTCGTGTACGAAAACGTCCGGCGGGAGGTTAAATTCCCACCAAAACGCCATCAATGAAATACCGTAAAATTAAGAATGACTAACGCACTAAGCACTTACCGTGATATCTGCTGCTGACTTTGTCTGAAACGAATGAAAGATAGAGAGAAAAATTAGCAACGAAACTTGACGCAAAGCAAGTGTAAACAAAGAAAAGACTGAAGTTAAAATAAACTCGCAACACATTGACGACGCGGAATCGACTGATCAACTGATGTCGGGGGGCGCGAGTGCAGTTTAGTCGTTGTGACTAATCTATATCGGTCTTGGCCACACCCTCTCAGGTAGCTGATATCGAATTTACGAAAGTGAGTGTATGTTCCCTCTCTCCCCAGAGAGAGAGAGAGAGAGAGAGATTTCAAGAGAATTGTCACGCATAAGACGACAACGCAGATGACAGTCGGCAGTGTTTGATTGGGCAGAACTTGACGTTAGTCGATTGAAGAGTCAGCTAACAAGGGATAATTGCTTTCTGGTCAGCCGATAGGTTCTCTAGACTCTAGGCTGTCATTTCTGTGTTTCTGTTAAGCGAAATGTACGTGCTGATGTATCTTTCACACGAACTATCATTTACTTAAGTGATTTCGATTAAACTTAAGTAAATCAAAGTGAACGAAATAACACAACCATCACAATGGGCATATGAAGTCCTAAGGGAGACGTGCTTTGGTGTGTCTACCCACCGAGCTAACTGCACGCAACTTAACGAAACTCAACGAAACTTAACGAAACTTAACGAAACTAAACAAAGTAGAAATTACGATGACAATGTCATTTCTTGGTGCTCGTGTTCGATCGAATCCATTAAATTTACTCAAATTTATGTTCGTCCAGTAGGCTTTGGGCTTAAGACGAAAGTATATTAAGTCCTAAAGGAGACGTGCTTTGGTGTGGTTACCCACCAAACTAAGTGCACGCATTTTAACGAAACTCAACTAAACTTAACGAAACTAAACAAAGTGGAAATTACGGTTACAGTGTCATTTCTGGGTACTCGTGTTCGTTCGACTGCATTAAACTGTCTGAAGTCTAGGTTCGTCCAATAGGCTTGGGGCTTAAGGCGAGGGTAGAGTGGATTTTGACAAAACTCATCGACAGACACACACACATCCGTCAGAAAATCACTCATGAATGTCCATGGGTCTAAACGACACTCCTTCAAACTATAACTCGAACGCAATGAGCAACGAGCAGCTAAGCGACGATCGACGAGAGGACTGAAACACGAGCGATGGAGCGACGCAAGCAATATATGAAATGTTTGTAGCCACTTAGTCCTTGTGCAAGATGGAATGTCGTTACTAAGCGGGGCGATCTTTTAGCTCATCGATGAGTTACGTTGAATTTGTTGCCATTTTTTGCACAAATTATGTTACGTGGCCCACTTCCTCTCCTTCTTTCGACTCAGGATTGGATTGACGAGGAAATCCGCATCCATTCGTCATGAACTTCGTCAAAACTCTGCGGCAGAAGGTCGTCTTCGGCATCAAGGGCTTTGCACAAAAAATAGATGTCTCACCTTACTCTTAGACCCTCTTTCACCATCCTTTCCCGTCCCATCTTCTTCGTCCTACACTTGCCCCGCTGGCTTTCACCCTTTCTTTCTATCGGGCTTCCTCGTGTTCTTCGTTTTAAACTACCCTCGCTCCCTCACTCGCTTCCACCCCCTCCCTCCCTCAATCCTCCAACCCTTCGGCAAAGCTCTCGTCTTAATTAAGAAGAATACTGAGTTAGTCTTCACACATCCAATTGCAGCATTCCCCCCACGAGTCGCATTCATTCGGCTTTCATCTGCACACAGAGCTTCGGAGGGCTGCTTCGGAGGGGGTGGCGCACGCTAAGCGCACGCAGTTCGTAGTTAATTTCAATTAAATTGAGAAATAAACGGAAATTATTTTCAACTATTTCATTCGCATCTTCTTCAACGGCGACGGCGACGGCGAAGGGGGATGCTTGTGTTCCGCCAAAGTTCCTTCACTGGGTTTTTGTCTTACTTTTCGCTTGCGAGTGCGGGTGCTCTTTCGCTGCTCTCATTTCATTGAGGGTATGAATATTTGCTAAGTACACAGATACTATCCGAGTTTATTTGCCAGCACAAGGTACTAACGAGGGGGTTGGTGAGTGAGTCGTACAATCAGTGGTGGCTTCGCAGCTCTGTGCTCAACCCACAATTTTCCTGCTTTTTTTTTTTTTTGGAGAAATGTGCAAATTTAAATAAACATCTGAACCAGTTTTCCGCTTGCAGAATTGTATGAGGTTAGGGGGTGGGCGAGCGGATGGATGGTTTTGCTTAGGTGGCGCAAAATTTAATTCACCACACCCGGAGATAGTTGTGAGAGTTGGTTCTGTCGTGTTGTTGTTGTTGCTCTGTGGATAGGCTCATCCTTTTTAATGGTGCTAAGAGGAGGGGGGTTGGGGGAGGTTCTGGTGGAAAGTGAGTCAGCTGGATGGTAACTAAGTGATTTTGCCGTTTAATTAAGTTGGGACAACCATTTTGAAAGTTAAATTGTACGAAAGGCAGTCGTACCCTTGGAGGGGATTGATGTGAGAATTAGTGCTGATGTGCCCGTCAGGGGATGGTGGGCTGTGTGCGGGTCAACTTGCGGCATGACGCACGGACGCAGATAAGGAGGGAGCACGTTGGATGGTGGACAGTTGGGAGAAAATATTGACTTTTGCCGGTTGCCCAGCGACGAAAGGTGACGGACACACACACACGGTGGAGAGTCAAGGGTCCCGGAAGGGCTTTGAATGTTTCTCAAATGACATCGAAGGGATGGGGGGGGGATAGGTTGAGTTTCACACGGCCTTTGGAGGAAGGAGTGAAGATATGAACACATCTGTCTTGGTTGCACATCGGGTGCTCTCGAAGTTTACATCATCTCCATTTCGAACCCCTTCTCGCCACCCATCAACAGTGACGGCAAAAAATGTACAAAAAAAAAGTGTATTTTTAATTGGGTGCCACAAAAAAGGGTGTACGTCCAAACCTCCGTTCCACCCTCATCACGTGCATACATTAACCCATCGTCTCATCAAAAATGAAAGAAGGTGGGATCCCGCGAACAAGGTAAAAGTGTCCACGTGCCAAGTACCCCTTCTCGCCCAGCACGGCGGGAAAGATTTATTTCAAAGCGAACTCCCGCCGCGTCGGCTGGCCATTTGAATACAAAAATCACCCGCAGATACCTCGGATAATTAATTATACCTTCATTACGTCGCCGTGACCTCTCTCTCTCTCTCTCTCTCTCTCGCTCTCCTGGCGGTGGAGTAGGCTCTGCACCCACAGTGGTTGAACTTCAGCTTTAATCATTTTCTCATGAAAGACAACACACCCACTAACCCGAATCGAGATGTGTCCACCTGGTGTCACTGCAGTAATTCAACAAAGGCTTACAACTTACTCTCGTCCTGGTTCATTTGTTGCCACCCCAGGGCGCACCAGCAGTCGCCCTCCATCCAGTCGTTATTCTATTCTCGGGCTGCAGACAAAACTTGAAACCGAGCTGACACAGTTCGGCCGGGGGGGAGGGGAGGGGGGGGGAGCTTGTGTGGGCGAATGTTGGGATCGGGCTGCCATGTGCCATTGGGACAATTATTTCAAATAATATTTTGCGGTGTCGCTTTTCTTTCTTTCAGCTCGTCCGCTCCAACTGGAACCGGGTTAGCAGTGCGGTCTGACGGCGGTTGGGTCTCTCTAATGATGGCCGGTGCCAGTCCGGTTGCTGCTAGCTCCGAGGTTCGCCAAGGGAGCCAGAGCGAGTGTCTTGTGTGCAAATTGATCTGTTCCACGTAATCGGAGAGACTCTGGTCTGGTCAATGATGAATTTTGATGCTTCGATGATGTGCATGGCATTCATTAAGAGGAGCATTGTGCCCAAGCCAGTAAGGAGGGAGCAGAGACGTTAGATTGATCGCTTCTTGTGTATTCTATGCTTGGTCTTTGGGTAGTGCTGGGAATTTTAAATTCTTGGTCTGCGGTGGCATGGATCTTGGGACGGGTTAATTTCTGATTTGGAATGCAACGCACGGCGGACAAACGGCGCAATGAGGTGTGAGTTTGCGGCTTGGCTAGATCCGGTGACAGGTGAATGCTGTTTGTGGTGACTGGTGCTTTCTATTTCTAATTGATGTGTGGGATCGGCTGCGCGCACACCAAAGTCGTGTGCACCCGGCTGCCATTGTGGGACGTCCTAATTGACCTCAAATGGGAGCTTTGCCGGTGCCTCGGGCATGGATGTCGTTGGGAGGTAGGAGGGGGAGATTTACTTCAATTTAGAGACAAGAAGGGGGACAGACTAATGGTACCTTAAACAGTGGTGCACGTCAACCCTTTTTTTTCAATTTCCTAGGTAAACGAGGGTCGTTTGATAAGTCAGTGACTTCTTGAATAAAACATATTTTCGTTCGGCAAATAAGCGTCGTAGTCTCCCATTATCTCGTTCAGTGTCTTTGCATTTTTTTTCATTTCCCTTCAAAAATAGACGGTTGAGGTCAATAACGACCTCTTCATTCGAGGCAAATCTCTTTCAGCCAATCTTCGAGTTTGGCAACCGGAAGTAGTTGCATGCGGCTAACACTGGAGATGGAGAAGCACATCTTAGCCCAAGTTATGCCATTTTGTCATGCTGACTAGGCAAGTGTGCAACTGTGCACCCGTGCACAGTTTGACCGTTTCTGCTTCCAATCCACACCAAATCCGTCCAAAAGCTGCGACAAATACTCACCATCGCTTCTATCCATTCAAGGTAATCGAAGTCAATGACAACTTGGCCGACAGACCTTTCTTGTCACGTCCACACGGAAAAACCAAGTGTCTTGATTGCTCCTTGGTCGTGATAGATCCATGTTTCGTTCGGATTCTAGGTGAACATTCCCGAGCACTCCTTTGTAATGGTCATACGGTTGCGTTTAAGGCGGAGTCTGAGCAATCGAGGCATCCATCGCGCGGGTAGCTATTTCATTGAGATGCTTATAGCATCAGTAACCTCACATCTTGCTCACAGCTCACCTCTTATGGTTCACCATGGATTGACGATTTCTGGCGTCACGATCCCTTTTAAACGTTCATTATTACTTTACGTTGGTACGACCACTTCAATCGTTTCTTGATGGTGCCGAGCTGTTCCTGGTTTCGTTGACGGTTTTTATTGTCTGTTCTGCTGTCGAATACAGACGAAATTTCACAGCTTGCACAGTGACTTGACTTGACAGTTGTCTATTAATAGACGGCAGTTGATGCAAACAGCGTTGCATTTCTTCCTTTTCTTTGTTTGGCGCTACAGTCCGGGGTGGACCTGGGCCTCAACCAACAAGCCTCTCCAGTCAGCACGATATTTCGCCAGCTGCCTTCAGTTGTGCACACCAAGTTGATTGAGGTCCTTCTCCACTTGTGTGCGCCATCTCGTTCTAGGACGCTCTCTGTTGCGTTGTCCCAATGGCTCGGAATCGAAGACTCTTCGGGCCGGACCTGTGGTGTCAATCCGCTCTACAATCTTCCATCTTAAGCGTTGGATCCGAAGACGCTTAACTAGGTGCATGCCGCTGTACAGTTCGTGGTTGAATCTCCTCCTCCAGACGCCATCAATACAAACAGGACCAAAGATCGCACGCAAAACTTTTCTCTCAAAGCCACCAAGAGCTTCCTCTACATCCGCTTTCAATAGCGTCCATGTCTCTGCGCCATAGAGCAGGACAGGGATGATTAGAGTGTTATAAAGGGTGGTCAAATTTTAAGGGCCGATGTTGAATGTGAACCACACCTAAACTTCAAGTTTTTTTTTCTGCATTTCATTTGACATTTCTCAATTTCAGACTAACTCAATTTGAACCATGGAAAGATACACAATCGAGAAACGCGTTAAAGTTATTCAGGCTTATTATGAAAATGGGCATTCAAATCAAAATGCATATTGTGCACTTCGTGATTTTTTCGGTCAATTTAATCGTCCGCACATTTGGACGATCGGAAAAATCGTGCAAAAATTTGAGCAAACCGAGTCTGTAGGAGATGTGAAAACACCAGTGCATGCTGGTACAGCTCGTACTGCAGAAAATATTGCTGCTGTTCGCGATAGTGTGGCTGAAGAGCCGTCCACCTCAACTCGTCGTCGTGCCCAACAATTGCACCGCTCACGCTCGTCGGTGACGGACATTATGCATAAAGACTTGCATTTACACGCTTACAAGGTGCAATTGACTCAAGAACTAAAGCCTCTTGACCATTTCAAGCGTCATCAATGGTCAGAATGGTGGCAGGAAATGGCAACAGTGGATGATCATTTTTCGATGAAAATCATCTTCAGTGATGAGGCACATTTTTACCTCAGTGGATTCGTCAATAAGCAGAAATGCCGCATTTGGGCGAACGATAATCCAAGAGTGATTGCCGAAATACCAATGCACCCACAAAGAGTGCGGTTTATGGGCTGCCGGCATCATCGGGCCGTATTTTTTCCAAAATGAGGCCGGTCAGGCAGTTACTGTGAATGGTGTTCGCTATCGTGAAATGATAACGAACTTTTTATGGCCCGAATTGGAAGATATGTGGTTTAAACAGGACGGTGCCACTTGCCACACAGCTGACGAAACAATGGCTCATTTGCGCGACAAATTCAATGGCCGTGTTATCTCACGTGGTGGCGATGTCAATTGGCCGCCAAGATCATCTGATTTGACACCGTTGGATTTGGAGAGGTGTACGTCGATAAGCCAGCCACAATTCAAGAGCTTAAGGATGAGATAATTCGGCACATTAAAAGCATAGAACCTCAATTATGCTTCAGCGTCATCGAAAATTTGGACCATCGGATGGAGGCGTGCCGGCGAGGTCGCGGCGGCCATTTGGCCGATATTTTGTTCCATACATAATTGAACTATACCAATATTATCATTATAAAAAGAAATGAGAATAATTTCCTAACTAATTTGTGTTTTATTCAAAATCAACATCGGCCCTTAAAATTTAACCACCCTTTACATGAGCCCCACGACGTCGCATTCATTACTTAAAGGCCCGGGGCTACGTACGTATGCCCACTGCGCTGTGACAACCATACAATTGGCTCTGCTTAAATAAGTTCCCAATGCGAAGACATAATCCTGCGCGTCCTTAGACAACTGCGACAAGTTTCCTGTCATCCCCAAATCAACATCGGAATCGATTCAATTCCAACCCCGAAAGCCCTTGTGATCTCTCATGTCGTTCTCGCATTATTTCCCCGATGGGAAATCAGATATAAAACGGAACAGGCTCCGTCCCTCCGAAAGGCGCTCAATCTGCTGGCACAAATCCTCTCATCGCTAATAAGATGGAAATGTATTCAATTAGTGGACGAAAATAATACATCATTCCTTCATATGACAAGAGGATACCGACCATATCCCTTATCAGTCTGTCACACAGTCGCACAGCAGGACGAGTTGGCTCGTCAATTAATCATTTTTATTCCCAGAACTGTGACAATTTGCTACCAATTTCATTTGGCCCCATCCTCCCCCCTCGTTGCTCGCGCAGGTCAGACATTAAATGCCAAGACCCAGAGCAAGGACAGAAAACAGAAGAAAAAACACACTAAAACAAGTCCTGTCCATCTAGTGATTTATTGTCATGTTAACATCTAGTTTTCTGCTCCTGCTACGCAATAAATTTCTCATGTCGCACCGCACCCCACTCGGATGGGGGCGGAGGGGGGTTGTTGGCACACAGACGCTTCACCCATTTGTCAAGGTCAAGTGCCCAGTTTTCGGTGGAGACTCTTGCATGCGAATGAAAAATTACCCTCCTCATCGCACGGATGTCCCTCCGGAGGGGGACACCACTCTCAAATGAGTGCCCCAAACCAATTGCTGCTCATCGCGTGCGCCCAATGTACATTCGTGTCCAACGAAAGTGAGCGTATCCAGTGCGAATCTAGGGACTTTACAGACCGCCCTCCCTCCGGCCGGCCAAGCAACGACTGCAATTACATACTTCTGGTCGATTTGCGACGACCTTCAGCCGCCGGCTGGGATGAGAGTCACTCGTGACTCACTACAGCCGGTCGTCATAATTATCCTGTCATCGGGGTCCCTTTCACTGGCGAGTCCTTTTGTGCGGACTCCTCCGCCTGCGCCGCCGTCGCCGCTCGCAATCAATGCCACTGCGGACTCATCCTGACAAATTGTGCAGCTCGCTCATTAAGCATCTCGTCCGACATCACATAATGGTGGGGCTGCGCCCAGCGCCCGACGCGCCACAGCCAGCTGCCTGAGTGATGCCAAGACGAAACCATTACGCGTCGAGTAATCCCAATAAATCATTCCAATCACAGACTGTGCGACTGTGCGACTGTGCCTGCGATGCTAGCTCTAGTCTGGCAGTGGCACTGTGACTGCCCACGTCTGTGCAGGGCGCCGGGGGAGGGGGCGGCGGAGTCGGAGAAGTTAATAAATGATTTCCTTCATCATGCCTACATGCGGTACATGGCGTCCTCGATGCTCGCCTTTTGCGAACGAGGGTTGGGCTCTTGTGTGATTTCCGATCTTTTCTGCGTCGTGCCTGTGGAGGACCTTGTGCAATGTCACTGTCAAGCTTGTGGTGGCGCAGTGCTTGTGGGCAGCATGCACAACTGCATTGACGGTGGCCTCTGTTCGCTGAAAGATGTTAATTAGCTGCAGTTGAACACGAGTCCCTGAGATTGACTTATGGGCGATGCACTGTGGGCTGTGCTGCGATTCTGGAGCATCACGGCGGCGAGGTTTCATTTCATTTCAGGAATTCCCCTTGAAATTGCACGTCATTTTCAACTGTCAAGCCGGTGAATTGTGTTCCGCTGACGGCTGTCAAATGAGAAGCGATTGCATGAAATAGACGGCACTTACGGAGTTCTGGATGGGCCGTGAGCGCCTCGCTGGCGGCCATGGGGGTTGGTTGGAGGGTCATTCCCAGTCTCAGCCGGTCTATAAGTGGACACTGTAACTAAGTGGTTGTGGAGGACAGAGGAACGGAGCAGTCGGATGCCAACTAGGTGAGAGATGGATCAGGTGGCAATGTGAAGCGCAAGGCAGTTTCGAGATCCAACGGCTGACGGTGGTTGAGTGATACAACGAGCTCCCAAGACTAACCCCGAGATCTCGAGAAATTTCCGATAAAACCATCGATTTTCTGCAAGCTTCGCAAACTTTTGGTTCGCTCTCTCTTTGGAGGCTCCTCTGCTTCCTGGGCAGAGTTCTTCTTTGGTTCCCGGATCAAGAAGGAAGCGTGTCCACGAAGTTCAAGGTCACTGACTACGTGACCGAGATGAAGATCGTGAAATGAGAGAAGACGAGGGGCCCAAGACGTCAACCCTGAGGATCTTGTAAAGCAGAAGTTAGGACAGACTTATTTGGATGACGGTGGGTATTTGACTGCCTTTAGATGTAAGTTAAGTGTGTACACGGTGAAAAAACGTACGGCTGTGGGCTATAGATTGAGGTCTCTCCTGGAGGTTACGCCCTGCGACGGAACATGAGCGTTGGAACGCGACTGCGCGTCGGGTCTTACAACGCGGCGTTAGATCGCGGCTTTGAAACGGGCCCTGCGCGTCGGTTGTTACAACGCGGCGTTGGAACGCGACTTTGAAATGGGCCCTGTGCGTCGGGTGTTACAACGCGACTTTGAAACAGGCTCTGCGCTTCGGGAATTTCAGTTGGAACGCTCCTTTGAAAGGGCTGTGCGTCTCGGGAGCTACAACGCGGCGTTGGAAGGCGGCTTTGAAGAGCCTCTGCGCGCCGGCAGTTACAACGCGGCTTTGGAACGCGCCTTTGAAACAGGCTCTGCGCGTCGGGAGTTACAACGCGGCGTTGGAAAGCCATTTTGCAATGGGCTCTACGCGTCGGGAGTTAGGAAGCGGCGTTGGAATGCGACTTTGAACGGGCTCTGTGCGTCGGGAGTTACAACGCGGCGTTGGAATGCGACTTTGAACGGGCTCTGTGCGTCGGGAGTTACAACGCGGCGTTGGAATGCGACTTTGAAGAGCCTCTGCTCGTCGGGAGTTACAACGCGGCATTGGAACGCGCCTTTGAAGCGGGCCCTGCGCGTCGGCGTTACATCGCAGCTTTGCCACGCGGCTTTGAAACGGGCTCTGCGCGTAGTGAGTTACAATGCGGCGTTGGCACGTGACTTTTGAACGCGCTTTGGGTGCAGGGATTTAATGTTGATCGTATAATTTGTTCACAAAATGTCGACGAAATCGGGTTCCACTACGTAGATGGAAACAAAAAGCGCGTCCTGCCGCGCCCTGATGCTGACACTACCAAAACAAAAGTCAGTTCGTGAAGTAGCACCAATTGTTGCTTTTCTGATCTAAATTTTAAGTAGCAGACAAGGCGCGTCTGCACATATTCAAAGGAAGAGTTAGCCGATAACGCAGATAATGCCCAGTCCTAACCTAACAACCGATCGTGCAAAAAAGGCCTTTAAGAGGTCTCACGAAGATCATTGGACGACGTTCCATTTCGGTCGGTGTCATCGTCAGCGGGAGATCTACTCCTTTGTTGAATCAAAGCCGACGACCTCTTCCGAGACACATTGTATGACTTGCCGTAATGCTTACATTCTCCATCAAAGACTTGTGGAGAGCATTTTTCCATCCTCTTCTGGCCACAAGCTCAACCAAATGTCTCTGGCAACTCCTTGTGGGGGTCTTAAAGGATCACCCACCAAAGTGCTCTCTGCCAAGCCAACTCCCATACTCGCCTCCAAATGAGGCCATCAGTTCTCTCATAAAGAAGATGATTCACCATAACGTCCACTGCGACAGAAACAAGACACACAACGGATCCGAGCCAATCATTCACTTCTGAGGGAACGGGGCAAACAATGGTTCCGCCCGGATGGTCTGCGAATGGATTACGGGCTTGGTTCACTCGTCGCCGAGTGTGTGGGTTATGATGATGGGTTCCCGGTTACACACTACACCCCAGGGACCAGACCGCACCGCACCACACGGCGCATGTGACCACGTTCGACATGAATTTGCACATGATGTCATAAAATCCATAGAATCATACCCAAGTCCAATCAGAGACACCGAAAACGCATCCTTAATGCGATAACAGAGCAGTTCGATGATGTGAAGTTGGCCCTCCGAAATGGGAGGACACACATCGCCGGCACGTAGCCGATAGGGTGGCCCGATCGACATCACCGCCATTCAGCGACAAGAGAAAAAAAAACCGCCCAAAATGGAGTCATAAGCCCCCAAGGACACAAGGACGAACGGGCAAACGGGCAAACGATGGCGAAAAAGCAAAACGAATGCTGCCCATAAACCTTATTACCGATTTTATTCGTTTCCTTCACTTCCACTAATTGATTGAGCGACCGGCACATACTCCCGGGCAAACGAAATGGCGGCGGTGGCGGCCAACGGATGAGCTGAGGGATCGATATGGGAGCGGGGGGTGTATGTGCGGCTGGGAGTGGGCGAGTGTCCCCAGCGACAGCGGCCACTACAGGGACTCGTAAAGAACACACTTACTCCCCACTCAACAAGACGAAGGAAAAAAAAAAAAAAAGGACCAAAACTCGAATTTGTCTAATAAGTCGATGAAATCTAAATTTATTACGGTATCCTCAATAACTAGCCCCTGCCTACCCTGTCGAGCCATAAGTGAATTCTATTATCCTTGCATCCTTGTCCGGCAGAGAACGGAAACGGAAATTCACTCGAAATGAGAAAATTCCAAGTCCACCACCTCGCCACGCCACGCCGCCGCCGTCGTCGTCAGTAACTTCGCATTAAGCAAATCCTCGTCCTGCTGAGGCGTACAGCGCACTCTGGCCGGAGGGGGACGAGGCGTCCCCTCGGGCGGATAATACTGCAGCAGCACAGAACATGCCACGAAATGAATGCAAATACATGCGCATGTATATTGTCTGATTTTCAATAAAAAAAGGAAACTAAATGAAAGTGGATGAGGAACTACTACTCGGCGGTTGGTGGGTGGAGGGGGCGGCGTTTCAAGATATCAAGCATTTTTAAGGATTCCCTTTTGCAGATGAAAACATGTCTGTCTTGTGATTGAAGTTGAGTGAAACAAAGTTTTGTGTGACGACGAGTTTTATTGGGGCACACTGGACGAAGGGTGCGGGAGATAGTCATCTTGTGCGTGGATCATCGGATGAGAAACTCCATCAAAGGGATTTATGACACAATCATTCCGAGACGGAGCTTCAGGAGAGGGTTAGCCGTGGTCTACTTGGGAGATTGGGATTCAAGGGACATCGGGGTAATGCAATCCCCTGAGATGGACAGTGGAGCCTTCCTTAGACGGACGACGACGGTGAACGGATTGGTGCTTGAATGAGAAAGTTGTAACGAACTGAAATGTACGGTCGAGGAGATTTGATTGCCACCTAAGAGAACTGATTGCAAGGTATTTCGGATAGAATACTGACTAGACACGGTGCTAGCCGCAGATTGTCGACATAGCCACAGGTGTACAGGAGTCGTAGGTAGGCCTAGTTGGGCCGCTGTGGCAGTTGGACGATGAGTCATGAAAAGGCTAAAAAATCCAATACTAACCACTGACGATTTAGGTGAAAATGTCGATATGGGTGTCTATGCGCCGCAACATTTTCGGACACATTCCATCGACAACGCTGTCTTTTCCTATTCTTGCATACATCTCTTGGTCTGTGCTTCCGTTTGGGAGCGCCATTCTAAAGGGCAACACTATTTTAACTGGCCGCCATTTTGACAGCTGTCAAGTGATTTATTTTTATTTTGGTTTGGCATTGGCCTGAACAACGCTTCAAAATTGTACAAATTTATTTTGAAAATCATGGTTCTGTTCGAAGGACGTATCGCGCACTACGTCCATTTTGACTGTGCTCACTTTTGGTTTGAATGGATACGTCAATAAACAAAACTGCCGGATTTGGATTTGGAGTGATGACAAGAACTGACTTTATGGGTTAGTGGACTAATTAGTCTGCACTTCTTTAAAAAAACGATGCTGGCTATAGAGCCATGATTACTGACTTTTTTGCTCATCAATTGAACAACCATGATGTGCAGGATGATGTGTGGTTTCAACAAGACGGCGCAACATGTCACACAGCTCGTTCCGCAATCCGCATCTATTGAAGGAAACGCATGGTAACCGCATAGTTTCACATTACGGACCCGTGAATTGGCCTCCAAGATCGTTTTTTTGTGGGAATATGTGAAGTCGCTAGTCTACACAGATAAGCCCGAAACGATTGACCACTTGGAGGACAATATTCGAGGCGTTATTGCCGATATACGACCACAAATGTTGGAAAATTTCATCGAAAATTGGACCTCCAGACTAGACAACGTCCAAGCCAGCCGTGGCGGTCATGTGCCACAAATTATATTTAAATCATATGTAAAATTAAACTATAATGCCAGAAGATTATCTTTCGAATAAAGTAAATTTCATGTCAATTCACAAAAATCATCTTTGTTTTATTCCATTTCAAAGTTCTATACCTCAAAAAAAACACTCTTTACATTCCGCGAGAGAGCAGGCCGAGGCAGTTTTTTAGACAAGAGCACACCACTAGCCCCTTGAACTTAGCAACGGCTGCAAGGATGACTCGATAACAGAACAGGGGACGAACTCGACAGGATCAACGATTTTTCTGTTTCTTAAGGACGAGCATGGGCACGACAGAGCTTAGCCCAACTGGTTTCTGTGACGTGAGACTGAAGTTCTTCGTTGTTTTCTGATTAAACCGGGGCGCCTTTGGAGATATAAAGGTTTGTCCGGCACTCGACTGTAAAAATGGACTACAAATGACCATGTGACTCCGACTCTGTTAGACACCAGATTGGGACTTGGAGAGCTACGTACGTGATGTATGCCTAAGCTCACCAAAGACCATCGCCAAGGCATCTATAGCACATTCTCCTATATATGCAATACAGCGTGAGCTAGACGATGAAGAATTTGATGTACACTGTCGATTTTTTTCAGTGGAAATTTCGATGTCGCCAGATGCACTCCCTGGCAACCTGATTCGACTAATACACGTAGGAACGCATAACCACAGGTGTACAGAAGTCGTAGGTAGGTCTAATAGGGCCGCTATGGCAGATGGAATGTGAACTAGGAAAAAGCTTTCCAAGAGAAAGGCTTAATAATCGACTGCAGAGATATGAAATTTGCAATAAGACACCACTTTAGGACGATCATTAGTGAACATTGAGAATAATAACGGACCGAGAATGGAACCTTGAGGTACTCCATTGTGAACATCACAAAAAGACGACAGTTTCGAGTTATATAAAATCACTTGAACACAGTTAGTGGTATTGAAGAAGTTAAATTGGGTGGACGGTTGGGTGACGGACAGTTGGATTGATTGGTCAACACGGTCGAATGGTTTCGAAAAGTCAAGCAATGCTCATTCCTAGGGACAACTGAAAACTCACTACATCGAAAATGACATCAAAAACAGGACAAGCACACGGATCAGTCAATTTAGAAAAGCGACGGATAGCGGTGCACATTAAGGCTACCCAAAGCATTGGACTGTTTTCACATTGACCAGTGAGATGCTCGTTCGTCCTGGGGTACAATTAAGCGCAGAAGTGCAGTCATACAGAGAAAGGCCTAAGAAGGCGCCTGGCTGAGTGGAGCATAATTGCTGGTTAGACCCTCGGTAGTCAGAGCTCCTTGGGCAGACTGGTACAGACTACAGAGGTGGCTTTAAGTACGTTGCTGCGAAGAACAGAAGAATAGGATAGGTTGTAGTGGCTGACTGCTAAGGGCAGTCACACTTAAGCCAGAGTAGGCCCATTGTGAGACCCAGCGGATTGACTTTCCCCTAACATCGGAACCAGTTGGTGCTTGCAGTCAGTTAGCGATTTAGCTGTTTAGCTCATTGAGAGATTACGATTTACTAAAGGGTGGTTAAATTTTAAGGGCCGATGTTGAATGTGAACCACACCTAAACTTCAAGTTTTTTTTTCTGCATTTCATTTGACATTTCTCAATTTCAGACTAACTCAATTTGAACCATGGAAGGATACACAATCGAGCAACGCGTTAAAGTTATTCAGGCTTATTATGAAAATGGGCGTTCAAATCAAAATGCATATCGTGCACTTCGTGATTTTTTCGGTCAATTTAATCGTCCAAATGTGCGTACAATCGGCAAAATCGTGCAAACATTTGAGCAAACCGGGTCTGTAGGAGATGTGAAAAAACCAGTGCATGCTCGTACAGCTCGTACTGCAGAAAATGTTGCTGCTGTTCGCGATAGTGTGGCTGAAGAGCCGTCCACCTCAACTCGTCGTCGTGCCCAACAATTACACCTCTCACGCTCGTCGTTGATGAACATTATGCATAAAGACTTGCATTTACACGCTTACAAGGTGCAATTGACTCAAGAACTAAAGCCTCTTGACCATTTCAAGCGCCGTCAATGGTCAGAATGGTCGGAGTGGTGGATGATCAATTTTCGAAGAAAATCATCTTCAGTGATGAGGCACATTTTTACCTCAGTGGATTCGTCAATAAGCAGAAATGCCGCATTTGGGCGAACGATAATCCAAGAGTGATTGCCGAAATACCAATGCACCCACAAAGAGTGCGGTTTATGGGCTGGCGGCATCATCGGGCCGTATTTTTTCCAAAATGAGGCCGGTCAGGCAGTTACTGTGAATGGTGTTCGCTATCGTGAAATGATAACGAACTTTTTATGGCCCGAATTGGAAGATATGTGGTTTCAACAGGACGGTGCCACTTGCCACACAGCTAACGAAACAATGGATCTTTTGCGCGACAAATTCAATGGCCGTGTTATCTCACGTGGTGGCGATGTCAATTGGCCGCCAAGATCATGTGATTTGACACCGTGGGATTTGGAGAGGTGTACGTCGACAAGCCAGCCACAATTCAAGAGCTAAAGGATGAGATAATTCGGCACATTAACGGCATAGAACCTCAATTATGCTTCAGCGTCATCGAAAATTTGGACCATCGGATGGAGGCGTGCCGGCGAGGTCGCGGCGGCCATTTGGCCTATATTTTGTTCCATACATAATTGAACTATACCAATATTATCATAATAAAAAGAAATGACAAGACTTTTCCTAAATAATTTGTGTTTTATTCAAAATCAACATCGGCCCTTAAAATTTAACCACCCTTTACATATCGAAGCTTCCTCATCCAACACTCATTCAGACGTATGACTGTGTTCCGACACGCAACGAGATCAGCCTTATTTTGATGATGATTTGTTTATTTTTTGACAGTTGACGCAAAGTCAAACATCTTCAACTAGCACTCGTGCTCTGTGGATAATGCTTTTCGGGCACATCGCCTGTCATACTCGCCCTACGGAGCAAGCAACACCAGCCATAGTGACAACATTTCACGCCCACATGCGCAAAGTGCCTACTCTCGACTATGCGGACGATTTAACGCAAAGTTCTTGATCTAAGACTCAACAAAATACAACTGAAGCCGTACGACCTGGCACAGCGTCTAATTCTTGACGAGGAAGCCTGAAAAAAGGCAAAATGCGTGTGTCGATACAGAAAACTAGCATAATCCGATGAGCAAGCTCAAGACAATGCAAGAGCTGCCAATGCACGCGGAAGGAGGCACTGTTCGGTGGGGTCTTTGATCAGGTGAAATCAATGGCCCCTATTTTTTCACAGATGTCCTTGAACACATCGTTACCGTCAATGGCGCCGATATCGTTCAATAATTCCCTACGAATATGTTTGCCAAAAATGCACGAGATGAACCTTGTCGAGATGTGGATTCGGAAAGAGATCAAATGGGTGTGAGTAGACTCGTTTTGGACCGTTTTGATGTCAATGATCACCGGGTTAAGCTTGGGCATTGCTCCTGATGAATTAGAGTTGCCTGGAGATCTCTCGTGCGTGTTTTACCCCCGCGACCCCTTTAGTGGATCATGCGGGTCAGAAGATGATGATGATAATGATGATGTCAATGACTGGTCCCACGAACCAGCCACGAACTCTACGAGCTGCACCAAGATGTGGATGTAGTCCGGAAGGCAAAAATCCGACGACTGCACTGACTCGGCCACATCGAGCGCATGGACACCAATGCTCCAGCTAGGAGGGTCTCCGAAACCCAGCCTCCTCGTGCGGGAAGGAGAGGAAGACCGAATCTCCGATAAAAAGCCCAAGTCATCGCCGACGCATGGCCTTGATAACTGAAAGCAGCGTGCCCAGGACCTTCAGCGAAGGCGGCCAGCTATTGCTCACACTCAGACCCTCTAAGAGCCGTTGGCCTGATAACGGACCGTTTTGGCGCGGCTAGATCGTGCGATCTAACTCCCTTAGACAAGCCACCGTCAGCTGCAGCCTTGGAAGACAGCACTACACGTGTCATTGGCGAGTACCACCCGGCAGCCAATATGCTTAAAAAAGGAACTCAAAATGGGACTCTCCGCATGGACCACTTGACGTACAGTCCGGATCGCGTATAGTCGTGGTCCGGCAGAACAAATTCACTCCAAATCAAGCAAAAAATCGGTGATATCTCGCACAATTCTGTCTGTTTCGGAGAAACCCTCGACGATTTCACCAAAAAATGCGACGAAGTCGAAGACTTCCGACAGACTTCTGCGAATTATCGATGAAATCGACCCAGTCTCCTCGTTTAACATAAGCATAATCGTCGGGCATGCTCACAAGGAATGAAAGTCTTAAGGTTGCCGTCATATCAAAATCGAAAGATGGCAGCAAAGCCCAGTGAATGCTTTCAGAATGATGAAGGAAATAATCGAAATTCATCGTCATTCGGTGTTTCAGTGAATTCCTCCTCCTCTCCGAACGAAAAACCCAATCAGCGAGAGGGAATCATGCTCAACTCAAAGTAAAGCAAAGCAAAGCAAAGACGAATCCAAAGGCGTTCCACGGGATATCGCTTATTCGTGAACAATAACCTCCCTCTCTCACGTGTCGAAAGCCCCCGACGTCACATTTCATGCCCTATCGCAGTGCAGCATGCCGTGCGACACAAGAGTGCATCGCCTCATTTTGTTAATGGAACCCTCATGGGACACCAATTGAAGTTTCCTCTCGAAGATTCCCCTCCCTTCCGTCGCCACCGACTCGTGGGGAGTGTTGCTCTTCCTGTGTTCATCACATTTCTGCGTTCGTTCGCCTTGCTCTTGCTCTTGTTGTTGTTTCGTTTGCGCGATGAATTACGAGTGTAACCCAGTTTGTGGTTGATCCTTCCGTCCCCCCCCCTACATCATCATCATTGGATTCGTATTTTCCTCTTCATCATCGTCAGTGACGGTTTTTTTTCTCTTTATTCTTCAACCCTCAGCTCCCACCAGTCACTCAAGTCCCGTCATCCATCAAATGCTTTAAGTTCCTTTTTTCCTTCGATTTTTTTGTTTCTGCTTCTGTGCGCGGTTTTCAGTTGGTTTCGTCCCTTTTGTGGTTGAAGTGGTCTCAAAACCCCCGCCCGCCCGATGGTGTTTAACAGAAATTAAGAGCACACCCAGCCACGTACACGGGGCCACGTGAAGACGTGCACACCGGCAATGGAATGGCGGCGACGTGAAGCCAAGGGAAAGAGTTTCAACTCCGCTCGCGTGGTCGTGGATTAAGACGGCGCGCCGAACACCGACGGAGGCTGAGAGGCAAGAAATTCGTACGCATAGTTCGTGACCAAAGTGGGGGGAAGGGGGGCTGTGGGAATTAAGAGCCACTCAAGAGTGCCACTCCAAGTGAATTAATTACAGTCTCACCGGTGGGTTAATATCGCCGCTGATGCAGATGAAAAAGTGGTCATAAAGGCACGCTTGAGCGGGGAGCCAGAATTGGCCAAGTTTTCGTGCGACCGTCAGAGGGCGGCTGGCTAAATATTCCGCGACGCTACGTGCAATCAATTTGTTTTAAAATCCTTTTTTGCCATGTCGTGGCTGGGCTGGCGTGGCTGGGGCTCCTTGCAGTGAGTGGCTAATTGGGGCTCTGCGAGGCGGGTGATGGAGGAGCTTTTATGACTTTGATCGGCGATAGATGGCTTTCATTAAAGTGACCAAAGTGCCGTCGACTGATAGTTCTCAGGGAGGACTTGTAATTGGTTGCCCGTGGGGTGGGCGGAGTGGGTGGTGGTCGTTCTCTTGGGGCTTCTCAGAATCCGTCGATAGACGATGCACTCACCGTGATTGATGGTGTGATTGTTCAGAGTCGTGTTTCTAAAGTAGCAGAGAGCTAAGATCTTGCTGGCAACAAAAAAAGGCGATTGTAGCGTCTGTTGTCAGAAATGTGTCAAGTTCGAATAAGTTAAAGCACACATGTGTGAGTCTTGAAAAGAATGCGATTCGCTTTCATCTAGAAGAGCGTTGTTCGGTTTGTCAGTCTTTCCATGACGAAATGGCAATGTTAACTGGACATGTTTCACTGTGACACGTGTCACGAATCACGCGTGAATTGTCACGGAACGACAAATGCAAATCCAAACAGCGATAAAATCATTATCAATAATTTCCAATGACTGCTACGGTTTGACGCATGCGAGCAGATCAGGCTGCTTGGCACGGGTTCTGTTGACTTTGAGGGCAGTGGTAAATAACTGAGCATCGACTTGAGGTAAGTCCGCAAGAAAAAGTCAGTCAAGGAGGACCTGGGGCGAGACCTGCAGCCAAGACGGGACGGCTGGCAAACGATAAAGGGCGCCACTTCCCATGAAAGCCGAGAGCTTCTTTTCTTCCATCTTTCCGTTGGACGCTCTAGATCCCTTCAAATCGCACGGAACGCCGGTTTGTCAGCTGCTAGACCATTTCATTGACGTCTAAATCCACAGCCGATAGGCGTCAATTCACATATTTCAACGAATCGCAGACACAAACTGCAAATGCAGCCCCGTCCAGTTCGCATTCCAGAACAAAGACCCCCACCCGCAGGCCAAGCGCATTGCCAACTCCATCCGCATTCACGACTTCACCTCTCCGAACCAGAGCTCAAGCAGGCAACAGTTTGCACATCCATTAGCCACGTCATAACCTTTCACTGGCACCAGCGGAGGCAGGACACCGAACACTATCCACCGTGAAGGAATGCGAGTCATCTCTCTCTGACTCGCCAGTTCGGTCTAACGGTGAATTGGACACAATCAACAGAGAAGATCACGTCTCCTCGCTCACCTCTCGACGGAAGGGTCACACGATACGACGAAAATGGTATGAATTCCACAGTTTTGCCCTCTCCACCGTCGGCCGTCATTCAATCAGGTATAGCCATCAATCAAGAACGAGCGCACCGCATTCGTGAGCATCTAGATTAGTCACTTTTCATCCGCAAAATGTCAGGCGTCGGCCTTTGTACTGCCGGCGGCGCCATAAACCATCCACACGGTCGGGTATCCGCCGCGCGAGAGTCACGCATTTGGCAACGCACTTCAAATGGCAGCCACTCAACGCCGCCGCCGCCTCGTTTGGGCGTCCCATTACCATTAAAAGATATGTATGCAGCGAGCTAACCACCACCAATGCACACCATTATGGCTTCTCTCTTTGTCTCTCTCTCTCTGCTATCAACGAACGAACGACGTCTCCTCCGTCGTCGTCGTCGTCAGCGTCAATCCGCTTTGAGTTAGGCAGCTCCACAGCATGCCCCGCATAGCCAGCCGTTTGCTAAACTACAATTTAACCGAAAAGGTCATTAACATTGCGAACTTCCTCAGCCAGCCAGCCAGCCAGCGAGCCAGCCAGTCAGGGAGGCAGACAGGCAGACAGTCAGTCAGGCAGTGCCACCACAACAACGCGAGGCAATCGGACACTAATTCCGTTCCTGAGCAGCTCCAAAGGCAGCGCAGTGCCCGGACTCGAATGCGCTCTCGCCCTATCTATAAATGGCAGGTTGTTGTGTCGTCGTCGTCGTCGTCGTCTCGAAATGGAATGGAATCTGTGCCCAAGAAATCGTGCGGAAAGCATTCATTCTGCAGCAGCACCATGCCCAGCCCCAGCTCCGGCCCCAGCCACAGCCGCAGCAGCAGCAGCAGTCGCAATTCAATCGGATAATGAAATAGTTGGCTCGATTCGCTCTCCCGATTGGGGAGGAGGAGGAAGACGGACGCAGGCACGCTCTAAATGGGTGGAAATTTAATGCCGCCCGGAGGGGTGCGAAAAGAAGGATAGGCATGCCACAGATACAACGTATCTATCGAATTGCTTCTTTGTGTAACTGAAGAAGGGATGCACCCGGAGAGGCATGGCAGCCGAAGAATGGAATGTTCAGATGCACACGCTCTGTCGTGTGCCTCGACGTGGCGAATAGATCCTGGGCTCGCCGTTAGAGGAACAAAGGCACAAGTGCACAGATAAGGCTTCTCCCCTTCGACTTTTTTTCCGTGTTTGCCGTCTAATGGGACAAACTCGTTGGATGTTCGCTTTATCGGATGTCCGACCATGGGCGGGGGGTGGCTGCGCCAGGATTCAGCCGACGACAGCAGATTCAATTGGGGGGTGTAAACTTCTTTTTCTTACACGCCGCGGCGGAAAGGAGGAAGGACAACAAAGGATGCAACGGATTCTTGAGTTGTTTGCGTTCGAATTTGTGACTCAATCTTGTCTTGACGAGGGTGGACGAGAGCAATTGTGACGAGGGAGGGACCGAGACGAGATGAGATCATCATCGTCTGCGTCTGGCCATGAATCGGGGCGTCTGGACATGGGGGAGCTTAATGTCGATGCTTTGGATTGTGTTCGCATGTCATTTGCAGACGGGGCTGGCTCTGCGTCTTCAGAGAAGGGCGCAGAATTTTGACAGCTCCTTGTTCTGAAATTGAAAAAAAAAGGAGTTCCTTCTCCCCCACCCCTCAGCCATTCAGCTTCAATTCACAAAGCAAAGCAATCACTCAATGGACCAACAACCAATAACCCACCCCAGGACCGCATTATCGCGCATACGTTCCGAATTTCCACCCTTATCCGTCAGCAATCTCGCCGCATTCAGCATTTCCGATCCGTTTGCATCGAATGCATCCTATTAACGAAATTGCCAATCCCGCTCCCAACCAACGGCGGGAGGGGGGAACCGTCTTCGATAGCAAATCTTGTGCCATTTGTTTGAAGGACTTCCTGGCTCGTTGCGAAATTAAAACGCTATCCATCCGTGAAATCCACCCGACATTTCATGTTCAAAGGACACTACAGCGCAACCGTTACGACACGATGAATCCTTCATCTATCGCCCCCCCCCCCCCCCCCCCTCTCACCCTCCATCCCTTTCGTTCGTCAACGACGACGTCGTCGTTACACAGCCAGACACACGTGCACAAAGTCAACGCGAATTCGTCATTCGTTCACAGGACAAATCATGGCAAATTGATATCCTTCCGAGATATCATTGTTGCGCGCCCGGTACGTTGATTGAACTCTGACAAGAATCCTTTTGACCTTTTCCGTGGGCGGTGCTGTAGAATCTTATGTGCTTCTGTTCCATAATCCTCCGTGGAACCGAGGTAAATGATTACATAACGGTGTACTAAATAATGGGCATGTTAATTGCCCGCCCAGTGTAATTCAATTTTGTGGGTGTGGTTGGCTTGGCGGCGGCGGCGGCAACTGGGCCGTTTCTCAAGGCACGCTCTCTTAAATGCGCGACGTGATCCCGGCCGAAAAGGCCCGACGCGATACGATGTCCTGCGGGTTGACAGTGAATGAGTTTTGCGTGCACAGGGGCAATTGAATATGTTTCAGGCAGAGCTGCCACCCGCCCGGCGAATGTACGAGTATCTCATCCTCATCAGCGTGATGTTGACTTGTTCGGATTTCGTTGACCCGGAGGGGCTAGGTGTGCATGTTTACCTTCACGCTGACAGTGGACGTTGAGGCCGCTCTGACCTTGGACTTAACTTTGGTTGGGTCCGCCGTCGTCGTCGTCGCCGTTTGACGGAATGAATAATTTTCTGTGTTCCCTCGGTTTTTTTTTTGTGTGTTTCCTGAATCAGTGGCCTGCTCGTTTTCGGGGCGGTGCTGTGTCATGGGAAGATTTATCGGTAAGTGGCTGCTTTCAACTTGAATTGATTGCTGACAGGAAAATCAATGCCAAAAGATTGTGTTGTTGCCTGCGCTGTGGGTGGGTGGGCAGGAGTCTCTGCTGACATTTCGAACTTTTGACAACAGCGAGCATAGTCATTAGTGGCGATTATGGAATATTTGAATGAATAGGCTTGTTATTCTGTGTTGGAGGTGATTTGGAAACGATCGCATTCTTAGAGCAGACGGCGCGCAGCGGCCCATAAATCGACTCAATCAAGGTCTCGGCCGAATGCACACACGGGACAATAGTCGACTCTCTCATTCTACACCCCGGATAACTGCTTAGGACGTGTCCATTTCAACGAAAAGAAACCGTATGTCCTAAAGACTGACAAGGAGATGTACTTAGATGTGCGTAGTGAACTGCGCCATGTCCGTCAGGGAAGCGGCTAAGAAACTGCAGCTATATGCTCACATTTTGGGCGATGTTTTCAAGAGTGACTGAAAAGAAAGAGTGACTGATCGAAAGACAAACGAGGGTCTTGAAGGGCTTTACCGAAATCAATGCTAGGGGGCTTGGATCACGCATACTAGCCTCAATCGCTCACAACAGAGTCCAACTTGCATTGCCTTCCATGGCGAGTGCATTGCAATCGCTATCGGCAAACAGACCCCCGCTAGCCTTCAATTTAATTCTGGCATCCGACTAAGTGTGCACGAGTCAATTCCGCTTACCTGACGATGCCTACCATGTAAGCTGATGATTCAACGGGGAGGTTCCAACTGCATGAGAGGACAGATTATGGTACTTTTTTGATAGATCGGCAGTTTGCCATTTCCCATGACACAAGGTTGGTGGTTTCCGCACCACGGCCCAGAACCACGGTCCTAAAGGTGATTTTTTTAGCTATTATCTTTTTGGCAACACTGGTTTAAACAGCTGACGCACGTTTCGTGTTTTGTTTCACTGTCAAACATCTTCAGTTTGGTCTATAATTTAACCATGAATCGTCTTACAAACGAACAACGCTTGCAAATTATTGAATTTTATTATCAAAGTGCGTGCTCTGTTAAGAAAGTTCATCACGCGCTTCTTCCATTTTGTGGTCTGCTCAAAAGGCTCAATGGGTACGTAAATAAGCAGAATTGTCGATTTTGGAGTGAATATCAGCCAGAAGCATTGCAAGAGCTACCAATGCGTCCAGAAAAAGTCACAATTTGGTACGGTTTATGGGCTGGTGGCATCATTGGACCTTACTTCTTCAAAGATGATGCGAATCGTAACGTAACTGTGAATGGTGAGCGCTACCGTGAGATGATATCCAACTTTTTTTGCCCAAAATGCAAGAGCTTGACTTGCATGACATGTGGTTTCAACAAGACGGTGCCACATGCCACACAGTACGCGCAACAATGGACTTATTGAGGGGCGAGTTCGGTGAACATTTTATTTCACGTTCGGGACCGGTTAATTGGCCGCCTAGATCGTGCGATTTAACGCCTTTAGACTATTTTGTGTGGGGCTATATAAAAGCTCATGTCTATACAGACACGCCCGCTTCAAGTGACGCATTGGAAGACAACATTGAAGCATTTATTCGTGAGATACCGGCCGAAATGTTGGAAAGAGTATGCCAAAATTGGACTAAGCGGATGGACCATTTGAGGCGCAGTCAAGGTCAACATTTGCATGAAATAATCTTCAAACATTAAATTTTATGGACCGTACTATCGATTCAAATAAAGATTTCATGCATTATTCTGAATTTTATGTGTTTTTTTTGAAAAAAACGTTCCTATAGCTAAATATAAAAGCGGCTGTTCAGTTAGAGGTTACAATTTCGTCAAGGAACATATCACAGTGTCCTCTGAAAAATTACAGAATATTGGATACCAGATTGCTGCGGAGACTTTGCCCTTTGTCATGGCGTATCGCAGTGTGGGCGGCTTACTAAGCATCGGGCAAAGTCTGAATCATGCTTTCAAGACAGTTGCTGCTAGTGATTCAATTGGCGGTCGCAATCGCTCCTGAAGCAACAAGCTGTTTTTTCGATAAATTGTTAATGCTGAGACAACATGAGTGAATCCACCACGCATCACGCACATTGGCGCGCCTGAATCAATTCAGAGTCCGACAAATTTAATGGCCGTGTTATCTCACGTGGTGGCGATGTCAATTGGCCGCCAAGATCATGTGATTTGACTCCGTTGGATTTTTTTCTTTGGGGTTATTTGAAAGAAAAGGTGTACGTCGATAAGCCAGCCACAATTCAAGAGCTAAAGGATGAGATAATTCGGCACATAAACGGCATAGAACCTCAATTATGCTTCAGCGTCATCGAAAATTTGGACCATCGGATGGAGGTGTGCCGCAGAGGTCGCGGCGGCCTTTTGGCCGATATTTTGTTCCATACATAATTGAACCATACCAATATTATCATAATAAAAAGAAATGACAATAATTTCCTAAATAATTTGTGTTTTATTCAAAATCAACATCGGCCCTTAAAATTTAACTTCCGTGACGACATTCGCTGCCGATTCGACTAGAGGTTACAATTTCGTAACACAAAAAATCACTGTGTTTTCGAACAAACTCCTGAAATGTTTATACTAATTTACTGCCGATAGCTTGCCGTTTCCAATGATGTATACGAATTCGGGCGCCTGACAGCGCATCTGTTCATTTTTGTGTGTGCTTTCGTGGCAATTGCAGTTGGTGATTCCGGTGGAGGTTACAATTGCACGAAGTAAAGGGTCATGGGATTTTTCGACAAATTACTGAAATTTTCACATCAGGTTACTGCTGAGATTTTGCGGATTGCAATGACGTACCACAATGTGGAAGAATTTGACGCTCCTGTCGACGTCCAAAGGATCATGTATCAGACTTGTCAGACACGACTGATGGCAACTTTAAGTCAGCCTTGTGACTTCCGAGTCTGCCATTGACTTTACCATCCGCAAATTCGAGTCGCGGATGATACGCTATTGGACAGAATAGACCACATTTGAAAGGGCGAATATTGCGGCTGTAGCGGGCATAATCACCTACTTGAGCCAATACTGGTCAATACAGCGCTGGAAGCAGTGATCTGCAGAATGGACTCTGCACGGCGTAGCCGCTGACAACATTTACACGAAATCACCGTCAAGAAGTAAATGTCAGGCATTGCTCTTTCAGGCCACGGTCAAGTTACCACCGTTCAAATTAATTTTAAGCGTTTTATTTAAGATCAAAAAAACACGTCTTAATGAATCGCAATTTCAGGTCTTTAAGCTTCCTCACGAGGCAGGCATTGATACTGCCGACCTCTAAGACCTCTGAGGAGACTTCAAAATGTTCCGCAAAAAAAAGAAGAACACAAAATAAACCCCAAAACTGATGGAGAATCCAGTATTTCCAAGGTTTAATCACCATTCAACCCCATTACGAGATTCGCTCCTTCACAAGCTCTTCATTTTTCTGGACAAAAAAAAAACAACCCCCAACAACCTCTCGACCTAATCCCCTGCAACCACAGAAACCATGAAACCATCCAAAAGGTCAGATATGCGGTTTAGTTCGCACTTGGGCCACACGCAGAGAGAGAGAGAGTGTAGTCCAGTCCAAGGCCATACCTCTCCTCATGCAAATCCAATTACCACGTGAATTTCTAACTCAAACCCCGTGAAAAGCAAACGCTGAAGAAGAAGAGGAAAAAAAATCAAAAAACATTTCCAAACCACAAAAGAAAACAATAATGCCCCCCACTCGACGACTACCTTTCGAGCTGCGAAAGGGTGGGGAGCCGACTGAGGCGCACGGTGGGTGGCTGCCGGAAGAAGAGACGCGTCCAAAACTTCGTTCACAATCCTTTTGAAGTTTCTGACAAGTCGATGGGTCGGTGGGAGTGGGCTGGGGGCGGGAGAGAAGAATCTCTGCTCATTCTCGCAAGTAAATCTCATTACAAATCTCTCCGAAGCCACTTAGTATTTCCTTTTCACATCATCCCCACCCACGTCCGCCGCAATTCAGGAGCCACTTAATAGTGCAGATAAATGCAGAAATTCGTTAAATTCTCGAAATTGCATATTTGCTTGGGATCTCCGAGGGATATGCGCTTAATCCCCTTCTGGCTTAGTGCTCTTCCTCTCCGCCGGGCGGATGGAAAAACACGAAGAATGCTCAATTTAATAACGACTCCCCGACTATAGTGGTTCAAAGGCGAAAGACGGGCGCGCGCGGTATGGAGGGACGAACTAGTTGAGCCACTTAGTGCCACTCGGAGATGACTTGCATTACAGCAGCAGCAGCAGCGGCAGCCATCACCCCTCCAGCTGGCGCTTGTGACTTATTTGCACCCCTTATCCATGCAGAATAGATTGAAGAGGATCCAGGCTATGGCAAGTTGAGTGGAACTATAATTCGAAGAAGGCAGGGCGACGAGTGTGTGCACACGTTTGTTTGTCTTTTCGAAACATGACTTCGACGCAATTCCCAAAGAAGCACCCACTAGCTGCTGGTCAGAGATGTGGTGGCGGGCGGTGGGGAGATGTGTTAATTGTTGTGTCCTCTGTACATCACTGTGGGGGGGGGGGGGGGGCTGGAAAACTAAACGACGAAGTGTTTGAGTTCGTGTTTGATTCGAAACTGATGGGAAGTGATTTTATTTGAATATGTTAAATTTAGCTGTTGTGGAACTTGGGGTGGCGTTTCTGGGTCATTTGCTTTCGGGAGCGAGGCTGGGGGGTGAAACAGGGATTCTATCAAAGTTTATTTCTTAAGCAAACGACACCTTGTTGGATAAGGTGTCGAGTGTTTACTCTGAGTGGCTTGAATGTCATCGAAGAGGAGGTCGTACGTGGGCCGGAATCTCTATCCCAAATCGCGGGGGTTTATGATGGCCCCCAGCAGTAAATGATGGGTGCTGATGGGAGCTCTGATAGACATGTCCGCCATGGATTTGAGGAAGAACATGAAGAATTGACGAATCTTTGCCAGTTGTCATAGCCAGACTGCTAGACTTCTACTAAGTGTCACTCTCTACTTCTTCTTATTCTTCTGGCGCTGAAATCCGGGTGGACCAGCGCTTCAGCCAACAAGCGTCTCTAGCTGGTACGATCTCTAGCCAGATGCCACCAATTTCACACGCCAAGTTGATTGAAATCCTTCTCCACTGGTGTGCGCCATTGCGGGCGTCCATTCGCGGCCGTCACCTGTTGCATTGTTCTACTGGTTCGCAATCGATGACTCTTCGGCCCGGGGTCTTGTTGTCCGCCCAGCCATCCCTTAGAGGCCTCACTAGGCTCAAGTCGGTGCACAGTTCGTGGTTGAATCAACTCCCCTCGATGTCGGACCAAAGATCGCATGCAGAACTTTACTCTCGAAGAGACCAAGGACTTCCCTCCAGTCCATGCCTGTGAGCCGTACACCGGGCTGGGATGATCAGTGTCTCATATCTACTACGAGTTGAAGCGACATGCCCTACAGATGCACCCAGTTGTTTTATCCCTTGGAAGAGCTTTCAGATATCATTCCTGCCGTACACCTCTCCATTTCCTCGACCGCAATGCGGTCAATCTGGCTGACGGTTGATTGCTCTGGGGACTGCAAGGTTCCTTCGTGAATGCTGATGTGAGAGAACCGCGTACTGTCTACAGAGAGGTGTCGACCCGTCCCGTCCCGAGTCCGATTTCAGGACTTTTGTCATGCAGGCTGTGCTTCCGATGACTCTAGCATAGATGCCTTCCTTGCCCAGCTTCGGAAAGATCGCTCTTGAAATTTTCAGCGCGAAGCTGGGCAAGGAAGGCATCTATGCTAGAGTCATCGGAAGCACAGCCTGCATGACAAAAGTCCTGAAATCGTACATATGTCCTTCCTAGGAGATGATAAAGGTCATCCTTGTTATCGTCATGTTTATCCCTCTTTAGGGAGTGGACGCAGATTATATTGTATCAATGAACGTGGACAAACCGAAATTGCCATAACTGTCGACGAAGCATACCAGTCCACCCATGGGAACTTTCGCAGCAGCTGATAGATTGGAACACGTTCATATCGACATCGTTGGCCCTTTGCCAACCTGCAATGGATTCAGCTGCCTACTCACATGCATCGATCGAGCAACGCGCTGGCCGGAAGCTATCCCGATTTCGGACAGCGCGCACGCATTCCTCTTCAACTAGGTGGCAAGATTTGGTTGTCCGCAGCGTTTGACAACAGACCACTGCCGTCAATTTGAGTCTGCCTTATTTCACAGATTTTCACAAATCCTCGGCTGCGAACGCACTAATACTACGGCGTAGCATCCTCAGGCTAACGGTGTGGTGGAACGTTGACACCGCTCATTAAAAGCGGCATTCACCGCTCACACTTTTTTTCATTACCGGCCGACCTCATCGGACTTCGCTCAATGGTTAGTGAAGTCGGTACCACACCCGCACAGCTGATGTTCGGTATCCTCTGCTTCGTAGAAGATCTGAAGGAAACTCTTCAACAACTCGCACCTACGTACTCCAGCTGTAACTCGAAGCCTATTTGCATACCAAGCGAATTGAAAACTACGTCACATGCTTACGTTCGCCACGATCATGTTCAGCGCCCCTTGCTGCCCGCCTATTCCGGACCTTATGCCGTCCTCGAACGCCAGCGCAATGCTTTCAAGGTTGCACTGCCAAACAAACAGGTTTTCATTTCTTTACAGCGTCTCAAACCAGCTTATAGAATGGCTAGTTCCGAAGACAGACTAACCTCTGGCACAGAAGAAGTCCTTGTTTTTGAGCCAAGAACAGTGGCTCTTAAGTCGCTACGGCTTCTGCCTGAAAGGCTCTACAGTGGTTGGGGATTAGCAATATAAGCAGTATACTCATACAGCTTCGTCATACCCCTTCGTCCGTCTGTGTAAATTCGCAGGGGATCGTCAAGGCGTCAAGTTCGAACTAGAAGGAATGCTGGTGGACATTTTGTTCTCAAAGACGGCTTAGGGTAGTAGGCGGTCAGTGTCGTTGGGTAGGAGTTTAAAATTCGTTAAGTGGCCGATGCTGAGTTTTGAGCACAGTCGAAGGGCCTTGAGTCGTCTAAGACGGTGGAGGAGTGCTTCTTAATGCTTCCCTGCTCACATGCAAGCCAGTCGTGTTGCACATCGTTGAGTGCACCAAAGTTGACAGCTTCATCTAGTGCTGTCCACCAAACTGAGACTCGGTACATTAGTGTCAGTTTGACTATCAAAGGGAGTACTTAGTGAACGCTGCGCGACTGAAGGAACCCTTTACATCCTAGCCCCTACCATCAAGCCTCCAGAACCCTCAACTCTCGACTGCGTTGCATAACGACGCAGTCAATCCGAAAGCGTCCGCCAAAAGTTTCACCAAAAATTTATAACCAACCAGCAACTAAATCCCTCCAAAGGCTGGCGAAAAAAAAGACAATCCACCCGCCAGCAAATGACAGCAGCACACCTGTCCTTGACTGCCACGACAGAGAGAGAGAGATTTAATAATCCTCCGTTCCCGACAGCTCCTATTATCGCCGCCGCTGCACCGGGGCCAGCGGAAAACTTTCCCCAAAAAAGTCCGAGTTCAAGCGCTCTGATTCATAACTTCGAAAACCCACCGTGACACGATAAATTCCAGGTCGGCGCGCTCAACCTTCCCCCGCCATGGATATACAGTACATCCGCACCGACTTTTAGTTATTAACAAACAGCTTGCTCCACTCACTCAGCGGCACACACACGGGACATTAGCCGAGTGGTCGATGGCGGCGGAGTGCGGTAACCACCCGTCCCATCGCCAGCAACTGGCCCATGCTCTGAAGCCGAACTTTGGTCAATAAAAAATGAAAAGTAAAAAAAAAAAAAACAGAAAAACACGGAAACAAAGTTCTGTACTTTGCATACCCTTAACGGCGGGCGCTGCCCATCGGTGTCCCCACGCCCCACGGACGACATTCGTCTTGTTTATCCTGAATCTGAAACTATGGGGACTGGCTGTAGTTGGTCCTCCTTGCGGAGTTGATTTACGTTACGGCTTCGTACGGATATTGTTCAATCTTAACGTATTTTTTTTTTTTTGTTTTTGCCCCGAAAGGACACATGAAAGCCAGCCAACGTCTTCCTTGCCGGCGAATCCAGGACACTCCGGGCAGAGTGAGAGATAAGATGCGCAGAAGACAAGTGAACACTGGCAACAAACGCACGAGAAAAAAAAACCCCGTAAGCTGAAGAAGAACGTTCCGAAATCCAATTAAAATATGCAAATAAAGGAGTCCTGTTGTTGTGTTGGGCAGTCTCGTGGCACACACACGGGTGGAGACGTATGAAAATCTGCTGCTTATCTGAGGGAAATATTTTTTAATTATTTTATTTGTTCGAGGATAACAAAAGCTTACGGTGACGACGAAACGACGCGGAATAAGAACGGCGAGAGGGAGAGGGGAGGATGGATGGATGGATGATGTGATGAACATATTCAAAAGGATCTTCAGAAGTCGCAGAGTGAGGGATGAGTGCTGCCAGCGCAAGAGAGTGGATTATTGTGCGAGTGAGAGACAAAGGACTGAACTCTCGAGCGGTGTGCGAAGAGGGAGTGGAGTGCCGTATGAAGTGTGGCATCTAGTGGAGCAAGGATACTATTTGTTGTGTTGAGTCATTGCGGAGATCCTCGGCTGTCTGTCGCTGTGCCTGTTGCGCTGACAAATAGTTGGTGGATGTTTGCTTTCTTAATTCGGCGGGACGCGTCGTCGTGCGTTTGCCGAAGGATATTGGCGACTTCGATTGGGGATGTGGGACTGAGGAATGAACGAAACGGTGATCGACCGGTGATGTCGATGGATAGGGGCTGGCGAGGTATGCAACAAGTGGATAATTAAGTGGGGCATCGATGAGATGTGGAGTGGTTGTGGAGGCAGGTTCTGGGCTCGGAGCGGTTCAAGAAGGTGACGTGGGGGCTGCCATTGAAACGTGCAACAAGCTGTGAGTGGAGAGGTAATGGACAACAACGCCTGCATTGTTTAGGAGAAGACTTCCTTCCGTCAAAAATTCAAGCAAAATCTAAGCGAAAGCCAGATCAATTGCGTTTAGGGTCAAACAATTGAACAAGGCGGTAGTGTCGGTGGCCAGATCAGAACTACTCTGAGCAAAATTGGACATGTACACAAGACAACAACGACAAGAGCTAAGATGCATGTTATGACATATCGAAGAGCACCTCCCACGCTCTACCGTAGTATTGCCAATAAAGGCGATTCCTGGGGGATTGTGGTTTTTCTGTATACGACTTTGACTAGAAGGGAGACCTACATTTTGGGTGACTCTCACGAATGATCGTGTCTGACAGTTGAGAGCGAGAAGGACGCACTTTATTCTTGAGTACCTGTCCATCAGGATAATGACTCTCCGTTGGTTGGTGGCCGTTCGTTTGTCCAAGTTTGGCTAGGAACCGTGGCCATTAATAAGTAACGAACGAACGTCGTGGCGCTACAGCCCGTAGAGGGCCAGAGCCTAGCTTCTCAGCAACCACTCGTGTTGTGCGTGCTATTGTTCTATCACGAGTGGAAGGGAGCTACTGCTTTATGCCGACTCCGAACGGCCGAGTTTGAGAAGCTTTTTCTAGACAGTTATACTCTTTGAGAATTGCCAGTGACTCGAAAGAGGTCGTACCAGGAATCGAACCTAGACAGGTAGGTCCAAGTGCGTAGGAGTCGACCCACATACTCACAACGCCACGGGCCACCACCATTAATAAGTAAGCTTGGAGACAAAAATGTTGACAAATTGCTAAGAGTGCAGCAGACTAATGTCTCGATTTGCATGAGATCAGTTTCAGTGTTTAATGCCACGACACTTGCAAGCAGGAACCAGTTTGCTGATTTTTTTTTTTTAAGTTGTACGTTTTTTTTACATTACAATACTAATGTTAAGAATTAGATCAAAGTATCAGAGAAAAGAGATTCTATTTTATCGTAGTTAAGGTAAAAAAACCACATTTTTACCGACTTTAGAAATAAACCGGGTATTAGTTGCGTTTTAATCGATTCCGGGAGTTTATTAAATAAGCGAATACACAGGACAGAGGCAAATTAAAAAAAAACCATTTTTCACTACAGTTTTGACTACTACAAAAAGTGGGGCAAGCGGAATTAAAACAAAATCTGCATTTTAGTAATGTATATCAGTATATCAAAGTAAACATCAGCATCCGGTTTCAGAGCACGAGACAAGTTAAAAAACATTAATTTAGTTTTGGAACTTATTACTAATTTATGTTCAGCAAGCCAATGTCTCAATTGATGTCGGAAACTAAGTCCAAAGGACTGTTTGAGCCATAAGCAAACCCAATATCATCGGCAAAAGCAGTTGGTGTGCCTTTGAAATCAAGTTCAAATAGTGAGTTGATGTAAACGAAGAATAAGATTGGACCCAAGACGGAGTCTTGAGGTACCCAAACATTCAGGAATTTAATTTCGCTTCTCATCCCATCCAATTTTACTCTTTGGGACCCATTTTTAAGATAAGACTCAAACCAATTTACCATGAATCCTCGAATGACTGCCTTTTCTAGTGCTCTAGTGTTAAATAGTTGTGCTAGACCATGTCAAAAGCTTTGGTGATATCAATAAATAGACCAGCAGTACGTTTTTTTCTCATCAAGGTTAGACATAATTTTAGAACAGAACAGTGAAAGTGCACCTTCTGTAGACTTTCCTTTTTGAAAACCAAACTGAACCGGACTGAAGAACTTACTTTTTTTAAGAAAATTTACTATTCTGCTCTTGATCAGTTTTTCAAAAACCTTACTAATTACTGGAAGCAATAACACTTTACCGACCTTTCTAAAAAGCGGAGTAAATTATGGACAGCTTGATTGTCTTTTGCGGAGTCGAAGATATAAGCGTCTTTCTGAAGTCAGAACTAAGCAGGTACAGAGGAGATGATGGACGTTTTGCTTGTTTCTAAGTCTAAGCCCCTTTGGCGGTACGAATGTCGTTCGATGACTCGGAATATGTCGTCCGTCACAGAAATCGAGTCGACGGATCACCACCTCGCATACACCAGAGGCCAATTTGTCCTCTCGTCACAATGACGGTTGCTCTTCGTTTGCAAATGCGATTCCCTCAGGCAGTCGACCGCTTGGCAGACCCAGGACGAGGTGGTTGGACTAAGCCCAAAAACTCGCCTGGCTGCGCTTGGGCATAACTCCTCATGAGTTAGAGTCTATGGCGGAGGATCGACTGGCCTGGAGATCCGTCGTAGGTGTCGCGACTCATTTAGTGGATCATGCGGAGATGATGATAAAACGCTAGTTAGCCTATTTAACCCACTTTTGAATGTCAAAAAACTCGCATATTTCTACTGAGTAAAGCCCAATCTAAAAATCGCTAAGACTTGTCTGGGTCCCGGGCCAGTACAAGATGACAGGAAATGAGTTCGCCGATGCTAGACCAGGTTCAGAGGAGGTACTCTTAGGACAAGAACCTGCTTTGGGATCACACCTGCGTCCTTGGTTAGGGCGAGAGCACAACCGGCAGACAAACCAAGTGCATGCTCCCTAACGTCTAAGAAATCAGAGGCATTCTTGCTATCTCCTGGCAGTAAGGACTGCAAACGACTTACCGGCGTACATACGGGCCACTACACCTAAATTTGCATGGCATACGCAATGAAACCTTCTGCGACGCCTGTGGAGAAGACGACGACACTGAAGAGCACTTCCTCTGCCACTGTTCCGCCTTTGCTCGAATCAGGTGGCAGTTATTCGGTGCTGATGAGATGGGAGCTGGTGATGTAGGCTCCTCATCACAGAAGCGCCTGTTGGTTTTCCTCTGGAAGACGAAGAAATTTCAGCAAATGTAGGTTCCTGCCTGGCAGTACAATGGACCAGTTTCTGAGTCAGAGTGCTCCAGAGCAGAGCTAAAAACCTGAGACAAGAAAAAAAAATGTGGATCATTGAAAATCTCATTTTTTTAAAGAAAGGTCACTGGTCCTGTAGACCATGTAGACCATTCGGTTGTGAGGCTATTCTCTGATTACACGGAAGGCCAGAAGCAGCAATATTCGCTGATCAATGATTCACCAAAAAGATGCACACGAAGAGGCTGTAGAAAGCGTCAAGTGCATCCAGGAGAGTGAACGTGTGAACCTTCCTAGGGCCATCAAGCTACTACGCCATGCGACAGTACCGAGCCGAGTTACATACGCACAGCCAATAAGTCATCCACGGGAACAATCGCATTAAAGGCAGAGAAGCATTGAGAGAAACTGCTGGAGTTTGGGTCTAGGTCTAGGAGTCCTGCTTTTACCAACGAACGAAGCTTCTGTGTCTTTATAGTTGCTTCGGTGACCCTTAATGTCCATTTTTTATGCTCTTTGTTGCTTGGAATGGAGTCGTACAGTCGGTCGAGTCCACAGTGGACCTGGATGTAGGTTCCAGTGAACACGTATCAGACTCGTCGCTTGCCAGAGACATGACGCAAGCAATTGCCCACCGGTCACGACTGAAGTTGCTTCCCAGTCGAGTGATTGACCGAACACTAAACTATTCACATCACACCTATTTCCACAACGGAGCCTGGAACACGATCCAATCTATATTTCGCTGCAAAGATTCCAGAGAGAAAATCTACGCGGTCAACGGCGCCGAATGGTCAATCGTGAACTGTACGTCGACAGAGAGTCTAGTCAGCTTTTTAACAGCAATCCCCTTTGGCCCCACGTCAGAAAGCGATGACAGTCAGCAACAACGGACGGCCCAGACAATGGTGGCAGGTTGGCATCTAAGGGCACCTTCAACGTGATGTGCTGCATTGAAGACGGTTGACCAGGGATCGTACAAACGTGAGGTTCAGCAGCTTGTACGGAAGCAGTCCTGGTGGCTAAGTTTCAGCTTCAACCAAGAACGGATCAAGCTCATGTCCATGCTTCTGTTCTGATTTATGATTCACCACTGAGTCTATCTAGGAACTTGCAGGAAGCATGGAGTGGAAGGAAGGAGTGGAAGGAAGGAGTGGAAAGAAAGAGTGAAAGGACGGGATGACAGAAGACAGCATCAGTTTGGGCTCAAGCCTGGCCAGAAAGTCAGAAAGGAAGCAACGAATGCAAGCGACCATCAAGAGGTTGCCAATTCGAAGCTTTCACGTCCACAAACGAAAAATGCTCACAAATCAATCAAAAGTCAACCCCTTCCTCTCTAAGCCTTCCATTCAACGACTTTGCCTTCGAAACCTGCCACCCATCAGCATCGACTTTCATCCTTTAAGCCCCCCCCCCCCCCCCCTTTCGTTCTCGAGCAACAGTCTAATTAGAGACTGTTGCTCGACGTCGGACTCCTTTTGATGTGTCCCCAACGCAAGTTCTGAGTCCCACTTCGGTGCGCCCCCCCCCTTCCCCCAGTGGCCAGCCAACTCCGACTAACAATGCATGGAGCACGTCCAATTTGTAAGTTCGCCAGCATCCACTTGCAATTCCATGGATTTTGCCAATTTGAGAGTTCAACATTTTTCAAAAGATTCGGCACAAGTTTCGCACCACCCCCAAAAGTTACCAATTCCCGGCGCTCCATGTGTCCCCGAGATCCACTTCAAACTTTCCTCCAGCTCGACGCAGAAAAAGATTGTGTCCCCCAGGCCGAGACCATTGCACTGCCATTGCTCGTACAACTTTATCCAGAATCCAGAAACGCGACTTGTGTCCTCCCAAAAAATAAATGCATTTTACATGAGGAAAATGTTTATGAAATAATAAAAGCAGCTTCGGCTGCAAGGCGGCTGCGAGCCGCTGACAAGACGTGTGTGTACACTCGTGGGATAACGATGCCAGCGGAGAAGAATTCAACGTGCACAATAATCCCCAACCCACTGGCTGAGTCAGCGACGACGTGCACAAATGTATTCAGTTTGGCACCGATGCAGAAGGGTTCCCCATCACCCACTCCCCACGGGTGAGATCCTTGCTGTGGCCCAGCTTTTATTTACTTATCGCCCTGTGTTGTGTGAATGCATTGAAATTGGGGTTCCAGAGGGGGAGGGGGAGGAGGAGGGGGAGGGGAGGGGGGGGAGAAAAAAACCAGAAAGAATTCAAGTGCACCTTACCTCTGCAGCGGTGGTGTGGTGTGTGTCCTTTTTTGTTTCTCTCTCTCTCGGTCGCCTTTGTGCAAATTGATATCAGCGCATGCATAAAGGATTTTTGTGTCCTCCTGTGTTGGTGGGGGCTTGCACCGGCTTCAGGTGGATGTGCGAAATAGCGTCAATTGTTACCTGAAATGGAGAACGACAGGAACGAGCCATGAGATAGAGAGTTATGACAAGGATTATTCGTTTGAGTCTTGTTTGTTAGCTTTGATACAGGATTTCGATGGGTTTTGTGAAGTTCACACCGGCCCCGGTGGGGTGCTGACAATGTAAACATTCGACGAGAGAGAGAGAGCGAGAGAGAGAGAGATAGACGTTCGCAGGTATTTGCGGAGGAGAGGATTTTGTATTGGATTTCATTTCGACAGATGCAGAGCAGAGGAGTTGGCATTTAGCCGAAAGGATACATGCATGCATGCGTTGAATATCCGTGGCTTACACTCAGCTGACGACGACGACGACGATGGCGATGGCGATGGCGATGATGGTGATGATGATGACGACGCTGATGGTGGTGCTGGGTATTTCGTTGTTCGCAGAAGAGGTGTTGAATGCAAATGGCTTCTGGCAGCACGCCCGATGTCTGTAGTTCGTTTGGTGAGTGTGTGTGGGGGGGGGGGGGGGATGGGGGGATGGGGGGAAGTGAGTGAGGGAGTGGTGCGAGTTCGGAGCGGGTTTCCCGAGTGCTGCCACCGGCGAGATGGAACGCAGTTTGGATAGGTGGCGGAGGGTTGTTTCAACAATCGTAAGCCTGACTAAAATGATGCAATATCTAAGTCCAAGCAACAACTGCACACCCAGTCAAGTTGGGTAGCTTCCACAAATCCCCCAGAACATGTTGCTCAATCCAGTCTTGCTTGGAATCCGTTTTGATGAACTCACTGAGCTGCACGCTACCATATCCGTGACGTGAATTCCAATCCAGTCAAGATCCCCCCCCCACTGCCACCACTCACCTCGCGCAGATTAATTGAAATCGACCAAGCAGCACTGATGCGAAGATGGCGCGTGAAAGAAGATCCCCTCAACCGCAGATCATCCCAAGATTGATTACCCCGATCGGGCGGAAACGAGAAACAAACAACAAACGCCTTGATCGCTTGCATTCCAATCTATTTCACCACACCGCGAACCGGGTGATTAACTGAGTGCCAGCTCTCAGATCCAGTTCCACACATGTAATCACAGATCACAACTGCGAGAGCTTACTGCGCGCAGAACATCTGAGCCTCTTATCGCAATCCGCTTGCACAATTTCACTTACGTAACGCGTTGCTGTGGCGCCGCTCTATGATCAACCAGCGTTCGCCGAGTTAATCACCTCACTTGGCAACGTTCAATCGCTCGAGGAAGACCCGCCGCTAAAATGGCCAAATAATTGCCGGTGGTTAATTGCCGTTGGGGCTGGCTGGCTGGCTGGCTGGTCTGGCGTTTCCTCGAATCGAATCTGGATCGCGACACATCCCTGCTTCCGGTGGCAGTGCCGAGAAATCATCTTCTCATCAGCCATCTCTCTTGCCGCCCTACAGACCGGCCGAAGTACAGATCCAACAGAACCCAATCGAAACCAGTTTTTGGCTTCCAGCCACAGATACAACGACGACGAGTACGACGACGCCGCCAGAGACTCGGCAATCGTATCTCGTTTCTCGTTTCTCAGATGCCCGTGTCTGTGCTGTGTGTGCTGTAACAATGCAAACCGGTTCGATTGCAGTTGAACAACAATCACTTATTCGCGTACACAATGCTCCGTCGTCCTCTGGGGGCGAAGAGGGGGCGGTTGGGGAGCAAAGCCATTCAAAGTTTCGACACAACTACGGGAACGACGACGACGACGACGCACGGTCCGCTTGTGCTTCACAATCGTCGAGCATCATTGGAGCGTGTTTTCGGGCTCGATTCTAACGAACGGTGCTTTGACCTTTTGCCCTTTTTTGCCCCCCCCCCCCCCCCCCCCCCCACACACACACACATCCCTCCGGCACAACGTGTTGATGCCGAAGCCGATGCCAAGAGATGTGAATGCATCCGTGTGCCGATACAAGCGAGCCGAGCAGCGTTTTCGTGTCGTCCACGATCAACCCCTTAAGATATTTATAGCCTCGGGTACATTTTAACTCCATTCGAAGGCACATGAGGTTTGCATCTGCACACATAACTGCTCTGCGGTTTTACCACGAAAATGACCCACAGATACAATGCGCCGATTGAGATGGAATCTCAGGTGATTCCTTTGCCATTGCCTTTGGCATCGGCTTCGGTGGTGTTCGTTTGCCTTTTGTTTTTGGTTGTGGCGTCGGTTTTTCGTTTCTTTGTGTGCGCACGAATTTTCTCGTGTTTTCGTGTGTGTCCGGGTTGTGGTTTCGTGAAGCGGAGCGGAGTCTTTGCCAGTGCTTGTGGTCGACTGGTGGGAGCAATGATTGGAAGAAAGCTGAATTTCCTGAAGATGCAACGAGACGACCATGCGAGGGTGCTGCTGTGGTGAACAATGGGAGGGGGCTGTGCATCTGTTTTTGGCATCACGTGTGCTGCTGCAAAGTGAACAACGGAAAGAGTCGTTTCCCTCACAGGCAGCCAGACGACAAGGAATTGTATCTTTGCTCAGCAGTTTTGTGAACAAAAAAAAAAAAAACGAAGGAAAGGAGGACTCAAGCACATGCTCGAGGGCAATTCGGGGTTGCACGGGTCAGACTAGTGTTCGTTCGAGTGAAGTTGTTACAAATTTTGTTGTTTGCCAGAACTCAGGCGGCAGAGGAGAGTGGTCGAATATGGGGTTCGAAGTGGATTGTGGGAGTGAGGTGGACGTAGTTAACTGACTTGTTGTTTGAGATTTTCAAACAAGTTCACTGGGGAGTCAAGAAACGGACATGTCGCCTCTTGAATATGTCAGATAGATGATAGATGTGAGGACTTGGTTTGTGTTTTCTGCTCTCAAAATGGCTGAAACTGCGAAGGAATGGACTTAGACAGAGTCGTGGCTGAGAGAGTGAGTGCGTCGACTCCTAGTCCTAGTAGAGAGGCGCCATAGTCAGTGACTGTGCCGAGAGAGGAGCAAAGACCCCACTCGAAGTCTGAGCTCTTGAAAGTGTCGAGCACAAGACGACTGACTGACTGGACTCCAGCCAGTATTCCAACGACATCAAGTTTGTTTGAAATCACTGCAAATTCATAAACTTTCCAACAGATGACCGTATTCTTCTTCTCTTGGCGCGATCTCTTGACTCTCTAGATTCATGTTTCCGAATCTAGCCTTGGTGTGGATTGTTATGAGGGGACTTCTTGCCTCGACAACAACAAGCACTGCCTTCGCTCTCTGTAGCAATCGCCGTAGTTTTTCGTCCTCTTTTTCTCATTCTATCGCACCTCCTGGGTGGCGGTGTCTGCCTGGCTACTAGGGCCTCCACAAGTTCATCGGCTGCACGTAGCCCGTTAAGGGACCTCACATTCCGTGCAGAAGAACCGAAGACCTATGTCCTCATGTATGGGGTTGCCCATGGTCGTCAGCATTAGGGTCATCCGTATCCTAGGCTTGACAGATGGACCGCTGCAAATATTAGTTCACCTCTTGGCGGCTGCCGTGAAGGCTATGCCGAGGGCACCACGAGGAGGCTGTACTTATGTTAACTTTATACCGCGGCACATGTTAGACCTAAATCGGATCATTCTTAATAAACTAAAGAAAATGTCTTCAATTTGAAGCAAAAACACATTTAAGGCTCAACGAACAACAAAATTTCATCGACAAGGATCTGTCATCGAATGATGTTTGCGGAACTCTGTCTGCTAAGCCCTTCAACGGATTTTGCTGAAGTTTAGACCATAGATTGCTTACTTGCCGAACAGGGCCGAGGTATGATGTTTGCCTCGGATGTAGCTAGGCAGGTGGGTCTACTCGTGAAATTGTGGACTACAGCCGCGGTGCACGTATTGATAGAACTTCGGGTTGGATTCATTGTGTCCAGCAAGCTCCGTTTGTCCATTAAAATGATACTCTGCTGTACTCGAACCCTCCCCGCAAAGCATTTCTTAAGAGATGTAGAGTCAATGATGGTTCCCACTTTTCCTTCTTTGTGCGGTCTTACAATAGTCAGTGCATGCTCTGGCCGCCCACCAGGGTCAACCTTCTCCACTCATGTGCACCAAATCAGAGACAATCGTCGTCTGTTAAACTATTTGAATTAAAATTTGTACAGAATTGAAATCGAAGACTCTTCGATTGGAGCTAAGTTGTCCATGACGTTGCATCCCCCGACATTTGGCTCAACTCATGTCGCTCTACAGCTCATAAAGTTCATGACTGAATCTTCTTCTGCAAGTGCAATCAACGCAAACAGGACCTATGATCCATTTCTCCTGAAGGGAGCCTCTTCATCCGCCTGTCCATGCTTCTGCGCCCCCGTCCAGAAGTTCTGGTATGATCGATATTTTGTGTCGCTCCAGAGATGGTTCTTCAGTCAAGAAGAAGTCCCTCCTGCATTCTCAGCCAGACGAGTTGGGCAGGAGTAACAAAACTAGACAATAGCTCGTCTCTATACACGCTGCACATGTGCACCTTGAAATTAAAGAATAATGGCGACGGGTGTCGGTCTGTAATTTCTGGGTCTTTTGAAGTATCTGCCACAAGGAAACGAAATGACTTGATTGTAGACGTTCCTGGCATGCAACGAGGGGGACCTATAAGGACGTCCATAAACGACATGACAAGGAGGACGATAGTTTGCGAAGGAGTGTCTCTGCTTGTGAAGCGGAGGTCAATCTTGAAACAACATCTATCAACAGTGTGTAGCAGAGTGGTTCACAGATTCAACAGAAATGAAGCTACTACGCGCCCGCTGTGTGACTAGAGAGTGACCACCTTTCTTAGAGCAAAAACATCAAGAGATCGTCAAGATATTGAACACCGTGCATTTTCAATGGCATCTCTAAACAGCCTCTGAAAAACAGGGAATGAACCGCGAACATGGGAGAACACCATCAACGTTGTACGATGGATGACAAGCCCTTAACAGAGAGAACCTGATTTAACGGTCCATCGAAGAGTTGATGATATATGTTGCCAGAGGAATGGCTTCAAGCGATAAGGGCTTTAAGCCAAACTAGGAAATTCAGCTCATGATGAGTGAATGTAGAACTTGCCGCCGAAAGAACACCCAAGATCACGGCTTCACAGCACAAAGCCCGAACTGAAGCTAGCTCAAGCAGCTCACCCAAGACCAAGGCTTCCCAGCACAAAGCCCAAATCGAACCTAACTCAAGCAGCACACTTCACTCATTCTCATGCAATCCCATCGAAAAACAACGTCGTTACACCGTCTACATCAACGTACCCGCTTCGCAGCTGACTCACGGGCAATAAAGTCAAGTCGGGCTTTGTTCTGGCTGCACACACGCCATCGTTATCGCGTCTCTCTACAGGTCACTCTCTTGTCACACCGCAGTCCAGAGAGTCGCCCGATCACGTTCGCTTTTCTGAGTCATACCGTCGCACTCGATTCTCGTTCAAAGTGAATTTCCTTCATCAATCTCGCAGCGACAACAAAAGCACACAAAATTGCACAAATCACCACAGGCACCTACAGAGACACAGAGAGAGAGAGAGGGAGAAGTGGGGCGCGAGTATTGCCAACTCAAAGAACTTTAATGCCGCCAATCATTCGAGTTGTATTTGCTTTTGTAATTACAGTCCAGTTGGCGCGTGTGTTCTACACCATTTGCCACGTACGTGACAATTGCAGCCGAACGGCGAGCAGTGCAAATAAAGAAATAACACTCAATCTCTCCAACGGCAGTGGCCCCGCACCCGCAGCCAGTCAAGCAGTCAACCAGTCAAATGCACATGAATCGACTGACTCCTCCAAGACCAGTCCATGCCGGCCGTCCCCGGTCGATTCATTTGTAATCAATTTGCGTTTATTGAATGGAAAAAAAGACACCCGCGGTCCCCCCGGGGCCCCGACACCACCCACAAAGAGCAAAGGCAATAAATTTGCACAATCAAACAACAACAACAAGAACAACAACAACATCAACAATCGCGAGCAACAAGAAACAATGGAAAAGCAATAAATTTTGCGTTTACTTTTTCTGCTCATTTGACAATTTAACCGGCAAAAGTTTACGTACGCCGAGCGGCACGGGGCGGCGGTACTCCCCCCCGGTGGCAGGCAGCTAGCGGCGCTGGTGGAGGCGATGATGGTACCGCGACCGAGCCGAAGTTTGCCGGGACCTGGGAGCCGGAGTGGATGTGATAAATTGGTCGCGAAGCGCGTGATTTGAATGATTGCCAAGCCAAGAGTGAGTGGAGAGCTCTCGCGAGGAAGTAGAGAGAGAGAGAGAGGACGATTTGCTGGCATTGAATTTAGCTTGTTTTATCTTTTCGCTTTTTGTTCTGTTCACCATCTGAGCATTGGGCACGTCTAGCGCCGGAGCCGAGAGGAGTCCTTCGCCAGGCGGAGAAATCTGCGGCGTGTGTGGTTGGATTCACTGCTGCTGGCCACCCCCCGTTACCACTCTACCCCTCCGCCGTCAGTAGTGAGTATTTTGCCGGCTGCTACTGATGGCCGTACAAAAAGCGAGTGTAAGCAAGCTTGTCAAGAGCCAAAGACCGACCCAGCTCTAGAGCTCATGCATTATTCAGGCGGCAGCGCCGCAGAGTGGCCCGGGCAGGGACAGGGGAGCGCACTGCATTTTGCATGAAAGAACCTGAGATGCAGAGATACAGCGAGTATATCGTGTTCGTTGCCGGCACAGACATCACATCATTGTCGCGCTGTCGCTGTTGTGTTCTCATTTACATAACAAGTGAGCGCGCTAGTGGTGGCGGATTTACTTGTGTGCTTGTAGTTTGCCCCGATCCTCCATCTTCTCCTGCTCGTCGTCGTCTTCTTCATCTTAAGTGAAGCAAATTCAAATTTATTCAATTGGACGGGCGGAAGGAGGTTTAGCTTTCATTTAACGTCTTGAGCTGGGTTTTTGGATGAAGTTTTGTTCGGCGTCGTGAATTTCCCGCAACCGCCCTTCCGCCAGCGACCGACGCTACACGACATGACAATTAACTTCACTCGCTCGATGCAGTTTTTCGTCGGCCAGGATTTCGTGTTGAGATTGCAATCTAGACGCTCGTAAAATAATTTGAAAGTCTTTAAGGGTCTTAGGAGAGTTTATGGGACGCTTTGATGGGATGCTCCCTTAATAGTCTCGTAAAAACATTTTGTTTGCGTTTTAATGACTCAATGAGTGTGGGGCGGTGTGGAGTGGCGTGGCGTGGCGTGTTGTGCTCTCTGGGAGGGTCGTCGGAATGCGGACGATTTTACATTCGGCAGTGTCAATAGGCCATAACTGTGACGGATTGCTGAATGAATTGATTTGGCGTTGATTGAGATTGACGAGCAACTTCCCCTTCTTTAATGGGCTGGTGTGGCCAGCGACAATGCCTTTGTTTGAGTTGGTGACGTCCGTCGGGCAAGTTGCCAAGTCTGCCAGAGTACTGAGGGCCAAGACAATGAATAGACATTTAACTTCAGATGCCTGGCCTGGTGTAGCTAAGGAAGCATGCAGAACAATCAATGTTTGGAATTACTCAAACAATACATGTCGTGACGTGACGTTCTTCTAATTACCGCTTGGTGCCTGTGGACATGTCTAACTTTACATCCAAGTCTTCAGAGCGACCAAGCCTCAACTGACATGGCTTTTGAATGCAACACTTAATTTAAGACATCACAATTTCTTACTCCGTCACGTGACGTTATGAAAGAATTGCTTGAAATCATTATATATCCATCACTCTGTGTGTTTCAGTCAGTTTTGCGGAACTTTGAATGCCTATTGTCAGAGATATGTTAAACCCGTCACGTGACGCTAGGTAAAATTTGCTTAAAATTATGTGAAAGACTAGTCACTCAGCAGGTTTCCTCAATCAGAAGTGCGTAATTTTAAAAACCAACTCATTTAGTAGAAAAACAGTTAAGTTTGCGTCACGTGACGCTAAGACAAATTTGCTCAAAATTACTTGAAAAACTCGTCACACAGCAGTCTTCCTCAATCAGAAGTACGTAATTTTAAAGACAACTCATTTCGTAGAAAAACAGTCAACATTTGTTGCATCGTCACGTGACGTTATTCCCCAAATTTTCAAATGTCCAATCATCACTGAAGAGTGATTAGGAATCGGCTCTGCATAAACTAAAAAATCAACCGAATTCATGGCGAAGCTAGCAATATCTACCATATCGTCACGTGACGTTATGACAGAGTTAGGCATATAAAACTGCTTAAATGATGGCAACTGAACATTGTTCCGCGATCACGTACATTTCAATATCAACAGAGTTAATGATGAATTAATAACAATTTGTTGCATCGTCACGTGACGCTAGGAGACGATCTTCTAAAAAAATCTCATCCCTTCATCACATATCAAGAGTGGTTCTCAGTAAGTTCTGTATAGATTTAAATATGAACTGATTTCATATCGAAAGCATCACAATATGTTACATCGTCACGTGATGCTGTGACATGCTTTACGTCCTTTAAGAATTTTTTATCTTAGCAGTGCTGCTGAAACAGTTGCGGGCGAATTGAATCCTCAACTGATTGTTAAACAATCGCAATTTCTTCTTTCGTCACGTGACGGTATGCCATCATGGTTTGACGTTTTCAGTAACATTCACTGCTGAACAGTGTTTATGCATCAGATTGACGGAATTTGAATTATATCAATTTATATGCTGAACATTTTTTCCATCGTCACGTGACGGTATTATTGAACTGCATCGAATTATTGTAGAATTTGTTCCTTCAACAGTGTCGCAACGCAAGCAAACCAACATCAACTGATTTGGAAGTGATACAATCACACATTGTTACACCGTCACGTGACGCTATGGCAGAACAGCTTTAAAATACTTAAACATTCATCGCTGAAAAATGTATCTCTAATACTTGTCCGTGGTTTTCAACACCAACTGGAAGTGGAACCAACATATTTTGTAACACCGTCACGTGACGCTATGAGAGAGTTCACAGGGGACCCGTTAATTTTCTGAACTAGCCACCAGAAAGGAATACGAAGCATGACTAGAGAAAATGTAAGAAACTAGGAAAACTTAATCTACCTTTACGTCACGATTTCGATTAGCTCATGTTTTTCGTGACGCTGACTGACTGCGTGATCCTCTGGCGAACATTTAGATGGTTCCAATCCAAACTTGTGACGTGTTGGCCATGAGTTGCCAGAGTCAGTAGCCATGGCCAAGCGACGAAGGAAATGGAAACTCAATTCCGCTCAGCATGGGCGGACTTTCCACATCAAAAACCCATTTAATAAGCTTTGTGAACCGCATTTTCAGTGAAACCACACGACCTGGAAGAACAAAGGCCACACGGGACACAAGCGATCTCTGGTTTTGTCGACAAATTGAACACTCTCCCACTTCCTGACGGGCAATTTCACCGATAACTGAACTGAACCAATTCTAGTTCAACACCGGCAACTCCCCCCACCTCTGTTTACTCCACAAAGCATGTCTAACTGTCAAATTCACATCAACCAAAACCCCACGTGTCCATTTGCACGTCGATCCCACAGCCACTGTCGCCGCTTCACAGGCCCACGCCTCGGGCGCTGTTGACACACGACAAGTCGAAAACAATCTCCCAAAGTGTATCGCCCCCGACGACAATCGATGGAATTCTCCCAAACTGACCCCAATTCCACCGCAAACACAAATACCCGTTTTGTTTGGTGCCCCCCTCCGACCCCTTGTGCGTCGTCGCTTCCTGTAAATATAAATAAAAGGATTACAAGCGCGCATCCCCCTCGTCGGAGCCCCCTGTGATCAGACGGCGGGTTTATCGGCAACAAATTTATTGACTCATGTGCAAAATGTATCAGCGGCTCCAGCTGCAGGCGGCAGTCGTTGTACCCGCGCCTGGCTCCCAACTTCCTCGGCGACAGAGCTTCACCCACATGCAAATGCACAAATGAACTCGCATCTCTGCTGCGGCGGGGGAGGGGGTTAGAGAGTCTCTCGCGGGAGAAGATAAGCTCGCCGAGGGGAAAAATGAACAAAAAAAAATTGGAATGGAATGAAAGAGCTCATCTGAGAGGGAATGAATAATTGAATCAATGAATGGGCGATGTTCGAAAGTATCTTTTTTTTTTTGTTTCTAGTTCGAGATGGAAAATTAATTTCCACGCTTCAATTAATGGATGCTGAGGTCAAAGGTTATCAACTCGTGACGACTGCATGTGCGTGGCCACATGGATTTTCCGTAATTAGACTCGATTATGGCCACATACGGGTGCACATCGGATGAACGAGTCAATCAGTCGACGCTCGACGAGGGCTGCATGGTTGGAGGGGGGGGGGGGGGGGGGGGGGGGGGGGAGGAGGAGGGGGTGTAACCAGCGGTCCGATCTGGCCTAATTACAAACAGACTTGTTTTTTTTGTGTTTGCGTTTCTCTCTTGTTTTTGTGTTCATTTTCTTTCGTTGAAGCCTCTCCTTCATCCAACGAGTGGAATTATCTATTGAAAGGGCTCCGCCGCCGCCGGCCGTCGGCCACAGGGAGAAAGTGGAAATGTTACACTGATAGATGCACATCGATTTGTTGCGGATACTCTAGAGAATGTTCATCGATGAGATAGACAGCGATTGGTGCCGGGAGGGGCCGAGGAGGGGAATTGTGTTAACCGAAGAGGAATCATTGTGCAGCTCGTGCCGGAGGGAAACTCTTCCCTGATGATCTGGTCTGGGCGGAGTGATGATTCTGCATGGGGTATCGCATACAGATGGTTTAGTGTGTAAACTGGGCTTCTTTTGAATGTGATAAGGAGCAAATGGCCGGCTGAATGAGATCATCTCCCTCCAAGCTTCATGCTTCTGTTCGCTTTGGATGATTATGACGCACGTGTCACGATGTCTGGTGACGCCAATATCAGCTTTGTTGTCAACCAGTTCATGTGGGATGTCAAACTCAAAGCATCACCGTGTGACGTGACGCCAAACTGTAACGTGATACCACCCGTTTGAGTTGCCACATGAAGAAGTTGGCTTTTGAGAATGTTTCCGGAAGCACCCGGGCCTATGTGCAACGTTGAAATATTCAAGCAATTTCGGAATGTAACAAGCCATCGTGACGCTGTGACAAAAAGTTGAGAAATTGGGACTAATTCGAAGGTCTTTGACCAGATGTGACGTTGTCACTGGCAAGAGTGACGCTGGTATTTGATGTCGACGTGCTTCGCCCTACTGGAGCAGACTGGGATAGGAAGGGTATGGGCCTCATCCCGGATGTGAGTGTATACACAGACAGGTTCAGAGATGAATTGTGGAGTCGGCTCGTGTATTTACACAGCCATTCTGAGCATCTTTGCAACCGGCAAACTCCGAAATTACGCCAGCATCTTTTAAATTTAAACCACATGCGACGCCACTGCAAAGAATAGCTGTCTTCGTTGACAGTCAATCAGCCAACAAGGCAGCTGCATCGACCTCTATAAACATAGGGTCCAGGGCATAGAAGTGTTTGTTGTAACGAGACAGCCGACGAAGTGGCCAAATAAGGAGTTGCCCGTCATAGCGCGTCCGCTGTGGACGTACGCACCTGGGCTAGTAGAAGCATGAATTACATTTCTCACCTCACATCGGTCTTGGTTAACTATATCTATTATTATTATTGATGAGGGTCAATTGCACCGCGACCTTAAGATCTATTGTGCCTCCTACGCATACCTTTGCTTTCTTAAGAGCTCTGTGACACATCCGAACGACCAAGTTTGAGCAGCCTTTTCTAGACATTTATACACTTTGAGCTTGTCAGTGACTCGAGAGAAGTGTGGCTGTGGACATTATTTTGATCGTTCCGGGAGTCGAAACTGTCGAAATAAAACGATTGAAGAGCCAACAATGAAGTTACGAGCTCTAGATCGGGTACATGAATGGACAAAGATCTGGCTTCAGGAGGCTACATCCGTCCACATACATTTTTCTTATAAAAACTTAAATAGACTAGATTCTTTTACAAATTGTGTTCAAATACCCTTCGGGCATAGGTTAGGTTGTAGTGGCTGACTGCTAAGGGCAGTCACACTTAGGCCAGAGTAGGCCCATTGTGAGACCCAGCGGATTGACTTTCCCCTAACATCGGAACCAGTAGGTGCTTGCAGTGAGTTAGCGATTTAGGTGCCATATACTGGTGCTGTTTAGCTCATTGAGAGATTACGATTTACTAAAGTGTGGTTCAATTTTAAGGGCCGATGTTGAATGTGAACCACACCTAGACTTCAAGATTTTTTCTGCATTTCATTTGACATTTCTCAATTTCAGACTAACTCAATTTGAACCATGGAAAGATACACAGTCGAGCAACGCGTTAAAGTTATTCAGGCTTTTTATGAAAATGGGCGTTCAAATCAAAATGCATATCGTCCGCACATTTGGACAATCGGAAAAATCGTGCAAAAATTTGAGCAAACCGGGTCTGTAGGAGATGTGAAAACACCAGTGCATGCTCGTACAGCTCGCGATAGTGTGGCTGAAGAGCCGTCCACCTCAACTCGTAGTCGTGCCCAACAATTGCACCTCTCACGCTCGTCGGTGACGGACATTATGCATAAAGACTTGCATTTACACGCTTACAAGGTGCAATTGACTCAAGTTGACTCAACTAAAGCCCCTTGACCATTTCAAGCGTCGTCAATGGTCAGAATGGTGGCAAGAAATGGCAACAGTGGATGATCAATTTTCGAAGAAAATCATCTTCAGTGATAAGGGCACATTTTCACCTCAGTGGATTCGTCAATAAGCAGAAATGCCGCACTTGGGCGAATGATCCAAGAGTGATTGTCGAAAAACCAATGCACCCACAAAGGGTGCGGTTTATGGGCTGGCGGCATCATCGGGTCGTATTTTTTCCAAAATGAGGCCGGTCAGGCGGTTACTGTGAATGGTGTTCGCTAGCGTGAAATGATAACGAACTTTTTATGGCCCGAATTGGAAGATATGTGGTTTCAACAGGACGGTGCCACTTGCCACACAGCTGACGAGACAATGGCTCATTTGCGCAACAAATTCAATGGCCGTGTTATCTCACGTCGTGGCGATGTCAATTGGCCGCCAAGATCATGTGATTTGACACCGTTGGATTTGGAGAGGTGTACGTCGATAAGCCAGCAACAATTCAAGAGCTAAAGGATGAGATAATTCGGCACATTAACGGCATAGAACCTCAATTATGCTTCAGCGTCATCGAAAATTTTGACCATCGGATGGAGGTGTGCCGCCGAGGTCGCGGCTGCCATTTTGCCGATATTTTGTTACATACATAATTGAACCATACCAATATTATCATAATAAAAAGAAATGACAACAATTTCCTAAATAATTTGTGTTTTATTCAAATTCAACATCGGCCCTTAAAATTTAACCACCCTTTACAACTGGCCAGAGCGCTGCACGAGCAGTGTAGGTGATGAGTGTTTTCTACCTCCTCTTCATCCATGCAGCTTCTGCAGAACAGAGCCTGCACCCACCCGGCGAGCATGAGTGCCAATTGCACAGGGCCCGGTTATGACTCCTATGAGAGTCCTTAATGAGTGTTTGCTGAGCCTAAGTAGACTGAGTGACCGTTTTAGGCTAAGTGGTGGCCAGATTTCTTTTGTTTTAATCCAGGTGGTTCCTTCTAGCCATTTCTTGTGTGTATCTTCAAAAGATGGTAGGCTGTAGCGATCGGCATGGAAGGTGGTACCCCTGCTATTGATAGGGAGGAGGTTGTACCACACCTGACGAGTTCATTGGCTTTGCAGTTGCCTGGTACGTCAGTGTGCCGGCACCCACATGAGGTGAATGTTAAAATGCTCAGCCATCTCGTTAAGAGACAGCCTGCAATTAAGGGATTTTTTTTGAGTTAAACATGACATTGTCCAGGCCGGCGTGACTGTCCGAGCAGATGGTGATATCACGTTGTTTCTGAGCCATTACAACGCCTCTGTAATCGCGATAGTTTCTGCCTGAAAGACGCTACAGCTTTATAGAGACAGCAACGTTGTGATCTTGGGAATAGACACCCGCACCCACCCCTGCGTTAGTCCTCGAGCCGTCTGTGAAAATACGCAAAGGATCATCCAACGTCTGCCTATCAGTCCGATCCAGTCCGATCTGGAGGGAATGCTGATAGAGAATTTCTTCTCGAAGCTAGCCTGGGGTATTAGGCGGTCAGTCTCGCTAGGTAGGAAGTTGAATTCCTTGAGAATGGTTGAGTGGCCGATGTTGAGTTCCGGCCCTCGGTCGCAGTGTTTTTAGTCTCAAGGCTGTGCTGGCTGCTATTTGTTTTCCGAATAATTCCAGTGGTGGAAGGTGGAGCAGAATATTCAGTGTGTCTGACGGAGTACTTCTCAGTGCTCCGCTGATGCACATGCAGGCCAGTCTTTGTACTCGATTGAGTGCCTTGCTGTTGATAGCTTTGTTTAGTGCTGTCCACCAAACTGGGACGCCATACAGAAGTGGCGGTCTGACAATTGAGATGAAAATCCAGTGAGCGAAGCCTGGTTGTAAGCCCCATTTGCATTGAATGGTATTTTTGCAGCTAAAAAGGGCAGACGAGCCTTTCTTGACCCTATGCGGTCCACTGGAGTCGGGGCTTCCTCGATAGCTCTTGTTTCGGCAGAGCCTGGCGCATTCGCTCCTCGCACCGCTTTCAGAGCCTTCTCTAGAATCTCTAATAAATCAAGAGGTTCGACAGGCACAAGCTCCACGGACAATGGAGTTCCCCCTGGCGTAACATCTTGGAGATTGTATGATATACCACAGGCCCTCTCCTCTGACAGGGGCTCCATTGGGGGTCCCTCTGTCGTAGCTTCTTGGAAATTTGATGTGTTTTTTTTAATAGATTTCTAAATGTTGTTGGTTGTCCGTGGGAATTTAAGCGGAAAACTGCGTGACAAGAATAAAAACTGCAGTCTTGTGCTGAAACTGGCTTCATCAGACCCAGCAAAACGAAGAGCAGCGACCGTCGGATCTTGTGGATTCGTGGCTCATTAATGATTGCGTCTTAATACTTGATTGGCACAAAGAACTGACAAGTTGCACCGTTCAACTGAATCTCCTGGCGTGTCGCCTAAGTCCAGTTGGGTCTCAACCAACAAGCCTCTTCAGCTACGACCGCTGGCTAGCAGCTTCCAGTTACGCACCGCTGACTTAGGTCCTTGTGTGCCCCCCACCAGGCTGTGATCTGTCTCAATCGCAAACCCAAACTGAATCAACCCACCCACCTTCTCTGAACGGACAACTGCGCCAGATGCACATTCCCAGTCTGCCCCCATCTCATTATCACTTTGTACACCACCCCGCCCCCCCCAACACACGGCTCAGTGTAATCTAAACATCACATTATCCCATGTGGGAATTAGATCAGTATCTCTTCACATCGAAAACGAGTTCTCTCGCATGTGCCGGCGGCGGTGCGGCGACACCGGCACAGCTCTGCGCAGCGAACGCATCGGACCAGCCCGTCCACATATCGTGTTCCCACCGCATGTTGTTTTTATCTCGTCTGGCGACTTGTGCTCGACTACATTTTCACAGCAGACCCAACAGGAGATCAAGTGTCAGTGCTGTCAAAACAACTCTCGACTAAATTAATTTCGAATAAATACACAACAGCACGGCCCCTCCTCACAGATTCATTAATTTGTCTGCAGGCATCCCACCTCCCCCTCCCTGTCTCTCTCCCTGAGAAAGAGAGCTCATTCCGTTTAGCAATCGTAAAGACTAATGATGACTTCAGCCTTGAGGTACTTTAATTACTTTTTTGTCATCATCATGATCATCATCGTTACACTGAGTTTCCAATTACTTTTGCTCATAGAAGCTGCGTAAATTGACACCCTCATCCCATGGTCTTGACCGACCCACCATTCACCACCCAAGGGGAGGAATAATTTTTCATCCGACTAACATTCTCAATTAAATCGAAATAAAGAAACAGACCTAAGCCGTCATGTCCTTAGCCAGCCAGTCGGAAGGGTGGGCCACCTGTGCTCTTCGACAGGGGTCCCGGGCCATCGGGTCAAATGAAGTAGATGGCAATTTTGGGGGGACAATTCCAGGTGTTTATGCAAATATAAATCATCATTGGGCGGGCCCCAGATGCGGGCCGAGGGGACTTCTCACTTGACGGCTAAGAAGTGGCCAGCAGAGGGTACAGATGCGCACCCGGCGGCCGGGGGTGCGGTTCCTGTGGACGGACTGAATTGAACGAATGGCTGGAATAATGAATGCTGATGAAGGGAAGTGGTGTTGCCGTGGGATTGTTTCTGGCATCGCCGAAGAAGAGGTTGACTTATACATTCTGAGTGTTTAATTATTTCAAGACGGATATTAGACGTTTGTGTGCGCCTTGAGAAGGGTCTGAGAATAGATTACGTTGATGAGGGACGTTAGCCGTGGGGGCGGCACTTTCGCTTGATCAGAGTTCCCAAAAAAAAAAAAAAACTGACGTGGATGGGGGCTTATAATCAAGATGATTCGGGTGTAATGAAAGTGTTCCACTGAATAGATTGGCTTAATTAAGACTTGTCGGGTGTCAGCGCACTCAGCGGGATGTGACAGATGATGGCGCGCTGAAATAGACAGTCAAGAAGCGTGAAGATCTGCATTTATGGTGAACAGAACAGTCTGACGGCGGGGACTACGTTTTGTGTTCCACAACGACTACTGTTGGGCGCCATTTCGGCTGGGATAAGACTTGTCAGCTGGCACTAGACAGTTGTGGAGGATTATTACGCAGCTGCTGACGTTACTGTTTTGAGATTTTGTACGAACATTGAGATTGATTAGAAGGACACAGCAGCAATCGTTCATGTTACAGGTCGATTTTTGTCGGGCGCCATTTCGATTTGAAGAGCACGTGCCAATTGGCATTTAACAGACGGAGACAGTGCTTGTTTGTGGGCCCGCTGAGCATTGTTGAAGCAATGAAGAATGGTGTTTTATTTGGACGACCGCCATTTTCTGGCACAAATTCATTATGAACGGCGAAGCACATCTAGACTTCTGCTAATGAGAAGTAAAGGCATCTTGGGAGCGCTAAGTATCCGCAATTGATGCACAGAATGACCACAACACCAACGATAAAGAACTGCGTTGGGCGCCACTCGCAGTGATGAGTCATTTTGCGGCGGCTGTCGGGACATGTTAATCACAATGCACATCTGGCCTGCGCTGCGTTTGCTAACGAGCAGTAATTGCATCTTCGGAGCACGAGGCAGCCGCATTTGATGCATAGGAGACCACAACACCAGCCATAAGCAACTGCGTTGGGCGCCATGTATGCCAATCGATGTGATGGTGATCATATTTCGAAGACTGTCGCGACAACAGTTCCACAACAAGACAATGTCACTTCACGCAGCGACCCGTGCTCCGACGCAAATCGACGCCGTTTTCAACGGTCGAATAATGCCAAAAAGTGGAGATATCGACTGTCACCTCCGATCGTTCTTGTGCCGGATTGCTTGAACTCGACCGAACAATCAACTGCTTCGTCGGACCCATATCAGTGGGCCACAGACGACCCCTCCGTCGTCCTCTTTAGGTGCCACAATGTTCTCCCCCTTGCAGGCATCGCACCTCCTACCGTGGCCATAGATGAGGAGCTGGAGCGAGCACGTCTTCCAAGACGCCCATTGGACTTTGATAGAAAGAGGGCAGGAGGTAGTCTGGGAGGCTCAGAATCTCAACATCTGACGACAAAGCTGGTGATCTTCGAAATGACGACAAGGAGACCGACGTCGCCAACCTGAGCAAGAATTCCAAGAAGAACCACGAAGTAGTCAGTCGGCACTACAGCGGTGGAGAAAAGCTAGAAATGATGTCTGTCGTTTCAGACGGCATGACGAGGCTGATGGAGACATTCCAGACCAAAATTAAGACTGTACAGTCCACCGTAGAGAACCAGAGAGACCAAGTGCACGCGAAGAGGACAGGACGTATTCGAGACGAGCGACGCCGATGGGACAGAGGACACTGTCAGAGGAAAGGCAGCAAGAACTGACTCTCCCAACGATGTATTCGAAGGTGGATGTGCACACGTGGGGAGTCAAGTTCGATGGAAACAACAAGACAAGCTGTCAACCGCTTCATCTTCAGAATCGAGAAGCTACATGAAGTAAACGGACTGTCCACCGGACAGATACTTGAAAATGTCCACCACCTATTGACGGCCCTGCGGAACAATGGTACAGGCAGTACGGAGAAGGGTAGCAGTAGGTCACCCAGCGTCACTTGCAGTTGCGTAGTAATGACTGAGGTCCTAGCGTGCCCCCACCGGGCTGCGTTGACTCAATCGCAAACCCAAACTGAATTCACCAACCTTCTCCGAACGACAACTCCGACAGATGCACATTCCCAACCATCTCCTCGAGCTAACTTCACGCTCCTCCAACTTAACGAGGAGTTGAAGAAGACAATTAATGAAAAAAGGAGATCCTTTGAACTGCGCCAACTACAGAGGCATCAGTCTCCTAAGTGTCGCTTACAAAATCTTATCTGCCGTACTGTGTGAACGCCTAAAGCCATTCGTCAACAACCTGGTCGGTCCATACCAGTGTGCCTTTGGCCAGGAAAATCCACCATCGACCAAAAATTCACACTGCGGCAGATTTGCGAGAAAATCCAGGAGCAACAAATCGATATCCACCACCTTTTCATCGATTTTAAGGCCGCGTATGACAGCATCTATAGAGACGAGCTATACAGAGCAATGTCTAGTTTTGGCATCCCTACCAAACTCGTCCGTTTGTGTAGGATGACGACGGAGAATGCACGCTGCTCCATCAAGGTCGGTAAAGACCAAACCGGGGCCTTTGATGTCAAAAAAGGATTCAGACAAGGCGACGCGCTGTCATGCGACTTTTTCAACATCGTTCTCGAAAGAATTGTTCAAAACTCGAACGCCAACACCAGAGGAACAATCTTTCATAAGTCCGTCCAACTAGTCGCATATGCCGACGATATTGTCTTTATCGGAAGAACGCAGCGTGATGTCAATGGCGCTTTTGTGGGTATTGCAACGGAGGCCGCGAAGATGGGTTTAGCGGTAAACGAGGGTAAGACCAAGTATATGCTGTCAACGAGAAAGGACACCCAACACCGACGTCTCAGCAGACGAGGTAGTCAAGAACTTTGTCTACCTACGCACCGCTATCAATTCAGACAATGACACCAGCGCTGAAATCAAACGAGAATAACTCTTGCCAATCGCTGCTTCTTTGGGCTACGAAAGCAATTGGTAAACAAAGCCCTCTCTCGAACAACCAAGGTAACGCTTTACAAGACCTTAATCGTCCCACTGATGCTATATGGCGCGGAGGCATGGACTTTGTCAAAAGCGGATGAAGCTGCTCTTGGTTGCGTCGAGAGGAAAATTCTTCGTGTGATTTTCGGTCCCGTCTGCATGGATGGTGAGTGTAGGAGGAGATATAATGACGAACTGTACGGGCTGTGTAGCGACATCGACTTAGCCAGGAGAGTGAAGACGCAACGATTGAGATGACTAGGTCATGTAGAGCGGATGGACACCAATGCTCCGGCCCGAAAAGACCGCGACTCAGGTGGCACGCGCAAGTGGAAAGGAACCTCAACCAACTATGCGTGCGAAACTGGAGACAGCTAGCTAAAGATCGAGCTGGTTGAGGCCCAGGTCCTCCTCGGACTGTAGCGCCACCTTGAGTAAGTAAGTAAGAAGACAACAAACACCGACTGCATGACTTGTGTGTTTCTGATGGGCTTGTGTGTAGACAAACCGAATTAAGAAACGGGGACGAGATACAGGACGACACTGCAGCTCTGGAGACCGGCGGTGTTGCGTGGAAGTTCGTTTGAAACGGTCATGGTGGAGTGCCCAAGACCCTAGCCCCAAGCTAAGGCAGAAATATTATTGGCCAGGGATGGTCACGAGCAGGACTGGGCCAGGTCCAAGATCAGACAATTACGAAGCGACCTTTTCAGCGTCTCTACATTGACTTTCTAGGATCATACATACCCACGGACGAAGACTGGTACTACACAGAGGTTTTGTGGTTCTAGACCAATTTGGTTGGCGCGACTCCGAGTGGAAGCAGACTAGGTACTCGACGTGCAGAAGATCCCCGTCTGATCCTTCAGCGGAAGCACAGGATCTTCATCTAAGCGCATGCCACATGACCGCCGTCGTTGCGTAGTGGGCAGATGGGTCAATTTCAACAATGGGTGGATAGGTTAAGTTCCCCACACGGCCGACTTTCATTATTCCTCCAGCAACTCCATGGTTCCCTGATACGATCCATCAGCCAATGATTCAGTTAAATACACTGCACTTAAATAGACGCACATACCATGGCAACCATTATTTCAAGCTTCCCCCGACCTCCAGCGATGACTCCGTCCCTTCCATAGCCACAGCAGAAACACAAGCCATCGCCTCCATTCTCGTGTCAGGCGGCATAACTTTTCATCACGCTGCGCAAACGGTATTGAACCGAACCATCCGCAAGCATAGCCTTGTTTATTGTTTTTCTCGGCTCATTGATCCTTTCACTCGACGTTAGCTGGCAACAGCAACAACAACAACAACAACAGCAAACAACTTCAAAAGTATCGAAACGAACACACACACACGCACACACAGCCAGCTGAGGCACGAAAGAACGAACACAAAACACCATCAAACAATCCCTTCGGCGGCTTTTGTTCGCCTTATTGACTTTGGCTAACAAGATTCACTGGGCTCCGTCCTCGGCCTAGGCATGCCGCACACGAAAAGTCCCCTTCACCAGCGCGCACCGCAATGGCAACAGGAGTTTATTAGATTTTTTTTGTGTTTTTTTTTTTTTTTTCATTCACTCCGGAGGCGACACGAACAGACTGCCCCCCCTTCAAGGGCTCAAGTGGGCAGCTGCATACGGGGTGAACTAGATGCCGGACTCGCTTTGTGCAACAAATTATATCGCCCACCACCAGCCGGGCGTCTTGCATTGTGCGCACACGGACAATGTATCTCGACACACAATGAACACGCTCGCAGCACATAGCACACAGCACATATGCGGTTAGCTGGCCACCCCACCGGACTGGGGGTCAAACAATACGCTTTGACGATGTTACCAGCGTGAGCGTCATCATGCACTCCAGCTTCAGAATGAGCTGTCCATTGGCCAGTGGAGCGGTTGCCTCTGTGGCGGGGATCTGCCACAAGGAGAAAGTCCCACCGACCACTTGAATTCAATCATAACCGAGTGGCCGAGGGTTGCAGGTGGACTGTGTGCGCGGTCGGCTCCAGAGGGTGTTGGCAGCACAAAAGGGCGCACGGCTGAAATAAAACATGAATGAGGCAGCAGCTCAAGTGAGTGGCTGCAGCCGAAGCCCAAGCAGATGGTTCTTTAGACCTCGACGATGACGACGACGACGACGCACCAAGTCGAATTGATTTTAATTGAAAACGATGTTAAATGTCAAGCAGTGCACCGAGCAGCACACTGTGTCCTGGGTCTCTTAATCAGTGGAATAATTAAGCAGTTCAGTGGTCTTCGGACTGGACATCCATCAGCATCGGCATCGGCATCGGCATTCCAATGGGTGCTTGTGCGTGAACGAGGCGAACGACGTCGTCGATGCAAATTGACTGGAGATCAGATTGAGGGCCTGAATGGAAGTCCGTGGTGCGTGTGTTCGTCGGTCATCGGTGGTTGAAGGCCTCGTCGAGGGCCTATGGTTGACCTCATAACTGTGCGAGAAGATGAATGTCTAATGGGCTGCCCCTTTTGAGACGCGTCAATTGAAGCATCTGATGAATGGGACGAGGGAAGAGGTGTCGCGGCCCTGAAGAATGTCTCGCAATGACAATGGCAATGGAAGTTAATTCTTCTTTTCATCGGCGCTCGACGAAGAAGTGGAGATTGTCACGTACCTCTCTGGAGGCTCAGTCGAAGGGAAATGACAATGCACGGGGGATGCTTGTTTTCGAGGCCTTCGTGGCATCTTGGAGAAGGTCTCAATGTTGGCTCAGAGGGCATACCTTCTCTGACACCACTCGTAGACGCCCGCTGAGTCGGGAAGGAGCCTTCATGTGCTTTTGTGCCTCTGCCCACAGGACACCACTCGTTGACATCTCCCGATGCGTCGGGAAAGCAGCCTTCATGTGCTTTTGACCATCTGCCCACAGGACACCACTCTTAGACATCTCCACTCTCAGTCGGAAAAGGAGCCTTCATGTGCTTCTGTCCATCTGCCCACAGGACACCACTCGTAGACATCTCTCGCGGAGTCGGGAAAGGAGCCTTCATGTGCTTTTGTGCCTCTGCCCACAGGACACCACTCGTTGACATCTCCCGATGCGTCGGGAAAGGAGCCTTCATCTGCTTTTGACCATCTGCGCACAGGGCACCACTCGTTGACATCTCTCGCGGAGTCGGGAAAGGAGCCTTCATCTGCTTTTCACCATCTGCGCACAGGACACCACTCGTTGACATCTCTCGCGGAGTCGGGAAAGGAGCCTTCATGTGCTTTTGTCCCTTTGCCCACAGGACACCACTCTTAGGCATTTCTCGAGGAGTCGGGAAGGAGCCTTCATGTGCTTTTGTCCTTCTGCCCACAGGACACCACTCCCGATGCGTCGGAAAAAGGAACTTCAGCGTGCTGATCCCTCTGCCAGCAGGACATCACTCGCTGCGTCGAAAAAGGAACCACAATGTGCCGTCTGCCACTCGCTGCCACGTGCCCACATCCAACCTCTGGCCAAAGGACGACACTCACTACGACGTAAAGGAAGCCTCATCGTGGCGACGGCAAGACGGAAAGCCACAAGATCACCGAGAAGATGGCTCCCAAAGTCGGATCAGCAAGCCGGGTCTCTTTTGATGTGGTTCCAGAGCTTCCATCAAGCTCTTCCTCGGATCGAGTCGAACTCGCAGAAAGAGGGAGTTTCCACTTCTCCACCGACTCCTCCTCCGGAAGGACATTCAGTGATTGGGGACACGTCGCGTCGTCGCCACACCAGAATACCCCCAACCCCCCAACAGCACTGACACACTTTAAAACCACAAATCAATCCACTCGAAGTCGGCTCCCCCGAGACAGAGAGCGACAGTCAAACCAAAATGACAGATGAAATTTTCGAATCGATTTGAAACAGACGTCCTCAGAGACTGCTCTCGCCTCATCGTCGATTGAAATTGCTTTCGGCCCCGGCCAAGTGGAAAATGTCAATCTGTTCGTGAACACATGATGACTCCACGTCGAACTTCAAGGGCTGCACCATGAGGAGGATGGGGTCCTCGGCTAAAATTCACTCTCAACAACCACCCACCCATCGAGGCAGATGGAATAATGAATGACTGGCTGGAAATGTGGAAAAGAATTTGAAAGGGAATCGTGTACAAGGACTCGCATCTAAAATTTAGACTCGACACAATTTCACCCGTTGCCGCCTAGAGGCGGCGCCGGCGGTCGAAGTTCGCACACCTAGTTAATTTGCCGAAATCGAAGCGCCGAATGGGATGAGATTCGTTTAACCTGTTCTCATGGCTGAATGCATCCGAGCCACTCTATCTGCGATTCCATTAGATTAGGCCTTCCCTCTGTGCTGGGACTGTTCAATAAATTGAGTCACACTGGAAGGATGGACTGGAGGTAGACGACAACGAGGACAACGAGGACAACGAGGACAACCACGACGACGACGACGACGACGACAAAAAGGAGGACGATTCAAAATGAGAATCAAATTATGGAAGCAGATCACGAAACTGCCTTCAGGTTATGCCGAGATAACCCTCAAAAGCAGACCGCACAAGAAGGACCGACGCTATGACGTGTTCGTGTGTTGCACTCCTGCCTCAACAGTTTTTCGTTACTTTTCATCTGGCGCTCGCTCAGTTCGGTTCTGTCAGATTGCGGTGTTCCTTTTCATGGCCACTGTACGAGTTGGAGGCAAGGAAGGCCTTCGTCTCCCCCCCTGGGAAGATGTGAGTCCAAGGACGAAGCCGTCCTGCGGCTAGGATGGGAAATGCAAAAGTTAAGCAAATATTATGTAGATTCGTTTAGGTTTTTTTTTTTTTTCTTCTTATTTTATTTCCGAGTGAGTTTAGGCAATTGCGGCGGAGGAAGGAGGCGCGTGAGAACGGGCGAAAAAAAAAAGGTTTTCCAAGGACTTGATAATTACATCGAGGTTTTATTGTGTCCGCCAGTGATGTGAGCGCACATCGAAGGGGTGAGTGGGCCGTAAGTCCTTGATTTGTGCGACGTGGAATTATGCCGGTCGGAGGAGCGATAACGCTTTTTTTCTCTCTCTCTCTCCATTTTTTCTAATCGGCGTTTGGTTAAGCGGACAGATTCGTGATAAACCCGAGGTCTTATGTGCGGACTGGGGCTTAATTGAATGGCGCCGGGGAGCGTTGAACGAAAGGATTTGAGAATGAACGCAGTGCTTTTTTCGAGGTGCGATGAAGATGGGGTTGACTTGATTAGAATTGGTATCAGATTCGAGATTGGATAGGGGATGCTGATCCACGATATGATTCAGAGGTGACCTAGCTGTTTTCAAAGAAGCTTCATGTCATTCAACTGAATCTTGTTCAGCTGGATAGACACACTGACGGCGATGTCGTGAACGTCTGAACGTCTGAACGTCGAAACGTGTGGAAGCTATATGCTCATCAATCGTCACCTCATTCCAAGAAGAGTGCCAATCCACGGATGAGGGCTAAAAGTCATTCGCAGCATGCAAGAAGCTTCAACATTCAAAAGTCTATCCTCTTCCAATAGGAAACTCCTCGCTGGACAGATGACAAGGCTATGATCTGAACAAAGTAGGTGCATCGATCGGTGGATTTAAGAGGTTTTCCTTGGATCTTCGATGAGTGTTGCCACATTAGGACGTTCGAGGTGGACTACATCAGAAGCACTTTAAGAGGATATTCGATGATTGACAGTGGATACATTACTTACTCGTACATACTTATCAGGCCGGCGACCCATGGAGGGTTCGAGCCTGAGCAATTGTTGCCTTCCATCGTTGAAGGTCCTGGGCACACTGCTTCCAGTCATCAAGACCAAGCTGTCTTGCATCCGCGATTACATGGTTTTCTACCGGAGATTCGGTCTTCCTCTCCTTCTCGAACCAGTAGGCTCGGATTCAAAGACTCTCTTTGCTGGGCCATTGTTGTCCATGCGCTCGATGTGGCCGAGCCAGTGCAGTCGACGGATTTTTGCCTTCCGGACTACATCCACATCCTGGTACCGCTCGTAGAGTTCGCGGTTCTGTCTTCTCCTCCATTCGCCTTCCTCGCAGACGGGACCATATATGCGACGCAGAACTTTTCCTTCGAAGGTACCAAGAATCAGCTCTGCAGTTGCCATCGCATCCAAATATGTGCAACCTTTTGTGACAGCTGTAATATATGTCGCACTCTTTCTTCTTCATTATTCCTTGTCCTATAAAGCGTATTTCCTGGATCGCATTAATATCCGCCTTGTACTGCGTGAGGATCTTTTCCAGTTTATGAGGGGCCCCCTGGAATGTAGAGTGTTCTTACGTTCCAGGAGCACACTCGCAAATCGTTGTCCTTTTTCGCGGGGTGTCATCGTTGTTGTGATTCTGTCCGTTGATCCGAGGCAGTTTGCTCTCTCGTAACTTTTGTGGGCGAGTTGTTAGCCCTCTGCGCAACCACAAGAGAGTCGTTGCATACATTAGTTCACCTCACATCGGGTGTTGTGGAGGCTATCCAGGAGGCGCCGCTAGGAAGCCGTATGTCAACTTGATATATGCATCGACAAAGATCGTTGCTGGCGATCAGCAACTTTGCACTGTGTGCACAGACCCTACCCCCCCGGTGGATACATTGCTTGTCAGAATCACACACCAAACGAGAGCTATCAGTAATTGGTTGATGACCGATCATCGATATGATTTTGAAGCAGACTGCAAATGAAGGTAGTGAAGCATCACCCACCAGAGTCATGATCGAGAAACGCGCTGGTTGGCAGGAGTAGCTTGACAGCGGGCAGAAACATCAAGCGAGCATTGACAAGGTGAGGTGAGATGCAACCACTTCCAGTCTCGTTCCTTCCTGAGCTAGTCCTGCCATAACCGCTGGTGGGCAGTTGTGGCAGTGAAATGGCCAAAAAAATCCTATATAATCCTATACTGTCGACTTAGGTGAAAATGTCGATGTGGGTGGTACGTACGAGGGGCGTTCAATATATTCTCGGTATCGGGGTGAAGCTGTGGTTGTATATATACATTGACTTATTTATTATTATTTATACTATTATTTCAGTGCATTCATTTAAAATTTCATATAAATGTGATTATTTATTCGCGTTTTATCCCTAGTTAAACAGAATCATAATGGCAACTGAGACGATGATGGTGAAAATTGAGCATCGCGCTGTCATTAAATTTCTCACTAAGCTAAACTAAGGAAAAAGTCAAAAAACTATTCATGAAGAGATGGTAAACGCACTAGCCACGCGCCGCAACATTTTCGGGCACATTCCATCGACAACGCTGTCTTTTTCTATTCTTGCATACATCTCTTGGTCTGTGCTTCCGTTTGGGAGTGCCCTTCTAAAAGTTGGCAACACTATTTAACTGGTGGCCATTTTGACAGCTGTCAAGTAGTTTTTTTTTTTTTTTGGTTTGGCATTGGCCTGAACAACGCTTCAAAATTGTACAAATTTATTTTGAAAATCAGGGTTCTGCTCGAATGACGTATCGCGCACTACGTCCATTTTGACCATGCTCACTTTTGGTTTGAATGGATACGTCAATAAACAAAACTGCCGGATTTGGAGTGATGATAATCCTCAAGTGTATGTTGAGCCACCGTTGCATCCACAAAAGCTGACTTTATGGGTTGGTGGACTAATTAGTCTGCACTTCTTTAAAAAAACGATGCTGGCCAGAACGTTACGGTCAACGGTAACCGCTAATAGAGCCATGATTACTGACTTTTTTGCTCATCAATTGAACAACCATGAGCAACCATGTGCAGGGGGGCTGTGGTTTCAACAAGACGGCGCAACATGTCACATAGCTCGTTCCGCAATTGATCTATTGAAGGAAACGCATGGTAACCGCATAGTTTCACATTACGGACCCGTGAATTGGCCTCCAAGATCGTTTTTTGTGGGAATATGTGAAGTCGCTAGTCTACACAGATAAGCCCGAAAGGATTGACCACTTGGAGGACAATATTCGAGGCGTTATTGCCGATATACGACCACAAATGTTGGAAAATTTCATCGAAAATTGGACCTCCAGACTAGACTACGTCCGAGCCAGCCGTGGCGTCCATGTGCCACAAATCATATTTAAATCATATGTAAAATTAAACTATAATGCCAGAAGATTATCTTTCGAATAAAGTAAATTTCATGTCAATTCAAAAAAATCATCTTTGTTTTATTCCATTTCAAAGTTCTATACCTCAAAAAAAACACTCTTTATATTCCGCGAGAGAGCAGGCCGAGGCAGTTTTTTAGACAAGAGCACACCACTAGCCCCTTGAACTTAGCAACGGCTGCAAGGATGACTCGATAACAGAACAGGGGACGAACTCGACAGGATCAACGATTTTTCTGTTTCTTAAGGACGAGCATGGGCACGACAGAGCTTAGCCCAACTGGTTTCTGTGACGTGAGACTGAAGTTCTTCGTTGTTTCCTGATTAAACTGGGGCGCCTTTGGAGATATGAAGGTTTGTCCCGCACTCGAATGTAAGGATGTAAATGTAAAATGTGCAGCCTACAGGACTACATATCACCGCGTGACTCCGACTCTGTTAGACACCACAACCTGTGCGAGACGATCACTTTTAAAATGACGAACCGTCCCTAAAATGTGACCGGATTGGGACTTGGGCTACGTACGTGATGTATGTCTAAGCTCACCAAAGACCATCGCCAAGGCATCTTTAGCACATACCCCTAAATATGCAATACAGCGTGAGCTAGACGATGAAGAATACGACGTCCCGCGAGATGACTCTCTTCAATTGCTGATTTTGCCTTAAACTGAATCACACGCCAATGGACTGTCAAAACTGAAAAGTTTCAGAAATTCATTCCATTAATGGCCCTTCAGCTCTAAGATGTACAGCTCCGAGCTCCTACTGGTGTTCACGTCGTCAACAAAGATGCCCAAAATCATCAACGAAAGATGTTTGCCCGCAGACTTCGGCGAACAAAGTCCACACTCGCCGACATGTGGGTCAAAAACCCAAACACCAGCAGAGCCTCAATCATCAAAACCTTCAAAAGTGTGCGCGTGGTCTCGCCCCATCAGTCAAAGTTGGACCGAATCGCTCGCTGACACGCTCCCATCACACCTCGCAACCAAGCGCAGCAGCCTGTCAAGCGCAAGACAGCGAACGTAGAGAAAGAGGTCATTAATCATAATTTTCCAATCCGTACATCCGTCGCTTGGGGTTCAACAAACCTGCCGCGCACCACATTTCGATAGCTAGTCAACCGCTGGTACACCCCCCCGCTCTCGGCCGCCTCACCGACCCGTGATCAGCACGATAGGCAACATCTGTGACTCGGTGGCTCCGTGCCTCTGTGCCGCCGTTGACTGCTTGGCTGATGGGATACATCAAGTGAAGGCAACAAAAGAAAATAACTCCATTTGAAGAAACAGAAACAAAAACAATTCCCTTACGTCCATTGAACCTCTGGCCTTTTGCATGTCAATCAAGTGAATTGCCTCGCATTTACAACCCGCCATGCTGTTCGCTGTGTTCTCGTCTCGTAAAAGATACAAAACACTGCGTACGAGTACCTTCGAGAACGCCAAGAACGGAAGAGGGCACTCTCAGATAAAATAATACCAGCAGCGTCACCCAGTGCGTACACGACGCCTGCCGTACAATTGACAGAAAGCAATTTCACGTCACGGCATAAGATACGCTACATTACTTGTCATAAATGAATCAACAATCTCGAGTTCCACCAGGCCATCCCGAGGCCTCCGTCGGAGTGCGGAGGTGCCAGCTTTGAGAGCAATCAACAACAACAACAACAACCACATGCACACGCGCACGCACACAGAGTCGTCGAGTCGACAGACCATTGTTTCTGCGGAGGAACGCAATTTCAGCGTCGACACGGGAGACCACCCACTTGAGCGGTGTGCGACTTCGAAATCTGCAAAACGTGTTCCCTGATGGGCGTGCAACATCTGACGCGGGGGTGGGCAGGAACGCTCGTTTGTCATTAGAAGGTGGTGCCAGCGCCAGTGACAGTGCCAGTGCCTACCTGACGCCGAATTACAATTATCCAGCAGCCAGCGGCTATGTTCTGTTTTCAGCTCATCCATCAGCGGGGAGAGGGAGCAGCGTATCGATGAGGTTCCTGTGCAATCTCCATCAGCTCCCCAGGAGAGTCCTACGCGTCCTGGAGGAGGACACAAACGTCAAAAAAATAGTGAGAGAGAGCGAGGGAGGAGAGAAAACACATTTCTGACATGTATCCGCATTTTTTTGTGTTAATGGCTTCGTGCCACTGGCATTTGCTGCCAAAGCGGGACACAATATATGTCCTTTTTGTACCGTTAATGTCATCCATTATGCATGGATACGATATGGCATGTCAGCGGGTGTTGGAATTTTTTTTTTTTGGGGGGGGCGGGGAATGAGCGACAAGTGCAGTCGCAGAGTGAGACGCCACGAGAGACAACCCGGCCGCACATGGAGTTTAGGAGCTTTGGGTCGTTACGTTGCAGTAACATCATCGAATTCGTTTAGGGTCCTGGTTCAGCGATGTTGCGTGTACTGTTTAATGTTCGATTGTCAGGCGATCGTCGTTATCCTGGAGTGTAGTTAAAAACGACTGAGACTAAGTTGCTGTTGTGTGTGCAAGTCATTTACGCCGCGAGGGGTGTTTATGTGCGAAGTGTGTGAGTGAGTCTTTGAGTTAATCAAGCCAATTCCACGCAACTACGACTGAATCTCAAGTTCCTTCTGACTCCCACTGCCCACATCATCCTACCCCTCCTCTCCCAGCCAACACGAGGCACTCGAAAATTCATTACACACTCAACGTCATTCGCTCCATTTAGGATCTTGACTCCAGCCGGCGAGAGTCCTTCCCCTCTCGGAAGGGCAATCAATAAGCGCACACACTCAGCCATCAAGCAAACTTCAATAAACGTCAAGTTAATCCTTCACAAGATCCATTATTCAAAATGCTTATCCGCTTCCTGGACTCTGAATAGAGACGAGGACACGGACGTCCTTCAGTCCATCGAGCACCCAACAGCCCCCCCCACATCGGTGTAATAACAAATCGCCCCCCTTATTCGGACACACAACACGCGGCAAAGTTTCATTCATAAATCCATAAAAATCAATCAATCCCCACCCCGGTGGACATCCTCCCCAAAGATTAATGGAACCCTTGAGAATGTCAACCAGCTACTGCGAACGCACCACCGTACCCGGTCGGTAGCGACAGATACTCGCACACAAGTGTGCCCCTCTCAAGAGGTCGCAGTCAACAGGTGACTGAAAGGAGGGTGGTGGGTGGAGGGACGTCGGACGACAACAACGACGATATAATGAACTCATTACCGGGCCCTAGGTGAATAGGGTGTGTAGGCGGGGTGTTCCCGCCGCCGATAACCAGCCAGCGAATGGAGACAAACATCGAATGAATTCGTAATCGAATCGATACGGAAGGTGTCTAATGTGCCATAACGAGAGTATCTGCTGTTAGTCTGCAATTAATTAGAAGAAATCGATGGAACGGGCCCTCTCCGAGACGATGGGGGACGAACGACGAAACAGTACTTAATCGAAACCTGAAAAGGGAGCAGAATCGATTGGCAACGTCGTGCGCTCAGACACTTCATTTCTTCATGAGTGCACGGGTGGAAATTGCAAATTGAGTGGTTCGAGAAATAAAAAGCACAACGCATGCATTCGCTGAATGAGAAGACCCGCTGGCGCAGTTAATTACTTGTGCGGTGCGTCGTGTGCACGTCGTTAATTCTTGTCGTGGGCTGGGTGGCGTTGCTTTAGTGTCTTGTTAGCGAATTAATTGAACGCGCAGTAGTGGGGGAGTATATTTAGTGGACAGTCTCAACAGCTGAACGGATCCCTTAAACGGGCAAAGCTGAGATTCTGGCATCTCTTAGGCGGACGACTTCCTCTAGTGGACGCAAACTATGCCAACATAGCTTGTCATCGATGTCACCTAAGGCGGAGAATGAACGTTTCGCAACCAAGTTTGTTTTATTAGGGCGCCGTCTTGGTTGCCAAATGTAACATTTATAATTTCGGTTCACCCGTCCGCTGCGTTCGATGAAACGGTGATGGCTCATGGTGTATGGAATGCATGATGGCATGTTAATTTGAACGGACGTTCGTAGCAACTTGAACTGAACGTTTTTGAAGGTGTTGTCTAATATTCAGAATTACTTTTGTGGATTTAGGATGCAACGCAACTGAGCGACTACACCACATGCGAGATTTGGATTCGCTTCATACTCCCTTAACGTCGCTACCGGATGCAGTAAGGCCAATACCAATGAAATGACAAGTGATGCCAAGTTGTTGAGCCGATAAAAGCTACAAAAGGGGTTTCAGTGGCATCAGATGTCATTTAATTGCGGCAATAACTGGAAGCTCTCTACTGGTAGCTAAAAACGAATGGGATGGGAATGTTCTAGAATCTGTCAAACAAACACAGGGAAATTGGGCCACTTAGTTTTTTAAGATTTTTTCATGCAAATGTTAGCCAGGAATGTGTTTTAAGTGGTCCATGCGAGGAGTCCATTTTTTGGCTGCTATCTCCCTTATAAAACGTGTATTGTTATCTTCGATGTTGAGGTCGTCTAGATGGAACCACATGGCGATTACCATTTTAGTACCATTTAGTACAATTTTAGTACCATTTAGTACAATTTTAGTACCATTTAGTACAATTTTAGTACTAACAAAAAAAGTTCGAAATCTTTGAACTGTCTGAATCTGATATTGGGCGCAATCGATGGCAACCTTGTCATAGTTCAGGAAGTGAGCACTTATTCCGCCACTTTCCCTTCTTCAAGAGTGGTCGTTGATTTAAAGACTTACGATTGATTGAAGCATCGCGGGTCGTGCTGAACGCATGTAAAGACAACAACTACTTCCAGCCATAGCCTTGACGCTACACTCTGAGATTAGTCCAAGAGATTAGACATTTAGACCCTCCACCCAGTACGAACAGCTCTCTTCTGCTGAAAGTCGATCAAGAAGTCACATAGAACTACCGATGGAATGCAATATCATTCGACTTCAAAGGGATTCGAAGCACTGAAGCTTTAATCTATCCTCCGAGATGGAACAGCTTCTGCTACAGACGCTCTACTGACTACTTTCGGAAACCAAACATATCGCCTACGCCACCGACGACGTGAATAATAGCCCGTGGCAAATTTCTGTCTTAGAAGAAAAAAAACGCCATGAAAACCTTACTCAGATGGCCGAAGTGTAATTAGGTCACATGCCACCTTAGACCTGTCGATGTACACGTCGAGTGTCAGACGCATCTGGACATATGGCAGCTTAGCCTGATGCTGGGCGTAACAGAAGCCCAGGTTGGAGGCAATTCTGAACCTACTACCACTTGACCTCTATATGCAGACGACTGTTACGAAGAGCGCCGTAAAGATCAGCCAATCTAGCGGCTGGCTTCCAAGTTCCACTGGTCATGCCAGTATACTAGCTGGACTACAAATTGAGTCTAAAGCGACTGTACTCCTCCGTTCCTCAACTTCGAAATACGCTTCGGGTGCTGTTTCCCAATCAGGGACGAGTGGACTACTAAGGACTGCATCACCAATTCGACCATCCTCGTATACACGTAGATCCACGACCATCCACGGAGATGCTAAAAAGTACAGGCGCGGGCTTTTTCTGGGAATTGGTAAACCTGCACCAATTGAATCCCTGACTATGGTGATGTGGAAGATCCTGGCAGTCAAGGAAGCAGCCAGAAGGATGTCAATGGAACCCGGGCTTGCCGTTCTATTTGACAGTCAAGCGGTCCTCAGCACGCATCACTCGATAGCTCTAAACATAGTGGCCTTACCGGCAATGAAGCAGCGGGCCGAGACCGATCCATCCCAGGGAATCCTACAAATCAGACCAACTCTTGCGGATGGCAAGAAAAAAGTGGACGACGCATACATAGAAGTACGAACTAGAATATGGTCCCCTCTAACCACCTGAGGGACCACTTGGATGCCTTGACCCAAGTCGAGCAGCGCAAAACCCTCCAGACTCCTTCAGTGCGTCAAAAAGTTGCTAGCGATGGCAGAGCACTAAATGGCCATGATCTAGCCAGCGTCGAAGGGGAAAAGGAGGACACTCCTACTGCCTCTGCCAGTTGAGACATTTCCCCCAACCCATCCATGATCTAACAAAAATCCCACTCTTCACTATTTGATGCATTACGACCACTTCTGCTGGCAATGGCTCTGAGTCAAGGAATCTTCATGAAGTGAGTACTAAAATTCAAAAATTTCAAAAATCCCCACCTCCTTTTCTTCGAGTTTTGTTTCAACTCCATGAGCGGACGCCATTCAACGGCAAGACTCCATTCCATTGTGGTCGGGTCAAGAATGTGCCAACCAACCTCATGTCACATTAGGCCCCCTCCCTCCCCCATGTCATAACATTCCATCAATTCGGCAGCCCTTTTTTTTGGAAACTTTCCCAACCGCATGCCCTAATATTTGCCACGACACGACATCGTGTCCCCATTTCTCGCCGATGTCAATCTCGTCTGGCCCCGGAAATTCCATGGAACTGGAAACCATCTGTCACACGACTCCCCACACATTCCTATCAAATCAACACACAAGATCGAAATTCAATACCACTTAAGTGCTACTAAATTGCCAATAAATTCACTGCTCATGCTCCCCAAAGCAAATTCCATCCCCCATCGGTACCCAATTACATCCACATGCTGCCGCTGCCGCTGCCGCTACCGCCACCGAGACACCATCGCGCCCAATCCAATCCAAATTTCCCCGGCGAAGCAAACAAAACACAAACCGCTTGCACGGCACAACTCACCAGATATCCATTTCCATTCGATGAATCTGCAAAAAAAAAAGCGGAAAAAAAAAACATGAAACAACGAAAAAAATCATTATTAAACGGTAAACGATGTATACAGCTGCAGTTAGCAGATTGAAACGCAAATTATATTTATCAGATCACAACTCTATCAAATGCAATTCGAGTTCATTACCCATGCGGTGGCCGTGGGGGGCGGCGGAGGCGGAACAAGACAAATATGTACTCTCTCGACCGTTCGATGGGAGTTAATGACAGACAAACAGGGCGGGGGCGGAGAACGAACATCAACGACAACGATGAGTACTCGTAGTCGTATCTGTGCAATGCCACCGAATGTATTGAAATTATTCTCGATTTGTTTTGTTTTGTTTAGCTTAGCACACCCAGCGCCCACCCGCCCACCGTCGACTACAGCACTGCAGGTGAACTGAATTGGACTCAGCAAACATCAGATAATGGCGCCAGAATGGTTTTCAATTAAACAGCAAAGTATTGATCCCTCGGCGATGCCGTATCGCAGCTGGATTTGGTTCGCATTCATTTTTATGCATCGCTGCGGTGGGAATTAATCCAAACAATACGTCAATTGTCAACGATTACAGCGCATCGCACGAGCGAACGTCAACGATTTTGTGACATAGATACATAGAAATCGCCGTGCTCGGATTGTATGGCTTTGAAAATATCCAAATTGCGGATGCATCAGCACGCAAATACACGAGTATCTGCGTCCGACTTTGGTATCTTGGATGGGATGTCAACGACTGGCGTTGGCGGTGCAGATAAATATATGCGTGCGGTGACAGTTGTGACAACGGGTGATTACATATCACAGCAGTACTGGTTCGAAAAGGAAGTCGCATTCGCAACGGAGTATGGCTTGGATTGCTGCCTTCTATGGCGAGTGCATTGCAATTGTTATCGGCAATCGCAGACCAGCTGGCCTTCAATCTAATTCTGGCGTCCGAGTAACTGCGCATGACTGAATGCTTAGTTGTGCTTCCATGACGACTGTAGATGGGAGGTTGCAATTGCATGGGAAGACAGATTATGGTGCTTTTTGATAGACTGAGAGTTTGCCATTTCCCATGGCATCCGCAGAGCCAGGACCAAAGCCCTAGTTTCTATGGCATCCGCAGAGCCAGGACCAAGGCCCTAGTTCGGCTGCCTTAAAACCAGCTGCTGCTGGTTCAGTTGGTGGTTACAATTTCGTCAAGGAACATGTCATAGTGTCCTCCAACAATTTGCAGAATTTAGGAGACCAGATTGATGCGGAGACTTCGCCCTTTGTCACGGCGTATCGCCTTACTAAGCATCGGGCAAAGTCTGAATTATGCTTTCATGGCATTGGCTGCTAAAGATGCGATTCGCGTAACAGATCGTAGAATTTTTTTGTTAATGCTGAGACAACATGAGTGAATCCACCACACACCACGCACACTAGCGCCCCCGAATCAATTCAGAGTTCTACTTCCGTGACGACATCCGCTGCCGATTCGACTGGAGGTTACAATTTCATAACACAAAAAATCACAGTGTTTTTGCACAAATTCCTGAAATGTTTATACCACATTACTACCAATTACATGCCGTTTCCAATGATGTAAAACAATCTGGGCACCTTAAAATGCGTCGGTACATTTTTACGTGTGCTTTCGAGGCGGTTGTGGCTGATGATTCAGTTGGAGGTTACATTTGTAAAGAGGAAAGGATCATGGGATTTTTTGACAAATTACTAAAATTTCAACATCAGGTTACCGCTAAGATTTTGCGGTTTGCAATGATGTACCACAATGTGGACGCACTTTGACGTTGCCATCGATCATCTAAAGATCATGTATCAGACTTGTCACACGAGACTGGTGGCAACTTCAAGTAAGCCTCAAGATCCGATGACATACCATCAGAGGTGTTCAAGCCATGCTCTAGTAGGGAGCATGCATCAGATATTCTTAAGAATGACTGGAATATCAGTTCCATATGCCCAATCCATTAAATAAAGCGATCCTATTTCTTGCAACATCTACAGAGGTACATCCCTGCTCAACGTCGCCTATAGGATACTGTCCTGCGTCACTAAGTGAACGTCTAATCCAGTTGTGCACCGTCCACATCGGGATGTACGGCCCGGCAAATCGACCACAGACCAAATATTCACAGTCAGGCAAATCCTGGAGACGACCAGCGAGTTTCAAATCGATACGCACCAACTTTTCATCGATTTTAAAGCCGCATACGACAGCATTCAATCGACGAGATGGCCGAATTCGGGCTGTGATGCACCCTGGAGTTCGGATCAAAGACCTCTGAGCCGTTCGAAACCTGCTCAGAACTTCGGCAAGGAGATACGCAGTCGTGTGACTTCTTCAACATAGGAAAAGATGGGAAGCGCGACGGGCAGCTGTAAACACGGAAGGCACTAAGTCAGTCCAACTGTTGGGCTACACAGATGACATCGACATCGTCGCGCGTTCCCAACGTGTAGTCGACGCCTTTACGGCGACTAAAGTAAAGAGAGGCTTAGACCCTCCATGGGTCGTCGGCCTGAGAAGTTACTTATTTACTTCTGAGACTGCGACTAAGACTGCGACTAAAACTGCGACTAAGACTGAGACTGAGACTGAGACTGAGAGTGAGGCTGAGACTGAGACTGAGACTGAGACTGAGACTGAGACTGAGACTGAGACTGAGACTGAGACTGAGACTGAGAGTGAGGCTGAGACTGAGACTGAGACTGAGACTGAGACTGAGACTGAGACTGAGACTGAGACTGAGACTGAGACTGAGACTGAGACTGAAACTGAGAGTGAGGCTGAGACTGAGACTGAGACTGAGACTGAGACTGAGGCTGAGACTGAGACTGAGACTGAGAGTGAGGCTGAGACTGAGACTGAGACTGAGACTGAGACTGAGACTGAGACTGAGACTGAGACTGAGACTGAGACTGAGACTGAGACTGAGACTGAGACTGAGACTGAGACTGAGACTGAGACTGAGACTGAGACTGAGACTGAGACTGAGACTGAGACTGAGACTGAGACTGAGACTGAGACTGAGACTGAGACTGAGACTGAGACTGAGACTGAGACTGAGACTGAGACTGAGACTGAGACTGAGACTAAGACTGAGACTGAGACTGAGACTGAGGCTGAAGGCTCAGACCCTCCATGGGTCGTCCGTCTGAGAAGTAAGTAAGTATACCACATCCAACCCGATCAGCCGACATTACTTGGGTAATTTGGGCAAATACGGGTCGCATCGCTGGAAACAGTGATCCCAAATTGATCCTTCAGAATGGACCTTGTACGGCACACTCGCGGGCAACGTCATATTCAAAAAGTAAACGTCGGACATCGTTCTTTCAGGCCATAACAAGGTTTCCAACAGTCTCATTAAATTTATGTGATTTATTTGAAATTTAAAAAAAACATGGCAGCCATTGCTTCTTGTTTCCTTACGAAACAGCCTAGATTCACACAGTTTCATGTGTCGAGAACGGAATTCTAAATTCACCCTAGTGCCCTTGTACTCAAAAATCAGAGTTGCGTCGACAGAAGCATTTTATCGCAAAACGCAGAAAAAAAAGCTTGAATACTGACCACCATCGACACAAAAGCTGTTTCAAAAAACAAAAACGAAAAGCCAAATATGTGCGAATGCCTTCCCGAGAAGCGAAAAATCCAATTTGCCCCTCAGACATAATCGAACAGAGCTGAAGATGATTTATGTCGAAAGTTCCCCATCAAACGACTGTATGTCTGGACCGCGGGGTGGACGAGGTGGAAGGAAAAAAAGAAAAAAAAATCAAAGGCCAAGGTCGACTGATTTCGATTACTGTATCAATTGAAATTCAAAAGTTCGTACGATTCGTGCGAAATCGCCGGATGGTGCCCGCGGTGGAGAGGAAAAGTTCCGAGAAGTGCTGGCGAATGAGACTTCATGGAATGACGCATAATCTGCTTCAATGACCTTCGCCAAGGGGGACTTCTTGAAAAAAACGAAAGAAAACAGCTCATCAATTGACATTGGATGCAATGGACTTCGAGTTCGGGGAAAGATGAAGCAGAAAGAAGAAGTAATCTTTTCAATTTAGTGGCGACGCTATGGGATGAAAAATCGAATGAGATCATGACCGTGATACTTGGGAGCAAATGGACGTACTTTAGCTGTCTGCCGATCAAATAGGCCTTGGTGGAGAGCAATCGAGTGTGGAATTATATCGGATTTAGATTGTAACCTCTAAGTGAATCGCCAGTGTAAATGTACTTTTTAAGAGATGATTCAGTAGAGTTTGACTGCAATGTGCAGCTTGACAGTGTATTCGGCGTATCGTCGTGGAAGCACAAAGGGGAAGCAGCTGAATTAGGCATCGCTAGAGATTCAACCCGTTTTTGGTGTGCGGTCGGGTTTAAGCACACATTCATGCAACATTCGACGACAATTGAAGCCTGACGACCCATGGACGAACGCCGGACACTGGAAATGTCGCCCGGGGATACGGACTATGGCGAAAAGATCATCTTCTCGGACAGCAATGGGACGCAGCGGCAATGTCAACAAATAAAATTGCAATCCAAGATTGCTGTTTGTTGCCGGTTTTGGTATGGCGGCATCATCGCACCTTTCGAAATGAGGAAGGGACACAGCTGCCGTCAATGGCCTCAGATATGGAGCGATGTTAACCGACATTCTGTGGCCTGAGCTCGACAACAAAGTTCCAACAAGACGGCCCCTCATGCCATAACGCTCGCTGTTGTAACGGAGACATTCGTCGACTGGGTCATCCCACGGCGAGCCTGCATCTAAGCGCCGCCACGGTTATGCAACTTGACGCCTCTCGATGTCTTTAGACGGCGCTAACAAACCGACCACTTTGGATGAACTCGAGAAAAACATTCGAGAACAATCGAGAAACTATTGCTGGAACAGCGCCGAACACATTGGACCGACTGCTTGAAGCATTGTTAGCCAAACCGAGGCGCCCAGTCGAATGATGTGCCATTCCACACATAATGGCATGAATGAAGCTTCCAACTAAAGCCAGATTCAATTTTACATCTCACACCGCTGTTTGTTTTATTTGGAGTTCTTTTCATATCGTTCTTATCTGGTCACCCTGGATGGGAGCATATGCATGAGTCAAATGTAAGATCTATGCGGTGCCATGAAACAAGGCCATACTTAGAAACTTTGTGACAAAATATTTGAGCATATAGCCTTATGTCACTTTGCAAAAGCGTCATAACACCATATGGCCTTATGTCACTTATGTTATGGCACCCACCCAAGCAGACTCGCGCTCGAATACAGCGATGCTCTTAAATGACACTCCAAGTCTAGGAAGCAGGCCACTGATCGGTCTAAGCCAACCGGTTACAGCCCACAGGCCGAATCGGAACGAGTGCAAGACCGGATGTCGCCTTAAAACAACGCATCTCCTTGAAGTCAAAGCAATTTGAAGGCACACAAGCGAGGACAACAAAACAATCCATCACTCCCCTCAATCAAATCCTTCTGAGACGCAGTTAAAAACGAGCCCATCATCGTCACGGGGTTTAAACGCGTTTTTCCACATGTCCCCGCCTAGCCTCGTCAATTTTGCAATCTCAACGGGTCGCGCAACACCGCTTCCTCGCTCACAATGCTTCACGTCATCCCATTAACTCATTCCCCCCGTCAGCGGATTTGAAAGCGCAATCAACCCTTCCCCCAGCTGCCAGCCAGCCATCTCCATCAGCACGAGGACATTAACAGTGGTGCCAGTGCCCATCACTTAATCGTCCTTCCATTTAAATTTCGATTTCATGGCAATCCGATTGTGTCGTAAACAAATCCCATATTGCTTCCCATCGGCCACTCCCCCCACTCGGTGCACTCATTACGTCTTCATTTTGTGCCGCGCCTGGGACAGGGAATCATAACTTTTAATTGCCTCTCTCGTTTATCGCCCCGGCCGCAGTGAATATTCATCTCGCAAACTGCCATCTTGGGAGCCTTGTTAACACGGACCGCTCATGGCACCAGCCCCCCATGCACACGCACTGACATGAAATGCACATTTAATGAGGATGGTCGCTGCCTAAGCCACTGCCGGTGCGCGCCTGTATGCGTGCGGTCCCTCAAGGCTTCGGGGTGCCGCAGTTAAAAACCGTCATAAGAATGCGCGCCCTCCCCCCGTCGCGAGTGAAAGTGCCTATGCAGCAGCCAGAAATCCTTCTCCGCCGTGCGGGTCCTGCCGCAGCTAGAGCCATGAAAACCTCATAAAATTAAACATCGCACCGTATGGGCGTGGTGGCCCCCATTCCCCACCCCCCACCATCCCAGATGAGATCGCAATCATAATCATCGTCAGGAGGTGCCGCGGCAAGGGAGTGTCACATTACAGTCGCCGGTCGTGCGTCGGTGGCGGAATACTTTCTCGAAAAATGATGTCTTCCCCGGGACCATAATCGTAATAAGATGGTTAATGGAACATATCCACATCGCCCGCGTGGGATGAGATGGCATCTCTCGCGGGCAGCCGATGCCACGATGGGGTGGGTCTTGTTTCCCCGCCAGATTTACGATCCCGGTATGCGCGTAGCGTGGATGATAAATTGTTGCAGGTCCATAAACAAATAACCCATCTTCCGGGAGCCATAGCGAGGGAGGGCGGTACACAGAGCGAGTCTATTAAAAGAATCGTTTATCAATTGATGCGCCTTTTACAAATGTCTAGGGAGCCAGAGAGAGAGAGATTTTATTGGGGAGCCAAGCGAAGGATGTGTACATGGATGGATGCGTTCGGGGTGCGTACAACTGTGTCCTCTCCGTCGGCGGGCTGTGTTAATAGACCCTTGGGAATGTGAAGAGATTCCATCCAGGATCCAACCCTTTTCCAATGGTCTATGACACATTGGAGGGTTTCCGGTGCAGCTGGCGTCCGGACAAACACCAGCAGTCACAGCAGCATTCTCTGTATGAATGTCGCTTCAATTGAAATGAGAGGCACGAAAATTTGTGTCAAGATCAGAAGTCGTTCGTTTCAGAATCATCGTTTGCGCGTCGTCAATTTGTCGAGCGACATAGAAGTCAATTGGAGACTCGACCACTCGTCGCATATTTTCTTAAGTGACCAAGGTCATTTCTGTTTAAATGGGTGCGACGTCAACTAAAGCCAGAGAGGAGCCAGTGTTCATCCACTTTTGAGAGACTCACAAAATTCCATTCGAACCGGAAAAAAAATCGCTGGAACTTCATCTGGGAGCCGGCATTGGGTCGCAATTGCCATCGACAGTCAGATTGGAGATCAATCTGAACCCATGTCGAAGTAGATGGAGGCCACTTTCGATTTCAGTAAGATCACGCTAATTGGCATACAGTGAGTCACACATTTGAATTTCCACGAGAAGATCATATGGGACGTGCTTCAGTGGAGTTCTGCCGCCCCTGAGCATCGTGTGATTTTTATTGAGCTCGTGTTGGCTCTGGTGTTAATTTAAGACTCAGGGCGATGAGGAAAATCCGCTGGGGCGTAGGTGAGTAGTGCGATTGCTAAACGAGCATAGTCCCGTGTTCGTTTTGTGCGTTCAATTGGAGCATATTACAAAAGTGTGCTATTCGCGGCCGAGACACTCAACGCGGCATGGATGGCAGCAGCTAAAGATCAGTCGAACTGGGCTGAGGAGAGGCGCTCAATTGACTCCAGGGACGTCGGCATGCGCTTTGCAAAGGCTTCCTGTTCGGACTTTGACATAGATGCTGGATCTGAGTGAAACGGAGTTCATGGGACATTTGTATGGAAGATGGTCACATCGACTTTTAACGAAGTTCGTCTTGTTGGCCACAATTTAGGCCAGCATTTGCGAATAAAGCTCATTTTATCTTCCTTCTTCTGTAGAAGTCATTGTGCCCCAGATCCAATTGAGTTCCAGTGACGCAGTGTCCAGTGATACCGCCGATGAGGGTCATGAGTGCCAGCCTATCCAGGCCGTGGCATCGTCTCAGATTGAGTATAGATCATAATTGGTTCGTAGAGAGGCACCATATCGTTCTCTGCGATTAATCATTTTAATCTTCAGAAGATGTCACAGTCTCCTGGCACCCACTGGAGATGGCTGGTAAAAGACTCGACCATCTAAGTGGTGGCTTGTTAGGTGGCAGTTCAGGGAAGTGATCGAGTTCAAAGGGACCGCATCTAGAGGCTTGATCGGCGCTTGGCACTCAGAACAAGTGATGTCGTGGATATCAAATTGCTCTTTAGTCAAGACAAAGCTGCCTGAATCGCTTCCCTGGAAGGGCTATACACCCCTGGTGCGGTGACGCCGTGAGTACGTGCATTGAATCCGGCGCCAATGCGTGGTGTTTTGATACCGAAATCAAATAGGCGCTAATTTTACTTCAATTTACTTTAAATGCGCACAAAGTAAAGGGTGGTTAAATTTTAAGGGCCGATTTTGAATGTGAACCACACTTAAACGTCAAGCTTTTTTCTGCATTTCATTTGACATTTCTCAATTTCAGACTAACTCAATCCACGGAAAACCAAGCGACAATTCAGACCTTTCCTTAAGATCCCATATAAGGTGTACACGCCCCATTAGGCCCCCTCAGCGCTGCTTTCCAAACTCCCGCCGCCTAACACAGCGCTCCCGTAACGATAAGGTTTGCCGTTCCTCCACATACGCGCGTCTGTTTAATTTAACGCTAAACCGATTATCAGTTCTGGTAAATCCCTCTGGAAGAACTCACCCGTCAGCGGCAACGAATCCAAGCGAGATCTTCGACGATAGCAACCGCCAACACGGACGGTCTCACCTTTTCTGGCACTTCTTCACTCCACACACACACCACACTCGCGTCTGATTAAAAGTTGTTAAATAAACAAGCGATAGACAGAGAGAGAGAGAGAGAGAGAGGGAGAGGGTGCGAGAAAAATATTAATAATTTGGCAACCCATTGAGTTCCGAGAAAAGAGCTTCGCAAGCAGCGCGTCTGCTTCGAGGGGCGAGACTCACACGATAAGACGTTTTGTTTCGAAAAGAGGAAGCAGCCAATTAGTGGCGAAGCGATTCTCTGAACGAGCGACTACTGCCACAAGGTACGTTAGGTGATATAATTGCAGATCCGACGGGGGAGCTGCCGGAGCATACCATGGCCGCAGCAGTACACCCAGTTGCGTGGCAATGGGAATAAGAGCAAAGCAATTATTGTGTGACGACTGACGGGACTGTTTGAGCGAGCGCGAGTGCTTCTGTGTGCGGCGGGGTGGGGCAGACACTGGAACCGGAAGCCGTGCGGAGAGGCAATTACTCCGGGACTGCGGAGGGGATTTTTTTGGAGATAGTTTACGGACGGAAAAGTGGGTCGGAACATGACCAAGTTTTTGATTGGTTGCTGTGGGAACACGATAGGTAGCTGCCGAGGACGGAGACAGCAATTAGAAGCATCCACGGTCGCCTCCATTGAGCTGGGCACATTCCGCTTTGTTCACTGAACTGAGAGACCGCTCGTCTTCAGAGCCAAGTCTGCCTGAGAATCCGACGAGGGTTCCCTGAAGACCCCTCAGCACAACTGAAGAGCGCCTAATTCTGGCAAATTGATCACTAATTCCGCGCCTGGATCTGACACAACCCATCACACCGCCAGATCACTCAAGCAAACTGCGTGTGATTAGTCAAATGACAGCCGACCACCGCCGCCAGCTTTGGCCACTGAAGCCCGATGTTTAATCTCGAATTGAGGCGTAGTTTCCCATTAAGCTGCGGGGCCATTAAATAAATTAGCTCTTGTTCGTCAATTTGAGTGACTTTCTATTTCATGTTCTGACTTATCGCAGTCTAGAGGTCAGCCGCCGTGATGCTGCACATTTCGACCGGTTTCAACGGTTTTACAGCCGCCCTGGGAGCACCAATTTCACATTCTTCCCAAGCTTTTAGTGAATTAATGGGAAATTGACACCACGGATCTAAAAAATATAAAAAACCTGCCTTTTTTATGATCTTTCTTGGCTGTGACATAAGCGTCGATGGCGAAAGTGAAAATAGCGCAGACATCGGAAAGTGAAAATTGATTTTCCTTGATTTGTCGACTGGATGTTGAATGACCACGTTCCTTCCGTTAAATCGGAAGGGCAAGTTGACAGGTGTTTCGAACAACTTTTCATCGTTCCTGACCAGTATCCAGATCACAACCTGGTTCCAGTTACAATTGAAACTCCCGTCTAACCACTTGACGTGGCCCTTAGCTCCACAAAGGGAACATCATTTCGGCTTGCGCCACTCTACAGTCCGCAACGGTGTCAAATAAGCAACAAAGTGAAAATTACAGGCCGACCGGAAATTAACTACCTTCTCCCACTTTCGTTCTTACGGCATTTGTTAAGAGGCTGAGAACTGGGCTGATGTGGAAATGCGTTCAAAAGGCAGCCAATTCGTGCCCTTTCAAGTCAGTTGCCCACTTGAGCTGTCATATACTTCTCTGACAGTGAACGACGGCAATTCTGGAACGCTTCTTTCGGGTTGGCCGACAGTTGGGCTGCGTAACTGAAGCTGAAGTCTTCAAATTGTGTTTACTTTGGCGATGGCCACGACTCACTTAGGGTCTCTGGGTTGACAATACTTTGATTAGAGCAAAGCCTTTCAGCGCTCCTTGACTAGGTGGTCAGTACAAGACTCACGTCAGTATCCGGATCTTGATTTAGGGCCAGTTGCAGTTCGTTAACAACTTGAAAGAAGAAACCCCACGAAATCGAAATCACTTTGATCATGGGACGAGCACTGCGTTGTCCATGAGTTCAGATGGGGAACTTACGAAATGCGTGAGGGGCCTTTACAAACTCGATTTATTCTGTGTCTTGACTTGGAATACCTTTGAAATGAGTGATTTCGAAGTTTAGGCTGGAGACGAGTAAGAATGACAAAGCAAACTAGGTTCAAGTGACTGACTGCAGAGAGCAGATCAAGCTGAAGCTGAGAAGGGCCACCTAGGGGCTTACTTCTTCACTATAACCTAAGAAGAACGACTTGATCTGTTGCCCTATCCATGCCTCTGGTGACGGTGACTGAGTGACTTTAACCTAACCTAAGCTAAGACCCCAGGCTCAGTTCAGTTGCATTGTTTGTATGCCTATGGAACAGTGTCCAGTAAAGACTCCCATTAGCCGATCAAAGATGTTGATCTCCTCTTGCTCAGCATCGGCCATAGAGCACTTGCTGTAGCTCCAATACTCAGGCCAAGCCAGCGAGTACTGGCTCTGTTCAGGGCTTCGTCTTCGTTTTTTTTACTTTATGGAGCTGAGTGGCGTGTGGGTGCATGAGATTGGCTCGCATTCCCTCAGTTCTGAGCCCTTCCTCGCGACGCTGTTCGCTTTCTCGTTACCTTGGATTCGAGTGTGTCCCAGAGGGTATCACAAAGGATTTTTCGTTGGCGGTTTGTTGATGACCAAATGGCAGAGTGGATGATGCTATGTCCTTGGTCTATTCGAAGTCAGCGAATTCTGGCTCCATCCAGGGCTTCGTCTTCTAGTTTTCTCCTTATGGAACTGAGCTGTGGGTGCACATAAAGGATCGCTAGGGATCCCCACCAAATCCGAACCCATTTCCGCCTTTTCATTACCCAGCACAGGATCACATTGAAACTCTGTCTGCATAGCCTAAACAGCTTCGATGTCAGGAAGTCTGATGCAATGGTCTTTATTGCCGCTCGGCTATCAGAGAAGATAGTGATCGATTCGCCGGTTATGTTGTGATTCCTCAATGCGAGTGCTTCTGCTTGAAAAAAGCTGCAGTCGTCCGTTGGTGCCGAGGATTTTTCGAAGAGACCACTGGCCCTGTACCAGCGCCCACCGTCAGTGTATCCGATCCCCTCTACTTCTATTACCAATTGTTCCTGCAATTGTATCCGGTTCGGCTAGCACTGATTGAAGCTCCTCCCCGGGGCGGGATTGGTGGTAGATCTGTTGGTCTGTTTGACTTATATTTTATGCTTCTGTTCACTTCGTTAGTATGACAGCCTGAGCGTATGGTCTCCAGAAACCCACTTCTCTGAGGATCACGTCCGATGAGGCTGCACTGTTGCTACAAAATATGACGAGCGGAGCGATGAAGAGAATGGTGCTGCCATCGGAGATGTTCCACTATACCACCTGTAATACCTAGGCAGGCCGATCTTTAGATTCTGGTTAGCTGGCTGAGGATATACTTCTTCTGCAATACTTCCCACCACACTAAAGAACCGTAAGTCGCTATGGGTCTTACTATTATATAGCCAGCCACCTTTGAGACCCCCGGAGGCCCGTTTGCATGTGGAGAACACCACATATGCCTTTACACGGTCCTTCATAGTGACCGTAGGATAGACTAGATCTGGCTTAAGTGAGACTGCTGTGAACTGTCAGCCGCATGAACTCTCTCTTAACTAGGCTCTTGCTGCCTGTGGTTGGCAGTGCGAGAAAAAGTTTACCATTCAGTGGACATTATCTTCGGTATCAGCAGAGTTTTGCAAAATGAATACCTCAATCGCACCACGGCACCCTTATCGCTACGTCCTTCACCTGGCCAATGGCAGAATTAAGCAGAATTAGACTGCTTTACTAGAGTTGACTGCATTAAAGGGCTGAAGTTGAGTTGAGTAAACGACAATCTGGAGAGTTGGATTGGAGTTTAAGTCCACACGACAATCTCTTCTCTCTATGTTAGCCGTTGCCTTTCATGGCTCATGGGCTATGACTGCTGATTGTTGCCTAATTTAACTAGTGTCTCGAACACACAAGGAGCTTTAGCTAGGCTGGCTTACAAATCATCTCATCACCTCTCTCCATGCGCCCAGAGCACTCGGACAAGCCACAGGTACTCACATCTAGGGGCCTACTCTTGGAACAACCTCAGCGAACTAAATAGCGGAGGCCAGCTAAACCGCTTTGTCACAAGCAGCAAGTGGTTCCAAGTTTGGGGATGCGCCTACCCTGGCCTAAGTGTGACTGCCCATTAGCCACCACAACCTCGGCTCGTTGCCAACTCGGACGGTGGCACCATCCTACGACTCACTCTTGATCCATGGGAATACCAGAGGACAGGAACCTGGGTGTTGCTTCCTTAAATGACTTCTCATTCATAACCCCCATCTCTCAGAGCATGACTTGTCAATCTGCAGCCCCATCACCATCATCGAAAATCAAAATATTTCCTCAACTCGATGACACAGGCGTGCGCCTTGATCTCTTCGAACCATCTCACTTGCCCCATCGCAAGAGATTAATGATCGCTCCGAGTCATCGCCTCTCGTCCGATGATTGATGCCATCATTCCAGTTTCGTTCTCAATCAACAGCGTTTCTCGCCCCCCCACCCCCACCAAGAAGAAATTCGAATCCCTTCTCAAATGGTTCGCCCAACAAAAGTGTGCAAATAAGCTATTAGTGGCTTGACCATGGTTCTCCCACCACCCACTCCCTGACTGTCTAGATAAATGATGGCAGGGAATCGGCATCGGTGCCGGTATCATTTGTTATCCTCGCCCAACAACCGACAGACCTCGCCTCCGTGCGTTGCCAGGTCCCGTCGGGAACACCCGCAAACTGTGCTCTGTGCATAGTTCATTAGTTTTGTTTCACGAAACCGGTGGATAAATTGTTCCATTTAATCAGAAACTAGTTCTTCCTGCGAACCGAACCATCGCAGTTTTTCTTTCTCCCTCCGCGCCGAAGAGGAGCGAGAACTTTTACCAGCTTTTCGGTCGGAGTGCTCAGTCATTTCCCGCGAGGGATTCGTGAATAGAACAACCCACCGCCCGGCCGTCCGCCGCGCCATACAGTGTTTGTGAATCGACACTTTCACAAAAAGGAACGCTATCTCATCGTGCAACAGAGCTGTTGTCGGGCAACTGCAACTTCAGCGTTGGTCGGGTGTGCTCCACCGATCGGCCATGCGTATGTTGTGCAAACGAGCGTTGCTGGCTGGCTCGTCTAAATCAGATAATGGATACAATTTCGACTAATTGACAAAAGTCGAAGAATAAAAGTTACCAGCCTCAGGGGGGGGTGGATGATGTGGCTGTTTTGTTTTTTTTGCGCTCGTATCTGGACCGCGTTTGTTCAATGAATCTCAAGTGGACCATGAATCATGAAATATCCCGAAAAACTTTCAGCGGCTGAGGGAGGCTGGCTGCGTTGTTCTGCGTACCGCGACTTAACGACTTCTGATTTGCGAAAGACGATGCGATAAGGCCTTTGAGTGCTTGATTGTTTCGAGTTTTAACTTTGCGGCCGTCACGGCTGGACGCTCTTCCACTTGGTTGGCTGGTGTGGGTGGTGGATCCACCATTGCGACGCAGATTTAACAACAAATCCGTCTGTTTACGTGCGCCCACGGCACGGATTGAAGATTGAAAGCCGTCGTTACAACTGAAGGGCCATCAAATGAAATCATTGAAATCACTAGAGGGGCGGGAGTTTAGATGATGGTGCTCCTCCTTCAGGTGGGCAAGAGGTTCTTATCTCGAGAGACTTACTTTTTGTTCAAAGTCCTTCGAGCGTGTGGCTTCAAAGTCGCTTCCTGTCAGAATCGAATGCGAGGCCAGCCGATGGGTGCTTAAGCGTGTTCATTGAGCTTTTGATTGACTCCGGCAAATAGCTCACAGATTCTTTACATTTCCTCCTTGGATGAGTGGCGCCCGAGCGACGCAATCAATAATTAAAAGCCTGCCACGCCGCAGAGGGAGCACAAAGGCTATTGTGTCCTTTGACAAGTGACGCTAATGACACGCCCAACGCACAGTCCGCATGGAAGTCGTTTGAAGACTTCAAAGCAACCACGACACGCATCCACTCTTGTGCGCTGGATACGCATTCGTAATCACTCGCGCCACACAACTAGTACTAGTGGCACACCTACAATCCACCCCTCCCCCCTCCCCCCCTGCAAAGCACGCAGGGGACATCATTTGCACATCGGTGTCCATCATCACTCACAAGCCACTCAGCCTACTTTCTGTGTCAACACGCTGTGTCAACCTGGCCGCGGCTCAGCTCCCGGGTCCGTTGTAATTCCATTTATGAATCGAATGCCGATTTTATCGCTTCGCCATTCGTGATGTGTGCTTCCGCCTGTGTGTGTGTGTGTGTGTGGGTGACGTCTTTGCCTAGTTGTGGGGGGAAGAGGGGGCGCCCCACAGCGAACGTCAGGCGGTAGAACAATGCCGAAATCCCACACAGTGTACAATCCGCTTAATCACCGTCATTAGGCGGTACAACTGGGCAGCCATCCGCTCGGCAAAGCTGTGCAAAGCTGAGCACAAAAGATACGATTTTTTTCGCTTTGTTCATCGCACATGCTCGACGCCGTTCAAAGTCGCCTCGTTTCGTTTCGTTTATCTGGTAGCACCTCGAATGATACTTTCCCCAATGACGCGCCGCGCAAAGAGGGGACAGGGACGTGAAAGTTTTATTTTTTTTCGAATCGAGGAGGCAGTAGCTTTTGAAGTGCTCTCCAGTGCAGCCACCGGGGGGAGGTGGACCGCCTCTTGAGGTGTGCACTCGACGGTGGGCCGTCAAATTGTGTGTCCGAATGAGAGTACGTTAAGTTTTAATTAATTATCTGGTGATTGGAGATGGCTTCAATTACATTACGGATGCCTGAGGGCGGTTCGCGTCACGCGCTGGCATCGGTTTCGCTGTGCTGTCAAAGGCTTCGATTTCAATGCGAACCTGTGTGATGGCTTCTGGTGGGGCTTTGTGTCGGAAATGTGAATGTGCACCCCTTTGTTACTCGGGGTTGATCATTAGGCGAGGATTGATTAGCAAATATTCCTGCAGCGACTAGTGTTTCCATTTTTGATGGCTGCCTAGGAGAGTGTGGATCCTCTTTGGTTACATTTTTGGTTAATTTGGAAGCTGTACAAATGTCCGATGGTACGGCCTTGGTTATCAGAACAAAACTGGTGAGCGATTTGGCAACGCAAGTTGGCTTGGAAGCAGTCGTCTCTAATGTGCCGGGCAAGGGGTCACAGAAGACCCCTACCGCCTGTACCAGCGCTCGTTTCTGAGCCGTCAGTGTAGGTCGTCTTAGGGGCTAGGTGGCTAGGTGGAAGGTAGTCTGTTGTGGACACAGCTGGATGGCGCCGTTGGTTGAGTGCCCTGCTCCTGGTTAGAGGAGTCTCCAGTTCGAATCCCCGTGAAAGCAAAGTTAATACGCTTTATTCGGTTTTCAAATCTGGTCCAGTCACAATTTGCGTTGTAGGTCAATGGTAGCAGTCTGACTATGGGAATATGGGTAAGTGTACATGGCCTAAGTGTACTAGCGATTTCGCTGGCAGCCCAACTACCTAACTCAACCTAATCTTGTCTGCTGTGAGTGCACCTCCAGTCAGTCAATTCCAAGCTAGTGTCATACTAAGCGAAGCACAATGTTGATGTGGTACGCAGCATGCGGTATTTCTGTATTCCAAGACATAACTGACGACGAAGCAACTAATGATCTTGTGAGAAAAGCGGCTGATGTTGAGCCATCTATGGACGTTATGAAACCAAACAGAAGCTGTTGCTCTCTGTGGCACCTGTCAGACCAAGACCCCTCGTCCTAAAACCAACAGGCTCGTCAAAAAATACATGCGCTGTGTCTGCACTGATCTTGTCTCAGCACTGATCCTGTCTCAGCACTGATCCTGTCTCAGAACTGATCCTGTCTCAGCACTGATCCTGTCTCAGCACTGATCCTGTCTCAGAACTGATCCTGTCTCAGAACTGATCCTGTCTCAGCACTGATCGTGTCTCAGCACTGATCCTGTCTCAGAACTGATCCTGTCTCAGAACTGATCCTGTCTCAGCTCTGATCCTGTCTCAGCACTGATCCTGTCTCAGAACTGATCCTGTCTCAGCACTGATCCTGTCTCAGCACTGATCCTGTCTCAGAACTGATCCTGTCTCAGCACTGATCCTGTCTCAGCACTGATCCTGTCTCAGAACTGATCCTGTCTCAGAACTGATCCTGTCTCAGCACTGATCGTGTCTCAGCACTGATCCTGTCTCAGAACTGATCCTGTCTCAGAACTGATACTGTCTCAGCACTGATCGTGTCTCAGCACTGATTGTGTTTCAGCACTGATCCTGTCTCAGAACTGATCCTGTCTCAGAACTGATCCTGTCTCAGCACTGATCCTGTCTCAGCACTGATCCTGTCTCAGCACTGATCCTGTCTCAGCACTGATCCTGTCTCAGAACTAATCCTGGCTCAGCACTGATCCTGTCTTAGAACTGATCCTGTCTCAGCACTGATCCTGTCTCTGTAAGCTGGGGTATGGAACACTCGATTTTCTAGAAATAGGTAGGTAGGGTGACTGCATGATTGATATGGAAGTCATGCTCACTTAGACCAAAACCTGTGTCCAAAACACATTTGGACCCTTTGACTTTGTAGTACTTCCATCTTCAGATTTGTTGGCCATGTGTGATTTCTTCTCACCTCTTTTATAGCCATTTAGAGCCTTTTGAGAAATTGTAGTAAGTCCTTTGGATCAATGTTCCTCAGATCCTCAAGGTCGTTGAAGTAGTACTCGCCTAGTAGTCTTCTTCTTGTTTCCACAAGTGCAGGACATGTTCGGAGGTAGTGTAGTATAGTTTCCTCTTCTTCTTCATCCATGCAGTTTTTGTAGAAGCAGCTGGAGATGATCTGGTTGGGCGCATGCACCAGCTCATCTTTAAGATATGGTCGGAGGAAAGCATGCCCGATGAGTGTCGTTTGTCCGGTTCACAAGAAAGGAGACCCTTCAGACTGCGCCAACTATCGAGGGATCAGTCTCCTTAACACAGCGTACAAGATCCTCTCTGGCGTCTTGTGTGAACGCCTGAAACCATTCGTCAATAACCTGATAGGTCCTTATCAGTGCGGTTTCAAGCCGAGGAAGTCCACCATCGACCAAATTTTCACACTGCGGCAGATCCTGAAAAAAACCCAAGAGATGCAGATCGACACCCACCATCTATTCGTCGATTTCAAGGCCACACATGACAGCGTGCATAGAGACGAGCTATACAACGTCATGTCTAGTTTTGACATTCCTGCCAAGCCCGTCAGATTGTGCAGGATGGCGATGGAGAACTCTCGCTGCTCCATCAAGGTCGGTAACTAACTCAACGAGACCTTCAATGTCAGCAAAGTTTTTAGACAAGGCGACACGCTGTCATGTGATTTCTTCAACATCATACTTGAGAAGATCGTGCGAATCTCAAATGTCAACACCAGAGGTCTTCCAAAAGTCCGTTCAACTGCTTGCCTACGCGGACGACATTGACGTGATTGGACGAACACAGCGAGCTGTTAAAGAGGCTCTTGCTGGCATTGAAGCGGAATGAATCAGGGCAAAACCAAGAACATGCTGTCATCACGAAAGGACGCACAACATCGACGTCTCGGACAGAGCGTCATACTGGGCAGCAGAAACTGTGAGGTTGTTAAGGACTTCGTCTACCTCGGCTCTGCAGTAAACAGGGACAAAAACCCCAGCACCGAGATTAAGCTCAGAATTACTCTTGTCAATCGCTGTTTCTTTGGGCTCAAGAGGCAGTTGAGTAACAGAGCCATCTCTCGAACCACCCCGCTGACTTTATATAACACTCTAATTATCCCTGTCCTGCTCTATGGCGCAGAGACATGGACGCTATTGAAAGCGGATGAAGAGGAAGCTCTTGGTCGTTTTGAGAGAAAAGTTTTGCGTGCGATCTTTGGTCCTGTTTGTATTGATGGCGTCTGGAGGAGGAGATTCAACCACGAACTGTACGGGCTGCGGTACAGCGGCATGCACCTAGTTAAGCGTCTTCGGATCCATCGCTTAAGATGGCTAGGTCACGTAGAGCGGATTGACACCACAGCTCTCGCCAGCCATTGGGACAACGCAACAGAGGGCGTCCTAGAACGAGATGGTGCACACAAGTGGAGAAGGACCTCAACCAACTTGGTGTGCACAACTGGAGACAGCTGCCGAAAGATTGTGCTGGCTGGAGAGACTTGTTGGTTGAGGCCCAGGATCATCCCGGACTGTAGCGCCAAAGTTGTTGCAGAAGTAGTTATAAGGTGCTCCAAGTCTTCTGGCATGGATATAAGACAGTGACCAGTTAGCACCCCTATCACTCTACCCTAACCTTCCTGCCTAGCTTTAGGAGGTAATCAGTCCTTCCTTGATTTAGCATAGACTATATCGCTTTCGATATCCTACAAGTGTTCAGTTCAGACCATTAGCGGTTTGTATCGTTTTTTGTTTTCAGTGGTGGGCGGGGAGTCTCCTGATCTGCTGCCACTGGCATACCCGCCCCATTTGTTGCCAGTTCATCAGCTCTTTCATTGCCCGGAAAGACAGACATAGGCACACAAATAACTTGATTTTATTCATAAGTGCAGTGCAAGCATCAACGTGAACACACATAAGTGCAAGCATCAGGAGAGTTGCAATGATCAGTTTTCACGATCAGTCTAGACGCGATCAAATAACATGGCGACTCTCCGATGTGCCGATCGTTTACAGATCAGGTCCACAGATCGAGGACATTACCACTCTAGCGCATGGTGGCCTCGATTAGTTCACGTGAAACTGCGACGACTGGCCGTTGAGAAGTCGGAAGTCATTCTGTTCAGGATGTCGTTGTATAGGGCCTCGGCGGCTACGTAAAATTAGCGAAAGTTCTCAGTTGTTGAACGACAAGGGCAACCACTGGCGCAAGGAACTTAAATCCACGCTTATATATTTTAACACGAACGTAGACGTTGCTGTGGTCAAGATGCTTTCGGTCTTCCTTCACAACAGCCAACCCGATCTCTCGGCCAATGCTCGCTCACCTCTGGCTGTCCCGTGTGGTGAGAACAAGCTTCATGGAAATGATTCGGGCGCTTGAAAGGGCGTGCCTACGGACCACCAGATTCAAGAGTCCCTGTGGAACGAGGTGATAAGAGTGGACTATCTCCTGTTGAAGATGATTCGAGGTCATTCTGCCGAATGCGACTCGACTTACTATCCTATTCCTCATTAGCATGATAAGGCACGTCACGACGTCTTGGACCCCCTCTCCCGAAACAATCCTCCACTTGGATAAGCACGGTCTGAGACAAGACAAAAATGCCAACTCAACCACGACTGCATCGTCTGAAGAGGGCCTCCTCCGATTCCTCCGATTGTAGCATCAAAAGTTCTAGTGGCTGGTCTCCCTTTCCTTACTTTTCTAACAGACCCTTTGATTCCCCTAAAAACTTGGTCCAAAAACTGATACAAATTTGGCTCGAATGACAGAAGTTCATGGCATTTTGGTTTCTGTTCAATTCCGTCCAAATCGTGATCAGGAGTTCAATTCTGACTGAGTTCAAAAATAATGTCAAAATTCTTCCGATTTCCTTGGGTTCTGGTCGAAATTGTCCAAAAGTCTGTTCGGAAATCATCCAATTGTAGAGGTTGACGCTTCCATTTGACTTTTTTTCATCAAAAACTGAAAGAGGCTCCTCTCGAAACCAGGCTCAGAAGTCAGAGATTCAGGGATCCACAATGGCTTCGTGTTCAGAACAGTCTTCTGGTCGAAAATTGCTCCAAATTGATGGGCGTTCAATCTTCCTGTGGATTCATTTGGATATGCCTTTTGAGCCACAAATGTTCGAAAAACCGCCCCAGAAGCTTAACAAAGAAGTACAAAAGCTCAAGATTGTCATCCATTTCTGACTTTGATCGAAAAGGATCTCGACTCTGTCCCGGAACCCCCTCGATTTCCACCAACTTCCTTTGCTTTGACCACTCCCCCCTCCTACCCAAGGAGGCTAACATGTGCCGCAGCACTCATTCCTTTGATTCCGAGCGCGTCAATGTATAGAAGACCATTCAAACGCCGCCCCTCCCTCCCAACCACAACAGCAGATGTTTACCTCGTCAACATGGATCGGCCCATCTTCTCGGCAACACGTTCCGTCACAGCGTCGTGCATTCTATTCCGACTGTAATCCCTGCCATAACAACTCGTGGTCTTGTCATCAAAATCATATCGCTTCGCCTTATCCCCTTCATCCTTCAGGACTAAGCCCGACGCACATTTATCATCCGCTGCCACCGATATACATATCCAACTCTTCGTCGTCGTTATCGCTCCGAAATGTTCCACTTGGCAACTTGGCAGAGCGTGCGACGAAGTATGAGCTAGGTGCTCGTCGCCCGGAATCCCAAATCATGCGGTTGCGGGCCAGGCCCAACCGCCGTCGCGTCGCTGCCGCCTTTTAAGTATCACCAGCTACAGACACTCTAAACAAAACAACATTCCGCAGGAATTTGTTTATCCCTTAAGGCAGGCAAGATCAACCTCAGAGCAGTTTTGCAGTCACGTGTGGATGCGGGTGTGTGGCTCTGTGCTGCCCCCCCCCCCCCCCCCCCCTCCGCCCTCGTTTATGCACGCAGACAGACACACACGCGCCCATGTGGAGCTGGAGAGCAGTCAAATTGACAAACATGGCGAATTATTATTATGATAATGTGTCAGGCAATTTCCAACGGTTTTTCTTTTCGCAATTTCCTTCGCAGTTCGTGCTTATTTATCCCTCTTTGCCCGTGTGTGCGTGTGTGTGTGTGCGAGGTTGGCGTCGGGAAGGGCCCTAGGGGAGCCATATACATCAAACGAATGAGCCAGGAGACAGAGCTGGGGCACAATGGTGGTTTCCCTTTGAGGGCCTCAAACAACATGAGATTAGAGATTGGAATTTATTTTTTTATGAAAGGATGCGAAGGGCAGAAAATTAACTTTTTTATATTCCTCTTTCCTGCAGCCCTTCAAAGAATGGTGTATTGTCTTTGGAATTCGTTTCGTTTCTTCTGGCTTTTTGCGGGCCTGTGTGCGCCGAGGCGGCTTGGCTTGGCTTGGCGTGGCGTGGCCTTCACATTCGTTCGTTGATGTGCGTGGAAGCGAGTAAATGCTGGCTTACTGGCGGATTCGTTTTGTTAAGTTCACATGAGATGGATTTGGCTTTTGTTTAACCTTTCCTTATTTTCGGTGGATGAGGATTCGGAGCGGTTGAGCTGAGTGGGTGGCGGTGGCGGTGGCGGTGGTGGTGGTGGGTCGGATCGTCGGGGGAAACAACTTGTCGGAACACGAGATGAGCCGGTGACTTGGGGTTTTTTTTTTTAGGCCAATTAGAATGAGAATCGAGAGACAGGGAGAGAGAGAGAGAGAAAGAGAGAGAGAAAGAGAGAGAGAGAGAGAAAGAAAGAAAGAAAGAAAGAAAGAAAGAGAGGGTTGGATAGACAGACGTTCAGGTATGAAACAGACGCTCAGGCAGAAGACAGAGGGTCAGATTGGAGACCGACGTTCAGACGGGCGACAGGCGACAGACGTTTAGCCAGAGGTTCAGACCAGCGACAGACGTTCAGGCAGAAGCTTAGACAGGCGACAGACATGCAGACAGCAGATAGAGGTTTTTGCAGAAGAAAGACCTTCAGACTGACGTTCAAACAGAAGGCAAATGAGCAGGCAGACGTTTAGGCAGTAGACAGACGTTCAGACAGGAGGCAGATGAGCAGACAGACGTTTAGGCAGTAGGCAGACGTTTAGGCAGTAGACAGACGTTCAGACAGACAACAGACGTTCAGACATAAGGCAGATGAGCAGACAGACGTTTAGGCAGTAGGCAGACGTTTAGGCAGTAGACAGACATTCAGACAGGCAACAGACGTTCAGACAGGAGGCATATGAGCAGACAGACGTTTAGGCAGCAGACAGACGTTCAGACAGACAACAGACGTTGAGACAGGAGGCAGATGAGCAGACAGACGTTTAGGCAGTAGACAGACGTTCAGACAGACAACAGACGTTCAGACAGGAGGCAGATGAGCAGACAGACGTTTAGGCAGTAGACAGACGTTTAGGCAGTAGACAGACGTTCAGACAGGAGGCAGATGAGCAGACAGACGTTTAGGCAGTAGACAGACGTTCAGACAGACAACAGACGTTCAGACAGGAGGCAGATGAGCAGACAGACGTTTAGGCAGTAGACAGACGTTCAGACAGGAGGCAGATGAGCAGACAGACGTTTAGGCAGTAGACAGACGTTCAGACAGACAACAGACGTTCAGACAGGAGGCAGATGAGCAGACAGACGTTTAGGCAGTAGACAGACGTTTAGGCAGTAGACAGACGTTCAGACAGGAGGCAGATGAGCAGACAGACGTTTAGGCAGTAGACAGACGTTCAGACAGGAGGCATATGAGCAGACAGACGTTTAGGCAGTAGACAGACGTTCAGACAGACGTTCAGACAGGCAGAAGACGTTCAGGCAGCAAACAGAGGTTTTGGCAGAAGAAAGACATTCAGACAGACGACAAGCGACAAGCGACAAGCGCCAGACGTTCAGACAGGAAGCAGATGAACAGACAGAGGTTTAGGCAGTAGACAGACGAACAGACTAGAAACAGACGGACTGACGGGAGAAGAACCGACGAAGAACTGGCTTCAAGGAAATCACCATCAAACAAATCCTCATCATTGAACAGAAAAAGAGTTTCGTTCTCAGCTCATGCTCTAAAAACAAATAAATCTCCTTCCAGCTCCTTCCATGTCCTGCAACCTGGATTGAAGGAAATTTAAGTTGCCTCTGTATCATACTCAAATTTAAAGTTCAAATCTTGAACCTCCGAGAAACCCAGTTTCGGCAAAATCCGGTTAAATCCTTGTTGCAACTTGGGGCGGTTCCCAAGGACATCCGGTCAACTTCATCTTCCAAGCACAGAGCAACTCCTTAGCAGTCCGACCAGATGCCTTCCAGGCGGCATGCAGCTGCAAAACAACAAAGCAGGAGTTCATGCCTGTCTGCCTGCTGTCATCAGCATCAGCTTCTGGTTTCCAAAATCCCCAATGGCTTCCTTCAGAAACTTCCACAAAGAGCACACACGAGACCCGCCCCCCAAGAATGAAATAATGACATCCCCAAGACCACCCGCCACCCACCCAGTGGCTCGTAAGTAAGTGAGGATCTGTGTTAACAAGGACACTCATACGCTAAGCGAAACAAAATCAAAAAGACGAGGAACACAGGAAAACAATATCCCGTTTTATTGTTTCAACTAAATCACGCAATTCCATTAAAAGCAAATAAACAGAATTTATAATGTCATCCTGGGAGACGACTCCTTTTCAGCTTCTCGTATGTGGGGGGAGGAGGGCGGTTGAATCCTTGGCAACTGACTGACTCTGTCTCTCGATCGATTGACGCCCGCTTCCTAATTCGCACTGAATCGCAGCACACGCGACTGTAGTTCGGTGAACCCCCCCTGCCCCCGGGGACGGTGGGTGGATGACGTGTCACGGGACGCTCACCAGAGGAAAGATGAGCCATTCGCGCTACTTTTTCTTTCTCGAACTTCCCTTCGAATGGGCGCCGGTGCGGGTGGGGTGGATATGCGTGTAACCTAGCTGGCTAACAGATTCTTTATGAACTTTTGATGAGTTTCTTTCATTTTGGTGAGAAATTTGATTAAAACTTGGACTGTAATGAACTTGGATGGCACTTGCATGAGGCCGTCGTGTGATGCGAAACGCCCGCGGGGATGTGTACATTACAAACTTGAAAAGTCGTTAGCAGCACAGTTTGAGCAGAGCAGTGACTAATAATGCCAGCGATGGAGAGGGAGTGGGTTGTTTCGTTCGTATTCAAAGAACTTTTGTGGTTTGTGAGTTCTGCCTCCAGGTGAAATGGGCGACGACTGGATGATAGATTGAGTTCATGAGAAGTGCGATTGGAATGACGGCGGGAGGGCGGGGGGGGGATTAGTTGCAAATGAGGACAGTCAATTTTCCCAGCTGTCGAGACAATGAGTTCTCGTTTACTTCGCTTGCGGAGGATGTCAAGTTAATGCATGAAATGGGGGAATGCGCTGTGCTTTGCTCTGCTGTGGCTGTGGTTTGCCCGTGGTGGGTGGACTGAATAGGGTTTGATAGATAGCATCGCTGGAGGGGGGGGGGGTGTGCAGTAGCTGACTATTTCTGAAATTGATTGGGTGAACGACGAGAGTGTGTGTTTCGAGCAATTTGAATTTCCTTTTCTGATGGAAGAGCTGAGGACGTGGACAAGCACCGAGTAAGGTTTGATCGCACTGATTGGTGTCGAGGGTGATTTTGACTACATTGTGATGAAGTTTCACTTGAATTTCGGTGCCTCCGATGCAATGAAGACTGGCAAGCAAAAAAGGGCGTTTAACCCTAAAGGCTAGTCTTCGTTGTGAGCTCTCGGGGAATGGAAGAGAGAAGAATGGCCACGGATGAGGTCTTACTACAAGTTAGCTGCACTGAATCAGGGATCGCATCAGATCGCATGATCTCACCGCCACCTCCGATTGAGATAGGCGTTCGTGTGGAATGTCCATTGTGGCATCAGCTATGCAGCACGAAGCAACGACCGCGACGTTGGAACCTGTTGGAACCAAATGTCGTTCACATCCATGTCATCAAGCGGTGGCACTCTCCGTGGATAATCATGGCAACACCATCATCGGTTTTTGAAGAATCGCCACTGAAGCCGGGTGTGGGCCCGCAAGTTATTCCAAACAGTGCCTTTCCACGGATGGATTGTCACTTGGTTGACGACCTCGAGTTGATTGGCATTGTCAGGCAAGTTTGATTGTTCAAACGGACCTCAACGTTGAAAATCATTCAAATTTGGGCATTCTTTCAATCCTCCCCAGAAACCAGTCAGAGAACCGTCGGCGTTGTCTACGACAGTTGACATTAACTCAGCTCATTTCTACTTTCTAAAAAATTCGGCGAGTTGCTTGAACGCGACGAGAAACCGTCTGAACATACCGCACAGCCACTTTTGCAGAAGCTGCAGAGATAAGGACGAAACTGAATTTGTCCAACATCTGCTCTGCGAATGCCTTGCCCTAGCAACTAAAAAGACAGAAGAGCACTTCTTCTTCGAGCTGGGGGACATAAGCGGTGCTAAACTGAAAATTTGGCTGGTTTTTGAACTACAGTAGTTCTGGCGGTAGTTTAAACACTCCCTAGTACGGGCACAATGGAACCAACGGCCTCAAAGTCATTAGAGCACCGAATTAAATACCAACCTACCATCATTTGTAAAGAAATATGGACCAACTATGAATCCCTGAGGGCTACCATTCATCCTCCTGAATCCCCCCAAGACACATTGTACGAACGACAAAAATGATCTCCAAATAAGAGCACTTGACAGCCAAAAACATCTCAAAGCTGCTCCAGGGGCCCGAAAAAGAATGATGGATCTACGGAGGCCAAAGTTTGCCACAGGATGTGTTCAAAAATCGAGCCGCCATTGTGTCGAGTGTCCAATATCGCACCAGTCTCCGGTGTCAGGTGTCTATTCGGTTCAAGTTTAACGCTAAACACGCCAAGGAACCACAAAAACTATGCATTGTAGGAACCACATGGAAAGACTAGTAAGAGTCGATGGTTACGAATCAAGACTCCAAGTCATTGACAGCAGTCAGGTTCGGAGTCGGCATAAAACGGTTGGTCCCCTGCACTCGTGCTGAACTCACTTTTGGAAGACTAACCCGAACGATGTCGACAGGAAATTGCATCCATTTCCTGCCGAAACACAAACAAATTAACAACCCGCCACATTATTCCGCTCCAGGAGAATCTCCCGTAAACCCCTGACATCAATTGACGTTTGCCCATGTCAACGACCTCCCGAATGACTCATCACAGATCCCCGCGAAACATTCCGAATTACTCCTAAACTACATCCACGCGAGTTAGTCATAAAACAAACAAAGAGCCGAAACCGAAAAAAAAGGCCATCCCACTACCCCTTTCCCAGGGCGCCCACCAAAAGCCACAGACTCCATCACACACTGGCGTCGAATTAAGCATGAAGCCAAGAGAACAACAAAAAAAAAAAGCACAATGTTTGACCTCGAAGCCGGTGCTCACAGGAAACAATCAGCAACTTTCCTCGCAGCGACCCATGAATAGTTTGTCATTTTGGCCATTTGAGTGTAGCCACTAAAAACGGTTAATCTACGGACACACGGCCGGTCGTGCTAAAAGTTTATTACTCAACTACAACATAAGCCGCATGTATTCGGGGCATAATTAATATTACTCGTACTTTCTCCCCAGCAGCGCGACGTTTGCATCTCGCTGTCCGGCGAGATTCTACGTGGCGCCATGTAACTGCGTGCTTAAGGCGACGTCTTCTTCTTCTCGACAGAGCTCACCGGTGAGGGGGAGGCTTTGGCTGTGAATTTCGCCAGTTATTTGCGCTCAAACAACAAAAGCGCCGTCATAAATTGTGTCTCTCTCTCTATCGCTCGGTCAGGCAGTCCTCTTTTTTTTCGCCATTTTGTCTTGACTAAGAATAATCAATTTGGACTAGTGGGGGGAGGGGGAGCGCATCCACTGAATTGCAAATCAAACGAATTTATAGCTCGAAGTAGGGAAATGAATTTCTTCACAAAGTGCAGTCGAGCAGTGCTCGAGGGGCGCAACTAATTCCTTTGCGCGAAGCGCAAGGGAATTTGTAAACTTTATTTCAACCCCATCGCCCCATGACCAAAGCGACGGGGTGTGTTCCAATTGAATCGAGTGTCCTGTGCGAAAGAGTGGGGGTCGGCCTGCTGCGAAGGGGAATTCTATCGATTACAGTGCTTGCTAGGGCTGATAATTAATGGCGCCCGGAAGTTTCACTTTGAGTTTTGGTTTGCGTTTCAGTTTGAGTTTGAGTTTGGGCGCGGATTACATGGAAGTGGCATACCTTCTGTCGGAAGAGAGGCAAAATTAATTACTAAGCTGCTAGGAATGAGGAATTTCTTTTTGGACGGCAGGGAGCTGTTTATTTGAAGGGGCTAAGTGCAGAGGTGTTCTGGAGGGAAGTGCTGAAGTGTTTGGACAATGGTATGCTTAGCCAAGAACAAGGAGCTTACTCGGCTGTCAAAGAAGCACTGACTTCGGAATTCGGTTGGAGTCCTTAAGTGCTGAAGGTCTGCTGAGTTTGTGTTGAAGCTGAATGGTGGTCAATTGTTTGCGTACATCCAAGTGGAGCAGACTGATTTTGAAAGCAATTCAGAAGCAATGTGCCACAAAGAAGGTGCCACGAGTCAACAGACGAAGAAAGGGGCCTGGAATGAGGTCGGAAGTGAACGCAGTCGTGGAGTATTGGGCAAGTTCGTCGATTGCTACAAGAAATGTCGAGCAAATGGGAATTATTCGACGCCTAGTCGCTGTGAATGCTAGTTTTACAGCACCGATCGTCGATAAGATTGATCAGCGAGCACTCGTCAAGAAAGAGGCCCCATCCCTCGGAGCCGTCATAGAACTGTAGGTTGCTTCGCAGTCCACCTGCTGCCGGAGTTAGTGAGCTGAGCTTTACTTAGCACAGGACACGATGTCGTTCCATACGCCATCACACCAAAGCGTAATGATCCGATGCCTTGACTGCAGCGCCATTAAAACAATACGAATGACGTGGCTCATGCGTCATAGGCACAAATCTGCATTTGAAGCAACTCTCAACCAAGACCCCATGATTAGAAGACGGGGAATTACAGCGAGGACCCGTGAGCCGAGTTCACGAGATCCACTCAGACGTCAGACGTTCAGAATCAAGACTGTACACAACTGTGGAGAATAATGCCCGGGAATTCAGGAAAATCGAAGCACATTTCTATGTAAAGCCAGGTGCCCCACAAGCTAAATAAGACCTGCCCATCACGCGACACGATCCGTAATTTCAGAGAGCGTCGCAAAGACCCACCAGGCCTTAGACGACTCGGATTGAAAGTCACAAGCGCGTGCTCGAAAGGTTGGATATCACCATTTCCCGGTTCCACGGTTTACTAACATGTCCAAGGACCTAAAACCGAAAAGCAGACAGAATTCAATCGAAAACGGCGACCCAAAGTCTAGGCAGCGACAGCAGTTGGAAGCAGTGAAGTGACAGCGAATGGTGATTTTTTAATCGTTTGTTTTTTAATTGTCACAATAAATCATAGGAAAACCGCTGAGGTGTACAAATTTTGTATTTAAGTTCATAAATGCATACATGCCATTCACTTTTCAAAGATTATTCCACGCAGATTTTGAGCAGAAAAACGTTTTAGTGATCCATACTGAGAGTCCAGTTTTGAAAGAATAATGCTAACTGACTAAATTTTCATTCCTAAGAAATGTTACGAATCACGCTTGCGTTTGTCAAAAATATAACACTGAGAAACTAAGCAGCAGCCAGCATCCAAATTGATCGAATTTTTAACAATCAAAATTTTTGAACAGTGGCGTCAAAAAGTTTTCGCACGGGACAAGAATTTTTTAGAACATCCACAGTCTCTAGCAGGCTCAAGGGTCATACACTGGACGTCGGAAGACAGACAGAAATTATAAGCAGGAGTGGAGTGCAATGCAAAGCCTCGCATTAAGCAAGGTCGGAATGGAAAAGAGCCTCCAAACGAGAGTCGTAAGCAAAGAGCTTGTATTCACCGACAAACGACTTTGAGCCATGAATTGTGAGCCTATAGCTTTGATGAGGATAGTGTTTGACTTCACCTCATCCCATCAGCAGATGACTTACCGTTGTTCCCCTGCAGCAGAAGAAGACGGAGATGCACCACAAGAGGACTACAGGCCCTTGGCATGCAATGAATTCGTGGATCCCGATCTCAGGGTGGGCCGAGAAACAATCATCAGATCAGAGCTCACAGAAAGGAGCTCTCAAGGGTCCAACTCAAAGAATAATGACTTATGGGACAAAAGCACGAAAGACACACCCGAATTTGAGGCCAAGTTCTACGAGACTGAAGGCAAGTTGAACCTGCGATCATCACTTGTTTGGACCACGAATTCATTGCCAGGCTTCTCCGCCTTCCTCTTTCCCGACGATCACACCTCGCAAGCCAGCACGATATATCGCCAAGCCCCTCTAATTGCCACACAAAGCCATTCCCCGCCAACAAGCCTTTCCAGCCAGCTCTCACTTCCTCTCTACCATCATTCCAAACCCAAAACCCAATCATAATCCAACACACTGACCAAACATATCCTCTCAAAAAAAAAAAACAATCACTCCCCTACCCACGTCCACGTAAGCTTATCCATCACTCCACGTTGTTCAGCTGTCACTTCTCACCGCCCCGCTGTTCATGTTAACACATGTTCCTTCGCAGCCCCTTCCCCATAACGGTCCTTCATGAAAGGTCACAAATGGCACCGCACCAGCGCAGTGATTCGCAGCAAATTGAATAATTTGGAAGACCATCACGCCGCTCTAATTACCACAAAGCCATGTCGTCTCAGACTGCGTTTCACGTTCCCCCGCTCCGACCATTCTTTTTTCACCCCTTTTCTGAGTTCTCGAGACAATTACCCGCGTTGCAACTGATTTGCAACACCACTTCACTCCGTTCGCCATCATCATCCCTTGCACTCTCTCTCTCTCGCTCCCAGGACGAACTCTCTCTCCCTCGTAAGACACAAACGACCAACAAGGGAGAGAGGAAAAAAAGCAACCCCTTGCATAATTTGATGGGCTCTGCGAGAGACCCCTCGCCGCACGCCCGACTCACGGTACCGGCGACGACTGACTCGAAACGTCTGCACCCCAGTCCACCCTGCGCTGCGGTTGGCCCGCAAAGTATCCAATAAATCAAAATTGTTAACCCAGAGGAGAATTTGAATAATGTATCTCAATTCTACGATGGCCCTAGGTAGCAAAAGGTCATCCATGGGATGTGCCTCATAAATTTATGATTCGCAAGCGGGTGTCTAAACTGCGGTGGAATGGCGTCGAACGGCTTGCCAAGGGTACTCGGCCGTCCCGTTCGACGCTGTTCGCCTTGCATAACACACAGGATTAGCGTAAGCACGAAGGATTACTAATTTCGATTCCGCTCTCGGTATGTTATTGAAGTCATAAATAATTTTCGTCCCGTTAGCACGAGTGAGGTGTGCGTGGAGAGGACGTCGAACGGCAGAATGGGGGGGGAAGCTTACGGATTCAGAGATGCTGGGCATGTCGCATGTCGCATGTCGCCTTTGCTGCTTGCTGCCTGCTGCCTGCTGCCGTGTCGTCGTGTGCTCGTGCGAGGAGTGCGTCCATGGGACTGTGCCGTCTTGTTGATGAATAGTGTATTTAGCGGAGTGGATAGGCGAATGGGGTAACGCCAGGAGCCCAGGTGTGTGCAGCATCATCATTTTAATGATTTACGGGGTTTTAATTAATGGGGCCGGTCTGGGAGCTGAGTTATGCTGCGGGACTCCATTACCGCCCACAACTCCTTGATGGGGGAGGGGGGGAGTGAAGTGGAAGAGTTAATTGCGCAGGGAAATCCCTTGCTTGAGACTGGATGTCGATGAGATGGAGATAACGGATAAGGATAACGTCGTCAGAGTTGCGTCATGCTTCATCGTGTTGAAAGCGGAGCGGATGGATGGGTTTATGTGGGCCTAATGATTACACTGGGAGCCGTTGTGTTTTTGATCTTAAATTGAAAAGCAAAACGAGGAGAAAATCTGCAGGATCTCCTATGTTTCGGCAAAGATGGGAACCGGATACAGGAAGGCAAGGCAACAGAAGCAGTTGGGAGAAATGAGCCGTCAGCTCCCAACCGAATAGCATGAACTGAAAGCCATAGGAAGAGATGAACGAGGATTAAGTCTCTGCAGTCAAGTTTTTGAGCCTCTAGCTAGCAAGCAGCAGCAACTTGTCGCCGACGGGGATTCCAAAGCACTCAAGACTTACACACCATCAGCTAGCATTGAACTCGTCAGTCCTAGGTCAAGTGGTGACGCACAACGTCACAAGCCGCAAGCAGCAGCAACTTGGCGCCGACAGCAAAAAGTCGGGGATTCCAAAGTACTCAAGACTTGCACACCAAGCAGCATTGAAGTCGTCAGTCCTGGGCCACAGTGGTGACGCACACAACGTCGCAATCCGTAAGCCATTAACGAAAAATCCAGAATCATGAAGGATTTTTGATCGAAAGACTATCGCGATGTCCTATACGGCGATTGGCAAACTGGGGTGATTGTCCCACTTTTCAAGAAGGGGGACAAGAGAGATTGCTCCTACGACAGGGGCATATCTCTTTTAAGTATCCCCTGGAAAGTCTATGCTAAGGTGTTGGAAGCGCGTTCTAGAGCTATGGTCGAGCCCAGGATGGGGGATGAACAGTGCGGCTTTCGTCCCGGCAGAAGTACAACCGGTACTTGAGAAGGCTTGGGAGTATGCCAAACCCATCTACAGTTCTTTTGTAGATTTGGAAAAGGCATATGACCGAGTCCCTCGAGGTAAACTCTGGAGTGTCCTGCAGGAGTATGAGATAGATGGTCCTCTTCTGAGGGCCATTCAGTCTCTATACACAAACTGTAGCAGCTGTTCTTTTTTAATTCATTTAGATAGTGCCTCGTCCATGTCTCTGCGCCTACAGCAGGACTGGGATGATCAGTGTTTTATATGAAGTCAGCTTGGTCTGTGGAGAGACGGCTCTGTTACTCAATTACCTCTTGAGCCCATGGAAACAGCGGTTGACAAGAGTTACTTTGCGTGTAATCTCGGTACTTAGGTTGTCTGTGCTGTCCACTGCGCAGCAGAGGTAGACCAAATCCTTGACTACATCAAAAGTATATCACCATATGGTGAACGTTGTGGCCAAGTCGTCGATGGTGTGCGTCCTTCCTTGAAGACGTGTACATCGTATTGCCCTCATTCACCTCTAAACCAATTTTGGTCGCATCCGATTCAAGGCTTCATTGACAGCTCGCCGTGATCTGCCAATCACGTCAATGCCATCCGCGTATGATTGCAATTTTACTGTCTATTGAGAATATCGTGCCTCTTGTGCTTGCGAGTGTGTTGTGCACGACCTTCTCGTAGAATTGTGTTGAAGAAGTCACACGACAGCGACTAGCTTTGTCTAAGCATTTTGACATTCTCGCTGAGTTCATTACCGACCTTGAAGGCGCAGCGAGAATTCCCCACCGACAACCAGACGATATTGGCAAGAATGTCAGAACATGTACGTTGTATGGCTTGTCTCTATGCACGCTGTTTAGAAGACGTCTTATGTCTTATCCGTCGGTAGTTGTCACAATTAAAGGGGTCCCTTTTTTGCGGATCGATGATAGAAGAGAATTCCATTGGCCCCGACCTAGACGAAGTCAAAAGAGCGATGAAGCTGCTGATGCAGGCTCTTTAAGGCAGCTGATAGCGCTCACAGACCAACTCATCTATAAGACATGGTCAGAGCAAAGCATGCCCCATGAGTGGAATCGCAGTATCGTTTTTGTGAGTTTAATTGATTTTGATTATTTTTCAGAAGTACAACCGACCAACTTTTCACTCTAAGAACGGTACTTGAGAAGGCTTGGGAGTATGCCAAACCCATCTACAGTTCTTTTGTAGATTTGGAAAAGGCATATGACCGAGTCCGTCGAGGTAGACTCTGGCATGTCCTGCAGGAGTATGGGATTGATGGTGCTCTTCTGAGGGCCATTCAGTCTCTCTACACAAACTGTAGCAGCTGTGTTCGGGTAAACGGTGCTAAATCAACACCTTTCACCGTGGGTGTTGGACTTCCCCAAGGGTGTGTCTTGTTGCCTCTCCTTTTCGTTGTATATATGGACTGGATGTTGCAGCGCAGCCGAGGTGAGGAATGTTTCACATTGGGAGAGTTGAGGGTAAGTCATCTTCTTTTTGCAGATGACTTGGTTATCCTCACATCCTCCCAGACGGAACTCCAGCACTCGCACTCGATAGGTTTGTGGCCGTATGTGCTGATGCTGGAATGAGGATTAACGTGGACAAATCGGAGGTTATGGTCATTTCCAGAAGGCCTGTTCAATGCACTCTGCATGTTAGTGAAGTCCGATTGAAGCAGGGGGAGTCTTTTTCACGAGTAATGGAAGGAGTAGTGCTGAGCTTTCCTGTAGGATTGGTCAAGCTGGGTCAGTTTTGGCACAGCTTGGTAGTTCTGTAATCAGAAAGGCCGAGCTCAAAGCCAAGTTAGCGGTTTTCAACTCAGTATTTGTTCCAACTCTCACCTATGGTCATGAAATTTGGGTAATGACCGAATGACCGAAAGAATAAGATCGCGACTGCAAGCCGCTGAGATGAGATTTTTTCGTGCTGTTGTGGGAATTACTCGCCGGGATAGGGTTAGAAACACGGCATTGCGCGAGGAACTCAACATTGAGCAGCTGCTTGTTCGAACGGAAAGGGCTATGCTTCGGTGGTTTGACGACTTCCGACTTCCGAGGCGGGCGTTGAAAGCGATTCCATCAGGTAGGCGACCGCTTGGCAGACCCAGGACGAGGTGGTTGGACCAAGTCCAAAAACTCGCCGGGTTACGCTTGGGCATAGCTCCTGATGAGTTAGAGTCGATGGCAGAGGATCGAGCTGCCTGGAGATCTCTCGTGCGTGGGTTACACCCCCGCGACCACTTTAGAGGATCATGCGGGTCAGAAGATGATGATGATGATGATGATGAGGCTATCGCGAATAGTGGAGGCTACCTAGTCATGATCTCTACTCAAACGGGGAGTTTCCAGCGACGAACGGCAACGGCAGGTATGCGACAAGAGATGACACTCATGGGTCACCAGTGTTCGCCACCCGTTAGCTGATAGTCGGAACTAGAACCGGCAATTTAATGCGTTTTACTGCTAAACTCAAACTACGCCAAAAATACACTTGTAATCAGTCCGAAACTGCGGCACGTCACAAGCCAACTGTATTAATAAAAGTCCCTAGCCGTGGAGCGCGAAGAGTTGGAAAGCACCCGTTGACGACATCCACGTCGCCTGCTGAAATCCATAAAAGAACGCCAAGCAGTCGAGGACCATAAACCCATCAAAGGGAAGTAACTACATATGCCATGTGGCTCCCACAAGGACCAAGAGCGGTGCGTCGTAGATGAAGAGCCTGGAAGAGCGAAAGAATCAAGACACGGAGCGATAAAGATCGTAGCCAAAGCAAGGCATCTGACAGTCAACCAAATGACAGCCATAATCTGACAATGCCAACCGTTATCAGCCACGACCGTAAACTCGAGAAGAGCAGATGGTAGGCCAATGAAACTGAACTAAGAGCCACCATAGGGGGTAGACGAGGTCACATGATCTGCTTGGCTCCAGGCGATGACTGAAAAGGTGAAACCATGGCTTACTTATCAGACCTGCTATCCATGGAGGGTCTGAGCTTTGGCAATAGTGGTCTTTCACCATTGACAGGCATACTGGTTCCATTTCTGCGGACATTTGGTCCTCTCCTTCTCGAACAAGGAGCCTGAAACTGGAAAACCGCCTTCGCTGGTTCTTTGGAAAATGGACCGACTGACAATTTAAAAGTGACGAGCTATCAGACGCTTTTTTTTAAAGTGGCATCGTCAAGGGAACCTATCGTGAAGGCAACGACACCCCGACCAGGAGAGATCTATTGTGTGGAAGAGTTGGATTTAAGCCAGTAGGTCCTTTGTTTTTCATTGAATTCTTCAATTCGACTGAAGTCAGTTTTCTCAAAAACCCACAGACATCTGGCAAAACTCCACTCCTTTGATGTGCCGGTGCCTTAAATCGTCGCGCACTAAATAAAGGATACGGCTTAAAGAGTCGCCATTAAAGTGATCGTTAAAATGTCGAGCGCCCAAGCAGCTGAAGTGACAATCTGGTCCGACACCACGGACAGAGCCAGCCTAAAGGGATTAAAAAACGCAAAGACCCACCCCCAGCCAGGCAGCGCAGATGAATTCATCAAAGTAATTAAAAAAGTTCGTCTCTCAACCACGATAACCGCATGCATTCGTTGGAAAAGTCCCTCCCCCCCAACGTGACTCTCGCGAGCACAAAAGCCCCCAAAAAATTCCAAGAGAAATGGAATCGCTTTGGTCGGCTTGGTGTTGCCCCAGAACTCGAACGCGAGATGGCTGTAATTTAACAGACGCAGTCCGCAGTATGTGTACGTGTATTTTTCCGGGTCAAAAATTCATCAGTGCCGTCCCTGATTATAATCTCTGCGCCGTTATAACAACGATCCACTTTAGATTACTGCACGATAGGGTCGTTAGAAATGTCCCACCTACCCTGCGGTCGCACAACACAGTCGAATAAACAAGATTAAGCGCAAAAATACAATAAAATCCAAAACGGGCCCCCATCAAGCCTCTCGGCACCGTCTTTGTCGTCGTCCCAGGCAAAACGTCACCACGCCAGCCCACCACACCATGTCATTGGTCAACAATAATTCCGAATAAAAACCGAAATTTCCAACTGAAACGATAATCTGACCCATAAAACGCCACAAGACCATAAAAGATTCAAAACCAACCAAGACGAGCCAAAAAAATATTTCAAATAGAACTTGCCCTTCTTTGAGTGGGAGCGCGCGCGCAAATGTGGTGGCCACGGCCGCGGCCGAGGCGTTCTGTCACCAACAATGATTTGTACTTGTTGATCCCAGTCGGCCGACTAGTCCGTCCTCGTAAAAGCCGAACGAATAAAAAACACCGTCAAATTCTATCCTCATTCCTTTGAGTCCGACCAGTTTCGTTCATTTTCTTCGCATTTTATAGTTTTCCCTGGCAGCGCTGTGTCTCGTTATAATTTTTCCTTCTTTTTTTTCTTCAACGTTAATCTGAATGGAGACTATTAAATCTGGAAATCTCCGCGACGAGGAGCAGATTTTCTCTCCCCCGCCCAAGATGATGGGCATAAAACTCTCCCTGGGTCGCGATGACATTAACGGTCTCATTTTCTCGTTTTTCATTTTTAATTTTTAATTGTTTTCCCACATTAAACGCATAAAACTCTGGCACCGCCGCCCCGCCTCCCATCCGGCTTTAATGACAGCCGACTGCCACCGAGAGATGAAATCATTCTCGTTTGACATCACTCAACTGTCAACGGTGGTCGCTGTCAGGCAGGAGTTTGACAGGGGTTTTGTTTTTTTTTTTTTTTGTGTTTTCGCATCGAAATCGCATTTTCAATGATTTCCTCGTGCTTTCGTCGTTTTGGTTGAACGTGAAATGTCAGATTACCCGTATGCTGATTTGACAGAAGGACCAACAACCGTTTTCAATGTCAGAAGAACATCCTTTTCTCGTTGGATTTGGTTCGCCTTGAAAGAGGTTTGCCATGTTCTCCTCAGCGGGAGGGTGGTGGGTGGTTGGGATATACATGCAAATCACAAATGGATCATATTTTTTGACAGATGACAGGAGGCGGGAGAGAGGGTCATTTGAGCACAGTTTTCCATTAAAAGCGAACACAAGCAGATTCGGTTTTATGGCAAAACTATGGGCAATAAATGTTTGAGCGCCTGTAGGCTGTGCTTGGCAACTTAAGCGTGAGTGACGGCAACAGATGGAGGAACAGTCGCTGATAGTTGGGCAAGGTCCAGGGTCACACTTTGAAGTATACATGTGACAGCTGTTCGGCATCTCTGCCGTTGCACCTGACGTGTCATTCTGAGGGCCATCGTTGGGCTGGCCTTCGTTGGACCAACTTCTTTCGAATGGTGGCACGCAGGATTTCCTCAAAACGACTGATTTCGTTTTCTGCCACTCACAGGCTCTGCTGGTGACAAAGAGGCCACCAATTAATTGCCACGAGTGAGGCAGCAGCAGCAGCAGCAAAAAAAAACACAACAAAAGTCGGGTAATCGCTTGTGGACTTCATCCACGAACGGAGCCGGAAACGTCAAAGTCAACACGCCCCATGGTCACTCAGGACATCGAACAATGCCTGTTGTCAACAAGTTCCCGTCGAGTTTCCAATCAAACAGAGAAATGAGCAGCCTCCACCTCCCCCCACCCCTGCTCCCCATTGACACAGGCAGGACATGTGCGTTCTGCCACCCTGACACCCACCCGCCAGCAAATCACGATTCGACTCGATGTAATTATCGCTGACTGTACTCGAGTTGGCAGCGAGGACCTCATTTCTGTTTCACAATGCGTACGTGTTTCGGTCTCTTGTTTCGGCCAGCATCCCCCCCAAAGAAACAGGAGTCCCCTATCGACATGAACAAAAACCAGAACTAGAACGAGCATTCAAACATAATTTCCCCTCAAGGTCACTTTCAGTTGACCTTGTTCTTTCGCTTGCCATTCGCCTCATAGACTCGGGGGTGGAGGGGGTGGAGGGGGTGTTTGGGATGTGTGACAGATCCTCTAATGTGTTCCCAAGTGGTTCCATTGATGGCTTCATTGTTACCTTACCTATTTTCGACTACAAAAGATAAACAATCTTTTTTTGTCGATTTTTCTCGGAAATTTTCTTTCGTTTTGTCGACGCGTGTGTGTGTGCGTGGTTGTGTACGTGTGCCTGGTGGTGGTGCCTTGAGATGTCGTCTTTGACATGACACTTCATAGATTGAAAATGAAATTGAAAGTATTTGACGACGTGTCAGTGGGTTGAACGACGCCGCGCATTCCACACACAATCGTGGGTTTGTCGGCCGGAAACGACAAAAAAAAAAGAAACGCAATCATTTGTGGGTTGTGCCGATTGTTTGATTGGCTAGGAGGTGGGGAACCACTTCTTCTTCGGCACTCAGAAGTGTCGGGGGGGGAGGGGGGTTTACTGTGACGAATTTTGAATTGCGTGCAAAGGAACCGGAAGAAGAGATTGGCAACTGGCCCGAGGTCAAGAGAGGAGGAATTCCATTTCCTGGGTTGTAAGCATGTGTAAGGGAGGTGTCGCCACAAAAAGATTTCAACTGCGCCTCGTGCCGTGTTTACGATATCATCTTTAGAGCCGATTTAAGAAATCTGTCATGACTTTCACGAGTCGACCGTCATCGTCAAAACAAAGTACCCTCGAGCCGTATTAAAAGCCCACTCAAACATGACCCGAACGAGCGTTACAATCCCCAATTGCATGCAGATTCATTGTCGTCCGGATCCATTACTTCACTTCACTTTTGATTGCCTCCGACTGTGGGCCACGGTCGCCACCACTTTCGCAGCCTAGAGCCTCGGTGTATTTTCAATTCAGACCATCCATTGCAACTGAAGCACATTCGCACATAAAGAATCGCATCCTTCCCCCACGCAGGACGGCCGCCGCAGCGCCGAGAGGAAGTCAAAAGCTAATTTCGTTGTTCTTCCAAATTATTATGCTCCCTTCCTTCCCGCGCTGTTTTCGCTCGTCCTTTGTTACTGCTGCCGTTTGGGTGGGTGGCGGCGGGAAGGAGGAAAGAACAAATATTGCGAAATTCACATCCACATCCGGACCGCGGCAGTGAAGCCTCAGCACGGACGGGCGAAGACACGCGTTCAAGAAAGGACACGAAGACAAAATGAGAAGAGGAAGGACGAGAAGAAAAAAGTGTATTCACCGTGTGATGAATTTTACGACTTCGCCAAAAGGACCTTCCGTTCCATATTCCACATCAGCATGCGTGTTGCCTTGCGTTTTTCTTCCTTTTTTTTTTTTTAAATGTGGGCATCCGTTTCGCTGCGATGAAATATTCATTCAGTCGAGAAATGAATGCGCCCACAAGGCTGATGTGTAGGGAGACCGACCCCAGTGTCCACAGTCCTTTGTGCGTTCGTGTGTGTGTGTGTGTGTGTGTGTGCACGGATGGACGCTTCGCACATAAAAGTCACCGTCGAGAGAGAGAGAAATGTTTGCGTGGACAAGAGTCGCAGCATATCACACAGATTAATATAACAACACTCTGTGTCAGAGGCAGATGCAGAGACGAGGACAACGACGACGACGACGAAGCCAGGGCACGGTGAACACGCCAAGGCATCGCCAGATACCGCACCAAGCCAAGTGGAGACGGCATCAACAGCAGCAGCAGCGCACTGGCGCTCGTTTGGATTTTTTTCCTCTTTTAATGAAAATTTACATACATTCAGGGTTGACGGAGGCGTCGAACAGGAGAACACAGAACGCGCCTGCTGACGGTTGCGAGGAGATGGTGCGTTCGAGTGCAGGTGGCGGATGGTAGCAGCATGACTGCACACACAGGTAGACGGGGTCTGGCATTCCTTTTTACATAATTTATTGAGGACGCTGGAATGGTAAGGGTTACCCGAGGCGGGCACGGGAATGTGCCGAGTGCCGCTTTGTTCCACTGGGTGAATGGGTGTGTGGGAGTGTGTGTGGAACATTTCGAAACAAGATCTTCGGGCAACTGCTGTCAGATTGGGGGATTGGATCAAGAATTGTTGAATAGATGCAGATGATGGCGCGCTTTTGCCACCGAATGTCTGCGGATTGACAGTGACACAGAAAAGTCGGCAATTACTCTGCTTGTGGCGGGCATTTGACTGGATGCTCACAGAAATCACTGGCGCACTAGGGATGGACAGCGTTTTGGTTTAATCTCTGATTCGAAGTTCGTGGTATTTTTAGGCACTCTCGTGAGGCGGTATTTTACAATGCGGACTTGATTTGTCAGTAAGCCAGTGACCGGTCCTTCAGAGGTCCTTCTGGTACTAGATATGTTCTTTGTATGTACATAGGTACCTTCCCACTGCGTTTAGTAGCTAGAATGGCATCTGCTAACCTCGATTGGATAGCTAGTGATGGGCCGCGAACATGGGCACCCTACGCCACGATAGACAACCACAGTCATTTACCGAAAATCTTCCAATGGCAAGCTGATGAGTTCAGACGAAGACCTTCACTCGATTGACGTATTCCCGCGAAATTAGAAGTTGTTACGTGTCCCAAAACGGACGAATAAGCGCAGCGGCACGCCAATCAATGCTCGTCAGACTCCCGACGTTGGCATCCAGATGTAGACGCAGTTAAAGAAGCAGTCTTGGTAAATAAAACACGCCGCGATCATGACAATTGACGGACTTTGACAAGCTTACTCGCTACGCCACGACGGACGACCATTTTTCGGTAGTCTCCCAATGGTAGGCTCATCCAGTCCAGACGCAGTTTGACGATCTTGTCCTGAAACTTGTGCTTTGTCAGTGACTCGAGCGACGTGGTACCGTAAAAGAGGCAGTTTAAGCGCCCGGGATCGAACCGTGAGCTTAGCAGTCGAGGAACGGTACGACGACCATTAATTGTCAGACTACCGATGTCAAGCTCACGCAGATTCAGAAGAAGCTTTATAAGAGAAGCAATTTCACGAAGATGTTGTAGCTAGAATCGGCGGACTATGCTACACGGCACCTCGTCGCAGCGCCTGTACTCCGAAGAGCGACACTTCAGGCGTACCTGAGGACTTCGAAAAGAGTCCAATTGCTGCTGTGACACCAGCCACACGCAACTAGCCACCAGCCAAACAGCCACCAGCCACCAACCATCAGCCAGCAGCCACAAGCCACCAGTCACCAGCCACTAGCCACCCTGAACCTCGTGTTGCGCGATAAATGTCCATTCCTCTTGGGACAACAGCGATGTTAAAGGACGAAGGGGTTTCTAAGCGGCACCTTACTTGCTTAGCAACCAACTGATAGTTACTCTCCAACCCCCGCACGGCAATAAAACCACCCGGAGAGCCAACAAAACCACGAAAAATTGGAGTAAAATTCGACCTAAATTCATGCAATCGACTGCGACAAGGTGTCAAGACTAGACTGGTGGCCATTTTGTCTGCAATTCATCGGTCAACTTCATATTTAGCACCCTTATTGCCTTAAATTCAAAATTCATACCTAACCCCAGCACAAACCCGTCTACACTTGACTCAGGGCACAAAACCAGCTGACTTCCAGCCGGAAAACCCGTGACGAATCGTCTGAATGTGTCAAACAAATGAATGTCAAGCATACCGAACCGGAACTGTAACTGGAAGCTTACATCACATTTGTTGACAAATTGAATCAAACTGTGTGTGATGCGAGACGCTGTAAAAGATGTTAATCGAGTTTCCCACGGTCGTTGACCTCTCAAGTGCTAAGCGCCGCCTCAACTGCGCCACCATTTCATTTCAGTCCGTGACATTTTGCTGACACAACACGTGACAATGAATAGAAGAGGAATCCACGTCTTAACCCAGTTCTTGGCCGCCACAACTGGTTCTAGCCGATTGCAAAATTAAGCAGAAATCAAACGCGACCTCAAATGTGTGTCATTTGAATTTTATTCTAATCGACTGGCGACATGAATCACTTTGGCGTGCCGTGAGTCAAAGGCTGACTCATTCGCATCTCGCGGCGAATTCGAAGCAGGGAAGCAGAAATTAAGGGACGCTTCTGCAGCATCGCACACAATCGCCGCCTGTGTCCAGTCAAGCCACCGAGGGAGGGAGACGACAGCAGCAAGACGATGGAAACACAAAAGCGAAGAGAAGAGAAAAACGGAGAAGAAGGTGAACAAGAGTGCCGCAGAGGTGAGGTGAAAAACCAGTCTGATCAGCGCTACTGTGTGACTCTGGCATCCCGCACTCGTTCTTTGTCCCACTCGGCCACGACGGATGATTGAGTCCGATGTGTGTGTGTGTGTGTCTGAGAGAGGTGCCACCACATGATGGCCGTGCCTGGAGCACCTCACGAGTCACGAGCACAACGAGAGGAATCACCGTCGCCCCAGAAATGACGTTCGATTACGTTTGATGACATTTAATTACGTGTTCGAGTGTTTCTTTGTTTGAAGCGCTCTGTTGTCAAGTGGAAGAGGAATTCAATCGGGTCCCTCTTGCACCCGTTTCCATCGGCGAACAAATTTCCTCTCTTGTCGCCCGGCTTGTGTGCGATTGATCCCTTGTCTGCCGGGGAATGGCTAAGCGCGGCTAAACGCGACTTGTCCTTACGGCTTACGGCTCATCGCTGCAAATTGCTGGTGTGTGTGTGTGTGTGTGCTTACAAGAGCAATCAGCGAGCTGTCATCGAGCAACTCAATTCGCCCACCCGCGTCGCCGCGTCCTATTGATTGATGGCTCTGACACATGTCGACGCACACACTATGCCCGCGGATAACACGAGCGATTTTCTCACAGTCTCCTGTCTGAAGTTCGAGCAAAGCTCCTTGAGAGGATTTTCAGAGCGGAACCTCGATCTCGAACACACACACACTCCAAAATCGAAGGAGAAAAGAGGGAAATTGAGTATTATTCTGTTCAATTGAATCGACAGTGTATTGCATTCTCGTTTGAAATTCCATCGAAATGTGCGGCTAAATAAAGGGTTCGATTTGAGTGAGGAGCGGGGGACGGACTGGGGGGGGGGGGCATAAGCAAGTTACGTGAACGAATGAACGTCCCAAGGGAGGAGGAGAGGGCGAGCGACGAAATGAAATTCCAAAAATTTATTTTAAAGTGCATGATTCCCAATGCTTGAGTGGGTCTGTCATGTACAATTTGAGGTACTTACACCGAAAATGACGAGGGGCATGGGGGGGAGGGGGCGTTTGGGGGCGAGATGTGTAAGTTTTGAAGTAGTCCTGACAGAAGGGAAGATGTAGCAGAACGTGCGAAGGAAACGGCTGGCACGGGGGGAGCGCACTGAAGTGGAAATATGATTCGATGGGATCTGACCTAAAAATAATGCCTTCGAGGCAAATAAACACTTGTTCGGGCATAGATGCGATGACGACGACGACGACGACGAGGACAGCGTTGGAAAATATTGTCCTTGTGAAGTGGAGTAAGACGTTTGTGATGTCGCAGATCTTTTTTCAGAAGAAAAAAAAGTGTTTCCTCTTCTTTGCTTGTTTGGCAGGAATTTAGAAATTGTGCAAGACGGAGGGCGAGGGAGTTTTTTGCGTCCACTTTGGGAGCACATTTCCTCGTCACTGGGCACCATTTTCACCAACTCTGCGGTCTGCAAAAGGTGCTATTTTTAGACGAGTCGGAATTTGGCAACCAGACAGCCAAGACGCCCAAATTTGCGACGTCCCTAAATTGATCTCCGCGAGGCTTACAGACGTGAACTGTGGTACAGCCAATCGCTGCGGTTGCTGGGCAGTGACGAAGACTGAGTAAGCACCCAGAAATGTCCTCGTTAGAAGACGTCAACCGCAAAATAATCAGCCGACACCCAGCCAGACGCAGATGCACTTAAAGTTGACGTCAACCCTCGCGAGTGTTCACCTCGATAAACTTCTGTGCAACTCTCGGTCGTTCAGTGAGTCAGTTCTTAGAATTCAGAACGTTCGCAGCGCTTTACATTAAACGACCATAAATAAATGCGACGATAAAAAAAAAACAGCAAAAATTCCAAGAAATCCCATCTCACCGTTGGACGTGCCCCAAAAAAAAGGCTGCCCAGTCGTTGCTCATGCGGCGCGTGCGAAAATCTGACAGCAAAGGGAATCCAGAGCAGTCGCTCACAATCCATTAGAGTCGGATAATCCACCGTCGGTCATTCGTCGCAAGTCAAGCCGACTAATCCGCTCGACTCTCGAGCAAACAGCCACATGATTTATCTAGTGGAAGGCAAACACGTCAGACGCCCTATCAGTGGGAGATAGTGGCGCAATGGGTAGTGCATGCATTCCGTTCAAAGTCAGTGCACCTCTGATAGCGGCGAACAGTGAACGCGGACAAACGACAGGGGTTTCGAATGAGTTTTCTTATCGCAACAACGGCAACGGTTGGCGGTTGGGTGGTTGCACAATCTTGTGGCATGACAGGGTGCATCTGACAGCGGGTTGGGATGTTTGCTTAGTTAACGAGGTAAAAGGTGGCCCCTTCGTGTGGAGACGTCGAAAATGACGCGACGTTCAGGAACAAGATGCACAAAGAAGTGACTTGCTGTGACATTTGTTGAACCAATGGTTGTCAGGAAATGAAAGCTGGCTCGTCAAAATTGGGTTCCAGAAGTGCTAGAAGTTTGAGACAGAATTTCGACGCATCTGAATCTGAAGCGCAATTGTCTGGCCAACAATGTGGGGACGACAGCGACGACGACACAACGCCACGTTTCATCTGAAGGCCAGCTGACGATGGTAGCAAATGCGTTTTGCGCCTCCGTGACCAGAAAGCTTAAGTATTGAGCCGGTTTTGAACTCTAATTTAGGTGGCAGCAGCTATTGGACGACCGTGGGTAACAAAAGAGCGTCAACTTTTGAAGCATTTAGGGGGCTCATGAACTAGGCAGACTTTTTGGACGAACGAGGGACCAAAAAGACAGCATTTTGGATCAGTTCAAGAGATTGTTAAGGCAGCAATGACTTTTTGACCAATCGGCGGTACCGAAAAAGGGTCAGATTTTGGACGGGTTTAAGGCTTAGTTGCGCTGGCCGTAATGACATTTTCCACGACCGTGGGCAATTTTTTGCCTGCTCTATGGTGGACTTGCTCTATGGTGGACAGACAGGCTCTACGGCAGACGGGCTCTTCGGTGAACAGACAGGCTCTGCGGTGGACGAGCTCTTCGGTGGACAGACAGGCTCTACGGCGAACGGGCTCTTCGGTGGACAGACAGGCTCGTCGGTGGACAGGCTCGTCGGTGGACAGGCTCGTCGGTGGACAGACAGTCTCAGCGGTGGACGTCCTTTTCGGTGGACAGACAGGCTCTACGTCGGACAGGCTTTTCGGTGGACAGACGGGCTCTTCGGTGAACAGGCAGGCTTTTCGGTGGACGAACAGGCACTACGGTGGACAGGCTCTTCGGTGGACAGACAGGCTCGTCGGTGGACGGGCTCTTCGGTGGACCGACAGGCTCGTCGGTGGACATGCTCGTCAGTGGACGGGCTCTGCGGTGGACGGCCTCTTCGGTGGACAGACAGGCTCTACGGCAGACGGGCTCTGCGGTGGACCGACAGGCTCGTCGGTGGACAGGCTCGTCGGTGGACGGCCTCTTCGGTGAACAGACAGGCTCTACGGCGGACGGGCTCTTCGGCAGGCTTTTCGGTGGACGAACAGGCACTACGGTGGACAGACAGGCTCTTCGGTGGACAGACAGGCTTGTCGGTGGACAGGCTCGTCGGTGGACGGGCTCTTCGGTGGACAGACAGGCTCTACGGCGGACGGGCTCTGCGGTGGACCGACAGGCTCGTCGGTGGACAGGCTCGTCGGTGGACGGGCTCTTCGGTGGACAGACAGGCTCTACGGCGGAAGGGCTCTTCGGTGGACAGACAGGCTCTATGACAGACGGGCTCCTCGGTGAACAGACAGACTTTGCAGCGGACGGGCTCTTCGGTGGACAGACAGGCTCTACGGCGGTCGGGCTCCCTGAACAGACAGGCTCTGCTGCGGACGGGCTCTCCGGTGAACCGACAGGCTCGTCGGTGGACAGGCTCGTCAGTGGACGGGCTCTGCGGTGGACGGCCTCTTAGGTGGATAGACAGGCTCTGCGGCGGAAGGGCTCTTCGGTGGACAGACAGGCTCTACGGCGGACGGGCTCTGCGGTGGACCGACAGGCTCGTCGGTGGACAGGCTCGTCGGTGGACGGGCTCTGCGGTGGACGGCCTCTTCAGTGGACAGACAGGCTCTACGGCGGACGGGCTCTTCGGTGGACAGACAGGCTCTACGGACGGGCTCTTCGGTGGACCGACGGCTCGTTGGTGGACAGGCTCGTCGGTGGACGGGCTCTGCGGTGGACGGCCTCTTCGGTGGACAGACAGACTCTACGGCGGACGAGCTCTTCGGTGGACTGACTGGCTCTACAGAGGACAGGTTCTACAGAGGATAGCTTCTATGGTGGCTTACGTTGCAGATGCATGGTTCATTTCGACAGAAGAAGCGAGAAACTTGGACCACGAAACGGGCTGCTATGGTGGCCTGTTCATGCAATGCTTGGCTCCGCCTCGAAAAATCTTCGTCTCCGAACCAGTTTTACATCGCAACAGAGGAGGGCAGCGGGCATCGTTTTAGGTTGCGCTCACAAGTGGAGACAGCTATCAAGAGACCTTGTTTGATGCGTGTCGGTTGAGGTCAGCCCACAACAAACTGTAGCGACAGCCCAGGATGAAAAAGTACACCTGTCAGCAACTCGGTGGTTTAGAAAGGCGTCTTTTCGATCCTAGTTCTGGACGAGCCACAAGCATTTTTTAGACACAGCTGAAATTTGTGCCATAGACAGATGTTTGCTCTTGACAGAAACTATAACAACTGCGACAGTCGAGCTGCTATCATGGCACTAGACTTCTACATCATCAAGCTGGTGTGGGAATGCCTACAGAAGCTTAAAGAGCTGAATAGGAGAAACAGGGTAAAACTCTGCTGGATACCTGGCCACACTGGGATAGATGGCAACGAAATGGCTGACTCCCTGGCAGAGAAAGGCCCGAACCATTCTGCGCTGTAGTCGATCATGTCCTCAGCGAAGAATTCAGGGAACTACAAAGAAGGAACCGAAAAGAAACCAGGAACAACGCTCATAGAGCTCTGTAGAGAACTGCACGCGAGGGTTACTGGAAAGAGCAATTGTATCAAAATGGTCGCGGTGCTACATATCCTCAACAACAAATAATAATAACCGAGCCACCAACTCAGAAAGGAAAGCAGCATGGCCTCACATCTCCGATTCGACGAGGACTGGATGGGATGGTTACGTTTTACATTTTAACCTATTTTGCATACAGCTTAAGCGTAAATAGCGACAACATTCGGAGGACAGAGACGCGTTTCTAGTTGCCCGCCAGAAAGCACCATGATCTCATTTGACGGGGAATGAATGAATGGATGGTTTCTTTCACCAATCTGAACATATTCTCAGGGCCCAGAGATCCACTGGCCTTATTAGCCAACGCTTTATGGGCATCACGTGCTTCTCACTCCCGAGCAGTCGCATGATCGTCGAAAAAACTCCTCAACAAACCGAATTTACAATTCAACACACCGAACCCATTCAATTCGAATCGATTAAAACGTTGTTGTCGTCCAATCCGAACGAGAACAGCGCCCCAATCCACGGTCACACAGTCCGCACAAATGACTCACATTAAAACCGACTGAGAAGCGTCGTCGTTCAAATGGAAATCTCCTCTTTCTCGCACACTGTTCGTTGAAATTTTATCGTCGGTATCGTTATCGCTTTATGAAGGGTAAACAAATTGGAAAACTGATATCGAACACAGCAAGTGTTTGTCTTTTGCTCGCTCTTCGTCTTCATTGCCAGATGTCCACGGTCTCAGATCGCCCAGCACTCTCTCGTCGTCGCTCGTAATCGCTCTTACCTCGTCAAGGGATCGCCTTTAGTCGATCCCTTTTTTCCATTTTTCATGAACAACCATGTCAATGTAAACATATCGTAAAATGGAGAGAAAAAAAATCGAAAAATTCTACCTGACCGGTCGCAGGCAGCGGCGGAGGTGATAAGAGAGTCGAGGCACGATAGATACGGTTCGCTGTTCGTGGAAGGGGGACCTTGGCACGGAAAGGAAAAACCGAAATCGAGTTCGAAGGGAATTATATTCTTTTTTGGGAAAGATATGGATTTTTGGGAAAAAAATTACGGAAAAATTGGTTCAGCTCAGGCAGGCCAGACCGGCTGTAGTTCAACGTAGGTCAACGACAGAGTGTCACTCTGCCGTGGACACTGTTGAGGAGGAATGAGAAAGGAAGGCGAGGTCGAGATGATACAGAAATTGTAGATCGCACAGCTGGGGAACCCAACGACGAGTTAGTAAAAGATGCTTGCGGACCGAGTGTGAGGACTTCAAGTGCAAGAGCAGGCACGGAGGATGAGCGAGTTGGCATCCTTGCGTGGAGAAGTCGCAAATGACGATGTGCTCAGGAGCAAGTTGCAAGAAGAATGTCAGAAATAGTGTCAAGAACTTCTTTCTATTTTTGTTCTCTTCGTAACTCGCGCAGATTTGTAGGTCTCGGCCAAGCACTTACCGCCGCTGGTCTGGGATCTCTGGCAAGTACACTTCGAGGGAGACGACAACATTTCGACGCAACTCAGGTGGACGTCAACATCTCAGGCATTCTAAGCAAGTGCTAAGAAAGAAGACGACACAGGGCTGAAGCTACAGAAGTTCTGACCGATTCCGACCAAATTTTGAACAAAATGCGTCTACTTTTGATCAAATTTGAAAAAAATTCTGTAGCGACGTCTACGGACTTACTACCAGTTGGCGACAGCAGCAAACACCTTTTAGACCTCCTTGTACCAACATTTTGAGTCATTTTTGAACATTTTCTGACTAGCCGCAACCAAAACCAACGTGGGCACCAGAAGAAGGCGACGATGGGCACCAGTAAAATGCCCCAAATCTGGATCAGTTGACGGTTGTAATGACATTCTGGGCGACGGTGGGCACCACCAGAAAAAGGCCCAAATTTTCAGTTTAGGGCTTCAACGAAATTCTGGGAGACGGTGGGCACCACCAAAAATAGGCCCAAATTTGGATCAGTTTAGGGCTTTAACGACATTCTGGGCGACCGTGGGCACTACCAGAAATAGGGCCAAATTTGGATCATTTAGGGCTTCAATGACATTTTGGGCGACGGTGGGCACCAGAAAAAGGCCCAAATTTGGATCAGTTTAGAGCTGCAACGACATTCTGGGCGACGGTGGGCACCATAAAAAGGCCCAAATTTGGATCATTTACTGTTTCAATGACATTCTGGGCGACGGTGGGCACCAGCTGAAATATGCCCAAATTTGGATCAGTTTACGGTTTCAATGGCATTTTGGGCGACCGTGGGCACCAGAATGCTCAGGTTTGGATCAGTTTAGGGCTGCAACGACATTCTGGGCGACGGCCCAAATTTGGATCATTTACTGTTTCAATGACATTCTGGGCGACGGTGGGCACCACCAGAAAAAGGCCCAAATTTTCAGTTTAGGGCTTCAACGAAATTCTGGGCGATGGTGAGCACCAGAAAAAGGTCCAAATTTGGAGCACTTTACGGTTTCATTGACATTCTGGGCGAAGGTGGGCACCATCAGAAATAGGCCCAAATTTGGATCAGTTTAGGGCTTTAACGACATTCTGGGCGACCGTGGGCACTAACAGAAATAGGGCCAAATTTGGATCATTAGGGCTTCAATGACATTTTGAGCGACGGTGGGCACCAGAAAAAGGCCCAAATTTGGATCATTTAGGGCTTCAATGACATTCTGGGCGACGGTGGGCACCAGCTGAAATATGCCCAAATTTGGATCAGTTTACGGTTTCAATGGCATTTTGGGCGACCGTGGGCACCAGAATGCTCAGGTTTGGATCAGTTTAGGGCTGCAACGACATTCTGGGCGACGGTGGGCACCAGAAACAGACCCAAATTTGGATCAGTTTAGGGCTTCAACGATATTCTGGACGACGGTGAGCACCAGAAAAAGGCCCAAATTTGGATCAGTTCAAGGCTTCATGAACCTGCAGCGGCAGCAATGACTTTTTTGGACGATCGGCGATAGCAAAAAAGAGTCGGATCCTTGATCAAATTCGACGGCAGTCCTCTACATTGAGAGTAGTGGCAGCAGAAGACCAACGTAACCAGCGACTTGAACAAGCACGAGATCGAATTTTCAGTCAGCGTCGCTGCAGCACCTTGAATAAGAGCAGTGAACAATAGAAAATGTTTGTAATCATCGCCTTGATCAGGCAAGGAATTGTTTCATCAGGAAGCGGGGTGCTCCACAAACAGACAAAAAAGATGACAAAGTCTGACAGGCGCATGTGAGACAGGGAAAGCCAGACAAAGGCTAATGAGTCGCAAGATTCACGCCGGTTCCACACTGAAACCTGCTTCCGCTCGAACAAAGGCTTTTCCAAAATCGAAAGGAAGTAAAATCAGACAGAAACCAAACCCTCGCCCAGTTCAGCAGCACCGCTCGAGCATTTGCCTTTCAAAAGTCATCTCAGCGGAACCACTTCCACGAATCCATTTGACAAATGTCACCCGCCTAGCATATCATTTTCATTCGTAAGCCATTTCAGTCGACCCCTATTATTTCCTTCGTCAGTCCCCAAAGGCGCTGTGCGAAAGAGCACCGAACACAAATGCGGCCTGCGGCACTCGCAATACGAACAACGAGACCATATTGCCCGTATCGCCGTCGGGCTGGCTATGCCGCATTAACATTAGACACCACCCACCCCAGGTTGCGCCCCCCCCCCCCCCCCCTCGCCAAACATGGCTCAGAGACGGCGGCCTCGACTCACCAGCGAGAGAGGTTCAGTAACAGAAAATTATCGCAAAGTCATCAATTATCCAGCTCCGGTCGGTGCACGTGTTCCAAAGCCCAAAAGTGCTCATAAATTTGAATGACACATGAGATATTGCCAGACACACCGTGGGATTGATTCTCCAGATACGTAGCACGTTTCATTCATATGCACGGCCACCTCGTGGGGGCTCGGAGGCGCTCAACGTTAACAGCAAGTATTCAAGGGATTCAAGGTACAAATTGGTTTGCTCTCGCGTGCACACATTTGCGGGGAGAAGGGGGGGGGGGGGGGGGGGGGGGGGCGGATGGCAAAGATACTTTAGTAATGGCCGCATGCATTTATGAATATTTTGCAGAAAAAGAAAAGCAAAGCGCTGTCCCTGCGGCTGCATTTGCTTGCGACTGAGCGTGATTCACCGCGAATGGGGAGGGTTTGGTCTGAAGACAGAGAGACGCGAATGCAAGTCGCTTTTGCCGCGTCCTAGGAAATTTCCGATGCAAGCAATTGCTTTATGAAGCGGAACGCCTGGTTGGCTTTTTTTCTATCTCAGGGTCTCATTCATCGTTTGACAGGAAGCGGGGTGCATTGGAGCGTGAAACTTTGATCAGATGGGACGATGTGTAGTTTGTGCCGGGAAAGGGACTCGGCTAAGGATGTGGAAGGTTGAGGCGGAGAGAGACAGCTGGAAGATGTTGAGGGGGAGAAGGCCATGGCGACGGCACATTTGCTGAGTTTTGGTTCTTTGGCTGACTGAGCAAGGGCTGATGAGGATTCACTTTGTAAGAAACTCCCTCAGATACGACGTCTATGCAAGTTCTACTGACTCATGCGATGCATTCGAGGTCTCAGGCGACTCTGGGGATCCTGCCGGTTTTGCACAGTCCACTGTTGTAGACCAAGTCAGCTGCTGTCAACAACGCAGCCTGTAGCACTAAGCTTACAGCATAAAGCTCCTGAGAGGAAGTCATCAGCCAGCGTTCTCAACTACCTTGCTACGGCCTTGTGTTACCCATAAACCACTAAACTGTGATTGTCTAGCACCGACCACAGCACGCCCTGTCCGACCTTCAGACAATCATGAGACGAAGACATCAGGCAAACGCCCGCAAACATTGGTTTTGCCCTTATTTAGTGCTGGCGACGACATGGTCTGGTCCACAAACGTTATTGAGACGAAGACATATCCTTGCTCGCTTCTCGACCGACCCAAGCATCTTAACTGCTTCTAAGCCTTCACTTGGGGGCCACAACACCGTGACCGCCCTTCAGAAGATCATGAGTCGTCGATATTTCTTCGCGCTTCTAAGACAACCCAAGGGCCTTGAACATCTTTATTGGCGCTTGTGCCTTGTATTCCCCCTAAAACGTTACTTGGTTCTCAACTGTGTAGCGTTGACAATAGCACGCCTGGATCATGAGATGAAGACATCCCGGCAGGCTTCGAAACCGACCACCGAATCTTGACTGCATCGCTAAGCTTAGTTTGTCATTGTTTAAACGATCGTGAGACAAATAGACCACCGAAGCCTTCCTCAATCCTCCTTCTAAGCCATCTCTTGGTTTTCCATAGTTTGGCGACACCGACATCGACAAGCTCTGGCCCACCTTCAAGCGATCATGAGACGAACACATCTCCACGCGCTTCGAAACCGAGGCGTCGCGACGCATAACTCTTGACTGGCTCAGCTAAGCCCTCGTCGTCCTAAGCTAACATTCACTTGGTTGGTTATTATTTAGTGCCGACCAATAATTGGACCTTCGAGAGACGTACACATCTTCAACCGACTCTCGACAACACGGCTTAGCCCTTGTGCGTGTGCCTCTAAGCTTTCAATTGGCTTGTCATTATTTACCGGTGACCAGACCTGTTCCTAGAGGTCTCATGGCACTTTTCTGCTAGTGTTGGCGAAAAATCTCCACCAAAAGTCATCATTTACTCGTGGCGCCCGATGACTGACTCGCAGTCACTTATCTCTACTCACATTCATCTGAGCTCACTAAGTAGATGTACCTAATCGGCGAACATGCAGGAAGACTTAAAGTACCATTTAACGACTTTTGTCGAAGCTGTCATGATAAGGAGGAACTGGTAAACGCAGCAACGCCATATCAAGCAAGTCGTTCACTCTGCCAGAAGGATTCGATTTATCGTTTCCTGACAGAAAAAAAAGGCCGTAAAACTGGTCCAATGTCACCTTGTTCATGAAGTGAACTTCGTGCTATCCTTCGTTTGATCACCAGGACCGCCTCCTGCTTAAAAAATCAGCCCCAATGACACTCCGCCGTCATCTATCCCCTCTCAGTCCATAATTAATCCGCGAATTAGGATCAAACAAAGCAACTTCCTTCCGCCCAACGACAGCAACATCAACAAACCGCATCAAGGACCCTGTCAAAGCAGCCTCTGCCCACCCATCCGCCACACGTTCCCGAAACAATTCGTCGAATAAACTCCCAAAATGCGCATACCCACGAGCATGTGTCAACAGCTGCGGCAAATGGCAATGCATGCGTGCCAAAATGCGGATAATCATTTGGACGCAATTTTGCGCGATGTTCAGTGAGCGGGAATAATTGGGTGACTGCCTTGCGAAATGGGAAGCGAAAATAATCCGGAGATGTTTTTCGATGCCTCAGGTGGTATGGATACGAGGTTGTGTGGAGTCGTTGAATTGCAGGACGGTGCACGGGGGTAGATTATCACTTGATGCGAAGATATCTAGTGCGCGAGGAAATTCTGAAATTTCGACGTTATTTGATGGTATGCTTTGGAAACTCTGAGAAAGGAGTTTGGAGCTGCCTTCCTGGCAGTTGAAGGGGGCTTTGAGTTCCTCTGAGACACCAAGGAGAAAGTCTTTAAAAAAAGTGTCCTTTTAAGCGACTTGACCGCCCATAGTTTCCGCGATGAAATGCAATAGATGCCAGTTTATTCAACTGCGGCTGGAAAGCAGTTGGAGGCGCACCCTTTAGTTTCAAACCGACGTAACCATGAGGCACTGCCCACTCAAGACTCTCTCTAAATCCTTGGCAGTGGGCGTGTTAAATCTGATTCGGTGGAATTTATTTTACAGACCCCGTCCACGCCAGAATTGTGTAAAACCAATAAAGGCGGCGAGCCGTTTGAAACTTGCACTGGATTTCGGCAAGGAGATGCGCTGTCGTGTGATTTCTTCCATCTGGTACTGGAGAAGATGCGGAGGTCAGCTGTAAACACGGAAGGCACTATCATCAACAAGTCGGTCCAACTGTTGGGGTACGCAGATGACATCGACATCGTCGCGCGTTCCCAACGTGCCGTAGTGGAGGCTTTAACGGCGATTGAAGAACAGGCGACACGAACTGGTCTCAAGGTCAATGAGGACAAAACGAAATATATGCTGTCGAGCAAAAAACGTTCCATCACACACCACCTTGGACAAAACATCACGATCGACAGCGCTACTACTTCGAGGTAGTCAAGGAGTTTGTCCACCTCGGGGCAGACGTGAACTCCACAAACGACATCACAGTGGAGATCCGTCGTAGAATCGCCCTTGGCAACCGATGCTACTTCGGTTTGTCAAAACAACTGGGCTCAAAACTCCTGACTCGACAACTCTTATTTTGCCAGTCGTGCTCTCTGAAGCCGAAAGCTGGACGCTAAGAAAACTGCAGACCTGATTCTTGGTACCTTCGAAAGAAAAGATTTACGACGGATATAGGGTCCCGTCTGCGAGGAAGGCGAATGGAGGAGAAGACATTACAGCGAACTCTACGAGCTGTACCAGGATGTGGATGTAGTCCGGAAGGCAAAAATCCGTCGACTGCACTGGCTCGGCCACATCGAGCGCATGGCCAACAATGGTCCAGCAAAGAGGGTCTTCGAATCCGAGCCTCCTGCTTCGAGAAGGAGAGGAAGACCGAATCTCCGGTATAAAGACCAAGTAATCGCGGATTCAAGACAGCTTGGTCTTGATCCGGAACCGGAAGCAGCGTGCCCAGGACCGTCAACGATGGAAGGCAGCAAGTAAGCATAAAAGCCGCGACTACAGAGAGAACATGCTCGATATGCATCGAGTATAGATCACCGCTGAGTTACGAGTAGGCTTGTGTGGTTCAGTTTCAGTTGAACTAGTTCGTTCGTCTAGTTCATTTAGTTCAATGTTGTTCACTGCTCCGGCAATTGAGTCTTGTTCGATTTTCGCCGGTTGCGTACACACATTCGCGCATAAATTTTTAAAATTCGCTTCATAGAAACCACCGTCAGCGCCACGATGCTCGATGTGCTTGTTCTGCGGTAGTTAAACAAAAAAAAACCCTGATGTGCACAATGCCCACACACACACACTAAGCAAAGCACCTAATTTTGCTCAGTTTAGCGCGATTTAGTTTGTTGAACTACTGAACTAAACGAGCTGAAATAAAATGACATAGTGAACTAGTTCACTTTTTGGAGTTCTTTTTTCAACTAGTTCGTTCCTGAACTACACACATACGAGTTACTGATGAGTGATGATGCAAGCACGACACCTTAAGAGCGCCTAGAGGTTGCAAAGATTTACATGAACTTTCAGAAAGCTGCCAGAGTAGTCAAATTTGCTCAGAATTTGCCGATGATGTTGGTAAAATGGAATAGAAGCAAGGAGGCTACATTCTCCCACTAGGAGTCCAACTGAACTAAAGTGCGACGTGGCCTATCCCCCGTCTACCCACACACCCAACCAAATCTAAATACGTCCCAAATCAATTTTAGCAAAGTGTTCCTTAGGCCAACACTGCAGTGGTTCGGTAGACGAAGAGCGATAGACATCTCGACGTTTACACCGGCACCTCTGCCTTCACCCGATTTGGATCGTAGATTTTCATTGCAGTCGGGTTACACACATTGTCTTCGTCCCATTCCTCTCTGGTGGGGATTATTAGATTGTGCTTTATTTCGAAGTCCTCCAAAGGCGTCATGTAATCCGTTTGTTTTGGGATATTCGAGTTTTGGAGTAGTTCTCTAAGACGTAGACTGACAGGACCGTAAGTGTCTAAGTGAAGCATAGTTTCGCAAGTAAATATGCTAGTCACCCGTACCTAACTACCCACCTAGCTTAGGCAAACGCTGACGAAATGTTTGCCTTATAGAATTTTTTTGCAATCCTAAACGTACACAGTCCTTGGCTCCGTCGCTTTGCAGAGGCTGCACTGCGCTTTGAACTGTTAAGGGATCCGCCCGCTTATGGGAGTAGTCCGCAACTTTTTCAACTTAAACAGTGTTCTCAGAAATGACTGGTCCTAGGCCCTTTCATCTGAAGCAACACTCTCCTGCAACTCCTCCCTGATGAAGGATTCTATTCTAAAAAAATCAAAAAGCTTAAGAAGTCGGAAGGGAATGCTTAAACACACAGTCATCCCCTTTCTTGCTGCTGCAGGCAATTGTGTGCAAAATCAACCGATTCAATGAGTCTTTTGGAGACTCTGAGGGTGTGAGGCTGTGACAACATTAAGATAAGCCAAGTGTGTTCCCAAATCCCATTCAAGTCGATTCAGCACGATCCGTAGTTAGGCGGCGAATTAGCCGAGCGTGCTGGCAGTGGCAACATTCATTGTACGACTCCACGCGAAGTTCCACATCGGGTACGCTGATTGGTTTCGATGTGGGCAGTGCCTAGAGAACAGTAGTTCTCGAGCCCTTCTTCGCGTGAACTTGATTTGATTCAGGATTATTCATAAATGCACAGTCGACTAGTCATATTTTAGGTTGGAGCACACATTTCGACTAGGAAAGTTACCGGTAAACCGATTTGCAACTGATTGGACGCTGATCCGTGACAAGAAGCATGGAAAACTGAGCTTGAATTAATTGTGGGGCGATGACAAGACTACTCCCACCGATGAACCACGAAAAGCTAAAAGGAGGACCCAACTCGAATGAACTGAGTGCATGAGTGAAGAACTGTCGCCAATATTCCTCAAGTCGCAGTTTTAGTACATTCAAGTGGAATGCAACAACCTGCTCGTCCTCGCAAGTGAAACAAGATCATCCCCAAACCGTTCCAAGTGAACTGAGCTAACTGAGCAACTTTAAACGAGACCGTAAAATGAACATTTCTACCAAGTCGTGTTATTGAAGGTGATGAAAAAGGTGATAAGACACCGGGAAGCAAGATGACATCAGCTTGCAGTTTCAACGCTCTTGACACATCAGTCAAACACGAGCGTTGTTCTGATAACAGAAACGTTGTTTAAATGGCGGAAATTACAGACGAACACATCAGTTGACTTTGGGTACATGTATAAAGTGATTCAGGGAATGGGGAATAGGTGACTTGAGGCAAGCTCTTCAGGGTGTTCTTTCTCCGCTAATTGTTCTAAGAGCGTTCCCTTGACTGTGGGGCAGTAGGAACCTCCATTCTACTCTGAGCAAGCGTCTTAGCGGTGGTGTGCGGAAAAAATCTACAATGGGTGCCTTTTAAGCTAAACTTAAGAAAAGCACACAAAAACACGCATGTACACACCTCCCAAGACTGAAAGGACGATCCATCCACTCGCTCACTCGCGAGACACAGGGCAAGTCAGTAAATCTGTGTTAAGAAGCAATGAAATGAACGAACGAAACACAAACACTGTCGCTGAGGACGTATGCACTAAGCCACGACTGTCAACTGACATCTGGTTAAGAGCAGTTTAAGAACTCAATCGGAAACCGTTCAGATGTGTGTTGGTCCTGTACATTTAAGAACTTGAACCGGCATCAAGAAATGGTACACATTCCATGTCGACTCTGAGCCAAATCTGAAACCAGAGCAGGCGACGATAACGACTAAGTTGACGCACATACAGTCCGGACGAGAGCTGCAACCATTTATTCATGCGGGCATCACACTCATAGCTATTATAAAGGCTACATATGAAGGTGATGAGTGTCTGGAGTTGTCAGATGATTTTGCGGTCCAAAGTGGAGTCCGTCAAGGGTCCCTACTGCCACCACTGGTATTTCTGGTGGTTATCAGCCGTGAACTCCATGCAGCAGCGACGGAGGCACATCATGGGATTCGATGGACTATGACATCTTACCTTAAACATCTTGACCACGCAGACGATGTTTGTCTACTGTCACATCGGATAATGGACCTTCACTTGATGGTCCACAATCTGAAAGCTGAGGCAAAATAGAGCCAAAACTAAGGCCCTTTGCATTTCAAAACACTCGCGCCCAACTGAACATTGCCGGAAAGGCAGTCGAGAGTTCAACAGCTTTCGATATTAAGGAAGTGTATTCTGGTCTAACCGAGGTGGCACCGAACTGGTTTTGTGCAGCTGGGACGGCTAAAGCTGCGTTCGGAATACTATCCACGTTTTCATATTGAGAACTTGCTAAAGCTGCGACTGTTTCGCTCCGACGTGGTGGTGCTTTATGGATGCAGTACCAGGAAAGTGGACACCATTATCACTCGAAACTGCATTCGTTAGTTAACACATTTTTAATGAACATCCTTACGAGCAATTGTACATGAGAACTGGCTAAAAACCCATAAACACAGCGGATTGGACGCACCCTACGACGCGAAGACAACTAGAATTCTTGCTTACCCAGGCAGGCACACTATTGGGACGCCACAGGCAAACGCGACGCAGAACAGCTGAAGAGGAATCGAGTTCTTTAGGAATGAGTTGACGAAGGTAAGAAGACTCCGGACGAAATGGCGCGCAAGCGTGATCGACGCCCTATGCCCAGGGACGCAAGTAAGTGACATCACAGATCTGGAAAGTCTCGTAAAAAGAAGCTAATGCCTGTTCATTTAGCCACCCTTTCGATACAAAGTGGATCACAGCGAAGTCAGAGCTGTTAGTTCCCTCTGTCAACGTCCAAGGCAGTCAGTCTTATCCGATTCATCGTTCCAAGTCCAATCTCCAGTCTCCCAGCCACTTGAACTCTCTGACAACATCCTCCACTCTTCCCCATGTTCGGGAACACGCAACGACTCGCCACACGCTCCCCACCAAACATCGAACCCTTCCACCAAACACACAAAACCAACCAAGAAATGTTCATCATTTTCACCCACTTAAAGCATTTAGTCGCACTTAAAGCGACTCTCGGCGTGACCCGAACCAAGGAGAAGCCCGACCTCGATAGGGCCGCTCGCTCACTAATTCCCCCCCATTCTCATGCACAACATCGTCCACGTGTCAAGCCGACCGAACTGACGTCTGGTTCAGAAAAAAGAAAAAAATCCACTTAATCGCCCAGGAAATTGGATCCAATCACGCGAACGGATGCAGAATTAGTCTTATGACTCAAACATTGCAAAATAAACAAACAGTGGCTGTCAGATTTGACACGCGAAAGCAGCCGGGCTGTGTGACGTCGTACGCCCGCGATGTAAATTCGGATAGAAGCAACCGAAAAAACGGATCAATCACAATCGCCTCACACAGCGCAGCGCCGCTTGAAAGGACTCGATAAGTGCCCTTGACAAGTGTCAATTAAGTGCCGATGACACTGTCCCAGTCGGATGGACGTCAGTGTGTAAGCCGTGCTTTGCACATCTGTCAGCACTGTTTTGACGTGATGACAACGCTTAATCTGATTGTGTTGTGTGCCAGTCAGACCAGTCAGGCTTTGCGTAGTCCGGGGCATGTGTCACTTTGTTGACTGTCGTCTGGCTCGCAGTCATCGCTCGATGGCGTACATACACATTGCTGAGTCAATGAGCTGGAAATAGTGTTTTGAAATGCTGCTGAAGAGGGGTTTTTTTTTGTGTTTCGTTTCTGTGTGCGGTGAAGGTGTTGTGCAATGGTTTCCAAGGAAATGAGTTTATGTCGAGACTGGAATCGAGTTGAGGGCGATGAGGGAGATGATGTCGGTAGACCGCTTGAATTGACAGATCTGCAAATCGGGGAGGATCTGTTGCAACAAGGACGGGCAAACACGGAGGAGGTCGGAACCAATGCCAACACATTTACGCACTAGCCCATGACAGAGGCGGGGGGTTTGATGTGCTCAGATCTGGTTTGTGTCACATCTTCAGTCGCACTCCGCTTGGTTCCTCCACAAATAGAGCTTCCTTTACACACCAACTCACAGGGAGACATGTTCTGCACGGACACACAGAAATCCTAGAGGAATTTCGCAACTTGCCCAACAACGTTGAGTATACTCGTACGGCGCCGAGCTTGTGAGACCCCGACTGCAGACAATCTTCGATTGCGAGCTTGCAGAACGACGAAGTGGGGGTTGCTCGCGTCTTTGGTGGCGAAAGGGACCTCAACCACAACTAGCCTGAGATCGCACCAGTTAAAGAGGCTTGTTGGTTGAGACCCGGAAGAAGAGCCTGCCACCAGACCATCTTCGATTCCGGGCGTGGGGAACGACGCAGAAGAGGAGGGTCGCTGCAAGAGTGCCGCACACAAGTAGAGAAGGATCTGAACGAACTCGGTGAGCTCAACTGAAGTCAACTAACCACGCGCTATAGGCGGAGAGGCTTTTTGGTTGGAGCATAGACTGGACTGAAGAAAGGAGACGAGACCAGGCAACACGATCTTCGTCTTTCCAAAAGACTATCCGAACACTGCACAGCACATTTTTTTTTCAATCGGAGAACATGACAAATTGCTAAGAACCGGCGTGACTGACATGAGAACGAATATTCGCGGGCAGTCACTGGAATCGGTGAACTCCCTGAACTCAGACCTGTTTCCAAGGTTCTGTTTCTTTTCAGGTTGGTACCTTGCCTTCACTGGGATTCGAATCGGGGACCCCTCTAACCAAGGACAGGCACTCACCCAACTGCGCCATCCAGCCGATGTCCCTAGATCGTATGTCACTACACGCAGGGCCTCAAACAATGCTCGCTATACTGAGAGGTCGTTACTGGGTTATAGGCGGACGTAATTTCTTACGGAAAATCTTCAAGTCATGCGTAAAGTGCGGAAGGTACGAGCATTCAACTCAGTTGCAATTGATGGGCGATCTACGGAGGCCAAGGGTAGAATCATGTCGCCCTTTCCTACGAGTTGGAGTTGACTTTGCAGCACCATTCTGACTTCGATTCTCCAAAGGGCGTGGTTTAAAAGCTGTGAAAGGGTACGTGGCCATATTCATCTGCATGTCGACTGGTGCCATGCATTTGGTGTTAGCTGGCGACCATTCGTCGTCAACATTCATCGCCGTTCTCAAGAGGTTTGGGCGATCAAGAGGTGTCTCGATGGGGTCACTGCAAAGAATTGTTCAGCGACAATGGGAGCAACTTCGCTGAAAGGGAGCTCAGAAAATTCTTCGAAGAGACAACTAATGACGAACACGTCCCTAGATATCTTTGCAGCTGATTCTACGGCGTGGCACTTTAACCCTCCCGCAGCACCGCATATGGGAGCAGCTATGAAACGGGTGAAATTTCACTTGCGCAAAACATTAGCAGAATATCTGCTCACCTTCGAAGAATTTTCGACTCTTTTAACTGAGATTGAAGCCGGCGTCAATTCGAGGCCACTTTGGCCGTCGTCCGCTGATGTCAATGATCTTCAAGTGTCCCGAGACCTACCTACGACTTCTGTACACCTCTGGCGACGTTTTCTCACGTGTATCCATCGAATCAGGCACAGTGGAGTGCATTTGGGGACATCGAAGTTTTCCACAAAAAAATCGTATGGCCGGCGTGGTCAAATTTGAAGTTCTTCCTCGTTCATCTTCCAACAGCCATAGTGGCCCAATATGACCAGAACGCCGGGGCACCTCTTAATATGAGAACCTCTTGAAATGATTCCAGAGCGCATTAAAACGGACATGGTCAATCGATGGCGTTTAATTTCGCAAGTGCGTCCACATTTCTGGAGAAGGTGCCACAGCGAATATTTAGTGCAGTTGCAGCAACGTGCCAGATGGACAAAACCTTGTCCTAATTTCGCTGTTGGAGATCTCGTAGTCCTACGTGAAGACAACATCCCTCCTGGCAAGTGGAGGTACATCCTGGAGCGAGCGGCAGAGTTCGTGTAGTCGCTTTAGGAACCGCTGAGAAGCAAGATATGCCCGCTGAGGAATTTGACAATTGAACTAACCCCTTTCTTAGTTCTAGGTGGGCGGACTGTTCGCGCAAAAATGTCTCAGATTACGTCCACTTACGAGTTATAGCTAGGATCATGCAAAACAGAGAAGAACATAGCATTTAACACGATAATTGCTGATCTGTCAAAAAAGGCAGTCTGAACGAGATTCACGCGTGCTCTACCAGCATTCATACTTTCTTTCAATAAATACGAATTTGTAATTAGTCGTGTATTTTCAACGCGAACAGATCAGGTGCTGGCTGCCAGAGCACAGAAGGCACAACAGTCCGGAATGGACCTTACGCACAACAATTTCTCGGCCATCCCAAGAGCAACCATAGCCTACCTAGAGCTGGGAATGGCTACCGAAGCTCGCCCTGGTTGGTCAGGTCCAGATCGTTCTCAGAAATACAGGCTTTCTTCCCTCCTCCCATCAGATTGAAGAGGAGTGCCCCACCGAGATGATTGATCTCAAAATTCGGAGCTGGTTGCTACCAGAAAACGTAGCAATTTCTGTCTCCTTACCACCGACTGACTGTTCTCAAGCACTTGAGGAATATAATCTTGTTGCTGAAATGTGAATGTGTGAGGTTTCTCAGAGACAACCACTGACGGTGCGCCCCTCTTGAACGTCTTTAATACTCCAACACCTCCCCGTTTGTCGATCCAGATCCGGACTCTCACCAGACCTCACTGTTTCTCCTCCTTATCCAGTCACATCCATCGTTCTGAACAGTTAACTAATGCAAGCCTACTAGCAAGTGGACTGTGGTTCATTCGCAGAGCAATGGGTGCCTCTGTCAACACAGTTCCTCTCTAGGCCTAGATTCGCACATCCGCAAGGAAGCACAAATGAAACACACATTCCCTAGGGCTTTAGACAGAAAATCCTCATGTTCGTCCTTGTCATTGTCGCCGGAAATCAATAAAAAAAGGAAGACCTCTCCAACCCCGAGAAGCACTGAGCTCAGCGTTCAGCGAACAACTTGACGTCATTCCTCGGAATAAACGGATGTTCATTTAATTGGACACGTATCGTAACCTCAAATTTAAGCAGACTCCACTTAGGTTGAGGAATGTTGACAGCAAATTTGACAAGAATGCTGCAGGAAGGCAACCACTGGAAGAGTGAATCATGAACAAGGTGACCGCGTGCATCATTCCGGGACGGAACTCTAAGACCAAGCAGCGAGGTGTTATTCGAGAGAATGAATCGACCATGGAATCATCAAGCCTCAGGCGAAATGAATGATTCAAAGCATTTTGCAGCAATGGTCTAGTGGAGGACTCCTCAGAAGGCATCTTTCTTCATCAGGTAGAAGAATTAAAGCACGCCTACGACAGAGTCGATAGGAAAACAGAAGAAGAGACACAAGTGAAAAGACCTGGGTAGCGTCACAGTCGATGCTGAGACTGCTAAACGCTGCCAAGCCATCAGGGAGAAGAATTAAAGCAAGAAAAGGCCAGAAGTCTGCCATGACGCAAATCGAAAGCCCTGGGTAGCTAAACGCTGCCAAGCCCAAGATTCCACCAAATTTGGACGAAAATAGGCGAGAATTCCGTCTGACCGAGGTGATGATAGCAATGACTTCAACGTTCAGAGGAAATTCGCGGCGTAACTCTTCACTGCCAGAACATGGCTTGAATGTGGAAAGGTCTCAACCCAGTTCTGTGAGTGTCCCAGAGAACCGGGGAAGTCTCTGATATGAATCCCGCCCAGCTGGAGCAGAATAAACCACCACCATCTTGGAAGCTTGCATCTGTCCTCTTCTGAATTTACAACTCAATCCGCTTGTGATTTCCGGCATTTATTCAAATTTCCTGAATCGTTCTTGCTCATCCCCAACATCAACTGGAACAAAACAAAAGCACATTTAAAAGCAAGAACCACCACCACCAAGGTTCAGACTGAACGTCGATTCCCCTGGCAACAGGACCACACCCCACCCGCAGTCCCAGTTGGCATGGTGTCCTGATACACACGCACCATAGCCAACCAAGAGAATCGCAAAAATCGCCCCACTAATCGGCAGGTTTGCTCCCGAAAATCATTCCCATTAAACTCTGAGACGGCCTAAGCTATCCGATTGCAGATAATGAGTCTTCACTTACCTCAGTTAGTTACAATCCTCGTTGTTAATCCTTTGGAATGAGTAGATAATCCTTTTATCCTCGTCAGGCAGCAGCGCGCGTTCCTGCTCCCTTTTGTCGTGTATCAATTTTCAATCTCTCTCTCTCTCTCTCAAGACATCAACATCCCCTGCGTCTTGTTTTCGTTTTCGCACTTCACACTCTTTTTGGCAAGAAACAAAAAAAAAACAAATCACTTCACGCACTGGGGCAGGGAGCTTGACGGGGCAGCACCAGCAAATCAAATCAAAGCGAACGAGAAGGAAAAAGAAAAGACAACACTCGAGATGCCCGAAGGAATTCGTAAACAACAACTCTGTCTCTTTTCGGGGCAGGGGTGAGGGGGGAACTTGATCAAACAACACGCGGCTCGAGATGACGATCGCACCGAATTCCCACGCAATGGTGAAGAAAACCCGTTTTGGTTCGTTTTGGAGGGAATCCTACGCCTCCTACACCGTCACCTTCTCGCCGACAACGCTCGGCTTGTTTCAGGGGCACCACACGGTTACGAGTGTATACGTTCCTTCTTCTTCGTCTGATCGCAGCAGCCACCAAAGGCAGCAGCAGCAGAACAGTAGAGCAGCAGAGTGGCAGCTGCCGCTGCTGCTGGGCACACTCAAAGGGCACCAAAAATGTGCAGTCCGTGCACACACGCAACAGAAGGGATCACCATCAACTAGCACCAATCAAACTTCACCAATACACGCGACGGAGACACAAACGCACACACGCAAGCACGGTCGTCGCGCACAAAAACACTCACCAATACACTGGGAACGGCGGGTTCAAATGGAATATTTTGAAAATACGTGTGCAACAACCCGAGCAAAGAGCACCAAATAACGTCGAACACACAAGGGAAAACACGATTACTTCGCTTCGGCGTTTTGGTGGAAAATTCAATTTCGATCGGGAAAAACCTATTCACTTGCCGCAAGATCTCACGAGTGTGTTCAAACGCTTCAAACAATGCATCCGAGAATTGAGAATTATTTACAAGTGATTTTGGAGAGATAGCGAAACAAAACACTTTTGCAGTTATCTCGTCGTTGTTGTTGTTGTTTTGTTGGAGGGGGGTTATTTTTTTTGCTTTTCTTTTGAATATTTATTTTTTTTTTTGTTTGGATAAAGCACAACACTACGACGGAACAAGCGCGCACAGCGTGACAGCACCAACACGACCGGCGTTTATGAACAAACTGACGTTTACACGGGCGATGGGAAATTTTTCTTGGAAAAAGAGAATGGCAATGCGACTGTGACTGGAATGGTGTGTAAGAGCGTCGGTAGAGGGAGAGAGAAAGTGAGAGCTGGCACGATGGGTTGGCGAAAGAGAGCCGCGCACTGGAAGGGATGCTGAATGGTGATTGTTTTGGACGAATTCGACTGGAGAGTGGAGACTTTTCCTCGTGGAAGGTAAACATGTGTTTCGGCTGTGGAGTGGAAGGTATGGTGTTGCCAGGAGGTGGGCATTTGATTCGATTCAATAAAATGGATTTGGATTTCATGCGGGGTGAGGGATTTAATGTACGTTTCAGAGGAGGGGAGACAATTTTTTTCCACATTGTTCATTTAATTACTAATAAAAGCATGAAATGTACATAAGCAATAAAGCGGGACGCTATGAAGGGTAAAATTATGGCATGTCGCCCTAATTACCTGCGGCCCTAAGTTAAATTGCGGCTCTCGTAAGTCGTAGTCAATTCAATTGGCGAAACAAGCTGGGATGTGCTCCGTAGTGTGAAGGTAAGTCTGACCGGAGTCATTGTTCAGACTTAGGGGCTCTGTTTAGTACACGGAAATATGCCTGAACTGATTAGTCGAGGGGAATTCCTGGTGTTTATTGTCAAAACAAAGGACGGGCTGTGTCCAAAAAGGGACGGGAACTACCAAGAATTGATAATGAAGCCCGTAATGGGTAGGGGTTTTTTTTTCAGCTCAACTTCACGCAGAAGAGTGCTAAAAATGCAGCAGATCGAATGGAGACGAACTGTTGTACATGACAAGTCATCAAGTTGGTACTGATGACCCGTCAGTACCCCAGTCTTGAAGGCAGCCTGAAAGTTGACCGAAGAAGGTTGTAATTGCTGAACACATGAGTCATGACTTTTTGGACTTCCGGTCGCAATTCGCGTCTTTAAAAAGATCACGGTCTCTACCCACGGAAAATTTGCATACGATTGCCTTGTTCTGCAGAGAAATCTCGACTACCTGCGAATAGTGTAAATTACATGCGATTGAAGTGCTAATTTTGATCGTTTGCTTTCTTAGTACTCTCAGTCTATTAGTACTCTTAGTTCATCGAAATTAGTCGCTGCTCATTTGCTGCTGGTCAATGGTGCCTCTTGTACAATTTAGGCTAAATCAACGAGCATTCAGACAAAGTGAACGAAACTTAACGAATAGAGGTGATCGTCAGAGAGATTGAGCGACGGGTGTACGAGTATGAGGGTCGAACGATTGGGTGACGAGCTGGTAAGGCCGCTTTTACACACGCTAAATTTGTGGTCGAATTTTTCAATGTGTGTGTTATTTCCTTTGTGTGATCCCTTCCATTTCACCTCCCTTGTCCACTTCATACAAAATCGGCGACGAATTTAGCGTGTGTGAAAGCGGCTTAAAAGAGACCGAACAACGCAGTTTAAAACAATTGCAATCGTTTGGCGGCCTCCTTGTCATTTTTCGATGCAATGCGATGAAATGATATCGTTCCGCAATCAATTTAGTTCATCGCCGAATGACATTTCCAGAGATAATCGCTTAAGGGCTGACGTGACTCAATTGTTCGTCTATTAAGCGCGTTGCTCATCGCTTGGTGACTGAGGCTGAGGCGAAGGTTAGGTAGGTAAGTCATATGGCGCCCTGTCGGCTTTAGACCGAGTCTCACTTAGATCAGCTTGTTAGCCCTTGGGGTGATTAACCACCGTAAGACCTACTTCAGTTTCAAAACCACCCGGATCCACATATGAATCTTGGGAGATTTGGCAGTTCAACACCGCTTAAGTTCTCTAGCTCTTCGATGAATTGCTTTCCAAGGAACTCCATCCTTTTCTTTGCTAGGGCTGGACAGTCGCAGAGCAAATGCTGGATAGGGGCTATGATTGGGTTAGGTTAAGGTGATTGCCAGCGTAGGTCCGTCGTGTTTCCACCTGGATCCAACCGGTTTTACTGCGCTGACTAGTTAGCGATGAAGATGGCTGCCACTAATAATGCTTAGATTGCCCAGGTCATCGGAGAAGTGAGCAACTACGTGACAAGAGGGCGTGGCAAGTTTAAAGAAGCTGCACAATGGCTTCCACCTTTCCATCGTCTGCAAAAGTCGTTGTAGTCATTGGAGGGCATTGCAGGGCACTGAAGGCGTGAGTTCCAATGTCTCAGTGGACAGTGATAACGCCAATGAGAGTCCCGAGAGTCGGCCTGCTTAGTCTGATCAATCTGAGTGATCGTCGCTGTTTGAGACTAGTCCATAATTGATTCGTATTGATGCCCCGCGCCATCAGACCATCTCCGATTGGTGTGAACAATCGTTTCAAGCTTCAGAAGATGTTTTCCAGTAGCGAGAGGCAAGGATCTCTAACCAGAAAGCGTGCTAAACTAGCGTCATTTCTATTGATTTCGCCGGCTTTGCACTTTTCTGGAATGCCACTCTGTCCGGCACCCACATCAGGCAGTAATACAATATTGCGCCGTCTCGTTTAGAGATAAGAGGGAAGTCCAAGCGACCACATCCAGAGACACGAACGCCTTAGCTTTACTTTGATGGACATGGTGACGTTTGATGGTGCATAGTAAACCAGGCACAAATCCACCGTTTCATCTATTGGAAGTTAAGCAGTAGTAAAGGCTTTGCCGACGATAATGGGCCAACATATCCACGTCGTGGAAGCCGTCACAATTGAAGCGATCACCAGAGCCAAAGACTGTCTGGAATCTACCAAGCTGGAACTAGATGACCACAGACCGAAGCTGTCTTAATAACCATACGAAAGACTGTGGAATACGCGGACTTCCGTGTTGGTTCAAAGATGATCAGATCAGAAAATGATCGACAACCGTCTAAGCTTCGAGACTCACATCGAGTACTGCAGCAAAAAAGCATCAAGGATGCAGACAGCACTTTCTGGAATGCCAACGAACACAAGGGTACGCCAGAAGGATCCTGCATTCCAGAGTGCTAAGCTCAATCCTTCTTTACGCTGCACCAGTATGAGCAGAATTTCTCAAAACCAAGGAGACAACAAAGAAGCTTTCGTCAGCAAACAGGCTCTGCGCAATAAGAACAATCTCGGACGAAGCAGTCTGTGTAAGTACCAACCAGATGCAAAGGGCCGGCCTAAGGCAAACGGCATATCACTCGGAGGCTAGCACAAGATGCCTGAAGACAGAAGAAAGGCCAAAATGAGTGGCACTGTGACAAGCCAAATGGGAGACACTACAACTAAAGGGTAGATGGACCCATAAACTGATACCCGCCATAGAAGCCTGGACATCAAGAGCTCACGCAGTTATTGTCGGGCCACGGAGGTTGTCGGTGATGCCTCCACAAATTTGCTCACGATAGCTCACCCTGTTGCCAGAATGCGCGGTAGAAGAGGATGATGCTGAGCACGCAATTTTTCATTGCTGGCGTTTTGCGGTATCGAGAACACGTCTACCAACGCGCGAGCTCCTAGTCAGGCAAATGACAGAGTCAGCAGACGTATGGCTTGAGATCTGCTCTTTTATAACTAGCTGCCAGATAGAACTAAGAAGGCTCGAAGGAGTAAGGAAAGCTGAATACAGCGTGATACGCTAACCAGCCCCGCGAAGTAATACTAAACGCCAGTTCCGCGGAGAGAGTGGTAGAAGAGTGCAGGGTGTGGGTTAGTACGTAGGCGTATTTCCAGAATCGATTATTTGGGCTTGCGAATCGTGCATGCTGTTAGGACACAACCAAAAAAAAGAAAAGAGATTGAGTGCTTGAGCCTGCAACTGATTGAAGACAAAACTGACAAAGTTCTCCACAGAAGTGGCAAGAAACACTAGACATACACTTGAACTACGGGTTGGCATATCAAACGATTGAATCAAAGCAAAATCTGTTGATCTGAAGGCTCACCTCAAGACCCATTTCAATACCCACTGGATCTCACATTTTCAAATTGTTGCACCATCCTTCCACCAGCCAGAGTACACCGCGCACTCCCAAAACATATGTTAAACGTTGGATTTTACACAATAAGGGCAAATAGCGTCTTCAGCGTCACCTCCCGATCCAAGGCTCATCTAACGACGGGAAAACTGCAATCAAGTTTTAAGACCGTCTACTCTGAAGGACCCTGAACTCACAATGGATTTAGGGACACTTTACAGGGAATCTTACGTTGAATCGTGGGCAATTATGAATGATCAATAAATTACCGTCGAGTCATTGTAGACACTCTCTGGCGACTGGGGCAACAGAAGCTTTAGGCTCTACGATACGTGATCTTTTGTATATCCGCCTGAAAAAGAAAGCTCAGACGTCCACTAATCAGGAGATTCCCATCCAAACACTGCGCCGATTTGTGGGTTACAGCTCCACTTTCTATCCGGAATGTTCGAACGGAAGATCACCATCATCATGAGCCACTAAAGGAGTCGCGGTGGGCAAAGCACGCACGAGAGTTCCCCCGACGCCACTCGATCCTTCGCCATCGACTCAAAGTCATCAGGAATTATACCCAAGCCTAGTTTTTGGACTTGGTCCAACCACATCGTCCTGGGTCTGCCATGGAAAGTCAAGTTCTCGTCTGCCAACTCAATCTCAGCCTCTATCGCTAGCTTTTCTGTCTTCTGAGTTCAGCTTCCGCTTCGGAACAGGGATTCCGTTCGATTATAGCAGGTTCAACTGACTTCATGGAACATTGTTGATCCGCATTGTTCGTCGTCCGGAATGCCAAATCGCCGTGTTTACCAAAGAATGCCCCTACCCCACAACCAGTTGAGGAAATGTCATAAAAGGAGGTAGGCAGACGTACCAGATTCATATCCCACCCTGGATTAGTGACCCGTTCGGTGACATCTCTTGAACATGTGACGGTCAGTCGGTAGCTACCTCAATCAACATCTTACATCCAGGGCTTGTCGTTGACTTTACCCTGAACCCCGTGCGCTGCAAGAGAATTATTTCCCTTCCTAAACGCAGCTCCTTCGGATTGGCAAACATACACTTTTTTCCGAGCGTCATTCGAATAGCCCTAAGCCATTGGAGCTCCTTCACTAAGCCCTGTTACACATGCTTCACAAGCAGTCCTCCTTCCATCGCTCTTAGCAATTCCCACAAGAGGTTCCTTCAAATCGATGCATTTTCTCAAAATCCGTTCTCCGTTTCCTCTCCTCTGAACTGCAGGCTTCTGAAACCTGCCCCAAATCACATGGAAATCCTCTCTAAGAACACAAATTCACTTGACACTGGTCACCTCCTCTCCGGCACACAATCCAACCGAACACCGACCACCACCCACAAAATCCGAGCAGGATATGGAAATTTATTCGCAAACAACTCCTCGCAGGCGAAAATATTGATTTTACAATTAACTGGGTTCTCCAACTTTCCCAAGGGCAATGACCTTCTTCCGTGAAACAAGCGAGAGGCCATTATCGCGAGGCGCCTTAAAGAGCGGAAGCGCGAAGTGAAGGGCTGGACCAAAATTATTTGCTGCCCACTGTCACGATTCTGTCACCAGTTAATAGCATTCAATGAACCACATCATTTGGGGATTGAATTGAATTTGAATTCAATTCCAAGTAATCCGTACCAATTAGCATAGGCCCGAGAACCGACCCCACTCCACTGCGCCCCGTACGTGATTGAAAGGCGGGTGGGGAGGGGGTGAGGAGAGTCGGGAATTTGTTGAAATAATAAAATTAATCCTTTAAACTTTAATGGGATTCCACGGGTGGGTGGGCGACAAAAATTAACCACAAGACCGGAAGTGGTGGACAGCATGTGGACAGGATGGTGTGCGGTTCACGGGCATTTTTTATCCGACGCGTGGATAGGTGACTGAGTGTGTTTTTCAATTCAACCAACTCGGCGAATTGTCGAACCGAACTGGATCAAGTGAACATCGAGCGGCGGTGGTGGCCGGGGTGGGGGTGGGAGGAGAGTGATTAATTAAAATGCACATCCATGCGATGGGTGGTGTCTAAACGGAGTGAGTTCACGGCTCGGGTTAATGGCGTTTTAATTACGGAAATTAAATTGGAAACTCAGTGCAATTAGAATTGAGTAGTTTGACTGGGAATTGGGGCTAATTTTCGAATGATTGGAGGGGGCAATGTTGTTTGCTTGCCTTTTGGTGGATGAAGGGGGGGGACTCGTTGTCGTTTGTGCGAGCGGACGGGGAATGATAAATGATCGGGCTTACATGTGGTTTGAGTGGGTTTAAAGTGGGCGATGTGGGAGGTTATTTGTGGATGGTTGTTGGGAACAACAATTTGGGCGCTCTAATAGATTTTTGACGGCGAATGAAGGTGATTTTTCGTGGAGTTTTCATGAAAAGTGTAAGGATTACATTAAACCCAAGGTATTCTCTTGGATAACCTTATGATATGTGTAAGAGTTCGAGAAACTATGCGACAGTAGTGCGACATCAACAGACAACAGATCAAAGGCACTTAGCTGGGGCACCAACAGGAATCAGTGCCGCCATCCATCATGAGCGATCTAAACCACAATAAAAGCAACCTCTAATCAGCAGAAAATCCTATGGCGGCAGTGTGTTCCGGAGCTCAATTGGGCCCTCCAAAGAAGACTAAGACGACCCAACCATCCCCGTCGATTCAACTAACTCCTCCGATCCAACTAACCCCCTCTGATCCAACTTACCCCACCGACTCAACTGATCCAACTGGGTTGGCTGTCACAGAATAAGACCCCAGCAACGCCATCGATGCCTAAGGCCACCCCCACCGACATCAAAGAAACCAGCAATGCCGCCAATCACTTGCTTCTCAGCCGATACGCCAAAACCAACAATTCAAAAGTGACTATTAAAAATCTCAGCAAATTAGAAACAGTCATTAACACCCAGACTCGCGAAGGTTTCGAAAATGTCAAGATGTTCCTCAAACAAGGGAAGATCGACAACGACAACCCCCATAACCGAAAGAGAAAAGCTGATGGCACTGAAGGGGGTACAGACTACACTCATCCCACACGGCTGAGGAAATCAAAGAAGAGGCAATTCGGGCAATCAAGGTATCTGTCCTATCCTACATGTCCAAGGATACCAAATTCAACTGCCACGTGGTTGAAATCGAGAAATCGATGCCCGTCACCGAAGTCTCGAGGAATATTCTGCTGCTCAACCAGCGGGTCAACTGGAAGCACCTTAAAGTCGTGTAAGTTTTGGACACATCGCATCCAATTATGGCATGCAGTATGTGTTTGTCAAGTGCGAAGTAAAGCACCAACTCGGGATGTCCCACAGGATCCGAGGTATTCTGTTCTAATTGCAAAAAGCACGGTCATCCGGTCAGCTACAAAGGGTGTCTACTGTAAAAGGAAGATATAGCAGAAAAGGCTAAGGCTGCAGCTGCGAAAAAACCGCATCAAGAGTTCGCAGCCAAGTCAGCATGCAGTATAGTCAGACGAAAAGCATTTAGTCTGTTCCTAGAAGCTAATCAACATGCAGACGACTTTAAATTGTATTTATCTATAAATAGTTTAACTGATTGTAATAATTTCCAATTGGATATCCATGCACTAGTGGAATGGTGCAAGCACAATGGACTAGAGCTGAATATTCAAAAATGTAATATCTTTACGGCATATCGAATAACATCCCCGATTGTCCATGATTATTTCATAAATGATCATAGACTTAGTCGCCTAGAACAGGTCAAAGATCTGAGTGTAATTTTTGATACTAAATTAAATTTTGCACTACATTATGATTATACAATTGCGAAGTCTAATGCTATGTTAGGTTTTCTGAAAAGAAATAAAGGGTGATTTTTTAGCTATTACCTTTGTGGCAACACCGTTTTAAACAGCTGGCGCACGTTTAGTGTTTTGTTTCACTGTCAAACATCTTCAGTTTGGTCTATAATTTAACCATGAATCGTCTTACAAACGAACAACGCTTGTAAATTATTGAATTTTATTATCCAAATGCGTGCTCTGTTAAGAAAGTTCATCGCGCGCTTCTTCCATTCAGCGACGCAGCTCATTTTTGGCTCAATGGGTACGTAAATAAGCAGAATTGTCGATTTTGGAGTGAATATCAGCCAGAAGCATTGCAAGAGCTACCAATGCGTCCAGAAAAAGTCACAGTTTGGTGCGGTTTATGGGCTGGTGGCATCAGTGGACCGTACTTCTTTAAAGATGATGCGAATCGTAACGTAACTGTGAATGGTGAGCGCTACCGTGAGATGATATCCAACCTATTTTTGTCCAAAATTCAAGAGCTTGACTTGCATGACATGTGGTTCCGACAAGACGGTGCCACATGCCACACAGCACGCGCAACAATGGACTTATTGAGGGACGAGTTCGGTGAACATTTTATTTCACGTTCGGGACCGGTCAATTGGCCGCCTAGATCGTGCGATTTAACGCCTTTAGACTATTTTTTGTGGGGCTATGTTAAAGCTCAAGTCTATACAGACAAGCCCGCTTCAATTGACGCATTGGAAGACAACATTGAAGCATTTATTCGTGAGATACCGGCCGAAATGTTGGAAAGGGTATGCCAAAATTGGGCTAAGCGGATGGACCATTTGAGGCGCCGTCATGGTCAACATTTGCATGAAATAATCTCCAAACATTAAATTTTATGGACCGTACTATCGATTCAAATAAAGATTTCATGCATTATTCTGAGTTTTATGTGTTTTTTTTTTGAAAAACTTTCCTATAGCTTTTAAGAAATCACCCTTTAGTAGAGATTTTTGGGACATAACTAGTCTTAAGTCCATCAATTGTTTGTTAGTCAGACCGTATTAAGAATATTCTTCCATCATTTGGGGCTCCCCGTATGATACACAAGAACTCAGATTCGAAAGAGTACAAAAAAATTTCACGAGATATGCTCTCCGTAAATTGTATTCCTTCGAAGAACTCCCTAGATGTAAAATAATAGGCTTGCAAATCTTAAGTTTCAGGCGTAAGGCAGCGTCAGCCATGTTCATCCGCGATATTATTAATTGCCGTGTAAATTCACCAGACTTACTTTTTTCCCATGAATATATATGCTCCCCAAAGATCTCTTCGGAGGAGAAATTTACTATACGATAAGAGGCATAGAACCAACTATGGTTGTAATGAACCTATTACAAGGTGTATAAATGAACTTGCCCCCACAGAGGAGAAAGATGATGACACCAAAGACAGGTTCTATGAGCTCCTGAACAAAACGTATGAGCAATGCCCTAGCTACGACTTTAAAATTGTCCTTGGCGATTTTAACGCAAAGCTAGGAAGAGAGAACATCTTTGGTAGTACGGTCGGAAAGCACAGCCTACACGACACCACATCCGATAACGGATTTAGGCTGATCGATTTTGCTGCGGGGCGAAATGTTGTAATAGCCAGTACAAGATTCCCACATCTCGATATTCACAAAGGAGCATGGCGATCTCCTGATCAATCAACCGTCACTCAGATTGATCATATTGCGATCGACGCAAGGCACTCCTGTATTCACTCCAGTATCATAGATGTCCGAACGTTCCGAGGCGCCAACATTGATTCGGACCACCACCTTGTTGTAGCCAAGGTAAGGCTGCGGATATGCCGAACACCGCCAAGACAAAGAAATACTGTGAGGATGTTCAACGTCAGCCGGCTACAATCGCAAGAGATTGCCAAATCCTTTTCCGATCGTGTCTCCCTTAACCTCTTAAGAAATCCTACGCCGCCAACATCAAGTATTGAAGACCCAGTGGCAGCATTGCCAAGAAGCCATCAGAGATGCCGCCTCTGATGTGCTGGGTTTCAATCCGCCACCACAACGAAACCCCTGGTTTGACAACGAGTGTCGGCAGGCGAATGCAGCCAAGCAAGAAGCATACAAAGCGGCACTGCAAAGAAGGACAAGAGCTGCTCGGGAGCTCTACGAGCAGAAGAGGAGACACGAATACCGGCTTCTCTGGAGAAAATAAAAGGAGCATCGGCAGACAAGAGAGATATTACTGCAGGAATGAGGTAAGGCAGTTTTACCAAAGGATAAAGTTAACCAGTCAAGTCAAGGATGATCAAGGGAACATCGTAGTAGGGTCACAGTCGATGCTGAGGATATTTCTGCAGACTGTATAACGGCGACGAAGAACCAAATCCCGCTGTCAGGCAGAACGAACCATTCAACCCCAACGCAAGGGACGATGAAGATCAACAATTCCGTCCACCCGACCCAGATGAAGTGAGGATTGCCATATCTATACTGAAATCCAACAAGGCTGCGGGAGCTGATGCCCTACCCGCCGAGCTTTTTAAAGCAGCAGGCGATGTTTTGGTAAGGAGCATGCACCAACTCATCTGTAAAATATGAATGGAACCTCAGCATTGTTTGCCCGATCCATAAAAAAGGAGACCCTTTGAACTGGGCCAACTACAGAGGCATCAGTCGCCTAAGTATCGCATACAAAATCGTATCGTAATAGCCTACAGCCGTTCGTCAACAACCTGGTCGGTCCATACCAGTGTGGCTTTAGGCCAGGAAAATCCACCATCGACCAAATATGGATTTTGGAGAAACCCCAGGAGCAACAAATCAATACCAACCACCTTTTTCATCTATTTTAAGGCCGCGTATGATAGCATCTATAGAGACGAGCTATACAGAGCAATGTCTAGTTTTGGCATCCCTACCAAACTCGTCCGTTTGTGTAGGATGACGATGGAGAATGCACGCTGCTCCATCAAGGTCGGTAAAGACCTAACCGAGACCTTTGATGTCAAAAAAGGGTTCAGACAAGGCGACGCGCTGTCATGCCACTTTTTCAACATCGTTCTTGAACGAATTGTTCAAAACTCGAACGCCAACACCAGAGGAACAATCTTTCATAAGTCCGTCCAACTAGTCGCATATGCCGACGATATTGTCTTTATCGGAAGAACGCAGCGTGATGTCAATGGCGCTTTTGTGGGTATTGCAACGGAGGCCGCGAAGATGGGTTTAGCGGTAAACGAGGGTAAGACCAAGTATATGCTGTCAACGAGAAGGGACACCCAACACCGACGTCTCGGTCAGAACGTCACAGCAGACGAGGTAGTCAAAAACTTTGTCTACCTACGCACGGCTATCAATTCAGACAATGACACCAGCGCTGAAATCAAACGAAGAATAACTCTTGCCAATCGCTGCTTCTTTGGGCTAAGAAAGCAATTGGTAAACAAAGCCCTCTCTCGGACAACTAAGGTAACGCTTTACAAGACCTTAATCCCTAAGTCCCAGTCCTGCTATATGGCGCGGAGGCATGGACTTTGTCAAAAGCGGATGAAGCTGCTCTTGGTTGCTTCGAGAGGAAAATTCTTCGTGTGATTTTCGGTCCCGTCTGCATAGATGGTGAGTGTAGGAGGAGATATAATGACGAACTGTACGGGCTGTGTAGCGACATCGACTTAGCCAGGAGAGTGAAGACGCAACGATTGAGATGGCTAGGTCATGTAGAGCGGATGGAAAGCAATACTCCGGCCCGAAAAGTCTTCTAACCCACCCCCGACGGACGGCGCAGTAGAGGAAGACCGCGACTCAGGTGGCACACACAAGTGGAAAGGGACCTCAACCAACTATGCGTTCGAAACTGGAGACAGCTAGCTAAAGATCCAGCTGGCTGGAGACGCTTGTTGGTTGAGGCCCAGGTCCACCCCGGACTGTAGCGCCACCTTAAGTAAGTAAGTAAGTAAGTATAAATGAACATTGCAACGAAATTGATTCTAGCTTGTCACGATTGGAGTTTAAAAAATTGATCCATGCACTATGCTATAATTAATACTGTTTATTTGATGTAATCTGTGAGATGCAAAATCGGTAGATGATCCTTTAGTCGCGCAGCAAAATCTGCTGTGTAAAGCGATACTGAGAGTTAACACTTAGAGAACGTAGTGTTTTGTGTACTCTGTGATGGGGGAAAAAAAAACATGACATTTTCTTCGTTAGGGAAACCCGTCTGACGAACAAAAATAATATTCCTTTCCTTAATGATTTCTTTATTTTCAGACCAGATGGCACCAATGGTAAGTGGGGTACAGCCGCTCTCATCAGGAAGACCATCCACCGCACCAAGGTCGTGGTTCCGAATCGAATGGTATTTGAAGCCACCGGAGCCGTAATCCAAGTGACTCCAACGAGGACACTAATGATCCTGAGCATCTACCACCGTAATAATAGTAGTAGTGGTCACATATGCCATGATCTCGAAGTGCTTCATGCGCTCTTATCAAGACTCAAGACATACAGGTGGTTTCAATGCAAGACACCCTATGTGTCAGGATACAGACTCAAATCGACAACTATCGTCAATTTGCTAGAGAAAATCACGGACAGGCACTCCCCGGTCGTGATTTCGCAGCTCAAGCCCACTATTCCACTGACACCATCGACACTGGATTTATACGTGGCTACTTCAATCATCATACCATATAGCCGGAACTATTCCTGTGAGACTCTAACGAGTGATTTCCTGGTAATTAACCTAACTTTAGAACTTCCTATATTTACCAGAAGGAGGACTTCATCAACCTACATCATCCAGTAGCCAAACTACTGGAGAACAACCGCATACCACCAACAGCACGGAAACTCACTAATGTGGAGATCGATTGAAGGACTCGAGTCAGATTGAAGTACTCAATCAAAATGCTTGCGGCGCATATTGCAGCCAGCTCAACACTGCCAGATTCCAATATGTCTTCATCTGTACTGGAGAGCGTTGATTTCACCATGGGACAAATCCACTGCCGCACTCGTACAGTTGCAAGAGTACTTAAAGATCTCGACGTGCACAAATCCGCTGGCCCGGATGGTATTCCCCCTATACTTCTGAAGAGGTGTTCTTCTGCGCTGGCACAACCATTGCGTAAGCTTTTTCATCTATCCTACTCCTTAGGTCACTTTCCAAGCAGATGGAAAACAGCATTTGTCCAGCCCGTCGCTGAAAAGGGCGAATCTTCGTCACTCGTACCGACCCATAGCACTTACGTCCCTTCTTTCTAAGGTCATGGAAACGCTGATAAATCGTCAGCTTATGAGATGTCTTGAATCGCGGAAGCTTCTTAATGACCGACAGCACGGTTTCCGTAGCAACAGGTCCACTGGTGATCTGATGGCTTATCTCACCGAAAAGTGGAACTTTTCAAAAAACAAGATCGTTGCACTTAATATTTCTAAGGCATTTGACAGAGTTTGGCATCTCTTCTTCTATGGATTCTATGGAAATTACCTTTCGAACCGTTCAATTCAAGTTGTTTTGGATGAGTTTAAGTCTGATATCCACCAAATAAATGCTGGTGCACCCCAAGGCTCTGTTCTGTCTCCGACACTCTTTCTCATCTTTATTAGTGATCTCTTGTCTGCTACTTCTAATCCAATTCATTCCTTAGCTGATGATAGCACCCTCAGCTTTTCATATTCGTTCCGAGACTCACGACCCTGCCCTTCGGCCGTAGAATTGGAACGGCAGCACACTGAATTCCGATCTTGACAGCATAATTAACTGGGGAAACAACAACAGAGTAGAATTCAAATCTTCAAAAACTCAATGCTGTCTGCTGTCACTCATGCGAACCCTTGTTAATCAGCCATTATCGATGAATGGCGCTTGTGTCGATGAAACCTGAAAGCTTTCCATCCTTGGTACGAGGGGCGTTCAATATATTCTCTGTATCGGGGTGAAGCTGTGGCTGTATATATAAATTGACTTATTTATCAAGTAATACTATAATTTTAGTGCGTTCATGTAAAATTTCATATAAATGTGATTATTTATTCGCGTTTTATCTCTAGTTAAACAAAATACCCATTTATTGCCGACTTGGGTTCTTCATCATCCGAAAATCTTTTTCCACGAAGACATTTTTTCAAATCCGGAAACAGGAAATAATCACTAGGGGCACGGTCTGGACTATACGGTGGGTGTTGGATTTCTTTGAAACCACAATCTTGGAAACTCGCGCCGTGTGAACAGGAGCGTTGTCATGAAGAAGCAACACACCCGCTGCGAGTTTACCTCATCTTTTCTTTTTAATTTCCTCCCGCAAATTATGCAAAGTGGAAGCGTAGGATGTGGCGTTGAAGGTTTCACCTTTTTTTGTACTCAATGAGCAAGATTCCCCTTGAGTCCCAACTGTGGCCATGAGCTTCCCGGCAGACGGAGTGACTTTGAACTTCTTCGGGGGGTCTGTTCCTTTTTCATGCCACTGCATGGACTCTTGTTTGCTTTCAGAGTCATAGTGGTCGACCCATGTTTCGTCACCAGTAACAATTCGATCCATAACACCGTCCGCATTCTCACTAGACATCTCCAAAAGCTCTCTACAGCCTACGATTCTCACTTTTTTCTGAGGCGCTGTGAGCATTCGTTGCACCCACCTTGCGTATGAACGATCACGTAGTTGAGGTCGACAAAAATGCTGCGAAATTTTTAGGCTTCTTTAATCGATGCAAGAAATATTTCACCCCTCGGATTTGGCATTCATTTAGAAGGCGCATGTCCGCCCCAAGCTCGAGTACAACGGTCATATCTGGTCTGGTGACCCAAAGACCACGCTGGAACGACTAGATAGAATCAAAAAGCGAGCGATAAAACTTATAGGAGACAACAATGTCGCAAAGTCATTAGACTCGCTCGAACATCGACGTACCGTTTCTTCTTTGTCCGTATTTGATCGCTTTTTCAACAAACTATGCTCAAGTGAGCTAGCCAACTGCATTCCTCCTCTCCATGAATTCACTCGCAATACTCGTCTCGACAGGAATGCTCATGAGCTTACCCTTAAGACGCACAGTTAAATTTAGAGACTCGTTCTTCAGCCGCACTGCGCGTATATGGAATGCTCTTCCCAGCCCAATATTTCCTACAGACTACAACCCGCAGATATTTAAGACCAATGTGCACAGGTACCTCGTCTCCCTTTCTCCCTCTATACCTTCGGCCCGTCCTGTGTCTTGACCCCGGACACTTAAGGGTATTAGCAATCCCATGAGCGCGCGCAAATGAAAAAAAAATAATAATAATAATATAATAATAAAATATGGGTGGGGTTACAACCCGTAGAGGGCCAGGGCCTAGCTTCGCAGCATCCATTCGTGTTGTGCGTGATATTGTTCTATCACGAGTGGAAGGGACCTACAGTTTTATGCCGACTCCGATCGGCCAAGTTTAAGAAGCTTTTTTCTAGACAGTTATGCTCTTTGATCATTGTCAGTGACTCGAAAGTGGTGGGGCCGTGCAAAGTATTTATTGTCGTACCAGGAATCGGTAGGAGGACCAAGTGCGTAGGAGTCAACGCCACGGGTCACCACCAACGTCTTAAACCAGCAAAATCGGCCGAGGACAAGCAGAGACGGGTATAGGCACTTACCAGTACATGATTAACGTTATCACCACAAGCAAAGGCTGATGAAGAGACTCCAGCGAATGCAACACCGGGAGTTGAGTACAGGAGTTAGCGACTATGAAACAGGTCTCAGGTGAGTTGAACTCCACGAAGGTTGTGTTTCGGAATGCAGTACAAATGCACAACAAGAATACAGCCAGGATGCGACACATTCCGACAACTGCACCAGATTACCGTTAAGCTGCCACAAGCACTGACAACAAGCGAAGTAGATACAAGCACACCAGAGAAGAAAGCAGAAGCGTTTTCATCCTATTTCGAAGGCAACTGCCAACCATAACCGCCTGGTGACCCAGAATTTGTCACAGAAGTCAACACCTACGTCAATGCCCTTCAGAATCCATCTGCACCAGACGTCATCGTCAACGAAACTATTTCAGCGGACATCTAGGGAATTATTCAACGTAGCACAACAAGGAAGGCAGTCGGAGTCTACAAAATCTCTCTTCGATTTTGTCCTGAAGCGAATGCTCATCATGCCATCATCATGAACAATTGCATCAACAATTGCTACTTGCCTGGCAAGTGGAGAGTAGCAAAAATCGTGGCAATGCCAAAAAAGGCTGCAAGTGTTTCAGGATAAAGGTCAATGTCGCTCTAGAGCAATATAAGCACGATCCTGGAGCACCTGGTAGCCCCAAAAACTGAAGCGACGTTCCACCGATCTCAACATCATTCCGGAGACGGAGTATTGATTCCGGGAAAAAACTTTCGACGCTACATCCTCTACTGAGGTTCCACCACGATGTTGTAGATGCCCTGAACAAATATGAAGTCACCCTTGCCTGGACGTGGAAAGTGCCTTCGACAAGGTCTGGATAGAGGGACTAATTTACAAGCTGAATCAGATGCGATTCGCCTCCAACCTCATAGAAACTGTCTATAGCTGCCTGCATTCGAGTTCAAGTGGAAGACAGCCATTTAACTGAGGTGAGCACCAAGGCGGAAGTTGCGCAAAGGTCGAAGTTGGGACCAATGCTCTTCAAGATCTACACCGCAGATCAACAACCTTCTACCTGTCTATTCGCAGATGACTCACTGACGCAGATGACTCCAGCTCGAAGTCACCACAGATCGCCAGGCGAAATGTCGAAATCCAGTCAGCGAGCGAATGTGACTACTACAATAAATGGGGTATTCACATCAATGCTGAAAAATCGGTAGTTATGTGTTTAAGGCTATATGATTTTTAGTGGAAAATTTCGATGTCTTCAAATGCTCTCCATTGTGTCTGAATCGATTGATATACGTGAGAAAACATCACCAGATGTCAGTTCAGCAGCCAAAATGTGGGAGCGTATCAAGAGACAAAGAGATCAAGTATCTCGGCGGTAACTTTACGGAAAGGTTGAAGTTCAACAGCCATTTGAAACTGATCTTTAAAAAGGCCAACCTAGGCTTCCATCGCATCTATCCTTTGATGCGTATGCAAAATGGATTAAGCCAAAAATGCCAACAATCAGCTAATACAGCCGATCTTAACGTTCGGCTTCCCAATATGGCACACCATTTTAAAGAACAGCTAGGAGAAGCTCGCAATTTTCGAAAGCTGGGGCCGCGAATATGTGCCGGTATCAGCTTCGAGAAGGGCCGTCGAAAGCAGCACAGCAACAAGAAGCTTTACTACGAGGCACTCACCTCTTGATGGTGACACTGTTCAGAAACCAGCTCCTACACATCGTAGACATCAGCGACCATCCTAACGAGGTTAACAGGAACCTAAACAACACAATCCAGGGACAACGCTACCTCTGCGCGCAAAAACGCGCAAAAAAACTTCCCAACTACATCTAACAACGATAGCAGTCACCATCGAGGCTTAATCGGCTACCGCACCATCATCAAAAGGACCAACAGGTGGCTCAGTGAAGAACCCGCGTTTAGACAGACAACAACAACCATAAACAGATCAGTTCAGTAAAAGCGTTGATTGAGGTCGCCTAAAATGCAACAGAGTTTCGCCACTAACTTAACTACTACAGCAAGCTCTCACGACTGCAGAGTACAACGACAGCAAGGAGCATGGTTCGGTAAATTGAACCCAGAACCCCCACTCCCAGTGTAAAAGTCGACACAACGCCACCGCGGCCACGAGCTCTGATATGATGGCGAAGCCACCTACAATCAGACAATCCATGGCATTTTGGCTTTCCTGCCACTGTTCACATATCATTAAGGTTCGTCCTTCGGTCGCCCTTTAAATCGGCTGAAAAATAAATTGAGTGGCAAATTGTTTATCCCCGTTCGACATATTTCTCAAATAAACTGCTTTATGTTTCCCCTTCCCCTCCCCCCACACACACGCCAGCGTCCTTTCGCTATACAAACGCAAATGGAATCCGCTTAAAAATTATCCCCCCCCGTGTCATTATAGCGTGCGACCCAATTCCCGGCCTCACAAAGGCCATAAAAGCCTTGTGAAAAGTGTAAAATAAGATTCATCGCACTGGACGTGAGTGTTCGGCGCCGAGCTTATCAACGCTCAATGAGCGCTCCGAAATGTGTGATGGATGCGATTGTCAATTAAAAATTGAAAACATCTATAAAACAGCAAAAAAAAAATAAAAAAAGAGGAAGAAAAATAAAGCAGAATGCATTCATATTCGTGCGTCAGGCGCAATTAAAGTGTTTAATTGCTCATCATTGGGAGTGAATTGAAATTAAAAGCATTTTAAAAAATTCGATTTAAGCTGTGGGTGGGATGGCCGGCGGCCGGAGAGCGGGGGGTGGGGGAGGTGCAGCTGCCGGAATTGTTAATTTGTAAAATAACAATCACGTTGTGAGGAAATAAATTGGTTACAGTGGCCACCCGAGTTGCAATAGCAACGACAGATGCCCGACCGATGTTTGTGATCCAGCCGATGGTTGAGGAGGAGGAGGAGGAGGAGGGAGGCGGGGGGAGGGCATTGATGAGGTTGTTGTTAATGCAGCGACGAATAGATGTTGAATAGACCTGCGAAGTGTCGGGCATATTTCACTTCGACTAAAGGGGTTAAATTTTAAGGGCTGATCTTGAATGTGAACCACACCTAGACGTCAAGTGTTTTTATGCATTTCATTTGACATTTCTCAATTTCAGACTAACTCAATTTGAACCATGGAAAGATACACAATCGAGCAACGTGCTAATGTTATTCAGGCTTATTATGAAAATGGGCGTTCAAATCAAAATGCATATCGTGCACTTCGTGATTTTTTCGGTCAATTTAACGGTCCGCACATTTGGACAATCGGAAAAATCGTGCAAAAATTTGAGCAAACCGGGTCTGTAGGAGATGTGAAAACTCCAGCGCATGCTCGTACAGCTCGTACTGCAGAAAATATTGCTGCTGTTCGCGATAGTGTGGCTGAAGAGCCGTCCACCTCAACTCGGCGTCGTGCCCAACAATTGTCCTCTCACGCTTGTCGTTGATGAACAGTATGCATAAAGACTTGCATTTACACGCTTACAAGGTGCAATTGACTCAAGAACTACCTCTTGACCATTTCAAGCGTCGTCAATGGTCAGAATGGTGGCAAGAAATGGCAACAGTGGATGATCAATTTTCGAAGAAAATCATCTTCAGTGATGAGGCACATTTTCACCTCAGTGGATTCGTCAATAAGCAGAAATGCCGCACTTGGGCGAATGATAATCCGAGAGTGATTGGCGAAAAACCAATGCACCCACAAAGGGTGCGGTTTATGGGCTGGCGGCATCATCGGGCCGTATTTTTTCCAAAATGAGGCCGGTCAGGCAGTTACTGTGAATGGTGTTCGCTATCGTGAAATGATAACCAACTTTTTATGGCCCGAATTGGAAGATATGAATGTGGACGATATGTGGTTTCAACAGGACGGTGCCACTTGCCACACAGCTAACGAAACAATGGCTCTTTTGCGCGACAAATTCAATGGCCGTGTTATCTCACGTGGTGGCGATGTCAATTGGCCGCCAATATCATGTGATTTGACACCGTTGGATTTGGAGAGGTGTACGTCGATAAGCCAGCAACAACTCAAGAGCTAAAGAATGAGATAAGTCGGCACATTAACGGCATAGAACCTCAATTATGCTTCAGCGTCATCGAAAATTTGGACCATCGGATGGAAGTGTGCCGCCGAGGTCGCGGCTGCCATTTGGCCGATATTTTGTTCCATACATAATTGAACCATACCAATATTATCATAATAAAAAGAAATGACAATAATTTCCTAAATAATTTGTGTTTTATTCAAAATCAACATCGGCCCTTAAAATTTAACCACCCCTCAGGGGAGTGAAATATCTCCCTTAGCTTCATATTCAAGTACAATTGATGCTTAGACTCCGAATAGAATGCCTTTACTGCTCTACGGTCATCAAATGTGACGCAACAAGTTCTCTCCGTATATCCTTGGTGGATTCCCTATCTCCGCGTAAACTACTGAATCGAAAAGCATTTAGTTCCTCCGCTCGAAATTGAAACGATAAAGCTGTCGAATTAGTGCGAAACGTGCGGCGATTGCTACAGCAGCATGACAGAAGTTTGTAGTTTCATTAAAAGTTGCTGTGAAGTTATAATTCCTCTTGGCCAGGCCACAGCATCAGCCGCAGCGGCGGCGGCAGCGGCAACGGCAGCAACTCAGATAATGAGAGCGTATTTCTTGGGAATTCTTTTGAAGAACAGTCCAATTTTATTGCCATCTAATGGATGTCATTAGCTATGAACTGAAAGTTTCGCCCGGCGACGTCGCCACACACACAACGGGGTGGGCGCTGAGTGCTGACTGCTGCCCACCTTGACGATTGAAGGGAAAGCATTGACGAGCTTGAGTCAACTTTCGACATAAGTGAAATTGACAATTAAAAGTGGAAATTGCCGAGGGAGTTAGTCGATTAAATGTGTCGGAAAATGAGTGTCTGCAAAATTTGCGAAATTAGAGGGAAGACGCTACTTAAGTGGGTTTGAAAATTGAAGTCAATGTTCGAGGCCTGAAGACAGCTTGTCGTCTCAGAAATATTCCAGCCGTTGGAGTCCTTGACTGGTCTCAAGTTCACACGAGACGGGGATTAAGCCAAGTCGAATGGGGTTTTTTGATAACCTCGGCTTACATCAACTGGATTCCAAGGAACCAACGTGTGCTTTCATGTCAGTTGAGCAAGACTTAAGCCCGTTTAGAGAAGTCCTGTTTGGGGCTTACTTAACCCAGGGCTAGCTTCTAACCTGTTTCATGACTTGTTTTGTTATGTCCACGAGCGTCAGAAGGTTGTTAGCTGGTGTCGCACATTCAAATTATGTACATACAACTGATCTATGGAAATCTAACTCACAGCCGATGTTTCGTGCTTCAATGGGTCTCAGACGTTTTTGGGCTATCAGTCGTTTTATCAGATTTGATAATGGAAATACGCGCTAGCAACGTAAACAAACTGACAAAGCAGCAGCCATATCGGACATTTTCCTTATGTTGAACAGCAACCTCCAGCATAACTATAAAACAGGAGCCAACGTCACGTGTTGATGAACAATTTTATCCTTATCGTGGCGGCACCGGATTCACTCAATACATACCTTCAAAACCGACCAAATATGGAATTGAAGTTTGGTGGGTATACGACGCTATAACTTCTTATCCAGTCAAAGGACAAATTTATACGGGTATGGCACCTTCTGGAGAAAGAGATAAAAATCAAGGTGAACGTGTGGTCAAAGATTTGTGTTGCAATCTGTTCCGTGGAAGTGCTCGAAACATCGTATGTGACAATTTGGCTTTTACTTTGATGGTAGCCTACAATTTGTCGTTATTGGGAACTAAAGGGTGATTTCTTAAAAGCTAGAGGAAAGTTTTTCAAAAAAAAAAAAATCTTTATTTGAATCGATAGTACGGTCCATATAATTTAATGTTTGAAGATTATTTCATGCAAATGTTGACCTTGACTGCGCCTCAAATGGTCCATCCGCTTAGTCCAATTTTGGCATACTCTTTCCAACATTTCGGCCGGTATCTCACGAATAAATGCTTCAATGTTGTCTTCCAATGCGTCAATTGAAGCGGGCTTGTCTGTATAGACTTGAGCTTTAACATATCCCCACAAAAAATAGTCTAAAGGCGTTAAATCGCACGATCTAGGCGGCCAATTGACCGGTCCCGAACGTGAAATAAAATGTTCACCGAACTCGCCCCTCAATAAGTCCATTGTTGCGAGTGCTGTGTGGCATGTGGCACCGTCTTGTCGGTACCACTTGTCATGCAAGTCAAGCTCTTGCATTTTGGGCAAAAAAAAGTTGGATATCATCTCACGGTAGCGCTCACCATTCATAGTTACGTTATGATTCGCATCATCTTTGAAGAAGTACGGTCCAATGAAGCCACCAGCCCATAAACCGCACCAAACTGTGACTTTTTCTGGACCCATTGGTAGCTCTTGCAATGCTTCTGGCTGATATTCACTCCAAAATCGACAATTCTGCTTATTTACGTACCCATTGAGCCAAAAATGAACTTCGTCGCTGAACACAATTTTTCGGAATTTTCGGATCTTCGGCCAACTTTCCAAGACCCATTCACCAAAAATTTTACGTTGCGGTAGGTCGTTCGGCTTCAATTCTTGCACCAGCTGTATTTTGAAAGACATCACACCTAAATCCTTCCGCAAAATTTTCCACGTTGTTGAGTAACAGAGGCCCAATTGCTGCGAACGGCGACGAATCGATAATTGATGGTCATCATTAACACTGGCCGATAGAGCTGCGATATTTTCTTCAGTTTGCACTCTCCGTAAGCGTGTTGGTGGCTTAATGTCCAACAATGAAAATTTGGTGCGAAATTTAGTCACAATAGCCCGAATAGCCGCTTCAGTGGGTCGATTTAACTGACCATAAAATAGAAGAAGCGCGCGATGAACTTCCTTAACAGAGCACGCATTTTTTGCTCTGTTGCTGCGCCATGTTGCTCACAGCCAAATAGGCTCCGGCCAAAAGAGTCTGGCTGAGTTCGTAAGCGTCAACAAAATGCGCATCGCGTAAGCATCACTGCCTTTGTGATGCTATGTAATGATTATCTGTGATGCGCTGATTGCTTTTGTTTGCGCAGCGACTGCTTTCATATGTAGTTTCAGAACGCGATGCATTGCGTCAAATGTTTGCAATTAAGAACGCATGACGTCGCAGTACTGCACTAATACTGCGTCTACGAACTCAGCCTCTTCCACTCCGAACCTGCGGGACAACGCAACAGAAAATGCCCGTGTCTAAAGTGACGCACCGAGATGGAAAAGAACCTTAACCAACTTGGCGTGCGAAATTGGAGACAGCTAGCTCAGAAATCGATTCTTGGTTGATGCCCAGGTCCACCCTCGACTGTAGCTCCAAATAAAGAAGAAGAAGAGCTCATCTAGTGAACTCCAGGTTTCGGCTAACCCAAGTGGAAGTTAAGCTTGTTCCAAGACACAATTAGGAAGCTTGGCTTAGGTTATCCCGGCGAATGTAAGAAATTGGAATCACAGACTGGCGCCCAAGTAGTGAACTCCAGCTTTGCACTTAACTCAACCACGAATCCACGTCGTAACGTATTTGTTGATACAAGATTGGCTTGAACGTGCATCGCTGTGTTATAAGCCAGGCTTTCATGTAAGTTCAGAAAGATAAAAGCTCATTTACTGCTCACAGACTAAACCCAGCTGAACTTGCATTACAGCCATTTGTTCGATGTTCGAAAGTGAGCTATACAGGCAACATAGTCCACTCTGCACCCCTCGTCATGCATCTAGACGTGGGTGTTCACGGCTATACCAAGTACGCCGGTCTTTAAACTTTACCTGGGAGTATAGGATTTAAATCCTGACACCTACAATCCTTGGACACCTTGTAAAAACCAAGAAGTGAAGGACGAAAGCCTGGCTTGAACTCAAAGTTGCTTGCTTCGATGAACTCTCAGAAAATTCGCAAAGGCGCATATTTTTGACACATGTGAACGTTTCCCAGATAATCCATTCTACCATCTCAGAGAAGGGATTCAAGCCTGATTTCAAACGATGACATCCACATACCCCTCGTGGCTGTGGGCGTTGACCACTCTCGCAGCACTCAACAAAATGTCCACTCCATCGTGTCATTGCTTGTCAATTTCGAAAGGGTGTGAATAAAATGTTAGATGCGCCTCCCTGGCATCGCCATTAGAGACAATTTGGGCACAGTTGAGTCTGGTGAACGAAGCTGGGAGCGATCTGTATTGTTTTTTAATCAATCGCTTGCTAAGCTTCTCAGCAGCAGGTCCATAGTTCGCCCAGCAGCGTGCACTGTCGCTGCAACTTGATGGAACCACAAATTAGGATGCTACTTCGCCATTGTCCACAGAGGAAGGTCTGTAAGAGGCCGCGGAGCCTGGTGTTTCATCATAAATTCTCGATGAAATATGAGCCGATACTTGTTTCGGCCAAAACAGGGCATCTCACGTGTACTGTGTGTATCCATCACAAATTTCCAGGAACTCAATTGAAACCGGCAAAAGGAAACAAAATCAATTATATTGGTCCACCCTGTATCCATAAATTTACCATTCGCACATAGGGGCAATTCCCATTGTTCACCGGAAAGAAAGTCGTACCTCAGCGTCCGGGTCTCGGCGACTTGAGCCACAGATCCAATGAACGCCCATTTGCGACGAAAGCCCAGACTTCATTATCGGCGTCTACTAATTGCAAGCGCTGACAGTGCAAACGACGAGAGCTATGAATGCCGCCAACTTGGACGGCCCCCCTCCTTGATGAGCACAAGATTGATATATTCGACTCTAATGACATCAATCCACTTGCGTACGCCCACCCATCCGCACGGTGATGTATGACCGATTAATATGCCCACCCACCAGCGCAGGGCACCATCCATCATCGAGTCATAAGCCCCCAGCCCATTTAGCTCACCGATCAATGGCTCCTATTTATAGTCGCTCTCGTTTCGCCTGCCAACGCGAGGTGTAATATTCATTTGTCCTATTGACACATGACCGGCAATTTATGGGTCAGCGTTGGACTGCAACTCCTCCCCCCCCAGCGGGAGGCACTAATTAGTCGGCTAGTCAGCGAATGTGCGGGTGTGTGTGTGTGTGTCGTGTTCGATTAGTGCTAATTGTAAGACACTCCGAATGCGGTCAGCGTCTAATTGAAGCCGCGTTTCAATTTCGCTTTCAGTCGTAGCGACTTGATTCAGTTTGCTCCCACAGCAGCGCCGGTTAACATTTGAATTTATTCGCTGACCCTAATTAGTGCGACGCTTTCGGATGCAAATGCGTCAAGACGCAAACAGTGACCTGTGCTCTTGATGGAATCGCTTTAAAATGAATGAGTTTAGCATGCGAGTGGTTGGAGCAAGGCGTTGATGGATACGGGCTCGCAAATGTACGGCCCAGAGAGGGGAGCATAATGGCTTCGGGACTGATGGAGCTACACACGGGGGAGCGTGTGGATTTATTGCTGTTCGCATTGTGGCCGTGAACGTGTTTCAAAGTGCAAGTGAAAGGATAACACTCGTCGGACAGACAACTTGTGTGTTGCGCTGGTTCGCTCTGCAGAGTTGAGGTAGCCTTAGAAGCGCCTGCCTGACGGATGTCCAGGTACCTTATTTGATGTGACGACAAGTGGACAGCCAAATGGACTGGCACTCTGAACATAGGACTCTGCCTGACGGTTCCTGGGGTCCTCCTTAATCAAATAGAAATTAAAGAAAATCGCCTTGGGACACAGGCGCCTTTCTGAAAGCTATTCTCTTTCCCATTTGATGGCTTGGCAATTGCTGAGAATTGCCTGTAAGATCGCCTCCTTTCCACAATCTTCCATCAATCCATTCAGTAACTCGAATGGACGTCAAAAAGGACAGGAAATTGGGCAGCTATTTCCACAGCAGATGATTAACCACGAAGGACTGATTAAAAGCCAGCTTAACTTGAATTTAGACCAACGCTACGGACTAAGCGCACATAAGCGACCCCCTTCCGTCCGAGCAGTCAAGTGAATGGCCTCCTGATGGTTCCCAGGCTGGGACAGAGAGAGGGAGAGAGGGAGCGGCTGATAAATGATAGCTGAATGTTGCTTGCGATAAGTAAATGGACTGCCTTCCAGCACGGGGCCACGGTAGCTGCCGACTTGGTCAAAGTTCACATCACGGTCAAGGAACTCAACTTAAGAAATTTCAATCTTCACATGTGCGGTCGTGATGGATGCTCTCCGACCCCGCAACCGAAGGCAGTTCGCAAAACAAACGGAAAACAAACACACCACCCTCCGATTCGGGGTTGATTCCCAGCGATTTATTACAAGCCAGGGAGGCGCTCAAAAATCGTCTGCAGCCTCAGTTCAGTTCCTCAACGCAGGCCGGACAACAAATTACCCCACACGCTGTCGGCTTGACCTTTCCCCTTAAACGGATCCAGACACGGGTCCATTTCAGCCTCGGCAACGGTGAGGGGATCTCGGATGGGCTCACCCTCGGCGGAGATTTATAGTTCTTAGCTGGGCCCAGCCCCTTCCTCGAGCCCAACACCCGCACGAGGGATAAGTGAAAAGTTTGCCACCTCCTTGTGGCCAACAAATCCGAAGGTACTTCGTTGTGGGCGGGGTGGGGTGGGAGGGTGGTCCGTCCCCAACTAATCACAGAAGTGCCATTCGTCTTTGAAGTCTCGCTCTATTAGCAGCCGTCTGCTGTTGTTCCAAAGCTATTTGCGTCCAGAGCTGCGCAGCGTCCCTGGGCTGCTTTTGTGCCATGCAGCTGCACTCGCAGAGCAATGACATTCGGGAAATCGTCGTCGTCGACGAAGGCCTGTACACAAAACAACAATTATCCTTGTGGCACAGTGGCTGTGTGGTTGGAGTGGCTTTTGCGAGGAGACGATAGTTTGCTCTGGCAAAGGACTCGCGCGCACAGACAATAATCATGACAAAACACAGAGAGAACCAGTCGGTGGGTGGTCGTGTGCTGAAACCAGGAAGCGAGGCCATATTACTGAATGCAAACGATCGCCGTCCCACCCTTCCTCGCACCGCGAAGTGCATCATAAGTCATCCCTTTGCAGGAACGCGCAAAGGACGTCCGTTTTATGCATTCCATGCGGCTATGGCTCATCATTTAAACTGTGGATAGCTGTGCAGGGGCGCGGTGGGGGGAAGGGGGGGGAAGCGACTTCAAATGGATGCAAAAGAAAATGTTATATGCCCAACTACTTGGGTAATTACTTTACGGTACGCTGCCACCACAATGCAGTCGCAGGAAGGAGTCTCTCTTTGTCACCCCATAAGGGCCTCGTTCTCGCTCATCCTGTCTTCTGCTGCTGTTCTCTCCGTTGCCAGTTGGATGGGAAGTGGTGGTCGTGGGGGGGGGGGAATGGTGGAGCATTGTACTGCGGGGGACAATAAAAATAATTAAAAGCCACTGTCTATGCGGTTGTGAAGGGTAGTTTACACAGATCTAGGGCTAGGACCGCTGGAATAATGCTTGCATCTACCTTAAGCCAGCACTCGACCGAGCAAACCACTGGGCGTGTGGCCAGTGTGGGAGGAGTGCTTTAATCTGGGCTTTAACTGAGTCAGTCTAATGCGAAAATCCTCTGGATTTGCCCCCGGAATGTGAGAGGAACCAAGAGGCAATTCCGTAAGAGAATGTTCCGCCATGGGGTGGAGGTGGTTTTGTAAAATATCTTCAGTCGTTGTTGCAATTGAAGAGGTCTTCTGGTTGAAGACATAAATTCCTGCTTCATTGGCATTTTTCTCCTCTTTCCTGTGATGCTACAGTCCCGGGTGGTGCACAGTCTCGAGCAGCAAGCAAGATTGACTGTAACGTTCCAATTAAAGGGGGCTATGTATGCCGTCCATCAGCATTCGTATTGACGAGGCATCGTTGAATCTGTTCAATCGCCATTGGGGCTCCCTAAATTGGGGCACCTCTATGCTGGTGAGGAAAAAGTGTTCAAATCAGTCTGTGGTACTTGCTGTACAAAAACAGACACAAAAGATCGTGCTCACACTTGGGACTTGTTCCTTCGATCGCATTGTGATCACAGTCTACAGCGAGGCTTCTATGTAAACGAGGGGATAATTTATTGGGAGGGCTTACTTCAATTTCATTACAAATAGCCGCCGTCATTATCTTCATCTTTGACTCGTATGATCCAGTAAAGAGTTCTAAAACCATTTGGAACCATTTCAACAAGGCTGAATACAAAAAAAAAGCTCGATGTATGAGTACCGAGTTAACGAGTTAACGCCAAAGAACCTCATGGATCGAGTTTCCATCTGCGAATCACTGCTGAATCGACCCATTTCTGAAGCGGACTGGTGACGGAAGGTGTATCAATTGCGACAATGTCAAGCGGAAATTATCATGGTCGAATGCCGGTGAGTCAACTCAAACCGTGGCCAAGCCAGGATTGGCTGTGTGTTTGGTGGGAATGGCAGGGAATCATCTGAGGTGATCTACGGCAAAAGTCTTAATTCGGACCTATATTGCCAACAATTGGACCGTCTGAAGAAAGCAATCACTCAGAAGCAGCCAGCCTTGGCCAACTGGAAAGGAATTGTGTTCCATCACGACAACGCCAAGTCACAAACCATCGATAGCGACTCGCCAGAATCTGCGGGAGCTTGGTTGGGAGGTCCATATGCTTCCACCTTATAGTCCGGACCTGCCGCCAAGTCGCCTGTCCATGGCGATCATAGACACCCAGTTCTCTTTTGATCGTTCTTAGTGACTCGAAAGGGTGGAGCTGTGAATTATGAATGTGACTGGATGTCAAATGTTACACATGTAAATGGGTGGTTAAATTTTAAGGGCCGATCTTGATTTTGAATAAAACACAAATTATTTCGGAAATTATTGTCATTTCTTTTTATTATGCTAATATTGGTATGGTTCAATTATGTGTGGAACAAAACATCGGCCAAATGGCCACCGCGACCTCAACGGCACACCTCCATCCGATGGTCCAAATTTTCGATGAAGCTGAAGCATAATTGAGGTTCTATGCCGTTAATGTGCCGAATTATCTCATCCTTTAGCTCTTGAATTGTTGCTGGCTTATCAACGTACACCTCTCCAAATCCAACGGTGTCAAATCACATGATCTTGGCGGCCAATTGACATCGCCACCACGTGAGATAACACGGCCATTGAATTTGTCGCGCAAAAGAGCCATTGTTTCGTTAGCTGTGTGGCAAGTGGCACCGTCCTGTTGAAACCACATATCGTCCACATTCATATCTTCCAATTCGGGCCATAAAAAGTTGGTTATCATTTCACGATAGCGAACACCATTCACAGTAACTGCCTGACCGGCCTCATTTTGGAAAAAATACGGCCCGATGATGCCGCCAGCCCATAAACCGCAACCTTTGTGGGTGCATTGGTTTTTCGACAATCACTTTTGGATTCATTCATTCGCCCAAATGCGGCAATTCTGCTTATTGACGAATCCACTGACGTGAAAATGTGCCTCATCACTGAAGATGATTTTCTTCGAAAACTGATCGTCCACTGTTGCCATTTCTTGCCACCATTCTGATCATTGACGACGATTGAAATGGTCAAGAGGCTTTAGTTCTTGAGTCAATTGCACCTTGTAAGCGTGTAAATGCAAGTCTTTATGCATAATGTTCATCAACGACGAGCGTGAGTGGTGCAATTGTTGGGCACGACGACGAGTTGAGGTGGACGGCTCTTCTGCCACACTATCGCCAACAGCAGCAATATTTTCTGCAGTACCAGCTGTACGAGCATGCACTGGCGTCTTCACACGTCCTACAGACCCGGTTTGCTCAAATTTTTGCACGATTTTTCCGATTGTCCAAATGTGCGGACGATTAAATTGACCGAAAAAATCACGAAGTGCACGATATGCATTTTGATTTGAACGCCCATTTTCATAATAAGCCTGAATGACTTTAACGCGTTGCTCAATTGTGCATCTTTCCATGGTTCAAATTGAGTTAGTCTGAAATTGAGAGATGTCAAATGAAATGCAGAAAAAAACTTGACGTTTTTGTGTGGTTCATATTCAACATCGGCCCTTAAAATTGAACCACCCTTTACATCGAGGATCCAAGATGGATCAGATCATACATTTAAACAGAGTGTTCGTCGCCGATAAGGCCCAAGGTGTCCGTTTCTAGACAGAGAGTAATCGTCTATGCGTATATTCAACGTCTTCCAACTACCAATATTTTCATGGCACGAAACTGTGAGATCTGTTTGAAAGGATAGTTCTGCCAGTCGTCTTCGAATCTAACGTCTAAGGTGCTTGGACCATGTAGAGCACATGTACAACTTCTCTGGCATGAGAGTGTCTTCGGCGTCGAGCCTTTGTGTGAAGGTAGTAGACGACGGTCTAAAGTAGTGCACAAGAGTGGAGACTGACCGCAGGCAACGAATTGGAAGCAGCAGGCGAGAGATGACACACCGTCCTTTCTGAATTTTGTGAAGGTCTGTAATTGTTCCTTTCCAACTAGGCCCCCTTATGAAACACACGAGCCCGTTACCAGCACGGTACCAGTCCACACCGATGGCCCTACCAGTTTTGAGTACATGCGGCGTCAAAAAAATGCCCTTTATTCAGCTTTTATTCAGCTTCGCCTTCACCTTGTATTCATCACTTGTTGACAACAATCGATTCTGAGAAAACTCAAAAATAAACCTCTGCCCAGACTGACTGACAGCCCCGTCTCAAGTCCATTGACATTTAGCCCTCATTGCGTGTCCCAGCTCCGCCGAGCAAATAATTCATGACCGCATTCCTGCAGCAACAACAAGTTTCCTGTTTATTCAGCTTTTCCTGTCTCCTGGCCTATTGACATCCATCCTGGCGTGTCCCTCATCACGGAATTCCCCTCAGAACTTCTCGGAGGACTTCAGCGGAAATCTTAAAAGTTTTATCCGTCGCCGACATAGAAGCAACCCCACCACCCACCCACCAACTCGGACGAGGGCGATGTCAGGAGTCCTCAGCATGAACTGTGCGTTCAGTGCAATTCTGCTGGCCCACGGCCCAGCTGGGCTGACACCAAAACAATCTTGACACATTTCCAAGTGCGTCCCTGCGTCCTGTCATGTCAATCATGCAAAACTCATTTAAAACAAAAAAGAAACAAGATGCGCCAGCCACGTGTCGTGCCATTCGGTCCCCCATTACAGGGCTCCCAGGCGCCCAGAGACGAAAAGTTTGATCGCCTTAATTGGTTAACAGTTGATTCAAGTTCACATGAACTGGCGTTAAGTAAATTTATCAAACTGCCAGCACCCAAGTGATGACGTCCTCCCCGAAGAATTCGCCCACAGTGAGGAGCTGGCGAAGAATTAATGAAAAATTTATCTAAATTTGACATTTTTTCCTTCTTTTTCCTTGGCTTGCGTCGAAAATCCAACGCTGACAGAAATCCCCAGGTGGAGAGGAGTGTGTTCCCGAAATCCATTGTCCTTGGCTTGGGGGGTGGTGGTGCTGGGCGGCGAAAGTTTTGACGGCGGGCGCGAGCTTTGTGCGGCAGAAAATGAATCGCGAAAGGACCCTCATTCATCATGGAAATTTTGTTCGTTCCCGCGCTCGACCCTGTGGAGAGAGACGCGCAATGCGGAGCTGTCGGCAGTCGACGGGGTGCTGGGTGCGGGGCGCAGAGGAACGTAATTAATTTTTGACAGGGATAAAGACTGAGAAATGATGTTGTTTTGTGATTTACAATTAAGGGGAATCATGCGCTGCTAGCTGGTGGCGATGGTGGCGATGGTGGCGGTGTCCAGGGGTGCGACGCCTGGGATGGGTAAAGGATTTGGTGTTGGGACAACTCTTTCTTGACCAAGTGGTGCGATTAATTAATCACAGCGGAGCTCTGTAATTTAGTGCTCTGCTTTTGGAAGGGCGAAAATGGATGGCTTCGTTAATGCGAGAGAGGGGCTGTGGATTTTTGGGGGATTTTCGGGGGATCACGAAACGTGCGCTTGGGAGGGGGTTCCGATCCCCTGTGTCTCTGCGATGGATGGGATTTTTTTAGGGATTTGCAGAGGCACAAGTTTGGAGGGAGAGAATCGTGTGCCTGGTGGGTTTGAGTTTTCAACTTGGCTTCGATTTGATATTCGGACGGGAATGATTTATGTCATTTTATGATTGTGGGCCTTGGGTTCGGAAATAAATCAGCTTATCGTCGGTTTTCTCAAGAACATGGACTTCTTGTAAGAGTGCAAGTCTATGGCGATTGTGACGCGGAAATCCATTAAAAACTCAATAGCCCAGCAGGGCTAGGTTAGGTCTTGGAAGCGGAGCGTGATGGTTGATCATCACTTTCACTCGGAGGCCTTAGGGCCCTTCATTTGTGTTGCATATATTCTAATAACCTGTCCTGTCACGTGGTGGCTTAAACCATTCCATGCTTTTTACTTAATGTGGCGCTACAGTCCGAGCTGGACCTGGGCCTCCACCAACAAGCGTCTCCAGCCAGCTGGATCTTTAGCTAGCTGCCTCCAGTTTCGCACGCATAGTTGGTTAAGGTCCCTTTCCACTTGCGTGCGCCACCTGAGTCGCGGTCTTCCTCTACTGCGCCGTCCGTCGGGGGTGGATTAGAAGACTTTTCGGGCCGGAGCATTGGTTTCCATCCGCTCTACATGACCTAGCCATCTCAATCGTTGCGTCTTCACTCTCCTGGCTAAGTCGATGTCGCTACACAGCCCGTACAGTTCGTCATTATATCTCCTCCTACACTCACCATCTATGCAGACGGGACCGAAAATCACACGAAGAATTTTCCTCTCGAAGCAACCAAGAGCAGCTTCATCCGCTTTTGACAAAGTCCATGCCTCCGCGCCATATAGCAGGACTGGGACGATTAAGGTCTTGTAAAGCGTTACCTTGGTTGTTCGAGAGAGGGCTTTGTTTACCAATTGCTTTCGTAGCCCAAAGAAGCAGCGATTGGCAAGAGTTTCTTCGTTTCTTCGTTTGATTTCAGCGCTGGTGTCATTGTCTGAATTGATAGCGGTGCGTAGGTAGACAAAGTTCTTGACTACCTCGTCTGCTGTGACGTTCTGACCGAGACGTCGGTGTTGGGTGTCCCTTCTCGTTGACAGCATATACTTGGTCTTACCCTCGTTTACCGCTAAACCCATCTTCGCGGCCTCCGTTGCAATACCCACAAAAGCGCCATTGACATCACGCTGCGTTCTTCCGATAATGTCAACATCGTCGCGAGTAGTTGGACGGACTTATGAAAGATTGTTCCTCTGGTGTTGGCGTTCGAGTTTTGAGCAATTCTTTCAAGAACGATGTTGAAAAAGTCGCATGACAGCGCGTCGCCTTGTCTGAATTTCAAAGGTCTCGGTTTGGTCTTTACCGAACTTGATGGAGCAGCGTGCATTCTCCGTCGTCATCCTACACAAACAGACGAGTTTGGTAGGGATGCCAAAACTGGACATTGTTCTGTATAGCTCGTCTCTATAGATGCTATCATACGCGGCCTTAAAATCGACGACAAAAGGTGATGGGTATCGATTTGTTGCTCCTGGATTTTCTCCAAAATCTGCCGCAGTGTGAATGGTGGATTTTCCTGGCCAAAGGCACACTAGTATGGACCGACCAGGTTGTTGACGAATGGCTTTAGGCGTTCACACAGTACAGCAGATAAAAACAATGCTGAGGTTCCATTCATCGGGCATGTTTTCCTCCGACCATATTTTGCAGATGAGTTGGTGCATGCTCCTTACCAAATCATCGCCTGCGTTTTTAAAAGCTCGGCGGTCAGTCCAGGCAAGATCAGGAAAAGCGAAACGTGGAAACCTACGCTGGACAGCTTCGACACGACGAATGTGGACCGCGAAATGAGGTGATCTATAGAGATTTGTGTGACGGAGATTCGAAAATTCGTATGACCAGCGTTTGATACTACTTATAATATTGTCAACGTAAGTTGAGCTGACGATCACAGATTACGCCTAGGTCGCGTAATGACGATGCTAAAGGGACTATCTCGTTGCTGAGGATGCATCCACATCCTCCGTTTGCGGGAGTATGTAATCGATTGTCGATCTGCCTCAGGAGTTGTGCCCAATCGGAACCAGGCGAATTTTTGGACTTGGTCCAACCACCTCGTCCCGGATCTGCCAAGCCAAGTGGTCGCTGATGGAATCACATTTAAGGCACGCTTTCGAAGTCGTCATGATGGGGAGATCCGTGCCACTTGACCAAACCATCGAAGCATATCCTTTTCCGTTCGAAGAAGCAGCTTCTCAACATTTAGTTCCCAGCCCACTGCCGGGTTTCAGAGAAGAGATCTCATCTCGGCAGATTGTATTCGTGATCTTATTCTTTCGGGCATTACTCAAATTTGCAAAACCGAGTTGAAAACCACTAACTTGGCATTCCTGACAACAGATCTTCCAAGGTGCTTCAAAATGGATCCATCTCGACCAGCATGGATCCATCTTTGCAACCGCTGTTCGTTTAGGCTCAAGAGAAAACTGAGTAAGGCAAGACCAAGCTCACAAGGCAGCCCTACACTACGACGGAGAAGTGTGGACCATACAGACGCAGTATCAGGAAACCCTTTTCATTTTCGTGCGAAAAATTCTGCGTGCTAATCAACGCAAGGCTCCAACTGTGGCACAATCAATCCCGATCAGGGTCATGACTCTAGTCCGATAGGTCGAGGATTTCGTGACCAACTAATAGCCGACATCAATCTTTAAGGCGGCGCTGCGCACACAATAGCCGAAGGACCGCAACAAGCTCCTTGTTCAGGAGGTAATTAGTGGTTGCAGCATTTCAGATGAAGTCTAGGTCCTCCTCGAACTGTAGCGACATGTAAAGATGACGACGACGGAGATGATATCTTCGAACTACCCCGCCATACCTTCGATGACATCCATCCTTTTGCATCTCTCCGCCCTCAGTGAGTACGATTTCCCGACAGTAGTCTACACAAAATCGCATAAAACGTTGTCACATCGAACCACAGATACGATCAAAACCGCCATCCAACGCCAAGGACACGCAACAACCACCATCCACCCGCTCGCCCACCGAAGAGTAATAAATTAGAACGCAAGTCCCGTGTCAGCCACACCGAAGTTTATCCTGTTTGCGTATGGTATTCAAATTAGTTCCTCAAGCTGCCATTAAACTTTGAAAATTCTGTCATTTTGAACGATGACATTTCGAATTTGCTCCAACGCAACGCAAGGCACCAACCGGGGGGCACAGACGCTGGGCGCTGCTGCCGGAAACTTTCGTCAAAACTATTGGCAAATAGCTCCACTCTCCGGCGAAACTATTCCCCAAACTGAGCGACTACACACCGTCCCACTCGTCGCACTCGACACGGTGAATCGATTTTTGAACTTAAACGAGCGACTTGCTACACGACTCATGAAGTGTACATCCTCGAGAGTCGAGAGTCGAGGAGAGTATGGATTATCCTCTGTTCGCCGATGGCATTCGAATTGATGTTTTCTTTTCCCTTCGATGGCAAAATCCTTTTGTTCTCGTCCGCCGGCTGCTCGAGGCGTCGAAAGTCGAATTGTCGAAGGAGAAGAACAACGAAACGGGCTCCGACAGCAATGTAAACATCATCATGAACCAATCTCCTTGTGTGTTGTACGAGCCGAGTGCAGCACGCGGCTGTGCGAATGTTTTACTTTCTCGTGGGCGGTTGATTCCGTATCGCTGGTCGTCGTCGATATCATTTATTCGTCAATTTGTTCGAGAATTGTTTCATTTTCTGAACAATTGCACTCAACTGATGCTGTTTCCTTTATTTTTCAGCTGATTCCGCTGACGCCGTGCAAGCGATGCTCGAAGGTGACGCGGTGACGCATGCAACATGATGTGGATTTATGTTCGAAATCACGCCGTTGGTCGAGAATGACCGGAGGATTGAATGGCAAAATGGAATGGAACTTCGATTTAAGCGAATTTTGGTTACATTTTGTTCACAAATGGGTTCAGACGAGTGGGAGTGACTGACTAGATATTCTCCTCAGCAGTATCTGCTTCCTGCTTCCGGCTGCTTAGCCCATGGCACTATGTGAACTAATTCGACGTCAGGATGTCGAGGAGGCAATCAATTCAAGTACCAATGTGGGACGATCTCAGCGCTGTGCTGAGACTACGAGCGGATTCCAGGAATTTTTCGCCGATTTAACTCACATCTTTCCGTGTACACAAGCTCCGGTAATGTCTAACGTTTTGAGATCGGATTTCTGAACGTTTTCAGGGCACTTTAGTTGCTTTGTTCAGTTTCTGTGTAGATAACCTCACCAAAGATCGAAAAAAACTGGGAAGGCAGGGTAAAGCTAGTGGGACCATCGCGACATCTACCACGACCCATTTAGACCACTGATGGCTCAATTGTGGTCGATGACTAATCGGGGAACGTGTTACTCTAACTCAAGCTAGATGTGTATCGTCTTCTTCGTGTGAAAATCTTCCAGCGGATTTCAGCAAACGCAAACAGGACCAAAGATGAACAGGACTTAGTGTCTTGCTACAGCCCGTTGAGGGCCACGGCCTAGCATCTCAGCAACCGCTCGTGTTATGCGTGCTATTGTTCTGTCACGAGTGGAAGGTGGTCAGGTCCGGACTCACACGGCAAAGTCATATGGACGATCCCTTTACGGTAACCGGTACAGAGAAGCGTTACTTCCTCGTCGGGGCGACCACCGGGCAACGAATGCTACAGCGAGATAATAGGTCTGACATCCTAGGCTCGTACTTTATGAACATTGGTTCGCTTGTACCTGCCTAAGATGCTTGACACCTGGTCTTCTATATGTACGCATTCGGCCAAAGTAAACGACGGGAGGAGTAAGCTTTTGGTGGAACAGCATACGCCGACAGATGCATGGCTTAGAGAGTGCTTAGTCCGTAGTATGCGAACTCCGAATACCTTGGCGACCTTCCGTCTTAATCTAGCCCGATGCTTCTAGAGTGATGCTTCTTTCCCGAATATTTGTGGGAATCAAAGTTTGTAACATAGTTAAGCAGATGTGATTGGTGAATCTCTAAAAACACCATTTTTGTGCTCCTGCTGTTGAGCAAGCAGAAACGAGCGGTCACGACGCTGTTGAGCTGTAGGATGAGCACACCGCAGTACCTGAAGAGGATTATTGTCAGCTACTTTACCAACAGGAAACTGAGATACCAGACTGACGATGGTACTAAATACTACGACGTCTCTGCAGGCGTTCCACAGGGTTCAGTCCTTGGACCCCTCCTGTGGAACTTAATGTACGACGGAGTACTGAGACTAAAGCTGCCACATGGAGTCAAGGTCATCGGCTTTGCTGACGACATCGCGGTCGTGACGGTGGCCAATCACATCCACGAGGTGGAAACCGCCGCAAACGAAGCAATCGCCAGGATAAAAAATTGGCTGGAATCTTCCGACCTTGAATTGGCTGACCACAAGACAGAGGCTGTTTTAATAACCAGCCGAAAGGCTGTGGAATATGCAAACTTCCGGGTTGGCTCCCAGCTAATTAGATCCAAGGAATCACTGAAATACCTAGGAGTGATGCTCGACAACCGACTTAATTTCAAAAAGCATGTCGAATACTGCAGCAGGAAAGCTTCAAAGATGCATGCAGCACTTTCTGGTATGCTGCCAAACATAGGAGGACCCGGATACCCAAGAAGGATTCTGCTTTCCAGAGTGGTAAGTTCAATTCTCCTATATGCTGCGCCAGTCCGGTCGAGTGCTCTCTCTATAAAGGAGACAGCTAAGAAGCTCTCGTCACCATACAGGCTCTGCGCCATAAGAACAATCAGCGGCTTCCGGACAATTTCGGACGAAGCAGCCTGTGTGATTGCGGGTATGGTCCCCATCGACATTCTCGCAAATGAGATGCATATGGTCTACCTAAGGCGATCGACGAACCGGGCAGAGACTGGCGTAAACAGGATAAGGAAGGAAGAAAGAGCAGCCTCAATGATAATGTGGCAAGCCAGATGGGACACCTCAAACAAAGGTAGATGGACTCACAGACTGATTCCAACAATCGAAACGTGGACAAAGAGAGCAAGCGGAAACTGCAACTTCCACCTTACGCAGTTTCTGTCGGGCCACGGGGTCTATCGAAAGTATCTCCATAGGTTCGGGCACGATAGCTCTTCCCTTTGCCCAGAATGTGAGGACTCTGAAGAAGACGCGGAACACACGACTTTCCACTACAGACGATTTGAAGGGACAAGAATAAACTTACCAACACCGGAGCTCCTAGTCGGTCATATGACGGAGTCAGCCGAGAAGTGGGAGGAAATCTGTTCCTTCATATCAAACTTGCAGATCGAGCTAAGAAGGCTTGAAAGAGTAAGGCGAGCCGAACAGGTAAACACAGTCGATCCAGCTTGAGTCGCTAACCAGCCCCGCGAAGTAATACCTAACGGCAGTTCCGCGGGGAGAGTGGTAGAAGAGTGCAGGGTGTGGGTTAGTACGTAGGCGTATTCCCGAAATCGAGAACTTGGGTTTGCGAATCGTGCATGCTAATGGCACGGGCTATTAGTATCTTTCGAAGATTGCCACATCCATGGACGTAACCAAAAAAAAAAAAAAAAAAAACGACGCTGTTGAGCATCTGACGGCCACAACATCTTCGGCCACCATCACCCCTGATCAGTCAGGTACATCAGGTGACAAGAAGGACGAAGCCATAAGGGCACGACCCCTGTCTGCTAATACTACAAATGAGGAGTCAACAGCCAACACTGAACTCTGACACCTCTTCGTTCACTCTCATCGACATGAGCAGGCGACTCCAGAGAAAATGCCCTAACTTTTGCCAAAACCCACCCGGCAAAGGAAGTTAAAAGGGTAAGATCAGAGGATCACCCTTCCATGTCACCAGCCGCCAAGGAAGCAAGGGCTGTCTTCCACACCGAAAGCTCCCACTTTTAGCCAAGTGACTGTCCCGGAGCAGAGCAAAGCTTTCTTACAGGCCATTGTGGCCTGAACCACCGCCTCAACAAATTTGAACCTGAGTCAAGACAAGGTCTGTCGGCTTCTGAGCACATTTTGTGCGAATGTCCGCCACTAATATGGTTAAGGAAACGTATCTTCCACAAGGAGAGATTCACTTCAGTGGAGTTAAAAAACGCATTCTGTCATCTCAATTTGCCAAGACCTTGTTGATGGTTTGGGGCTATAGCTTACGGATTGCTTGGGATGATACAGGCCTTGAGTGCTTGAATCGTTTTCGGATTGTTGGCATAACACAGGTCCTTCACGGGTTCCCCCGCAAAGGGGTCAAATCGCAGCTCCGAGGCGGACATTTGACTCCGGCCAGACGGCTGATAGCAGGATTTGGGAATTTGGAGCACAAAAGATCGATTGTGGCATCGGCTCTGTGGCATGGCGCCTCATCCTGAATGAACCAGGGATCCAGGTCCAAATCCATGTTTTCAATATCAGTAAAACAAAATGGCTCTGCAATGCCCACCATTGACCGAAACGTCTTAATGTCTCATCTGTGCACACCGTACGACGACGGGACCATGAGTGTTGTCCACCAAAATACCAGTCTCACGAACATTTTGCACAAACCTACGTACAGCAGTCGCAGTGGGTACTTCATTTCGGCCCAGTTCAAAAAAAATTGGACACTAATTGGACACAGCACGCACAAGCATATGGTACTGAATCTCTGTCATGATTTCGAGCGGAAAACAGCTGTGAGTGTCAAAATAACACGCGATTTAAAAAAAACGCACTAGATGGCCCACCAGTATTATTATTATTATTGTTGAGGGTAAATTGCACCACAACCCTTAGATCTATTGTGCCCCGTACTCATACCTTTGCTTTCTTAAGAGCTCCCCTCCCATGCAGCTCTTTTCAGAGCCGTATTGAGGGTTATTTGCTCCTATTGCGCGAAAATGGAAGAAATTTGTCCTAGAGCATTCATTCTAAGCCAGTTTCCTTAAGCAATCTGAGAGTGAGAGGTGGTTCTAGTGACTTCAGTTTATCCTCTGATATTAGGTGTTGGCCCTTTTGATTATGATCTGGAATTTCATTAGATTCTCCTCAGTATCTGCAGAGACCTTCTACTGATGCTCCTAGTTTCCTTCGGTGCTCCCTGAGCTTACAATGCCCTGTTAGGAGGCCTGTGAGGATACGGAGGTTGGTTTTTGCTCATTCTGATACATGCATCAAACCTCTTGCGGCTATGTTGATCCCAGAGTTTCTCTTGGCCTGCTTCATACCATGAGCGTTGTTCCATGCATCTGCCGGGTTCCTTCTTTCTAGTTCCTTGAACTCTTCCCGGATGACGTGAATGGTTCGGGTCCTATAAAATGTGCCGATGCTCCTTTGCTAGCCAGGGAGTCGGCCATTTCATTGCCTTCTATCCCTGTTTGGCCAGGTATCCAACAGGGTCTTACTCTGTTACTCCTACTTAGCTTCTTAAGCTCCTGTAGACATTCCCACACGAGCCTGGATTTGATGATATAGGAGTCAAGTGCCAATTTAGCGGCACGACATCTTCGTCTTCTTTGTTTGGCGCTACAGTCCGGGGTGGACCCGGGGCCTCAACCAACAAGCCTCTCTAGCCAGCACGATCTTTCGCCAGCTGCCTCCAGTTGTGCACACCAAGTTGGTTGAGATCCTTCTTCACTTGTGTGCGCCATCTCGTTCTAGGACGCCCTCTGTTGCGTTGTCCCAATGGCTCGGAATCGAAGACTCTTCGGGCCGGACCTGTGGTGTCAATCCGCTCTACGTGACCTAGCCATCTTAAGCGTTGGATCCGAAGACGCTTAACTAGGTGCATGCCGCTGTACAGCCCGTACAGTTTGTGGTTGAATCTCCTCCTCCAGATGCCATCAATACAAACAGGACCTTTTCTCTCAAAACGACCAAGAGCTTCTTCATCCGCTTTCAATAGCGTTCATGTCTAGCGGCACAACTGTTCGACATTATTTGCTATGTCACAGTTGGTATGGTTCCTGTCTACACTTCTGCTTGAAAGATACTGGTGCATTTGCCCATGGGTTCGTAGTACTTTGTCCGGGGTCCAAATACTCCTGCCGCTGTTCCTTCAACGGTTATTGATCCATCCATATACTATTTTACTGTATTGCTGGCGAGAGGCATTCCACTTTTGCTCTTGGTACTAATGTTGTCTTCGGCTTGTTTGCCGCTAGGCCGAAGTAAAACTTTGCAGCTACCGCCAAAGTTATAGCTGTCCATTGTGATGTAAGCAAAGGTGTTTAGGCTGTGTGTCCTTTCTCGTGGAAAGCATGTACTTCATTTTATGACCGGAACATTCTGCCTGATTGCGTTATTTGGTTCCTCATCGTCGTAGATCCCATACGAACGGCAAGCGTCGCTTAATCGTCCCTCGATCATTTCGATGGACATGGGAATAAACTAATTACTTGATCCAAAGATCCTTGATTTGAGAAGGAGAGAATCCAGTAGTCACGGGTGCAACACAGTTTAGTAGCTCGGTAAATTTTAAATAATGTCGTCTGTGGTCTTACTTAGAAGTTCGGTTTTCTTTTATTTTATCGGGCGTCACTTGTTTGTGGCTTGTGTGCCTAGGCATGCAATTTAGGAAAGCCCTAAAGGACGAATCCTAAAGACGTTATTTCGCATTGCCTAGGTGCTACTAAGTTCACGTCTCAGTTGGGCCCCTTCGTGGTGCTATAAGGCCGTCCACTTGCTCCACAATGTCGTTGGTGTGCGTACACAATGTCCATCCGGGGTAGACCAAAATAAGTTGCTGGTCATAGAACCCCCTGACGGTTGGACCAATGGTTCTGCTTGATCAAAATCCGATTCAAGCTGACCTCGTGAATAACAACACACGTGCATTCCGAAAATTTCAGTGCGGAGCGATGTTTGGTCGAAATGGGACTTCGTCACCAGCAATTGATGTTTTTTTTTTGCCGAAATTTGGGTCAATTCCCATCATTGAGTACCCGACGTTATTAATGATCGCTTACCTTGATTTCTTGGATCAGTTGAATTTTATACGTGTACAGACCACGTCGAGGACGCGCAAAGACGTCAGCTTTTGCCAAGCTTGCTCCAAATCACATGCGTTATATTCCCCTGAAAACATCGTGGAAACATCGTCTGTTGCTTGTTTTGCGAATAAGTTGCAACGCTTGGGAGATTTATTGAGTGCGTTGGCCATTTTGGGAGATGCTTGAGGCTAACGCACTCTGACCAGCCTCAAGTTCCACAAGTGCATCAAGCCGTGACACGAGGGTACCATTCAAGTGACTGGCGAAGTCTGTAAACAAAGTAGCATGACAGTGAGTATGTGCCCCGAGAGGGAGCATGCACAGAAGTTGTGGAAATTGCTTGTGAGTGTGGTGATGCGTGCCTGTCACGATTTCGCAAGAGAGTACCTGAATTGGCATCGTCCATGGCAGAGGTTCAAGGCAGGCGGCAACCAGATCGAGTGAGCTATATTCTGGGGTCGGTGAAAGTCAGTAGCAACAAAGCTCTTGATTGCAATGATGGGTGCGCCTGGCCATCGGTCTCCAAATACGGAATCCTGATTTGCCGCAGAAGCTACTTACCAGGAAGTGGAATGGTGGGCCGAATGTGACAGGCATTAAAAATGGAAAATATGCCGAAGATTTGTCAGATTTGACATGCTTTCGACTTCTGTTTTGATTGTTCTACTAATTTACTGATATCGTCGCTTTGATCGAACAAATTGGGAGCGTCGCCTACTAAAAGACAAGAAAGGTTGACACGAGGAAGGTCGGCACAAAATTCAAAATTCAACCAGGACGAGCACCCTGAGACCGTCCTTTCAATCGAACTTCTGTAAAAATCGCCACATTCTTGGAAACTTTGACTCTCAGAATGCCCATGCCCATGCCTCAAGGTTACAACGAGCCCTTAGAGGATGTCCCAATCACTTCAAGTTCACCGTAGCTCCCTGCATAATTGAAAGCAACTCCGCTTGAATATTCAATCCGACATTCGAATGCGCAAACAAGTCAGCCTACAATCGTCACACAATCGAAGAAAAATCCCCCACACAGCCTGACAGTTCAATCCTTTAAGTTTCCATCACGCGAGCAAGCAGACAACAATGTCCCCGCCGCGTGGCCATGCAGTTGTCCCCCGTCCGGTTATCACATCATAAATACACGCTCCACTAACCCAGAGACGATTTATCGAAATTTGTCTTCTGCTCCGTTCCCCCGCGGCTGTGCCCCCTGTCGCCCTCGTCGATATGCGATGACATAACAAACACAAATACATTCGTGACACAACATTCAATCCTGCTTACATAAGAGGGCCAACGGACGGGCGAACAAACGAACGATGGACCTAATTTCAGGACATGCTAGCACCGCACCGTCCACTGGACATCCACCCCAGTCTGCAATAACATGAAAAATACACACAATACACACACACAGACATTGTCCACACTGAATGGAAAAGGACAACGTGTCCCTGGCTGTCTAGCGGAGCGTTTATGGTTTTACGCAGTTGAATGCGCCGGTGGAACGTTAAAAATTGGTCTTTCCATGGGCCAGTGTGTTCGGTTCGGTGTCGTCGTCGTCTTGCCACAAACGTTTGTGTGCTGGCAAGGATATTGGGTATTTAAGTGTGAGCGGGTGTGTGTGTGTGTGCACATGTGTGCTGTGCTGTTCGTTCTTGTCGAAGGTATCCGATGGAAGACTGAACAAAAGGACAATAAATAACAATCTGAGGTGGGCGGGTGCGGGACGAGCCGTTTCGGAGGTTTATTGTTGAGTTTTCACACTTTGATTGTTTGTCCAGAGCGCTTAGGTGTCGATTGTGCTCAGGGGTTGTTCGCTTTATTGAATTTTGAGTCGTTGAAGGTTTTTTTTTCCTTTCCTCTCTCTCTCTCTTTTCATTTCATTGTCGATGGTCGCAAAGGATGTGGGTCACACTAGTGATTTTCGATTAATTACTATCGCGGCCGGTGTGTTTTGCTGGATGATTGTGCGATTTTAAGGAGGATTAAGATTCTTTGACGCTTGCTGAGCGGTACCCTGGGCAAAGGTTGCGCCCGTGAAAGTGAACGGCGATCGATTGAGCGATGCGATTGAAGGAAATCGAAATCGATCTAGACTTGTTGTGGAACCGGTGCTTGTTGTGGAACCCTTCAAATTTACAAAAATTACGTATACGCCACAGATGCCTTGGACATAGTTATTGTCTCTATTTGCTTTTGTGGAAGAGTGCTAGGGAATGAGACGACTGAAGATTGCTTCCAAAAACGTCGCCGAAGCCGCTTGGATGTCATTTAACTTCTGCAAGGGAACCATAAGCGTATACACAAGCCGTACCTTAGACATAGACTTTGGATCAGGAGGTTGCCAGCGAAGGAGTACTCTTAGAGAAAAACTCAGAAAGAATACCCATCGCGACCAGTAATTTTACGAAGAAATTAGCCGAATGGCCAAAAATACGATGAATGGCAAGCACCACACGCCAGTGCTCCAACATGATCTGGTACAGCACTTCAACCTGGATCACTTGGACCACGACTCTAAACTACCGCTCCCCCCCCCCCCCCCCCCCTTCTCTCTCTCTCTCTCTCTCTGTCTCAACAGGACATTTATAGATCCCCTGGTTGGTGTCATTACAGGAAACTACCTCCTGGCAGGAGACTAAGGCTAAGCGTCATCGCTAACGACTTCGGCGCTGAGGCTAACACTGCTCATCTCTAATGTCTTCAACGGTTACAGAGTCTATTGCGGTCCGAACTCACCATCGGTCACTCAACATTCTTAACGAATACAACTTCCTTCCAAAACAACACCGATCGTCTTCCACTCCAAGCTATCTTCGAGAAGAAATTGTCCACCACCGTCCCTCCCAGATTGGACTGGATCTGGTCTGTCAATCAGACGCTGGATGATGCCCTGCATATCGAAGATGGACGAAGCGGTGAGTGTAGGTGTCTATTACAAAGACACTCAATGTTACTGTCTCCTTAAAGCTCCTTGATCACATTTTAAGTAGAAACTATTGCGATAAAAGTTTCCATGTCGGATACCAGGCTCGGACAGTCAGGCCGCAATGAAGTCCTTGGAGAATGTCATGTTCTTAAACTTAAAATCATCCCTTAATTGCAGGCTGTCTGAGCAATTCAATATACACCTCATGTGGGTCAATGAAGTGGCTTGGTGTAGTACAACCTCTTCCCACTTTGCCTATCACGTCCATTGTGCTGTCACGTTCGGCTTTGTGTCCAAAATTTTACCCTTTGACCTGTAGTTCTTCCCTCTTGGGATTTTGTATTCCTCCTTTGTGGGCCATGTGTGATTCTTCTGACCTTTTTTAAAGCCATTTGGAGGCTTTAAGAAATTGTAGTAAGTCCTTGGGATCAATGGTGCTCAGAAGTAGTACTCGCCTAGTAGTCGTCTTCTTGTTTCCGCAAGTGCAGGACATGCTCCGAGGTTGTGTAGTATTGTTTCCTCTTCTTCTTCATCCATGCAGCTCCTGCAGAAGTCGTTATAAGGTGAGCCAAGTCTTCTGGAATGGCTGCCTATAAGACAGTGGCCAGTAAGCACCCCTATCACTCCACTGATATCCTTCCTGCCTACCTTTAGGAGGTAGTCAGTCCTTAATTGATTTAGTACAGGCCAGATCGCTTTCGATATCCTGCAAGTGTCCAGTTCAGATCATTTGCGGCTTGTATCGTTTATTGTTTTCAGTGGGTGTTGGGGTGTCGCCTCATCTGCTGCCATTGGCACACCCGCCCACTTTCTTGCTAGTTCATCAACTCTTTCATTGCCGGGAATACCCTTATGCCCGGGGACACAGCTTAGGGTGAGATTGCATCTGGCCACTATTGGCCTTACTATAGCACTGTAGAGCCAATGTGTAATCTTTGGTTTAATTCCATGTGTATAGTGCAATCGATGCTTTCCACTTCTCAATAACACCTAGGTATTTGTCATGATCAGTGAAAGTCAGTTCTATCCCTTTTAGCTTCGGCTAGCTAGCGATTTTATATCTTCTCGTGAACAGCACGAGTTCCGTCTTTGATGGGAATCCGACTTAGTCTGTCCATTTCGTCATGACTTTGAGGGATGCCTCCATCACGTCCCTGATAGTGTTTGGGAAATATCTGCAATAAAACTCTTGGAAAAAGGTGGGGCCTAAGACCAGACTTAACTCGATGGATGTGCACAGCCGTGGTTCGTCCTGTCATCTGCCTATCATCATATATCATCATTTATGGATCACTGGTTTGATGGCCGGCCCTTAGGAGAAAAAAAAAACGTAATATTGTGAAGCTCAACAAAATAGCGTCGCATAGTACGATCAGACTCATCAGAGATCGCATGTGAACCACATGACCACAACTGCATCCTGTATTCGATACCAAGAGAATTCCTACAGCTACGGAGTCAACAAGCGCTTAGCAAGCGTTTAGGCCTCATCCCGCATGTGAGTGCATACACAGACGAGTCAAAGATGAAGTGCAGAGTCGGTGTGGGTACTTACTCTCCACACTCCACAGCATATCCACGGTCTACAGACTCCCAAATTAAGCCAGCATTCAGTATCAGGAACCTTCATAGCCTCGAAATGGCAGCAAAAGCTCTAAATTACCATGATGTAGGTTGAAGGGCATACAAATGTTTTTGTTAACGAAAAAACCGATGAACTGGCCAAAGAAGGAGCTGCTCTTCATGGCGAGGTATCCAGACTGAACATTAAAGCATTGAATTTGCTTGATTTTGTTCCTGAACGCCACACGATGGCTATAAATGCACATGAACATTCAACTTTCAAAGACCCTGTGGTTTCAAAATGGCAGTCAGTGCTAATTGGGTGGTCTAGGAACCACCGCCTCCCACACACACACACGCATACACACAACAAGCTCTATTTCTGCGGAAAAGATGTTAGAAACCTCATCGAAATTTTACCAAATGGATGTTTTAGAGAACATTGTCAAGCATATGAACTCAATACTTTTCGAAAATAAACCGTGGACCTTCCAACAAGACTCCGATCCCGCTTATAAGGCAAGACGTGACACAAACTTGACGCTCTGCCCCTTCAGCTGCTAAGCCTACTTAGTGCTTTATATTATGTAGGAAACATTTATTCCCACTTTACCGGCATACAACGCTACTTCACTTCAAAGAAGAATCTGCTGAAATTGTCAATAAATGTTATGCTACTCATTCCAGGCGATCGTTACCGTCACTGGCGAGCACTATCGGACGGTCATCTCTTACTTATTTATCAGGCACGCCATCAGCCCCATGGGCAGTCTAAGTCTGAACAAGACGGTCATCGCTAGTGTAAGCCTAACAATCCAGAATATTGCTTGAGAACACTCCAGAATAAAATGTGAACTCCCGTGTGATTTCCACAAAAGTCCAATTAAAAGAGTGCCGATGATCTAAACGCTATTTCCAAATCCAATCAAGTCACAAATATCCTCACGAAAACACGAAATTCCAGGTTCCACTCGACAGTCCCTAAAACCACCCATAAATCGCGCACCAACTTTTAACTCGGCCACCAATGGGTGACTGAGGGAGCCTGCAAAACCTCGTCACCAATTTGTGAGCTACCATGTTCGACGCCATGCAACAAATAAGAACCGACATCAGCATGCTAACATGCATCCATCTCAATTCCAGCCGCACACCGAGCGCCCGAGAGTTCACAATTAATTTGTCTTCCAGCAGCCACACCCGCTGCTGCTCCAGATCATTTTCAATCTGTTCGAATCCGAATCTATTAACACGGATTCCCTTAATCACTTCGGCGCAATCCAATAAACGTCAGCAAACCGACCGAAAACAGATCCATTACTGAAAAATTATCATCCATTAGCTGGGAGACAAGGTGCATACCTGAAGCCAAATGAACTGCCAAGGAACATGTTGTGAGACGGCTTTCAAATCGCTCTCCCCCCGACCATGCCGCATCCGACCATGCGAGCGATCAATTCGGGTTGACACCCGGAGATTGATGGGCTTCGTTTTCGGGGGCCAGACAATCGACTGTGGACTGGGAACTCGTAAAAATTAATCAACAGGTGCCACATTTTGGCTCCGCATTGGGGACTTCGGGTCGCTATTTTCGAGTGCGAGTGGCGGAGTGGGTGGAATGGGTGATGGAGTGGAGCAGATGCAGTCCGAGGGGCCGTAAATCAATTGACGGCACAATTAGACAGACTGCTCGGTGGACTGCCCGCTTTTATGTGGAGTCAATGACGTGCGGTTGACGACCCGTCATAACTCTGAGATGGTGCCTCTCTTCCGGGTAGCCCTCCGGATCCAATCGAGTTTAACGTCCACTTCGCGGCTTACGTTCCGGCAATCGGGGTGACTTCGGGGGGCCGTGGGGGACTTGTGGGACTTGTGGGACTTGTGGGGCCCCCGTTACGACTTCGACTGTTAACCCAGTTCGGCAGCAGAGGCGACATTTATTTGACAGCAATTGCGCGCTCGAAATTAAGGTGCACACACAATAAACACGCGGCCAATTCTTTGCGATGTTTTTCTGTTGTTTCTTTTTTTTCTTCTTGGTTTTTTTTTTTTGACTCCCTTTGCGGCAAGGCGCACCGTCACGAGGGAGCATTTTGTGATCCAATTTCTGGTGGCGATAAATTATTTATTGGCGGCAGTTAAATATTAAATTTTATGACGGCCTCTTGTGCCGAGTTTACAGGGAAATTCGCCCAATCAAACATGTTCGGGGCCAATTGTGGCGCTCGAATGTGCTGACATATAAAATTGACAGTATGTCGTCGTTGATGTTATCGTTGGCTTGGCAAAGCAGCTCGCATATTCTTTTTTCGCCTCTTTTCTTCGTTTTTGTGGACGAAATTGAGTTATTAAGGTTTTTTTTTGGTATTCAAATGTGCGAGACCGTTGCCGGATATAGCCTCCGCCCGGCTTGGGGGAGTGCGCTGCCGCTGGCAATATGTGGGCTTTTGAAAAACAGAAATATACCCGGTGACAACGATATCGTAAAAAGTGGCAAGTATTTCGGCGAGCGAGCGGTATAAATAGGAACCAGTGCGTGGATGAATATTATCTTGAACCAGTCCTGCCGTGTGGTACTGCTGGTGGTGCTGATGGTGGAGCCTCAAACGGGCGCTCGACTGCAAATGGGACTGAGTAAGTGCCTCCTCGTGGCAGGTGTGATATTTTAACGTTTTAAATTTGACCCGGCAGGCAATGGCAATGACTTTAAGTCTTTAAATTTAGGCGCTTAGTGTGGCTGTTTAGGATGAGAGGGTGATCATTTATGAAGTAACACGTTGGGGTGGAGAATTTGCGAGCAATCGACTATGGGACTCTTCTTGAAATTGCAACAATTGACAGCTAAGACGTTGTTAAGCATTGGGGGTGAGTTTTGGTCATTCTGAGGAGGTTGGATTAAAGTTAGTTCAACCGGTAGACTGGTGATCGATATACAGTCGAAACCACCATGTGACGCCACAAGAAGGAAATCAGTACTAGCCTATTGGTTGAGTGACACGGGAAATACACGTGAGATGGGGTTTCTGGCGCAATGAAGGGCGGGCTCAAAATACACCTTTTTTTATGCGAATTGGCCTAGGTTAGGATGAAGTGACTGACTGCTGGTAGCAGCAGTCACACTTAGGCCAGAGTACGCGCCGTTGTGTTACCACGCGGATCTGAAATCCTATTCCGCAAACCTTTGATGAACCACACGAGTTGACTGATACTAATTCTACTTGGACCTGTCAAGATATTGAAATATTAGGCGGCTACGTGACGTTTTCTACGGAATTTGTTATAGCTTGGCCTAATCTGGAGGCATGCGTATCAATGGCACAATGCCTGGTTATGACGCCGATAATGGATCTGAGGTTGTGTCCACTCAAACTGATCAAGCTACGCGAGTGTTTTGGATGGCCAGTGCAGGCAATTAGTGGCAGTAGACCATCCATGATTTATGTGAGTAAGTGTTTCAAGCTATAGTAAAGGGCGGTTAAATTTTAAGGGCCGATGTTGATTTTGAATAAAACACAAATTATTTAGGAAATTATTGACACTTCTTTTTATTATGATAATATTGATATGGTTCAATTATGTATGGAACAAAATATCGGCCAAATGGCAGCCGCGACCTCGGCGGCACACCTCCATCCGATGGTCCAAATTTTCGATGACGCTGAAGCATAATTGAGGTTCTATGCCGTTAATGTGCCGACTTATCTCATCCTTTAGCTCTTGAGTTGTTGCTGGCTTATCGACGTACACCTCTCCAAATCCAACGGTGTCAAATCACATGATCTTGGCGGCCAATTGACATCGCCACCACGTGAGATAACACGACCATTGAATTTGTCGCGCAAAAGAGCCATTGTTTCGTTAGCTGTGTGGCAAGTGGCACCGTCCTGTTGAAACCACATATCGTCCACATTCATATCTTCCAATTCGGGCCATAAGAAGTTCGTTATCATTTCACGATAGCCAACACCATTCACAGTAAATGCCTGACCGGCCTCATTTTGGAAAAAATACGGCCCGATGATGCCGCCAGCCCATAAACCGCACCAAACAGTCACTCTTTGTGGGTGCATTGGTTTTTCGACAACCACTCTTGGATTATCATTCGCCCAAATGCGGCAATTCTGCTTATTGACGAATGCACTGAGGTGAAAATGTGCCTCATCACTGAAGATGATTTTCTTCGAAAATTGATCATCCACTCTTGCCATTTCTTGCCACCATTCTGACCATTGACGACGCTTGAAATGGTCAAGAGGCTTTAGTTCTTGAGTCAATTGCACCTTGTAAGCGTGTAAATGCAAGTCTTTATGCATACTGTTCATCAACGACAAGCGTGAGAGGTACAATTGTTGGGCACGATGCCGAGTTGAGGTGGACGGCTCTTCAGCCACACTATCGCTAACAGCAGCAATATTTTCTGCAGTACGAGCTGTACGAGCATGCACTGGCGTCTTCACATCTCCTACAGACCCGGTTTGCTCAATTTTTTGCACGATTTTTCCGATTGTCCAAATGTGCGGACTATTAAATTGACCGAAAAAATCACGAAGTGCACGATATGCATTTTGATTTGAACGCCCATTTTCATAATAAGCCTGAATGACTTTAACGCGTTGCTCGATTGTGTATCTTTCCATGGTTCAAATTGAGTTAGTCTGAAATTGAGAAATGTCAAATGAAATGCAGAAAAAAAACTTGACGGTTAGGTGTGGTTCACATTCAACATCGGCCCTTAAAATTTAACCACCCTTTAGATCCTTTGCAGTAACGATAGGCATGGATGGTATGTCTCCACCTGGAAAGAGTACCGAACTAGTACCCGTACCCGCAACGTCACAGCGTCCCGGCACCTACATAAGTTGGATGCTAAAATACCATCTAGTTGCGAGATAGACGGCAAATTCAGGGAAGTCTTTGACTTAAAAACACCAGCGATTGGTTGAAGAAGGTGGAAGGTTAGCCAAAGAAGAAGTAGTGGAAGAAGAAGTGTGATCCATGGAAATCACGAATTTCGTTTCACGTTACATACGATCTATATGTGCAAAAAGACTTTAGACCAAGACTTTCAAAAATTCATTCAAAATATAGCCAAAAGAAGGCGGAAGGCCTTTGTTAACCGCATTTGTTCGATAAGTAAAGTTACGGCCGTTTGGTTCATGGGGTGATCCCCAGATGATGCTGTTTAAATTGGCGTCAAGACAAGGACCAGAGTACGGAGGCTTGTGCTCGTGCTAGTATTCTCTGTCGACAAGAGGTAAAGTGTTATACCGACACCAAACGGCGTTTTACTCTCTGAGCGTCGTCAGTGATCCGAGAGAGTTGGAGTCGTGGAATTGTCGTGTCAGGAATTGAATCGAGATCCAGCTCAGATGTGGACGCGGATACCCACTAAGCTATGGCGGCGAAACATTTTTCGTAATGAGGCTATTTTTTCGAATTGAGAGTGGAGACACCGTTATCGTCATTGAATTCAGCTGTTATCTCATGATCAGATGTAAAGCGACTTTCTATGGCCAGAGGTTGACAACACCGATAGGACTGCCCTACATGCCAATGAAACGCTCAATTTTATGAGTGACTGAATTTGGCGACTGGGCCAACTCACGGCGAGCACTCATCAAGGATGAAGGCCACCGCGATTATTCGACTTGACACCACTTGATCATTTCCTCTGGGACTGCGCCAAGTCAAGTGTTCGCTAACCAGGCAACCACTTTGGCCTAGCTCGAGGTCAATATTCGAGACGCTATCGACGCCTATAAGGCCGGACTTATTGCACCGAGTCATCAAAAATTGGTCCGACCTGTTGAAGCAATGAGCCATGCATGATGGCAGCCAAGTGCGAAAATCCACAAAATATAATGTTGAGACATCTGTGCTCTTATTCATGACTCCATGACATTCGATTCAGTTCTCCGATATGATTGCCTGCCGATTGAAACTATGTTTCCGACTCCTCCACCGATCTGAAGACATTTCCTAGGGCTCCACCTTAGAACAGTCCTGTCTTAAGAGTTACCCACACTCAAAATTGCCCAACATCTCGAGTCAGCCCAATCAAGTGCCAATTCATCCCCAAAATGAAGTCACATTTCGATCGGAACCTATATTCAGCGTCAAGGTCGAATTATTCCTCCCAAGTCTGAGCACGTTTTAATCCCCTTCCACGCGTAGGGAGGCCTCGCTCTCACTTCCGAGAAGGTAGATGTGATTCTGTCACAACGGACAAGGATCAGACATCACATTGAAGGCACACACAAGGGCATCCTTCATAACACCGAATTGCCCCTCTTATCAGCGGACAACCTATTTATACCACTCAGTCTAATGCTACAGCTGCCATGGGGAACGCATTTCAACCCTTGACGAAACAAATTAATCCTCCATCGTTCCGTTCCGTCAAAGAGCAGTGAATGTGCGCCATCCTCGAATCCTTCATTCGTGGGAATCGCAAAAAAAAATGAATTAAGACATCATTTTGTTTCCCCGCCCTCCCTCGCCCCAAAAACAACCCATTTCGTATCTGTAAGCAATCGTGTAATGTTCTGTCTAACGTAATTTACACTTAGTCCCTTAAACTGAGACCCTCCACGGATCCTTTCGAGTCTCAAGTCACAAGCAAAAACTGCGAAAAAAAAAGAAGTTCAAGTAAACAACGGAAAAAGATTTAAAGTACAAACCTGAGAGCCAACCCTTGTCAGTAGTCCTAATGTCCTGCGATTGCGTCCGCAGCCGGCGTCGTGTCCCACCCCAACCAGGAAGCAATTAGGAAGGTAACAAAAGGAAAAGAAGCTTCATTAAACTCCCATGACACAAATAAGGTCTCACTAATTGTGATTATACGCCAGGACACCGGCGCGGCGCGAACGTAACGACGACGAACGGAAGGATGCCAACAAGGATCTCTCCTACTGCCAGACACCGTCCTCTCACTTTCTTTGCAACGGTCTCTTTTTTTCTGTGTGTGTTCTCCCGTGTTTCGTGTATTTGATGTACTTCTGTGATTTGGGTCAAGACGCTGCCATGCAACACATGTATTTGTGGGAGGGGGCGTTGTCCGCCCTTTTGCGACAAAAGACGTCCGGCTTTGCACTCGTTGTTGTCTAAAGAAGAAGTTTGGCAATGTTTGAATTGCTGAACATCATCGAACTGCAAGTGGTGCTGCAGGGGTCCCCCCTTTTAATGGGTCTGCTGGTGGCAGCTTACACGTATCTGACCCGGGAGATGGGGCTGCATTGGTGCCACGACCAGATTCGCTTTTATTATTCATGCCATCCATCTGGAGCGAGGCCGACTCGTGCCCCATAAATTCCTGTAAGCTGCAGCAGAATCATATCTAGACCGTCTAGACCGAAACGTAAACACATTAAGGATTCATCAAAGGACTCCGTTGTAAGGAGGTTTATGCCGATATGTCGCAACTTGTAACTGTAAATAGAATCGACGCGCTGAGGCTGCTTGATGCGATGGTCGTTCGGTTTGTATTCAGCGACACGATAAAATATTTGATAGCACGAGCCGGCGGCGATTGGAATTGTGAAGGTCGTTGTTCATCTCTGTTGCCATTGGACAATAGTTATGAACTCTCTGTGAACCTTTCGCTCGTAATTCTTATTCTTTTCCGTGGAATTGGCTTTGAATTCGACGAGGAGGTGGTCAGAGAAGCCTGATGTTTCAAGGATAAGCAGAATTTTCGCCCATTCTCAGAAACATCAGACCGTCTCGCCAACTGACGTCTTTAAATAAATGTGCTTTGTGTCTCCATTCCCAGCCAATCATCGTCCAACGCAGACGAAGGAAACTTCTTCCGGCTCAACTGATGTGTCATCAGAATCTCGAACGAATCCTTCCTTGTTCCATTTCCGAATTCGTGCCAAGTTTCATTTATCCTTCAAAATCCCTGTGCTCCTAAATGCCTACCTCTCATCAGCACATCAGCATCCCATCTCCCTGAATTCACCCCCTTCAACCCCCTTAACGGCGCTCACCGAAAATAGGCCAAGGCAACACGACTTCGAATCGATACAGCTCCTGGCAGGAGTCAAACTTTCAATGGCATCTTTCAAGTGTTTATTGGCTTAGTCCGGATAGAATGGTTTCACAAAAGCCACCCCGTCCTCCCCCCAGCAGCATACCTTGGCGAGGGAAAACTTCATCAAAACGCATCGCTTCATGTAAATTCTCACCAAATGATGAAGACAAATCGCCTATCCGCCGGTGCGTTGGGGAAAAACTTCGATATGCCATCGGCATATTCTCGTTCGAAGATATTCTCGCTGGCAGCAATGAAACGTGATTGGAAATTTTGAACACACGTGCCCCCGTCCGCTAGGAGTAACCAACCATCAGGCGGAGTGCGATGATAAGACGTTGCTCGTTACACGTTACACACACACACAATGGGAGGGGATCCAGGTGTGCCGGTCGAGATGGGGAGACGGGGCGGCAAATTGGCAGGAAAATTGCGAGGATCCCATATGCAAAAACGAGCGGAAGTACACTAAGTTTCCTCTGGCGAATGGGTGAATGGGACCTGTCCCTTTTTTTTTTGTCTTTCGTGTCGTTACGTAATCCTAGGACTGGGGGAGGACACAGGGGGCCAAGGTGTGGCTCTGTTGTCGTCGAGGGGGCGAGGAGTTATTGACCGAAGTCGACATATGAATTCGTAAGAAGTTTCCAAGGGAAAACTGAAGTTTTCGGTTTTGTTGTCTCAGCCATGGGTTGCCATATGTGACATGGTTTTGGGGGACGTGCTTTGGTGTTGAGCCACGACCATGATTGTTTAAAAGAGAACGGAACGTGCTAATCGAAGTTAATTGTTGGTCCTTCGTGCCGAATGTTGTAGGCGATGGTATTCTTAAAGAGGTCACAATGGGTTGAAGGCTGGAAGGAGCCAACGGGCAGATGAGATTTAAAGGACATTATGACACCATTCGGCATCCTAGCACGTACGAATTTTGTATACTACTCGTTATCCAACCGCCTGCCCTTAAAGTGAAAGTAGGTTAGTCAGATATCTGGGTCAGTCAAAAATGCAGTTAATTAAACGACGTGATATGAATAAGTCGGTCTAGTTTCAGTTAAGTCTCACTCAAGTCTCAGTCAAGTCTCAGTCAAGCCTCAGTCAAGTCTCAGTCAAGGCTCAGTCAAGTCTCAGTCATGTCTCAGTCAAGTTTCAGTCAAGTCCCAGTCAAGTCTCAGTCATGTCTCAGTCAAGTCTCAGTGAAGTCTCAGTCAAGTCTCAGTCAAATCCTTGTCAAGTCTCTGTCAAGTCTCAGTCAAGTCTCAGTCAAGTTTCACTCAAGTCTCAGTCAAGCCTCAGTCAGGTCTGAGTCAAGTCTCAGTCAAGTCTCAGTCAAGTCTCAGTCAAGTCCCAGTCAGGTCTGAGTCAAGTCTCAGTCAAGTCTCAGTCAAGTCTCAGTCAAGTCCCAGTCAAGTCTTAGTCAAGTCCCAGTCAGGTCTGAGTCAAGTCTCAGTCAAGTCTCAGTCAAGGCTCAGTCAAGTCTCAGTCAAGCCTCAGTCAAGTCTCAGTCAAGTCCCAGTCATGTCTCAGTCAAGTCTCAGTGAAGTCTCAGTCAAGTCTCAGTCAAGGCCCAGTCAAGTTTCACTCAAGTCTCAGTCAAGCCTCAGTCAAGTCTCAGTCAAGTCTCAGTCAAGTCTCAGTCAAGGCTCAGTCAAGTCTCAGTCATGTCTCAGTCAAGTTTCAGTCAAGTCCCAGTCAAGTCTCAGTCATGTCTCAGTCAAGTCTCAGTGAAGTCTCAGTCAAGTCTCAGTCAAATCCTTGTCAAGTCTCTGTCAAGTCTCAGTCAAGTCTCAGTCAAGTTTCACTCAAGTCTCAGTCAAGCCTCAGTCAGGTCTGAGTCAAGTCTCAGTCAAGTCTCAGTCAAGTCTCAGTCAAGTCCCAGTCAGGTCTGAGTCAAGTCTCAGTCAAGTCTCAGTCAAGTCTCAGTCAAGTCCCAGTCAAGTCTTAGTCAAGTCCCAGTCAGGTCTGAGTCAAGTCTCAGTCAAGTCTCAGTCAAGGCTCAGTCAAGTCTCAGTCAAGTTTCAGTCAAGTCTCAGTCAAGTCTCAGTCATGTCTCTGTCAAGTCTCAGTCAAGTCTAAGTCAAGTCTCAGTCAAGTCTCTGTCAAGGCCCAGTCAAGTCTCAGTCAAGTCCCAGTCAAGTCTGAGTCAAGTCTCAGTCAAGTCTCAGTCAAGTCTTCTTCAAGTCTCAGTCAAGTCTCAGTCAAGTCCCAGTCAAGTCTTAGTCAAGTCCTAGTCAAGTCTCAGTCAAGTCTCAGTCAAGTCCCAGTCAAGTCTCAGTCAAGTCCCAGTCAAGTCTGAGTCAAGTCTCAGTCAAGTCTCAGTCAAGTCTTCTTCAAGCCTCAGTCAAGTCTCAGTCAAGTCCCAGTCAAGTCTTAGTCAAGTCCTAGTCAAGTCTCAGTCAAGTCCCAGTCAAGTCTGAGTCAAGTCTCAGTCAAGTCTCAGTCAAGTCTTCTTCAAGTCTCAGTCAAGTCTCAGTCAAGTCCCAGTCAAGTCTTAGTCAAGTCCTAGTCAAGTCTCAGTCAAGTCTCAGTCAAGTCCCAGGCAAGTCTCAGTCAAGTCTGAGTCAAGTCTCAGTCAAGTCTCAGTCAAGTCTCAGTCAAGTCTCAGTCAAGTCCCAGTCAAGTCTCAGTCAAGTCCCAGTCAAGTCTCAGTCAAGTCTCAGTCAAGTCTCAGTCAAGTCTCAGTCAAGTCTCAGTCAAGTCTCATTCAAGTCTCAGTCAAGTCTCAGTCAAGTCTCAGTCAAGTCTCTGTCAAGTCTCAGTCAAGTCTCAGTCAAGTCTCAGTCAAGTCTCAGTCAAGTCTCAGTCAAGTCTCAGTCAAGTCTCAGTCAAGTCTCAGTCAAGTCTCAGTCAAGTCTCAGTCAAGTCTCAGTCAAGGCCCAGTCAAGTCTCAGTCAAGTTTCAGTCAAGTCTCAGTCAAGTCTCAGTCAAGGCCCAGTCAAGTCTGAGTCAAGTCTCAGTCAAGTCTCAGTCAAGTCTCAGTCAAGTCTCAGTCAAGTCTCAGTCAAGCCTCAGTCAAGTCTCAGTCATGTCTCAGTCAAGTCTCAGTCAAGTCTCAGTCAAGGCCCAGTCAAGTCTCAGTCAAGTCTCAGTCAAGTCTCAGTCAAGTCTCAGTCAAGTCTCAGTCAAGTCTCAGTCAAGTCTCAGTCAAGTCTCAGTCAAGTCTCAGTCAAGTCTCAGTCATGTCTCAGTCAAACCCTTGTCAAGTCTCAGTCATGTCTCAGTCAAGTCACCGTCAAGTCTGAGTCAAGTCTCAGTCAAGTCTCAGTCATGTCTCTGTCAAGTCTCAGTCAAGTCTCAGTGAAGTCCCAGTCAAGTCTAAGTCAAGTCTTAGTCAAGTCTCAGTTAAGTCTCAGTCAAGTCATCAAATCGATGGCACCTCCACCCTTCATCACGCAGTGTGCCCCTCAAAATCACACCAGTCCCCAGTTCCACCTCCATTCCGTCATGTGTCCTTTGCATTAACAAGGACGTCCATCACGCCAAAGAGTCACCATCCCTTTGTCTCCTGTCACCGTGTCCACGAGTCAAGTAAGCAAATTCGAAGCATTTTTCCTGACTTGTCACGATGACAAATGCTTCGAAATACTTCCCAGCGACTGCTGCGACATACCTTTCGCGGAGCGCTAGGCACAGTGCACGGTTGACACAACTTGACGTTGGAATTCCGCGGAACTCAGCCGAAACCCATTCATCTACGCCGCCATTCCCAATTAGAGACGCTTCTCATTCATTCGTTCCGCAATCGAAGGTCGGATTGACGGCGGCAGGAGCCGGATGAGGGCGCCTTCAGGACACGCTGCGATATCCGTGATTCGTTGGTATGATTTTCTCCGAACCGAGGCAGGAAGCTTGCGTGATCCCTAATTGTTTACCTTCTCGATGATTCTTTTGTTTATTTTCAGCGAACACAATGGCATTTGAGAAGTTTTTTTTAGTGTCGGCTGACGTCGTCGGCCTGGCCAAGTGAAATCGGAAACAAATTACCCCCGATGGGCTGCACGTCGCGTGTCGCTGAAAGTTGCCACGGAGTTGCTGTGTCGCTCCATATCCTGTTCTTGTTTTTTGGGGTAAATTACTCGTTCGATCGGAGGCTCCTATCGGCTGGAAGTGGCATTTGATTTGAAGTTGATGCAATCAATAAGTGCTCGTAATGAAAATGGGGTGATTTGTGAAATGTCAAAATGGGTTTTTGCTTGACGAGGAGGGAACTCTGCCCGGAAGTGATGAGGGGATCCGGTCTGGGGAAACTGGCCTCGAATGCGACATCATTTGTACGTGCTCCAGTGTTCCGTAACTTTTCTTCAAAGTCAGCGTTTGGGTCTCAGTTCAGTTCTGTGACAACATTCTTTGGATGGCCAAGGCATCTGCCTTTTTGAGTTAAATGGTTCCTACAGAGACTGGATTCTCTTGGGGGACTCTGCTTCTTGTGACCGGTACACTGAGGCGCGAAGAACTTGCAAATTAGCTGTGCGAACAGCTAAAGAGCAGTCTTGGGAGGAGTTCGGCAAAAAGCTGGAAAGCTATCATAGATCTGCGAAAAAGGTTTTCTGGCAAACCATTCGCCGACTCAGAGGAAGGAAATCATCGAAGGAGTCAAATCCAAAGATGAGGTGTTGCTTTCCAATGAGGCGGACATCTTGGGCAGATGGAGCGAGCACTTTTCGGAGCTGCTCAATCCCGAACAGGGCACTGAGGATGACAGACCCGTAGCCCTGAGTGGGGAGGAGAATAGTCGAACAGTGGAGGAAGTCATTTTCGCGATTGAATCGCTAAAAGTTGGCAAATCCGCCGGTGTGGATGAAATCCGGCCAGAAATGCTCAAGGCAATGGGTAAAGAGGGAGTGGCCTGGCAATGCGGGGAGACACCTGCCGATTGGCAAACTGGGGTGATTGTCCCACTTTTCAAGAAGGGGGACAAGAGAGATTGCTCCTAAGACAGGGGATATCTCTTTTAAGTATCCCCGGGAAAGTCTATGCTAAGGTGTTGGAAGCGCGTTCTAGAGCTATGGTCGAGCCCAGGATGGGGGATGAACAGTGCGGCTTTCGTCCCGGCAGAAGTACAACCGGTACTTGAGAAGGCTTGGGAGTATGCCAAACCCATCTACAGTTGTTTTGTAGATTTGGAAAAGGCATATGACCGAGTCCGTCGAGGTAGACTCTGGCATGTCCTGCAGGAGTATGGGATTGATGGTGCTCTTCTGAGGGCCATTCAGTCTCTCTACACAAACTGTAGCAGCTGTGTTCGGGTAAACGGTGCTAAATCAACACCTTTCACCGTGGGTGTTGGACTTCCCCAAGGGTGTGTCTTGTTGCCTCTCCTTTTTGTTGTAAAAATGGACTGGATGTTGGAGCGCAGGCGAGTTGAGGAATGATTCACATTGGGAGAGTTGAGGGTAAGTCATCTTCTTTTTGCAGATGACTTGGTTATCCTCACATCCTCCCAGACGGAACTCCAGCACTCGCACTCGATAGGTTTGTGGCCGTATGTGCTGATGCTGGAATGAGGATTAACGTGGACAAATCGGAGGTTATGGTAATTTCCAGAACGCCCGTTCAATGCACTCTGCATGTGAGTGGAGTCCCATTGAAGCAGGTGGAGTCTTTTTCACGAGTAATGGAAGGAGTAATGCTGAGCTTTGCTGTAGGATGGGTCAAGCTGGGTCAGTTTTGACACAGCTTGGTAGTTCTGTAATCAGAAAGGCCGAGCTTGGTGTCAAAGCTAAGTTAGCGGTTTTCAACTCAGTATTTGTTCCAACTCTCACCTATGGTCATGAAATTTGGGTAATGACCGAAAGAATAAGATTGCGAGTACAAGCTCAGCAGCTTGAGATTTCTTCGTACTGTTGCGGGAATTACTCGCCGGGATAGGCTGAGAAACACGGCAGTGCGCGAGGAACTCAACATTGAGCAGTTGCTTCTTCGAACGGAAAGGGTTATGCTTCGGTGGTTTGACGACTTCCGACTTCCGAGGTGGGCGTTGAAAGCGACCGCTTGGCAGACCCAGGACGAGGTGGTTGGACCGACTCCAAAAACTCGCCGGGTTACGCTTGGGCATAGCTCCTGATGAGTTAGAGTCGATGGCGGAGGATCGAGTTGCCTGGAGATCTCTCGTGCGTGGTTTACCCCAGCGACCCCTTTATTGGATCATGCGGTTCAGAAGATGATGATGATGATGGTTCCGTGGTTTGCTATGCACATGTCCCCCTTTGGTGGTCTATGACCAATTTAATGCCCTTGCCGACGTTGTTCGATGGTGCTTATTGGTTCTTGGCCCTTTCGCATACAAGTGGCGGAGTACCTGAAGTCTGCTGGTACAGGTTCATCTCGAACTGAAGCCTGAAGCGAAGAGGATGAATACGTTCTGTCTCTGCTTAGATCACTGTCCAGGTCGCAACCATCTATTGGCTCCAGTGATCCATCTTCCGTCAGGTGTCTTCGGCTTTCCACGCCTGAGTGGCTGAAGTCCCGCTTAACCTGTGTGTCCCACATTCAAACGCGCAAGCCCTGATTGAACTAGACCGTGGCCTCAAGACACCATCCATTTCTGCCTCTGTTCACAGCTTGCTTACGCGTTTGACTGTGCTTTGTCCGGTCATAAGCCCCGAGTTCGTCCACCTTCCCATGGTCCTCCAGCACAGCTTTAATTCTCGCAACAGATCACAACTTCAACGGCAAGTACACTTCAAGCCAAAACTATCGAAAATGCCCGCCCAAACCCCAGCACAGCAGCGAACATTGTTTTTTTTTTATTCACAACACTGCACCTGAGTCGATATCCTTTTCCGTAGTCAACCACTTAAAGCAGTTGACAAAGGCGGGCAACCGCGCAGAAGAAGAAGAAGAAACAAATCCGACACTTGACGGAACCAAGCCGCACAGTGCACACCGCTCACCATCCACCACCCACCACCCAGCACCGACCACCCCAACAGTCTGCACCAGTCATTCACACAGCAATGAATGAGCTCACTCGTATACCGCGTGCATGAAAGGGCTCAGGTCCTGGCACTCTCCGCTTTGCATAATTTATGAAACGAGTGCGAAATGCCGGAAAAGAAATGTGGGATACATTGCAAAATGCTTCCGTGTTGGAAATGACTCAACAATCCCAGCTGCGAGAGGAGACATTTTGTCATAGCGCTCAAGGAGCAAAAGGGACACGAGGGAATGGCTGTTGAATTATTGTCTGCGTGATGCACTTTTAAAGATCCCGGACGCGTATGGATAAAGTGCAGCATGCAACAAAATTCGTCGGTTTGCTGGTGACTGGTGTGTACGTCTGCTTAGCCAAGGGGGGACGGTGCAATATGCTCCCGACAGCTGACAGGCGGAGCAACTTGCCATTCATCAACGGCTGACAGACATGGCGTTAAGCTAAGGAGCGGAACTCTTTAGGAAACAAATGGGCTTAGGTGGTGGAAAATTAAACCAGAATCAAGCCAAATCGGTTCACTCACGGACACGCTTTACGACTGGAAGAGATCGTCGTGCAGTGCAGATGTCTCAAGAGGTTGCTGACGTACGGGAGGGGATTTTTGTCAGGAAATGCGTTCGAATGCATTTGATTCGATTAATAGACGCAAGAAAACATCACCAAAGGTGTACAGAAGTCATGGGCAGTTCCAGCCGCTTGATGTGCTGCGGTGAAGATGAGCGTTGATGTGCCCAAAGTCGATGGTTATAATCGGTCCGGTGGTTAAATTTTAAGGGCCGATGTTGATTTTGAATAAAACACAAATTATTTAGGAAATTATTGTCATTTCTTTTTATTATGATAATATTGGTATGGTTCAATTATGTGTGGAACAAAATATCGGCCAAATGGCCGCGGCGACCTCGTCGGCACACCTCCATCCGATGGTCCAAATTTTCGATGACCCTGAAGCATAATTGAGGTTCTATGCCGTTAATGTGCCGACTTATCTCATTCTTTAGCTCTTGAGTTGTTGCTGGCTTATCGACGTACACCTCTCCAAATCCAACGGTGTCAAATCACATGATATTGGCGGCCAATTGACATCGCCACCACGTGAGATAACACGACCATTGAATTTGTCGCGCAAAAGAGCCATTGTTTCGTTAGCTGTGTGGCAAGTGGCACCGTCCTTTTGAAACCTGAATAACTTTAACGCGTTGCTCGATTGTGTAGCTTTCCATGGTTCAAATTGAGTTAAATTTTGAAATTGAGAAATGTCAAATGAAATGCAGAAAAAAAACTTGACGTTTAGGTGTGGTTCACATTCAACATCGGCCCTTAAAATTTAACCACCCCTTACATCCGTCGTCGACGCGGTCTACATCACCGGTGAAGGTCGTTCAAAGTCCAGCAACATAAACCACACCCGACATCATTGCTGTGTTCAACAGGCAGTGACCGTTTCTGTGCACGTTTGCACTATCAGATCAACGCGCGCCAACATGGTTTAGGTTGTACGACATCCCTCGGCGAGTGTCCATCGACCCATCACTCGTGCTCCATATTAACTCTGTAATCACCCTAATTACGAAGTGCAAATGTGCCGGGCCGTTCGACGACCCGAGTCAAGTCGAGTGCACCGTCAAAACTGCCGAGCGGTCCGTTAAAGTTAAATCCTAGTTGTGTGCCTTCGAATAATCGCCCCGTATCCGTTTTTCCACTTAACCCATCCCCCGGTGGGGTGGACAACCCACAAGGGCGCACATCACACCCAAGTTCGGCCACAGTTCGAAGCACACACACACGTTTGTTTATTCGAAAAATATTCGGTTTGCGCCGCAACTTCTGCTGACAACGGCACGCAATTATATTTGACTCTAAAAACTTTACAACCCCCGGTACGAGGTGCGCAACGGATGGCAGCGAATTTATATTCAAAACGACGGAAAATGCGAAAGCGATACAATTCACACTTTCCCCTTCGATAGACGCCGCGCCGTCGCTTCGGGTTGCGCCGTCATGCGAACGGCCACCGCCAGCAGACGACGAGGACAGTGAAAGTGACACTTTAACAACTTTATTTTCATCAACACCGAGCGAGCCACACTGACACCCTGGCACAGTGCTCTCCTGTCCCCATTCGGCCGTAAAACGGAAGCGCACACTCATCACAGGACATGGATGGATTTTGGCTTTCACAGTTTTTTTCGGGGGGTTTCTGTGTTCCTTTTTTGTCCCCAGACCGTGCGCCACATTCCGCCGGAGTTTAGTATGCCAGCCATTGTGCTCATTATCATCGCCCTTATAATCTCGGTCATTATTTTAAGTTTCGGCCTTAATTTTATTATCTGGAAAAAAGTTTATGGGCGCGCGCGTTAGCTGATTTTATTGAATAGTTACGCGGATTACTGGCGCTTAGTATTCGAAAAGTTTGCCGACTTTGTTGGATTTCCATTCGAGAATGCCGTTTCGGGTGTGGGTGCGACTGCGACAATGGTCCTTCGTCAGCTGCGGTGCCGCCGGAAGCCGGGCGGGCTCTCCTTTTTAAGGAACTGCTGATGGAAATATTTTAATTAAATGTTCTGGTTGGTTGGTCGGGCAGTATGTGGGTGAGATTTTATTGATGTTACAACTGAGTTTGCTGATGCCCCACGGAAAGGTCAGTGACATTGTTATGGCTGAGTAAACATGAGCCTGTGATGGACCCTCCGTCCGGATTGGAGTCGGGCCGAATTCTTTCGGTTGTTGCTCGTAATTTGTTGTGTTAGGATTTGTTGTTTCACTCGTTAATTGATTGCTGAAAATTGAAGGGTCCGTTTTGCTTGTGGGATGTAGATGGGCACTCTGCTGGCTTCCCGTTGGCCGGAGGGATGCTTCTTGGAACCATCATGACTTGGGTGCTATGTCGGTGGCTCATTTCAGTTGTCAATCATTTGCAGACGGGATGTGAGGTATGTTTATTACCACCAGTCACAATATCGGCAGGCTCAAGGCTCCCCAAGTACGTCAACCGATTAGGTACCATCTTGCCTAAGAAGCAGAAGCAATCAGCAGGAGAGCATGGATGACCATATGGTACATATATAAAGTGATTCAGGGAATGGGGTGGAATTGGTGACTTGAAGCAAGCTCAACACGGTGTTCTTTCTCCGCTAATTGTTTTAAGAGCGTTCCCTTGACTGTGGGACAGTAGGAACATCCATTCTACTCTGAGCAAGCGTCTTAGAGATGGCTTCAGGGGAGTAGGGGTCATTCACTCTGGTATTCAAAATCTATAATCGGTTCCTTTTACACTTAACTTAAGAAAAGCAAATGTACACACCTCCCACCATATTCTCTATCCAATCGCTCAGGGCAAGTCAGTAAATTTGTGTTAAGAAGCAATGAAAGAAACGAAGGAAACACAAACACTCTCGCTGCGGACTTATTCACTTAGCCACGACTGTCAACTGACTTGTGGTTAAGAGCACTTTAAGAACTCAATCGGAAACCATTCAGATGCAGACCTTGAACCGGCATCAAGAAATGGTACACAGTCCATGTCGACTCTAAGCCAAATAGAAAGCAGAGCAGGTGACGATAACGACTAAGTTGACGCACATACAGTGGTGAAGGGAACTGCAACCATTTATTCATGCGGCTATGCAGTCAACAAAATCGTGGCTCTTTTAAAGGCTACATATGAAGGTGGTGAGTGTCTGGACGATGCTAAGTTGTGAGAGGAGTTTGCGGTGGAAGTGGAGTCCGTCAAGGGTCCCTACTGTCACCACTGGTATTTCTGGTGGTTATGAGCCGTGAACACTGTGCCGCAGTGGCGGAAGAAAATCATGGAATTCGATGGACTATCACAACTTACCTTAATCACCTTGACTACGCAGACGATGTTTGTCGGATAAGAGACCGACAACCGACACTGGATGGCCCACAACCTAGAAGCTGAGGTAGTCAAAGTGGTGCTCAAAATGAATACCAGCCAAAATTAGGTTAGGTTAGGTTGGAGTGGCACTTAGGCCAGAGTAGGCGCGTTGTGATACCACGCGGATCTAAAACCCTATTCCGCAAGCCAGCTAGTGCTTTTGATAAAGCAGCGGATTTGACTAATAGTGAGTACTGATAGTAAGTTCTCTCAAGTTGTTGAAGTAGTAGGCGTCTAGATGACGAGAGCATTACAATTACATAGGAGATGTGAGATGGTTTCTACATCTTCTTCATCCCTGCAGCTTCTACAGAAGTCATTAAAGGGAAGGCCTAGTCTGGAGGGGTGCGTGCCAATGGCACAATGCCCGGTAAGTACGCCGATAATGGTTCTAAGGTTGGGTCTACTCAACCTGATCAGGCTACGTGAGCGTATTGTATCTATGGTGCGCCATAGCAGTTTTGTAGTGAGGCATGTAGTGCCGGTAGACCATCTACGATTTGTGTTGGTAAGTGTTTCACACTTATGTAGTAGTAGATAGGCATGGATGGCATAGCACCTTAGTACCCCTTCTAGCGAACTCGCCCGCTTCGCAATTCTCCCGGATGTCACAGTGTCTCGGCACCCATATAAGTTGGATGTTAAAATACTTGGCCATCAGGTAATTCATGGAAGTGTTTGAGTCTAAAGATTTGATGGCTGCCTGGCTGTCAGAACAGATGACGATATCTGTGCTTGATATTACATTGTTTTTTTCAGCCAGGAAAGGGCTTCTTTAATCGCTTCAGTTGCTTGGTAGTCGGAGTGACAGTTGAATGTTTAGATCCTTAGAATGGACAGCTGCTCCCACACCATCGCCCACCTTCGATCCATCTGTGCAGATTCGCAGAGGACCTTCCAGCTTCTGATAAACAGACTCCCAGTGCTGGAGTGTCTGAATCGAAGTTCCTTCCACATATTTAGCCTTATCGCCGAGCAAGCAGCAGATTGTTTACCGAATAATTCTGTCGGTGGAATGTTAAGGAAGCGGTTGTCCTTAGCGCCCCACTGATGCATACACACGCCATCCGTTGCACTCTTTTGAGCGGTTTGCAATTGATGTTTATGTTAAGAGCGGTCCATCAGGTCGCGACGCCATATATTAGTATGGGCCTGACTATGGAAATGAATATCCAGTGGACTATGCGGGGTTGTGGTCCTCATTTTGATCTCATAGCTTTTTGCAGCAGTATAAAGCCATATATGCCTTCCTGACGCATTACTGGATGTTAAGTTTCCAGTTCAGTTTCGTGTCTAGAATGAGGCCTAGAGGGATTCCACGTATAGTAGAAGGATCAAAGAGTACTAGTTCAGTTTTCTGCGGGTTGACACTCAAGCACTCCTCGTCCATTTGTTCTTGTTTGAAGAGGGCAACCTGCAGTATATCCCTGATGATGGATATGTACTTCCCGGAGGCCGCGATGGCAACATCGTTAGCATAGACGGTAACCTTGCTCCCTGTATTTTCTATGGTCAGAAGGAGTTCGCTTACTACTACATTCTATAGAAGAGGGGATAGCAAACCACCTTGTGGCGTGCCTTTATTGACCGACTTGCAGATCGTGGTGTCACCAAGCTTGGAGCTTATCGGCCTATACAGCCAAAACTAAAGCCCATAGAAGGAAGCCGAGAGAGTTAATAGCTTTTGATATTTTGGAAGTGTGGTCTCCGCTAACAGCGGTGGCGTCGAACTGAATGTAAAGAGCCAGAGACTAGAGCTGCGTTCGGAATCCTATCCACGATCCTGGAAGACATACATACGTTTTAAGTTTGAGAACAAAGCCGCTCCAACGTGGAATCGGTGGATGCAGTACCAGGAAAGTGGACACCATTACCATTCGAAAGCTGTAATCCTTTGTAAACAAAGCTTTTAGAAACACCTTACGAGCAATTGTACATAAGAACGGCCAAAATCCCTCACTATTCGAAGGGGAAAGTGGGAATGGATGGGATACAATATACTGTGCGAAGACAACACTCCATTGCCAAGTACGTAGTGGAATCCTTGCTTACCCAGGCAGGCAAACGTGGCGCAGAACAGCTAATGAGGAATCGAGTTCCTTAAGAATGAGTGGAAGAGAGCTCGAACGTGGTGCAGAGCTTCAAACGAGGCGTGGTTGACGCCCTATCACCCCCCAGGGGTTAAGCAAAAGTATAAGTATGGATGCCTGTTGACCACTTACTGACATGAAACCTGCTCTGAATACGGCCTTCTTTGACGCTCGCCGAATGCGCTCTTTGGTTTGTTACTGTCGTCGTGGCCCTTCAACAAGTAGTGCCATTACCCAGTTCCAAGAAGCCTACAAATGGCAGTAAATCCCTCTTCCTCGTCGTCTGTATTCCAGAATTCATCAAACGAGAATGTGTTACAATTTTGAGTGCATCGCAAGACTCTGAGACACGCCTCATTCAACAGGATCCACAATGATATCGATATCATTCAATCTGCTCTGACCTCTTATCGAAGCACACATTCACATCTCAACCTCAAAGCAATTTTCATTAATATTTCAACAGTTTTCGGTTCGGTAATTCGTAACCCGTCCAACCCCATCACCGACATTGTGATATCTTCAATATTCATAAGTGCGTATCTCGTCAGTCGACCAGCAGAGAAGTGTATCATTGGGCTGTTTACCTATTCTCGGCCCCCTGACATGGTCACTCATGTGAGAGAAGCAACAGAGATGGTCACGATGAACCATTCACATCCAGAAAGGAATGCATGGCGAAGGGCGGATGAGGGGGCGATGGGTACTCTGTGCTTTTACAAATGTAGTCAAGAAACCGAATTCGGATAATTACAGTGGAATAAGTTCTACGAGTGGTCGGTTGGCATGTGCTTTTGGAATGCACACGAGTGAAAGTGCTCAAAATGTAGTTTTGGCTTTAAGCCTTACGATGTACTGCCAATGGTAGCAAATGGGAATTACATTGTGGAGATTTTAAGCGGTTTTCGAAATGAGTTTTGAATGCTAATGTCGGTGGGGTGCATTCGAGGGAATGTCTTTGTTCGACGTCATGCTCCATGAGGGTGGCCTGGACGGTCGATGGCACGGAGGTGTGGTAAAGAGGAAAGTCATGAAAATATGCATTAGAATGCATTGCATTCGAAGTAAGCTTACTTTGTTGAAATTTTTGAAAGGACACTAAAAGGTGGTTCAATTCTTAAGTGATTAGTTCACTGATAGAACTTACGAACGAAGGGTCAGCTAAGAGGTGAGGCACTTTAAAGAATATCAATCATTTTTTAAATGGCAACACATTGTCACTTCGTTACTATAATTCGGATTGGCCTATGTTGCGGGCGGGTGTTACGGTGAGACCACCAACCAAACCGGATAGGGAACTAAAGTTAGGCATGACAGTGGGAAAATGTTGCATCCTGTACCATGTTCTCAAGTTCCCAAGTAGCGCCCTTCAATCTTACTGACTTATTTATCAGGCCGGCGACCCATGGAGGGTCCGAGCCTGAGCAATAGCTGCCTTCCATCGTTGACGGTCCTGGACACGCTGCTTCCAGTCATCATGACCAAGCTGTCTTGAATCCGCGATTACTTGGTCTTTATACCGGAGATTCGGTCTTCCTCTCCTTCTCGAAGCAGGAGGCTCGGATTCGAAGACCCTCTTAGCTGGACCATTGTTGGCCATGCGCTCGATGTGGCCGAGCCAGTGCAGTCGACGGATTTTTGCCTTCCGGACTACATCCACATCCTGGTACAGCTCGTAGAGTTCGCGGTAATGTCCTCTCCTCCATTCGCCTTCCTCGCCGACGTTATTATATATCCGACGTAGAATTTTTCTTTTGAAGGTACCAAGAATCAGCTCTGCAGTTTTGCCTAGCGTCCAGCTTTCGGCTCCATAGAGCAGGACTAGCAGAGTTTTGCAGAGCATGATTTTGGTCCTTCGAGTCAGGAGTTTTGAGTCCAGTTGTGTTGACAAACCGAAGTCGCACCGGTTCCCAAGGGCGATTCTGCGACGGATCTCCACTGTGATGTCGTTTGTGGAGTTCACGTTTGCCCCGAGATAGACACACTCCTTTACTACCTCCAAATTGTAGCGCTGTCGATAGTGAAGTTGTGTCCAAGGAGGTGTGTGACGGAACGTTTTTTGGTCGACAGCATATATTTTGTTTTCTCCTCATTGACCTTGAGACCAGTTCGTTTCGCCTGTTCTTCAATCGCCGTAAAAGCCTCCAGTACGGCACGTTGAGAACGCGCGACGATGTCGATGTCATCTGCGTACAACAACAGTTGGACCGACTTGTAGAATATAGTGCCTTCCGTGTTTACAGCTGCCCTCCGCACTATCTTGTCCAGCACCAGATTGAAGAAATCACACGACAGCGCATCTCCTTCCCGAAATCCAGTGCAAGTTTCAAACGGCTCGGAAATCCTTGAGCCGAACTGGACGGTGCATCGCGTGTGTGTTAGCGTGGTGCGACACAACCGGATCAGATTTCCCGGGATCCCGAGTTCGGCCATCGCATCGAATAGCTTCTGACGATGAATGCTGTCGTATGCGGCTTTGAAATCGATGAAAAGGTGGTGAGTATCGATTTGAAACTCACTGGTCTGCTCCAGGATTTGTCTTAGTTTGAAGAGTTGGTCTATACTCGATTTGCTGGTCCGTGCAGATTAGTGCGGTGCAAAACGGCTTTAGACGTTTACACAGTACGCTGGACAATATCTTGTAGGCGACGTTGAGCAGGGATATACCTCTATAGGTGTTTCAAAAGGTAAGATCCGCTTTTTTGTGGATGGGGCATATGGAGCTGATATTCCAGTCGTCGGACAGGCTTTCGTCTTCCAAAATTTTATAGATGATCTGGTGCGTGCTCCCCGCCAGAACATCGCCACAGGCCTTGAAGAGCTCTGATGGTAGGCCATCGGAGCCTGCGGCTTTGTTGTTCTTCAGCCTTTTAATGGCTGTTCCGACTTCTTCAAAGCTAGGTGGGAGGACTACTTCATCGACTGGAGTTAGGATTTCCTGATTTCCTGATTCCCTATCACTCTCTCCTGGTCAGACCCATTAAGCAGTTGTTGGAAGTGCTACTTAAACACATCCACTATTCCCTGCGGGTCAGTAACAAGGCTACCCTCATGATTTCGAAGAGCCTGGGTACCTTTCCTAAAACCTGAAGCCAAGCTTTTGGCTTTTTTATGAAAGGCTCGTATTTTTTGTCCATCCCTAGACTCTTCGATGTCATTGAGCTGGGAGGTTGCGAGAGACCTTTTCTTCAGGCGTAGAAGCTTCTTCTCTTCCCGTCTTCTAGCCCGGTACTCCTCTTGCGCTGCTCTAGTTTTCCGTTGCAGCGCTTTTTGGTATGCGTCGGTTGTACGTTTTTTCTGCTCACACTCGCCATCATAACACGGGTTTCTTGTCGAGGGTGGTAGGTAGCCTAATGTGGTTTCCGCTACCTCTTTGATGGCCGAGCGACAATGTAACCACATCTCGTTGGCGTTGGTGTTCGACGAAGGCATACCGGAGAGTCTCAACATATACAACGAATACAACGTCTAGATGAGTGCGATAGGGTACAAGGAGGAATATTTCCCCTTCCGGGCAACACAATGGAGCCACACGGACCTAAGTGAGACGTGCTGCCGCACGTTTACCCACATTCCTATCATATCCTAAGAGCGTCTTTGAATCCGACCCTCATGGTTCGAAAAAGAGTGGAAGACTGAAGAACCTCCGGTATAAAGACCAAGTTCTATCGGACGCAGATGGAGCTTAGTCTTGGTGGCTGCCTAGAGCCGTCATCAATGGAAGGCCGCTACTGCTCAGGTCCTGAGAAGTAAATAAAATGCTGCTGTCTGCTTTCCAGGAGCTGGCATCAGAGAACTCTTCGAAACAGTGTTTTGAGTCAGCATCATGTCCATCAAGTGTGTTGTCTCCATGTCGTCAAATTTGCAGTCCTTTCTACAGTTGATTACGCTATAAAAAGTCTTATGAAACAAAAAATTCCTTCACATTACGACTTTACAGATGACTTTCTTTATTTTTTCCTATTTTTAGCCCAAGATGAAGTGATGGACATTTACCATGTCTCGAAGAAGTGATTCCAGCCGAAAAAGTCATAAAAACTGAAAGTCGTTAGCACTTTCATTGCGAATGGGATTTATTCCGACGATGTCATGGACTACGGAACTCCACAGGAATGGAATGAAGACAATTTAGATGAGTCCAGAAGACAATGCCGTCGGCTGTCAATTTCGTTGATCACTGTCTGAATTTTGACGCATTATTTTCTTGGTGTGCCTCAGGAGAGTCATCTTAGTCCTTTAGTCGTTGACCTGAGGTGACGTTGAGTGGACGCGAAGCGCATCTAAGTGCTTGAGACACTCGCCACTGTGCTCTTACAAGTGATGGCACTAGACCAGTAGATTGCCAAGAGTGGGCACTTTAAAGCCCACACCACTGAGTCTGGGGCGTGTTTGCATTTGCAGTGACAGTCGCAAGAGAACGCCACGCATCCTTGTAGAATAAAAGACAGGCAAAGTACTTCTGTGGACAATGTTCAACTACAAAACCAAATGCTGTAGAAGGTGCATACAACAGAGCTGTGGACACAAATTGAAGAGTACCTCGAATAACTTACGAAACTGAAGACATCTAGCGAGATCGATGTTTAGACCATGTTAGTGGGTAGACGCTTAATCCACATCTCACTTAGGTCCGAAGCGATCCATTCTGAGATCCCGTAGAGAGAATTTCTTCTCTTAACACCGTCCTCGTACCCGTCATGCCAAAGAGTTTCGCAGCAATCCTCATAAGAGCTTAGAAGGATTTTTGTAAAATCCTGGAGGTCTTGCAAAAAGTTATATCCCAGTATTCTCAGAAGTTAAATTTGATTCTTCGAGGCCACGGGAGCTCACATCTTCTTCTCACTTCTTCTGGGAGCTTACATCAGCGCTTCAACTTGTCCGCTGCCATGACATTTTTCAGCGTTGTTTGGCCTTCCACTTCCGAGGCTGCTGTCTGAAGCTGTTTTAGCTGTTTTTTTGTCGGGCCTCCTCAAGAACAAGTTTTTCGACTTCTTTGATGCTTTCTCCCGTACAAGCAGTAGACGGGGCGCCGGAGCGGGGGTCGTCTTCAATGCTCTTTCTGCCTCTCTTGAACTCACTTGACCACTTTTGCACAGTTGATAATGAAGGTGCGGAACCTTGGTAAACAGCCACCATCTCTTCATGAATAGTTTTTTGACTTTTTCCTTGCTTAGTGGTACTTGATAAATAAGTCAATTTATATATACAACCACAGCTTCACCCCGATACCGAGAATATATTGAACGCCCCTCTAGATGTCAAAGCTATTTTCCAGATGATAACACTGCTACAGTACATGAGAGACCCACGGTTCCAGCAACCATTAAGTCACACGATTAACACCAGAAGACGTGCCTAAGAGATGCTTGATGTTCCGAGAGCATACAACTTATATGGAGACCGAGAACTACTTTGCACCGTCCCCAAAATTTACGAATTCGCTGCCACAAAGTCTTAAAGTTATTTCGAATTTCAAAAAAAGAAAAAAGAGCTAAAAAGATTTTTAATGGAAACTCGTTCCGTGTCATAAATTGTATGGTTCAGAAATATTAATCTTAATGAAATGTTAACATAAAAAAAAATGTAATTCAAAGTCACTTCAAAATTTGCTGGTAGGCAGGTAAACTATTGTAAACTACTATTACTAATATTGTATCAATAATAAAAAAAAAGTGATTCAACAGTGGCAGCAGGCTCCCCTGATCAAGAAGATGTCCCCCGAATGGTACGGCGATGGACGCAGACTTGGCCTGGAATCAAACCATACATTCTACAGTACTTCGGTCTCCTCGATGGTGGCGTGAGTCCTCGTTACACCGCCTCTCTTTTTCATCGGCATCTACCCGTCCCTGGCTTCTTTTGTAGCTGGGGCGAATAGCAGTTCTAACGGACTCTCCTGCGTTGGGCAGTTTTGGACAGTGTTCAGCTGATGCTGGATGAGTTGCCAGTATTTGCCCATTTCCAGCGGGTCCTGGCTTATGCCTGCCCTCGGTGTGGTATACCCTACCTGGTAGAACATTCCCGAGGTGAAGGAAGTTGCCAAGTCCGTAACGACACTTCATGTTAGCTCAAAAGAAACGGCCACTTCGTACAAGTCGGTAGACTGGACCCTTCTGCTGCTGATTGCTGGTCCTCACGGCTCGTAGTATAGTGGTCCAGCAGAGACTAGACGTGTATATTTCCAGCTTTCCCCTTTGAAAATTGCACGAAGTGGTCCAGATGCACCGTGTCGACGATGAGCGGATCGCAATATGCACCTTAGAGTGCAGATCGGCCAGCCCTCTTCATTGCTCCCGCGCACTCGACATATGATTTAATATAGTTCCTTGTCAAGCCACTCATATTCGGGAACCCAAACGTCTGTGCTTGAGGACCCTCTCCATTGAAACAACACTCCTCGCCGCTTCTTGTTACTTCTTGACTTAGTGCAACTCATCCAATTCACGCCACACTCGCCTTTTAAAGTTGACCAAAATTGTAAAACAACCGAATTCTGATTTGCTTCACATTTGAATCTACTTTCCACTGAAAGACGAATCAAAACGCCACCTAGTTTCGCAAAAAAAAATTAGCCCTCCCCTCATTGACGTCACCCAAAGTTGTTTGACCCCACTTGCTCATAACCGCCTCGGACACCGCCGCGCCGTCTAACGACCAGCCAACTTCAGCATCAGTCGACAAATTCTCTAAGTCCCCGCAAGAGCACACATGTGTGCCTATCAGCACCCATCCCCCCTCACCACCGCGTCAGTCGGCAATCGACACAATTACGCCGCCCTGGTGCGAGTACAAAACAGTGACGGTTTAATGCACTGCCTGCGGCACATTAATCCTAATTAATCCGCAAAATAAAACCCCCGTCCGGTCGGTCGTCTGAAATTTCAGATGCGCCCTCGTAAAGATATCTTCATTAACCCGCCGAAGCACCAGTCTGGATGCCATCATCGGATCCCCGTCACCCATTAACAGCATCAGCTGCATCCGCATCTGGACAAAGTTGAGAAACACTCTCTGGCGCGCAACATAGCAGCACAACATAAATAGCGCCGCGCACGGTCTGGCTGTTCGGGTAATTTATTCTCACTCCGGTGGCCGGGCCCAGTTCGGGACGACCGCGACCCCGCGTAGGGCATTAGAAAAAGTTCCCCGCTTTGGAAGTCTTCCGCGAGGCGGTGTCTATTTTTACCCCGACACTCGGCCAAATATGGCAAAGCGTGTCTGGTTTCGGCACATATTCTGCACACACTCTCCCCGAGTGCAGGCGGCGATAAGGTTGACCCCGCTTGGCGCAGGCACAGCACGTAGCAGTACGGCAACTGCCAGAACTGCCGAACGGCTCCAGTCGGGGATGCATATTTAATTTTATCTCGCTTAGACCGGAGCCCCCCTCCTCGACTGTGAACTAGTTCTCGTTCCCCGGCCATCTTCGGCAGCCAGCCTGCCGCCGCCGGGATGCGAGGATGGGACTCGATGGACCCATCGATCTTCGATTGCTGATAGCCTCGGACTTAATTGCTCGCTTCTAATCGTGACACGGCCCAACTGCGACGCTGGAGAGAGCGTAATTGCTTTTCCATAGATCTGCGATGTGGGTCAGTGGGTGCGGGCACATCATGCAGCCGGCGGAGCGTTGCACTCAGCGTGTGCATTAGCAGCCCGGCCGACGACACCGTGGTGGCGTCTTCAAATCAGGACTCTGTCCAACCCGAATTCCGCAATCAAAATAATGACTTCGGCTTTGTTGCCGTCGTCGGCACTTAGTGGCTGTTCAGCGCGCGGTGGGGTGGGGGGCTCCTTCGAAGACTGCACTTTCATTAAGCCACCGCTTGCATTAGGGTTATGCCCGCTCGCCGCTTGCCGCTCGCCGCTCGCTGCCGATGAATGAGGAACAAAAAGCACCCGATGGCACGGCACGGCGCAGCTCATGTGCGCAAGGAGGGAAGCCAACGTCTTCCGGTTAATGAGGTCATATATATTCTGTATGCCGTATGGAAGGTATTTTATGCTTCGTGCTGTTTAATTGCTTCTTAGAAGCATAAGTTCTCCTCCCAACTGGTGGGGGGGGGGGGGCGTTTGGGGTATGGTGCATGCTAAGAACATCGGTGCTTGGGGATGCATTTGGCAGACAATGATATCCGCTGGGGGCCTGGGCTGCGTTGTACTTAGTTCTGGATGTCTGAACTTGAAGAGATACAGCAGAACCGCAATTATGAGCTTTTGCATATGCAGGCGAACTTCTGCACTGAGCTGTGTATCTGCTTTTGTATTCCTCGCCGTGGGTTGAGGAGGGGATGCTGGGCTTGGTACATCCTTTGTTTGGGAATGTAACAGTTTCGCTGCAGTTGCTTGCTCTTTGGACTGCCCTCAGAGACGTTTCAGGCTCCTCAGCTCGGATGAGTGATTTGCTTGGAGAGTTATTGAACTGTGCAATAAATGGCAGATTGACGTTTGGCATTTTGTGCGGCCTTCAGTGGGACGTGCAACTGATGATAGTGCGATTTTCTAATCGTGCCGATGGGGCTCATTGTGTCACTTGCAGGGCTCATATCGATTACATGGTTCCAGTGCCAGAAGAACCATGCAAATGTTGCCTTCTGAACATTCCTCTCCAGCGAGCGAGTTCTGTGACACACTGCCTCGAGTTGGTTGAGGTCCTTTACTTGTGTGGGCTACCTGGCACGTGGGCGGATCCTGCTTCCCACAGATTCGGAGTCGAGGACGTTTCGTCGTGCACCGTGGGAGAGTTTGAGCGTGAGTGCGGCCCTTAAGCCACCAACCAGGCAGAAATTGGTGCGGACGCCGTGGCGCCCGGTAGCGGATCGTATCGATGAACACCCCGAAATGTCGAATCGACGCTGATGGCCTGCCTGCGGTTGGATTTGTGCCTACATCCGTTTCAGATTGTGCTGACGAAAGAACTGAAGCCGTAGCACATGTGTGTTCAGCAGTCAATTTCCGAGCATCGACACGAAAAATCTTCGACTCATAGGCTCTGCGTGACTGCTGACTGTAATGGATGTTCGACGGATCCTTGCCGAGAGTGGCCAGCGTCCAGAAACTCGTTTCGGATCGGGTCGGCGATACCGCAAGGGGTTTCTGGCCAGGGTCTAGTGTCAATATGTAATTATTCTTAAGGACCGGTGATCGATAATATGTTAGAATCGGATGAACTACCGCAGCACAGTGTGTTATTTTCGACATCTAATAATGGGTGGCGCTACAGCCCGTAGAGGGCCAGGGCCTAGCTTCTCAGCAACTACTCGTGTTGTGCGTGCTATTGTTCTCTCACGACTGGAAGGGACCTTCAGTTTTATGCCGACTCCGAATGGCCATTTTCGACATCTATCGGAACCTTATTCCTGTTGCGCTTGCTATAGCTAAACTATGGATTTTGCTATTCGGTGAAGGAAAAAAAGTAATTCTATCGAGTTTTTAAAACAAATAGCTATATGTGGTCACCGGTAGGGGGCGTATAGCCCACGCCTCATGAATACAAACGTCCCTAACTAAAAGACCGCTGAACCGATTTTGTCAAATTTTCAGCAATGTATTCAGAAAAGACAGCAGAAAAATAACTTCTTTTACTCTAACCCATTATTTCGAATAAGTCCCAAGATATTTTGATGAAACTAACACATTATAGCCCATTTGTTTTTGACTTGAAGTTAGTCGCTGTCATCATCGTCTTCATTGGAACTGCTACTTGGTGGTGCTACTCGTACTTCGGGAGGCTTTAACAGGGCAATACATTCTTGACGTAGTGGGTTCCATTTTATATGGGGCGCTGTACTACGACTCGAGAGCCATGGATCTGATGATGTTAAAAACCTGTTTAATACATCTCTATTCGTATTTTATTTATTTTGGAGGATTTCCGGCTGAAATGCTCTCGAAATCGTTTGTATTCCCTATTGATCGCTTCTTGGGCTTCCTCGGACAATTGACCAAGTGGCAGTATGCAGACTTAAATTATCTCTTTTGAGTGTATCAGCAGTTTATAGGGCGCTTGATATATGTTTTTTGTCTGCATCATTTTCATATTCACTCGATATTGCTTCGGGTAAAATTCTGAAATGGTAGATCAAATCAATGCTGATGCCTGTTCTATCCACACTCATCTCACCGATTCTAAAAAATGTTAGCGCTGTTCTAGCAATTCCATTTCATCCCGAACTAATTGTTGAATGTGGCCTTTCTTGTTCGCAACTAAACTTTTTTCTTCCTGTGATCTTGCTTGGCATTGCTTAACGTCTAACTTGTAAAAAATGTGTAACAGACATTCAATCGAAGAATCCAAGAATGCAAGGAAGAAATCCCAAAGTTGTACCTGTTTCTTCTTTAGAGCAGCTGAGTTGTACGTAGTAAATATTCGTTAATTTTTTTTGTTTTTTTATAATTTGCGCGCGCTCAAGGGATTGCTAATACCCTTAAGAGTCCGGGGTCAAGACACAGCACGGGCCGAAGGTATAGAGGAAGAAAGGGTGAGGAGGTACCTGTGCACATTGGTCTTAAATATCTGCGGGTTGTAGTCTGTAGGAAATATTGGGCTGGGAAGAGCATTCCAAATACGCGCAGTGCGGCTGAAGAACGAGTCTCTAAATTTAACTGTGCATCTTAAGGGTAAGCTCATGAGCATTCCTGTCGAGACGAGTATTGCGAGTGAATTCATGGAGAGGAGGAATGCAGTTGGCTAGCTCACTTGAGCATAGTTTGTTGAAAAAGCGATCAAATACGGACAAAGAAGAAACGGTACGTCGATGTTCGAGCGAGTCTAATGACTTTGCGACATTGTTGTCTCCTATAAGTTTTATCGCTCGCTTTTGGATTCTATCTAGTAGGTGCAGGGTGGTCTTTGGGGCACCAGACCAGATATGAGCGTTGTACTCAAGCTTGGGGCGGATATACGCCTTATAAATGAAAGCCAAATCAGAGGGGGTGAAATATTTCTTGCATCGATTAAAGAAACCTAAAAATTTCACAGCATTTTTGTCGACCTCAACTACGTGATCGTTCATACGCAAGGTGGGTGCAACGAATGCTCACAGCGCCTCAGAAAAAAGTGAGAATCGCATTCTGTAGAGAGCTTTTGGAGATGTCTAGTGAGAACGCGGACGGTGTTATGGATCGAATGGTGACTGGTGACGAAACATGGGTCCACCACTATGTGTCCATGCAGTGTCTTCGTGGAAAAAGATTTTCGGATGATTAAGAACCCAAGTCGGCAATAAATGGGTATTCTGTTTAACTAGAGATAAAACGCGAATAAATAATCACATTTATATGAAATTTTACATGAATGCACTAAAATTATAGTATTACTTGATAAATAAGTCAATTTATATATACAACCACAGCTTCACCCCGATACAGAGAATATATTGAACGCCCCTCGTACCAAGGATGGAAAGCTTTCAGGTTTCATCGACACAAGCGCCATTCATCGATAATGGCTGATTAGCAAGGGTTCGCATGAGTGACAGCAGACAGCATTGCGTTTTTGAAGCATTGAATTCTACTCTGTTGTTGTTTCCCCAGTTAATTATGCTGTCAAGATCGGAATTCAGTGTGCTGCCGTTCCAATTCTACGGCCGAAGGGCAGGGTCGTGAGTCTCGGAACGAATATGAAAAGCTGAGGGTGCTGTCATCAGCGAAGGAATGGATTGGATTAGAAGTAGCAGACAAGAGATCATTAATAAAGATGAGAAAGAGTGTCGGAGACAGAACAGAGCCTTGGGGTACACCAGCATTTATTTGGTGGATATCAGACTTAAACTCATCCAAAACAACTTGAACTGATCGGTTCGAAAGGCAATTTCCATATAGAATCTATAGGAGAAGAGATTCATCGATACCTTATGCAGGCATATACGAGCGATGTTAAATCAAAGCAAAAAAATGCATGGGTGCGCAGCTGAGCGCAAAATGTCTCAACGGATTCTGGAAGTATATAATCCGGAGAAGGTAATAAATAACATCTCGAGGCGGCTACACGCGAATACTTTTTGAAAACTCTGCTCGGATAATTCTAAGGCCTTCAAGCAAATCGGTAATCACTACCATTTGCTGAGGTCGTACAAGCTTCAAACCTACCAAAAAGATTCCCTAGATAACAGGCAAGAAATTGGATTTTTTATTGGAAAAATTAGAAAGATTCCGTTGCTACTTACTTCACACGAACACGGTGAATTTGAGTCACTTAATGCAACTAATGTTTTACATTTCTCTTGCTCAAAAATGATTGCTGTTTGACATGCCATGCGGAGCGTTAATGCCTTGGTTTATACCTGTCGTTTGGTACCGAACGTTAGTCATTCGGACGACTTTGATTTTTGAATTAAGTTCCGCTAGATTCGCAAAATAACACACTGTGCGCCGTGTCTACAGGAACAGCTTTGTTGGGAGACCCCACTTGTTACCGATGTTTCTGCTACATCCGTAGAAAGCACGTCTTCCAACCTTAATGACCGACCTTAAATAATAAGTGAAAAACAGGAGCAAGTCCCAGAAGGCACTACTTTCCGAAATTGCTCTGTACTACAGCTATGTTCCCGAGCTTTGTATGTTTCGGTCTTGTGTTTGGTCGAGATTTCTACCGCATATAAACATGAACATGATGACAAAATCTCACATTCAATTCAGAATAGCTTCCAGTTGGGCCCAGACGGGTACTGTCACTATTCCAGGAGACCCGTCCATACCCGACCATACAACGTCCCTCACTGTGGGCTGCGGCCAAGATGAAGATAGTTGGTGAACCTCCTAAACACGTACAATCGTTCGCCATCACCACCGCGCCGTGTCCTTCGCACAAACCGAACGACAGACATTCTAATCCCGTCTAAAAAAAAGGTTAAAGTTGTCATTTATCCACCCAGCAGGGAGGTCGTTGAATCCGTCACCAAGTCCCGTCCAAAATTTGATTACATTAACCAGTCCGCTCACGGCTGCAGACTCCTATATACCCTCCTCCGTCTCGATTCTCGTAGCAGGTGCGCTCTCGTCAACAGTCCTCATCCCCGCGAGTACTCTCCGAAATGAGACGGCTTACGCACCATCCCCGGGCACTCACCGAAACACATGTCATCATGCAGATTTAACCAGCCTCGGTGTGGTGTCTGCCGTGTCGCAGTCCTCTCCGCACTCGTATCGCTTTCGACGTGCCCTCCATCGGATTGAGACAATGTGTCTCGTCTCGAATAATGGCCAATCATTACCTCTCCGCAATGAGGAGCCAGCAGCGCAACGAGCCCATGCAGTCCATTAAACATTAAACCGACTGTTGGCAAGGCGCCTGCCCTCGGACCCCTCTCGCTGAATGCGACACCATAATCACCGGGGGGCAGAAAGGGGATCTCAGCTGGTTTGAAGTGCGCTACCGCTTTCCATATTAATTCCAAAGAGAGGATCTCGTTGCCCCCTTGAGTGGGGGCTGGAGTGGGTCTTGTGCCCTCACCGGCTGCCACTTGAACTTTCGCTCAGCAGCGAGAGTTCAGAAGGCCGCGCTGATGGCACTTTTCAAGTGCTATGCGCTAGCTGTGCCAAATGCGAAACTGCCACATCCAAGCCGACGACAGGCTGCGCCGGCCGGGCGAAGGGATGTTGTTCCATTGACGAACAGGAGGCTCGGGTGACATTCGCGACGACTGGAGGCGTCGGGTCGTGTGCCTGCCGCAAACGTGGGAGTAATGAAGTAGGTTTCTAATCAGGCATATTGAGGTCATTAATATTTGATGACGCTCAATTAGGCTAATGAAGGGATTATCCTTCTCAGGCGGAAGGATAATGCGGGATATCAAGCACTCGGATGTGCATTGAGTGGTACCTGAAGACGATGACCGAACTGGACACCGACAGACGGTCCCTCTGATGGCATGTTAAAAGGGTTGTTCCAACACAGACGCTGATGAGTGAGGGTAGAGGTGAGTGTAGTAGTGTAGCTTAATACAAGCAGATAACTTAAACAATCTAAACTTAAAAACTAAAGCTTAACCTAGATGGTGGAGAAAAAAAAGGAGGACTAGCGCAGGAAAGAATGGGACTGGAGGTGGTTTCGAAGTGAGGTTGTGCTGAGGTGGAAATCGAAAGAGTGTTCCATAGTGTTAGCCAGACTTAACATTCTTGAGTGAGTTCAAGCCGTAATTAGTCCGATGTGGTATAATGCGCAAGAGGGCTACAGACCTTAAATTGTAGGGGTTGATGCTAAGAGACACAAATTCAAGAAGTGCGGGGCAGTCTGCGTTACCAGTAATCAGTTGGTGGAGGAAGAGCAGATCGGCAGTTTTGCGCCGGTTTTCGAGGGACTCAAGGCGATCAGAGTAAGGAGGTAAGTTGGTTCTGTCAGTCCAGGCAAGATCACATAGAGCGAACCGTAGAAACCTACGCTGGACAGCTTTAATACGACGAATGTGGACCGCGTAATGAGGTAACCATACATGGGTGGCATATTCGAGAATGGGTCTAACGGAGGTGATGTATAGAGATTTTGTGACATAGGGATTCGAAAATTCGTTTGGCCAGCGTTTGATAAAGCCAAGCGTAGAATTTGCTCTACTTATAATATTGTGAATATCGGAACGAAAGCTGAGCCCACGATCAGAGTAAACGCCTAAGTCGCGTAAAGATGATACTGAAGGGACTAGTTCATTGCTGAGGAAATAGTTTCTATGTGGATGCGGTGGACGTTTGCGGGAGTATGTAATGGATTGACATTTACTGATGTTAAGTTGGAGATCGTTTTTTTGACACCAAATAGAAAAATTATCTTGAAGAGAATAGGAGTCAGAGGGGGAGGGGGGGGGGGGGGGGGGAGATGAACGAAAAAATGTTCATGTCATCGACGTAAACAGAGAGATGAGAGTTCATAATAATACGGTCAACATCATTGATGGTAAGTACGAATATTAGTGGACCGAGGTGGCTACCTTGTGGTACGCCAGAAGTGGCTTTGATGGGCTTGGAGACAGACGATCTGAAGGTAACTGCATATTCTCTGCTTTCCAAATAGGATTTGATCCATTTGATGAAGTGAGGTTGAAAACCTAGAGCTGTGAGCTTAAATATAATGACTGGGTGCGAAATTTTATCGAATGCTTTACTAAAGTCGGTGGCTATTACATCGACTTCTTTGCCGTCTTCAAATGCGCATAATGCCTGAGACATCTGCCTTTCAGAAAACCGTGTTGGGAAGTTGAAAATAATGCTTTGCAGTGAAAAAACATAGATTCGAATAGTTTAGGTACGCAAGATAGCTAAGCGATGGGACGATAGTTACTTATGTCGTTTTTTTGACCTTGCTTATATATAGGGATAATAAAAGAGTTCTTCCAGAGCTGGGGGAAACATCCTTGTGAAAGGGAAACATCTTTGCTTGCTGAATTTCGAGGTGTTTCCGAGCCGAATTTAGTTTTTTGGAGTGACTTTTGAAAGTGTTTCGCTCAAGAAACTGAATGCGATCTAGAGGATCGAGGCTATCAGGGGTTGGGGTGGTATGTCATTAAGAACGCGGTGATGATGGCTTGTAAGCGGTTTGTCAACGACTGTATGTGGGAAGGGCTATCTGTTGGCTTCTCACAGCTTTTACTGAAATGAAATGCGTGGCGACTACAATCTGAGGTGGATCTGGTTAGGTTAGGTGCCGTGGGTGGATGGGGGGTAAGTCACGTCTCATTTAGGACCTGTCGGACCCATTGTGATGCCATGGGGGAATACATCCTCTTAGCTCCTACATCTGGGTGTTGGTGTATCGCTGATGATGACAAACCAACACCAAGATGACAAGCACGAAGTAGGAGCTAAGAGGTTACATCCTCATATCGAAATAAACCAGAAAAGAGATCTTAGAGGAATGTTTGTTAGATCCTGTCGGTCTTGGCAGAAATGTTCACCCAATTTTCTATGGCTCAACAGGCAGAGACTGGGACAATGACAGAGGTAGAGGAGTGAGGAGGAGTGTCGTATTTTTCTCCGCAGCCTCTTCATATGAAGTGATGAGTCTCGTCTTTTTCGGTGCCGCCTCTTCATATGAAGTCGTTGGCTAGTTCTGGTTTCATTCCATGGTACTTCAGATGATTATGGCCAGTTAGCGCTCCAACTGGCATCCGTAGCCAGTTTTAGTCGCATTAAAGGATTGTTTCGGTTTTTGCACTATTCAACATGAGCCAGAGCGTCGGAGTAGTCACACAGGTGGCCTAATAGTTCCACCTCTTATTAGCTTCCTTTATTATCGTGCCATTCACTCTTTGCTTGACATGGGATGGGTCGGTTTCGATCCTTTTCTTTGCAAGTTCATCCACTGCTTCATTGCCGATCCACCATAGAGTAATTGAGTACTCCGTGCTGAGAACCTTGAGTTCTTCGCCATAGCTTGCGATCTACTGCCAACAATTTTTTTAATGGCCGATTGACTGTCATTTATGACAAAAAAATATCAACCGGTGTTATTTCCAACATTTCAAGAAACCATTCAAGAACGGATAAGAGACACGTCAAATCTCACGATCTAGCCGGCCAATTGAAAGGTCGAAAACGAGATAGCTCACCGAACTCATTTCTTAATTGGTCCATCGATTCGTGTCCCGTGGAATGTACCACGGAGTCCACTGTCAAGTTCTGCTCGTGCATTTTGAGCTGCATCTGTGTAGAGTTTAGGACCAGGTCGCTTGCGTACAATCGTGTACGTAGTCTAAGTTGCTGCGAACGGCGGCGTTTGGACAATTCAGCGTCTTTATTAACACTTGAGGATACAGAACACTATTTTTTCTCTGAAGACAATCTACGCATACGGGCATACGGTGGCTTGATGTCCCAATGCGTGAGAAGTTTAGGTTACGTTAGGTAGTTGGGCTGCCAGCGAAAGCGCGAGCACACTTAGACCATGTTGGTCCATTGTGATACCCACAGTCACACTACTACCACTGATCGACAACTCCAGTGATGTAGCTTCAACAATACGGTCGCTAACAACTGTCAAAGTTTGGAAGACCCTTTATATCCGACCGTCTGATTGTTAATAATAATAACATGGGTGGCGCTACAGCCCGTAGAGGGCCAGGGCCTAGCTTTGCAGCAACCAATCGTGTTGTGCGTGCTATTGTTCTATTGCGAGTGAAAGGGACCAACAGTTTTATGCCGACTCCGAACGGCCAAGTTTGAGAAGCCTTTTCTAGACAGTTATACTCGTTGTGCATTGTCAGTGACTCGAAAGAGGTGGGGCCGTGAAAAGTATTTCTTGTCGTACCAGGAATCGAACCTAGACAGGTAGGTCCAAGTGCGTAAGAGTCGACGCACATACCCACAACGCCATAGGCCACCACACCGTCTGATTGTTACAGTCTGAATATGTTCACTTACCGCACCCACCTTGGCTCAAAAAACCCCAACATCTCGTACAGTGTCACGATGAATACTCCTGTGCCTGGCACCCGCTCTTCCGTCAGCAAAACGAGTGTTGCTTAAACGGGTAACGAGTTCTATGGCCGATGTATGCAAGCTGCTCAACGAACTAGTGCACTTTTCCGGCTTGCAACACGCCTCTCGTTTTAGCATTCCTTTGATCACCCAAGTCACAGCACCCCTTAAAGTCCGTCTAGATGAGCCAACCACTCGTATCGCTTCAACCGTCCCCATGACAGAGCTAAAGACGTCACCGAAATCGATCCAATCATTCCCATTCCCTCGACGAACACACGACAAACCTTTCACTTGTTCATCGACACAGCACTCTATTAGCAGTGAGGATGGCTCTCAGTCGTTCACAATTGTCAATCACAATTTGGACTCAAAACAAAGCAGCACTTGAGAACAGCCGCCTTGAAGTGCGATGAAAACATGCCAATCGGTGCGCCCGAATGCACCACCACCGCCACCGAGGATACGCCACTGCCAGTCGACTCTGGCAATACGCCAGCACAGTCCTGATGCAAATTCATGAGTCCTGGTGTGCCGGCACAACTCAACTCAAGTCACTGCAACACCTCCCACATGTGACATCGTTCAGAGGGGGAAGCTACAATGCAGTCAGCAGTGAGGCGCACGTGTTAACGATGACATTGAAACGTCGTCCTGACAGATACGTTCTGCACTGCGTGACAGTTAACATCTCACAATGACTTCGCCGTCTGCGGAGTCAGACTGTTGTCGGTTTTTCTTGCGCTTAATGACGAATGGGTGGTGCATTGGACCCGGCATGCGATGGAGTGGGTTGGACTGTCACAACGGCCTTTGGCATATGACGTCGCATCGCATGCAACTCGGCCGTCATTACGTGTGTGCATATGACGGCTGGTTGTTGTTTATCACTCGATGGCAGGACGTCGTCCTCCTTCGCAGCGGCGGGCAAACTTTGTCTTTACGGATGTCATTCTCGGGCTTTTATTGTTTTTCGCTCGTTCTCGTTTATTTGCAAAGGCAAACGTCTCTCCTGGTCGGGCGGTCTTGTGATGTGATGAAGTGGTTCCGTGATGGGACAGACGCAGGGGTCATTGCTCGGGAAACGATATGCAGACTGGCTGGTTGTGTAAGTGACACGGGAAGTGACTGGCGGATGAGGGTGGTGGTATGAGTCCGCATGTTGACCAGGCTCAAGGCGCACCACATATGCAAATCGGAGTTGTTGTGAGGCAGCCGCCAAGGCGGAAGCCGCCAAGGCGGAAGCCGCATTGAGGACAGTTGAGGTCTTGGCGGGTGATGAACTCTGATCGGAGATGAGTTAGGCGCCTCCAAGTCCAGCCGCCGCCCCCTTAGCCACTTCATCACGCAACAAATTGAACGCAAATTTGAGAAAACGTGATGAATTCGATGGTTGTTGCGCCCCATCTCCGCCATAAATCTGTTTAATCCGGCACCCTTCGGCATTCCACAAGCAGTAGCCTTCCCGCCCTCAAAAATAAATTGGTTGTCTTTGCGAAGCGATTCATCTCCGCGTACATCATCCGCCCGGGTTGAATAAAAATTCGCATAATTTGACTAAGAAACGAAGTCGAAGTTGTCATGCTTGTGGAGAGGGGGGGGGGGGGGGGGATGTGCAGGAGGAGCGACATTTCACAGGCGGGTACCTCCGTAACACAGTCCTGACGTCTAATTTCTCACGCTGAGTGAAACGTAATCACCCGCTGAGGACTGATTTAATCCCCGAGATATGCAAGCGGTTGGGTGGAGGATCCTGCCCCTGACTCGCAGGATGTATCGTATTTTGGGGGAGTTCAAGCATTGTTCTTGTCATAAATTAATTAAAGGCTGCTTGCCAGGAATTTGGTTAAATGCCGTGAAGTCAGTCTGGCTCGCGCTCCATTGTTGGTCATTGTCCTGCGAGCGATTGAACCACAAGTTGAACGATTACAAATGCGGCAAGGGAGATGTCCCGCACCTACTCCCGTGGCAATCTTTGTGGCTGCTGTGAGTTGGTGAACCTGTTGCGTGGCGTTGCCAAAGCGAAAACCTCTAAATTGTGAAAATGAAAACAAGGAGTTCAACTGACAGACTACAGGAACAGAGTACAGACAGTGAATACGCAAAAATGAACAAGAATTCTCAACGTCTTGATTCTGCCTTCTACTCAATTGCATATGAACACTTGCGCACCTCCGAACAAAGGTCATTGGGTGGGCTATTGGCTGCAAGGGAGAGCCCGAGGATGGCAACAAGGGGTACGACATTCTATTGAACGACATCCCACATCCGCTGAAGCGGATGCTATGGATGCTATGCTCTGGAGTAACTGAGGTACACCTCAAACTGTTCAAGCGGTCGACGCAGACATACTGAACAGGCTTGAATTGCCTTCGCTTATCGATGACGTTAGCTAGTCAGTCTCGTTTTACTCTTTAGTTCTATGTTGACTGGGACTGGGAGTGGATTGTCTAGATTCAGCATTCGGATTGTGTAAGTTTCTGGACACATTTGGGACGGAAGAGGGTAACAAACTGCTGGAGAAACAGATCGAAGCTGGAATATGCTTCCAATGAAGTCAGCAGTCAGTCACAGACCAGCCATTTCACTCTGCCGCTATTTATGTTCACTGCCCACTTAAGTCTCGTGATGTATCTTATCCGCAGAACTGTCAGAGTCCGGTGAGTAGTCGTGGCACCTTTTTGATGCAAGTAATGGGATCTCAACCCAATAGACGACAAGAGACGGTACTAGCAACAAATTGTTCACACCAAGGAACACGAGCAAAAGTTGTCATTTGTCTACCGCAAGATACTCATCACCATTTCCTACTTATTTCCAGGATCGAAAAGGAACAAAACGCCGCCCACCTGCTGGCAAAACTGACCTCGCTCAAGATGCCTGTCCCCACTGTTCCAACCAAGCGTCCGCGTCCCTGTTCCTCGCGTTCAACACAATTCATGTAATCCCTTAAATGCGCATCGGCTCCCCCCCCCCCCCCGTCAGCGGTTGTCTCACGGTCTCACTGCATGCCATGCAGTCATGCGAAGCCGATTTCAGAATGCTGTCATAATATCCTGTTACAATAAAGTTGCGATTACGATTGGAAAACATGCCATGTGCTGTGGCAGTCGCACATGAAAACTTTGACTTTTAACGGCCTAATCGAATTAAGGGCGAAGGCTAAAGCCCTGCCAAGGCTGAACGTGATATGAGACCATGTTGCCTGGCTGTCGTGCGATATGTTCGAGAGTTCCACCTTCCCGCGGATGGGTAATAAACCGCGGGTGTATGCGAAATTTAAATGAAAACTTTTTTTTTATGGTTGCATGGTGGGTGGCATGGTGAATCTTTTGGTTTCGTGAAGTGTCTGAAATCAGGTATTCGAGTGTCTGCTTCATCATCCGAAAGGACTGAAGGACATTTGCATGAAAGGGACCTCCACTGGCCATTCATCCTCATAAGACGTCGAATTAAGTTGCACTGATTAGCTAACTCGGATGACTAACGATCGAATCGTGACCACGCTACTTTGTCGCTTTGTCCTTCTTCGTTCCGGTGAGACTCTCCTGATTTATATCCTTTTCCGGAATAAATGCATTGAACGTCCTTGCTGTTGAACGAGTTGCTCGCACTTGGCTCATTCAATTCTGTGCTCGTTCACATGCTCGACTAAGAGTTGCCTTTCTGGGTATCCATTATGTCCCGTAGTTCTTCCATTTTCATGATTAACTTCAGATTTTCATCCTCCTTCAGCGTGATAGGGACATTTTATCCTCGTTCTGCTTCAGTCATTGTTTCATGTCCGTGTTCGTTGAACTCCTGCTCATGTAGCGACTCTCAAATCAAATCGTGTGATCCTCGAACGACTGCTGTAACTTCTCCGTTTCTTCATGGTTCAATGTGATCTAAAGGGTGGTTAAATTTTAAGGGCCGATGTTGAATGTGAACCGCACCTAAAATTCAAGTTTTTTTCTGCATTTCATTTGACATCTCTCAATTTCAGACTAATTCAATTTGAACCATGGAAGGATACACAATCAAGCAACGCGCTAAAGTTATTCAGGCTTATTATGAAAATGGGCGTTCAAATCAAAATGCATATCGTGCACTTTGTGATTTTTTCGGTCAGGCGACCGCTTGGCAGACCCAGGACGAGGTGGTTGGACCAAGTCCAAAAACTCGCCAGGTTACGCTTGGGCATAGCTCCTGATGAGTTAGAGTCGATGGCGGAGGATCGAGTTGCCTGGAGATCTCTCGTGCGTGGTTTACCCCCGCGACCCCATTTAGTGGATCATGCGGGTCAGAAGATGATGATGATGATGATTATTTTTCGGACGCCTTGGATGCACTAGACACCGGTTGTACGAACATCTTCTATTTAAGGGCCTAACGCCAAGATTGACACGTCCTGTGTTCACACTCGTGCTTGTGTTTACACTCCATCTTAAATGGGGACAGATCTCCTCTTGAGATCTAGTCCCTGTGCAAGAACACACGTCCACTTGATCATCCATCATTGAGAATGGCACGATGATCCTACATCAGTTCAGATTCGTGGACATTCTCAGGTTTATCTGCTCGACAAAGTCTTGTGTTGTCTTGGCGTGACTCGATTTTCTAACAATTATTATGCCCTTCCTTTCTTCTCGTTACAATCTGTGCACTTCCGCTCAGGTCCTCTGCGACTTTATCCGCGTCTCCTAAATAATTTTGTGTACCATTTGGAATTCCACAAACACTGGGTTTCAAAAGCAAGCCCGTCACAATCCCCTTCCGCCAAATCCTCCACTTCTGGTACTCTCTTGGTAGCCCCTTTCCTGTGCTTGTTTAAACCTGCCGTTTATTCGGAAGGATTTTCTCTGCACTCGACTGTTCACTTGGTGCTCCCATCATTCTTTCGCCGAAACTAACTTTAAGTCCAATGGACTTTTATGATAGCGCCACTGCACTTATAACCTGTCCTCCTCCATTTTGTTGCTGCTTCCATTCCGTTGCTCTTTGGAAACCATTCCTTCCCCCTCTCTTTTCCTCCTGGCCAGGGGGCCGGGGGCAAACCCCCGTCACCATTCCAAGACACAAAGTTGTAACGTTCACACCTCATAACCTTTCGCATGCAAACTGCCACAGGCGCACATTGCCTCAGTCAAACTAGCCTCTGGCCGCCAGACATGCTAACCATGGGGATTTACTAAACGACCTCCCCCTCTCGTGTCACAAATATAATCCCCCAAATCAATGCAGTTCATAAAACTTCACCCACATCGTTGTTGTCAAATTAGGCCGGTCCTCCTTCAAAACCCCCCTCCCTCCCCCTGCAAGCAGAGAAAGTCACTTGCATGACACCTGGGAACTGACCATCAATTCGCCATAATTGCGGCACCCGTCACACAACACAAAGGAGCAACAGCAACAGAAGCGGCAACGAACACTAATTTCCAAACTGTTCCTGGCCTTAATTAAATCCACCGCACAATGAACGGTAATCCCCCGTAAGGTTGAGCAGCAGGGATTTCGTAAATCTACTGAGAGGCCAAAACCACCTCCCCACCCCCCCTTTCAAGGAGCACTCGCTCTGTCCACTCTTTGCCTTGTTTTCGTTTATTTCTGTTTTGTTTTTCTCCGTTAGCCTTGTCATAAGGATTACTGCGTCCAATTATGCCCTAAATGTCACTTTATTACAATTGTACGATATCTTGAAGCCACCGGGATTAGTCGCCGCAGGGAGGGGGCGTGGGGGGGAGGGCATGGGGGACCAACATGTGTTCGTATATTCTGCTAAAGTGTCAGCAAATAATTAATCATATGTGTGCGAGCGCAGCTGGCAACCCTGTCAGTGGGATAATGCCGAGACACTTTAAGACATGTTCCCCTTAATGGAATCGCCGCTGGAGCAGGAGCCCTTTGAGTGGGGACTCGCTTTCAGGGCATCAGCGCCACAAAGAAGGTCAGCGTCACGGCTGAGACGAACGCACGGATGTGGCTTCCCTTGGCAGTGGCCTTGTTTAACTGTCTCCTTGCACGCGTTCGGTCAATTTGCCTACTGCCTGCGGCAGGATGTTGGTTTTCCTAGGATAATTGGCTGTATCGCAGCCACTGGCCACGCACGCAACTGACTCAATTCCAATGGCCGTGACTTTGACATGAATCCTTGCCGGGCATTCCGATCGATCGACCGCTTCGATTGGGCCGTGTAGTCGTCTCGCATGTGTGTTACCTTGGCAACGAGTGGGAGGCGCATTTGCACGAGCCACTGATGGGTGAACAGGTTTCTGTGTGATGGGCTGCGGCTGGGGTCACGAGCGAGGACGATGTTGAAATGTCAAAATCGGGTTAATTAAAGTTCGGGTTTGGCTGCCTCGAGGATATTTCTGTTGTGTTTACATCATGAGAACCCTTCGGTCCTTCCTTTAAAGGTATCCTGCTCGTGTCCACTTATGGGGGAGCTGCCCGTGTTCCCTTAGCCCTGAGATGTTTGCTTAGCGTACCGAGCATTAAACATTCCCGCCTGCTGCTGTGACCAAGTTCTTGACGACTGTTACAAAAATAGAACTCACTCGTGTGTCGGCAAGAGCTATAAGGCTCTCTTGAAAAAACCATATATTTCCAAACCTGTTGTCTGACTCATAAGTGGGCGATATTGATGTCAACTGACGCTGTCTGCTCACTCACAGGACTTTGGTTGCTTCGCCTTAAGTGATTGATTTGTTGTCGGTCAATTCGTAAATAGAAGCCTCCTCCATTTCGGGTCAAATGTCCATACAAAGGTGAACAGGCTAATTGCAGGACAGACTCCTGAAAGGACCCCTCTCAAGGATGTTGCGATTAATATCAGTTCCACTCGTCGTAACCGCCCAATAAGCAGTGCCCGCCACTAGCGCGAGCTCCAACATGTTTGTAGTCTGATACAATCGATGGACACACCTTGCACACACACAGTCATGCAAAGCCGGCGAACTCAAGGAGCAGTACAAAATTCCGGAAATAATATAATATGAGCGATATTATTGAAATCTCCATTCGCAGCAAGATTTAAGCACCAAGGGTGAGTTGCGTAAGTAGAGAGCGACTGAAGTCACTCATACTTACGTAAAAAAAAAGTTAACGAAACTCAACGAAACTTAACGAAACTTAACGAAACTCAACGAAACATAACAAAACTCGACTTGGTCATGGTGCTATCATTTTGTCATGTACATTCAATTGGTTGCTAAGTAGACTTCAGTTTCCTGCCATCCATTCGTAGAGAAAACATTTAGTTTCCCCGCCCAGTTCAAGACATTTCTTGTTTCTTGTGAAAGTAACCTCAAATGATCCCATTCACCTACTCCTCATAGTTCCGCATAGTTCCACAAACGCTTTACAAAATGCCCATCATCACTAGGTCCTCGCAGGTACCCCGCACACACACACACCCACCGACACGACCCCGCTCATTTCGATCTCAGACATAGTGCCACTGCCACACTTTTCAACGTGTCTAGCTGGAGAGGCATTTTCGGCATATTTCGGCCAGTTCACCGTCAAATGTGTTCCAGGCATGGGCCTCGACTCAACCTCTACATCGGCCGCTGAAAGTGCACAATCAAGGACAACAGCCACTCGGGTGGTGTTGCATGCGCCTGCACAACCGTGTGGCCACCGCAGAGCACACAAGTTGACTTTAATTGCTGTTTGCTCGTGCACTCGGATATCGCTTTGCAAAGGCACGTCGTCGCCGTCACCCCATGGCTTCGCAATTGATGATTGCGAATGTGCTGCGAGGGATGCAACCGTTGGTACTCAGTAACCACGATGATGATGAGAATGATAGTCACACTGAGGACAAACTATCGCACCCACCCCACCGCTCCGTGACAAGGACGATGCCAGTGACGTTGATGGGACTGTTGCTCGCACCGTACATCAAAGCCATTTAATTATCCGACGTTTTATGATCCCGTTAATGTGTTTGCGACCGCCCTCCCACCCTTCGCGCAGATGCCTACCACGCGATGGGACTGACGCTGTGGCTTTGAATGGCAAATCGAAATCAATCGCGGGAGGAATGTGTTTGCGCGCAAAATGGCATTCGGATTGACCTTGCATGGATGTGGGGGAGCGGATGGATGGATGGATGGATGGATGGATTTGCTTATTAATCACCCCCGGCGATGGCTGTATGCTCACGCAGGCGAGATGGTTCAAGTTTGCAGATGGATACGACGCGAATGAGGACATCTATGATGGCATAAAGACCCTTATCGTAAAAGTGCCAACATGTCAGACTCGGAGTGTGTCTAGACGTGATTCGGTTGCCTGTGGCAGAGTCCTGCTGATAATTATGTTACAGCGATGATAAGCAGTTCAAGGCAAACTTTTCACATGGAATCTCAGCTCATCGTGCACGCATCGTACGGGGGGTGTGAGTGGTCATGGATGGGTTTGGACGTCGCGGCGGGCGGCTGATGTCATTTGTAATCTTTCACTTTATTCTTTGACAACCATCGCTCCTAATTGTCCTAATCTCGTAAACGATGGCTTTATGTAGACGGTCGCTTTTGAGACGTTGATGTTAATTTTTATTTTCGCATAAAAGACGCCACATTTTGGTCTTAACCAGCAACAAGCAATGTGAGTGGCGCTACAGCACGTCGGGGTTGTAGAAGCCAGGCACTAAACTAGGCAGGCAACGTTCGTGGCGAAATTAATGAAATGAGGCTGAATATCCCTGTCATGGACACCACGTATTAAATCTAGGAAAAAATGCTTTCCTTTTATAAAATTTTACTCCGATCTGAAGGAGGAGCCCTGGGATTAGCAATGAAATGCAATAATCGTCATTCCAAATCACCATTCGCAGCAAGATTTAAGCAACAAGGGTCGGTTACGTACGTAGAGAGCGATTAAAGTGTCTCTTACCTAAGAAAAAAAAAATTTAACGAAACTCAACGAAACTTAACGAAACTCAACGAAACGAAACAAAACTCGACATGGTCATGATGGTATCTTTTTGTCATGTGCATTCACTTGATTGCTAAGTAGACTTAAGTTTCGACGATTCACAAAATGCCCATTTTCATTGTGTCCTTGCAGGTACCCCACACACACACACCGACACGACCCTGCTCATTTCGATCTCAGACATAGTGCCACTGCCACACTTTTCAACTGGAGAGGCTTATTTTGTGTTCTTTTATGAAAACTCCTTTCTGAAGGACGAGGCCTGGGATTAGCAATGAAATGCACGAATGGTCATACTTCCTGTACATTTTTGACCAGCATCTTTGTCAAATGTTCGTCGTTAAGGCAAACCATACTGACACATCGGACGAGTCAGAGCCTGAGACTCCTCAGTGCGTACGCAATACAAGGAGACTTGATATTCATGACTGGAAGCAGCCCGGCTAGGATCGTCAAGGAAGAAGAGAACCTTTGTTCAGGCTTGGAAACTTAACTCATCTTTAGTGACTGGCACGGTCCACTAAAGAGGTCTAGGGGCAAAGCACGCCCGAGAGATCTGCAAACCACTAACACCTCCGCCATCGACTAGAACTCATCAGAAGCAATGCTGCTGGGCCTCAGCCAAGAAGCCTCTCGAAACTAGCATGATCTGTGGCTAGCCGCCACCAGTTTCGTTCGCCAAGTTGGTTGAGGATCCACTTGGGTGTGCCACCTTACACGCGGGCGTCCTCTGTTGCGCTGTCCCACGGGTTCGGAATCGCAGATCCCGAGATACTTGCATGATTTGAAAACAATTTGTTCTCCCTTCGGGTAGGGGTAACAGGTAAGGCATGCCATTCTTCGAGCTACAGCCACTGGCTTGAGAAGCATCCCTGCTCTAATGCTGAATTCTTTGAATATCCCACAAATGCGAAACACTGTGCGGAACCAGCCTGATCGGTTGAAGTTGACCCCCGAGTGAGAGCGTGGTAGTGGATATAGCTGTACTAGCATGTCTCGGAATTTATCACGACTAAAAGGGGTAGGTTGTGCGACTCTGAGACGTGAATCGTTATGGAGTTGCCAACGCAAACGGGTGCTGCTACTAAGAGCTGGCCTCACACTCCACCAAGCTGAAGGAATTGTCCACAAAGCATGAACTTGACATTTCTGCCTAAAGGCGTTGCTCCATCAAACTCTACCCTTAGGTAAAAGGACCTGGTGGTGTGTACAATAAAAGTGCGTGTTATCGTTCACCGTAACCTCTTCCACTGAAGCAGTCAGTCTTCCATTCATTGAAACGGTTGCACCATCATCAGTTTCGAGCTAACATTTAAAAAGTCTGCCATCCTTAAGTCCTCTCAAAAAATTAAGAGAGTAGGCTTCAGGCAAATTGATCGCGAGCTCATTTTCTGTGAATTTCACGAAACGGCCACAGGCTTGTTTCTCAGTCCCACCCTCATCCACTCAGACGAACACGAGGTGGAGTCTTTTTACCAGGATCTCCAAGAAGTCTGTGATGGACGAAAGCAGTCCCATAGAGATAAAGGGATCGCAAACGTTAGCCAACGTTCTCGTAGCTCCCATCAAGACTTTGCCCGCGCTCATATCATTCCTTGACGACTATGTTTGGTGCTGACGAAGAAAGTGCTGTCTTGAATGAACTTCGGTGGAGAAAGTACATCAATTTAAAGGACCGATATGAATCTCCAACGAGCCAAATAAACGAGTATCCTCCTCTTCGTAATGCTCAGCACCTGGCGATTGTGTCACATCAACCATCGCTCCGATGCGGCATCACTAAGCTTGTCAATTTAAAATAAAAACCACTCTCGTCCAATAATCTCTGCCCTTTGGAGGCACCTGCGCCCACTGTTTGGAACTCAGCAGTCCGTTCCCAACTTTCCTCAAAATTCCATCGAAATCTCGATAATTTCATTCCACCATCGCACAGACCGCAGATTTCTCGTGATGGCACTTTAACAACTCGACAATCCCTCTCCCCATCCCTCTCCCCATCCCTCTCTCACTCGGTCGAGCAAGAAAGTTCCAAGTCAATCCTTGGAAACTTGAAGGCACACACTAATTCGGTGTGCGGTGCAGTTGCTGTCCCCTTCAAGGCACAAAACTTAATCGTATCCTTCGCCGCTCAACTCGAAGCAAACTTTCAAGTGGCGCTCAGGCAGCTCCTCGTGCTGAAAGCCATGCGATATAATTGGCCCACTGCTGTGTGGAACAATGTGCTCCATTCTTTCGATGTGAATAATGCGCATCTTTGTCGAATGACCCCCGCCTGGAGTGTGTCTCGTGAAGATGAAATTTCACAGCAATTTGTATGCAAACAGCGGCGGAATGCGCTCCGCTTTGGCCGTCGCTGCAGTTGACAGAGGGATTCGTGCTTCGCGAGTAATGAATTGTTCCAGGAAATTGAATGTGAACTTTTGCGCGCAAGGGATGAACGAAGTGCTTTGTGGGAGGGGGGGTGGGGGTGTTCACTAAAGCGACGAGCCCTATCGAAGGACTTCTGCTAAACCAGTCTCTCTGTGGTGTAATGTGCGTCTGGGTGAGGGTGGCAGACGGGGATTGAACAGGTGAACGTCGTCTACAAGAGGCGACGTGGTCGCGTTGGCAATGACTTGGCATTTAAGTCATCTTGACTTTTTGAGGGAGAGAGGGGCTTGATTATGCATCGATCGACTCAAAGGACAAATGAAACGGACAAGTTAAAAGAGAAGCCTGCCGTATTTGGTCCGACGAGGATCCTCAGGCAGTAGAGGAGCTGCCGATCAATAAGCAGTCCCCTAACGCGAGCGGCAGAGCACTATGAAGCCGCTGAAAAGGATCTAGGAGCGACGGAGGATTCTCTGTGACATGACGAGTCTCCAGCCTAGCACCTAAGTATCCATAAAGTATGTCCAGTCAATGCACGTGCACGTTGTTACAAGCCAACTGACATCCATTCCGCCTACCTAGGCATTACAACTGCGGCCAGTAAGGTCGGATCTAGGAAAGACTGGAAAACCCGACGTTGACAGCATTCTGTTACCTGAATAAGGAGGACTGACATGCTGTTGAAAAGGCTTTCAGGCTGTTAACTGCCCCTGTCACGTTAAAATCTGGCAAGCCTCAAAGTATGATCAGTGTTTCCTCGCCATAAGTTGGTGATGTAGGTCTAGATGCAAAGGGTGTTTTTTTAGAGGTACGAGTATATAACTTTGAGCTTGTGACAGAGACTGAAACCGCCATGAACAAGCCATGGCTATGGACTATGGCTGAGGCTGAAGCTAAGCCTGAGACTGGGTTCAAGACTCTGTCTGCGACTGAGACATAGACCAGAACTGAGACTAGGTCTAGGACTAAGTGGGAATAACTCGGACAGAGACTACAACTGAGACTGAGTTTGACACTGCGAATGGTATCAAGACATGCAGAAGGATTAAGATTTGGGCTGGATTTGGATTTGGACTCGACTCGGATTAAGAATCAAGGATTGGTGTAGACTCTATGCGTGGCCTTGATGACTTGAATCATCGTGCTCAGGACCGTCAGCGATGGAAGGCATCTATTGCTCAGGCTCAGACCCGCAAAGGGTCGTTGGTCTGATAAGTGATAAGTAATGCTAATCTCTGTGTAAGAGCCATCACCGCCCTTGAGCAACATAAGCAAGAACCTAGAGTACCTAGAGTAGCGCAAGAGCTAAATCGATGGTACACCGACCTGAATATCACCTGAACATTCGACGCTGCATCGTCTAATAAAGTGCCACGACGATGTTGTAGCTGCCTTGTACAAACACGAAATCACGGTTGTCTGCTTCATGGACGGGGAAAAGGCCTTCGACACGGTTTGCATAAAAAGACTGATCTACAAGCCCCTTCAACCTCATCATTCCAGAAGATTCTACGTTCAAGTGGAAGTCAGTCAATCAACTGGGCGGAGCACCAAGGCGGGAGTTCTGCAAGGATCGAAGCTGGGACCGATGCTCTTCAACATCTACACCGCCTCCAACCAACACAGCGAACTCTTGTGCAGATGACTCCCAGACATATGCCAGCTCGAAATCACCACTGACCGCCACGCGAATGATCGAAATCCAGACAGCGAACAAATTTGACTACAATGCTGGCAAATCGGTACTTCTGTGTTTAAGAAGACGCACCATCCCGAGGTGGATGCAGATCAGCAGCCAAATGTAGGAGCAAAAAGATATTTGGTGAGCATAACGGTAAGGAAATATCAAAAGAGAAAAATGTCAAGTATTTTGGGGTTAACTTGACAAGTTCAGCAGTCAGTCGAAACTGACCCTTAAGAGGGAGAACCTTCGATGCGTGAATAAACTGAATTAAGTCAGATGTTTGTCATCTAAGGGTGTTTTTTTTAGAGGTATAGAACTTTGAAATGAAATAAAACAAAGATGATTTTTTTAAATTGACATGAAATCTGCTTTTTTCGAAAGACAATTTTCTGGCATTGTAACTTAAATATGATTTCTGGCATATGACCGCCACGATTGACTCGGACGCAGTCTAATCTGGAGGTCCAATTTTCGATGACTTCTTCCAATATTTGTGGTAGTTTAGTGGCAATAACGCGGCGAATGTTGTCCTCCAAGTGGTCAATCGTTTCGAGCTTATCGACGTAGACTAGCGACTTCACAGAAAATAGTCAAACGGCTTTAAATCGCATGATCTTGAAGGCCAATGCACGGTTCCGTGAGGTGAAACTATGCGGTTACCAAACGTTTCCTTCAATAAATCTACTGTGGCACGAGCTGTGTGACATGTTGCGCCGTCTTGTTGAAACATCCAGCTCCTGCACATCATGGTTGTTCAATTGATGAACGAAAAAGTCAGTAATCATGGCTCTATAGCGGTTACCATTGACTGTAACTTTCTGGCCAGCATCGTTTTTTAAAGAAGTACGGACCAAATATTCCACCAACCTATAAAGCACACCAAACAGTCAGTTTTTGTGGATGTAACGGTGTCTCAACATACACTTGAGGGTCACCCTCACTCCAAATACGGCAGTTTTGTTTATTGACGTATCCATTGGAGCATGGTGAAAACGGACGTAGTGCGCGATACGTCATTCGAACAAAACCATGATTTCCAAAATAAATTCGCACAATTTGGAAACGTCGTTCAGGCGTCAGTCTATTCATGTTGAAATGCCAAACCAAACGCAAAAATAAATCACTTGACAGCTGACAAAATGGTCGCCAATTAAAATAGTGTTGCCAACTTAAAGTTCTATAGCTCTAAAAAAAAACACCCTTTACCGGCTTTGACATCGAACTCCAGCACAGGTGCCATTGGACAACCACCTTTGAGTAAGGAACAACCAGAAACAGACCAAATACCAATGCAGACAAACGATCAACGGACAAAATCCGTTCAGGAGGCCCAATAAACTGCAAAGATCGTCAACTGTCCAGGAAGCAGCTCCAAATGTGAGTACTTCATGGGATCCTAGGCAAATATGGACCCTCCGCAATTGTTTTCCATAAGTTAGTGGAGCAAATTAAGACTCTATTGAAAAAACATCTGAAACAGGGCAGTCTACGAGAGACGTCATAGAAAGCATCAAAGGACTATACGAGGAATCAGCTTTGGAGATGCAGAACCAGGCTACGGAGGCCTCGCTGCCACCCGTATCATGTTCGCACCCAAACAAGCATGAGGAGGCGGTGGTTGCTGACGGTTTCTCCGTTATGTACCCCGGTATCTTACTAGCTAGCAGATTTATTAAGAGCTTGCCCTCGTTGTTAGGACGTTGAGGTCTAGGATCCCATAGGCACCTCCTTGTCATTAACAACTTCGTGAGGGTTTACCATATCGACGGCCCTCATCTTGGGACCTCGGTTGTTTGCTCAATGCCCTCAAAGTAGGCGATGGCCAATGATGATCGCCCATTTCTTCACGCTTAAAAACAAAGGTTAATAGGAACTCAGCGTGCTGACTAGACTCTTGTGCACGCGGGAAATATTCAATCATAAAATCATAACCTTTTCATTTGCATGCATCCCAAAAAACTGTGACTTGGCCGACCGACTCACCCCAACTGGCCTTCTTTTGTGCAACTTCACCTAGATAAATCCACTGTCCTGATCTACTGGCATGTTGTGATGGATTCAAGTTCTTTGCACTCATTTGGGTAGCAACTGAACATCGCCAAATAGTCATATGAAGCGGTCTTCTTCTTCTTCTAGTGGCACTACAGTCCGGGGTGGACCTGGGCCTCAGTCAACAAGCTTCTCCACGATCTTTAGCCAGCTGTCTCCAATTTCGAGCATCAATTTCGTTGAGGTCCTTCTCCACTTGTAGGCGCCATCGGTTTAGTGGGCGTCCTCTATTGCGTTGTCCCACTGGTGCGGAGTAGAAGACTCTTCGGGCTGGAGCAGTGTGGTCCATGCGCTCTACATGGCCTAGCCATCTTAGGCGCTAGGCTCATTTCGCTGTACAGCCCGTATAGTTCATGGTTGTATATTCTTCTTCAAAAACCATCAACGCAAACATGACCAAAGATGGAACGCAGAACTTTTCTCTCGAAAAGTCTAGGCTTCTGTGCCATAGAGTAGGACAGGGATGATGAGGGTCTTTTATAGTGTTAGCTTGGTCCTTCGAGAGAGAGCGCGTTTGCCTCTTGAGCCCAAAGAAACAGCGGTTGGCAAGAGTTATTCTGCATTTAATCTCGGTACTGATGTTGCTTGTACTGTTTACCTGAGAGCCGAGGTAGACGAAGTCCTTAACTACCTCGAACTTAAAGCTGCCTACGGTGACGTTTTGGCCGAGACGTCGATGTTGTGCGTCCTTTCGTGATGACAGCATGCACTTTGTTTGGCCCTGATTCACTGCCAAACCCATTTTAGCCGCTTCCGCTTCAATGCCAGCAACAGCCTCATTGACAGCTCGCTGTGTTCGTCCAATCAAGTCAATGTAGTCCGCGTAGGCAAGCAGTTGAACGGACTTTTGGAAGATCGTGCCTCTGGTGTTGACATTTGAGGTTCGCACGATCTTCTCAAGTATGATGTGGAAGAAATCACATGACAGCGTGTCGCCTTGTCTAAAACCTTTGTTGACACTGAAGGTCTCGGTGAGCTCGTTACCGACCTTGATGGAGCAGCGAGAGTTCTCCATCGTCATCCGGCACAACCTGACGAGTTTGGCAGGAATGTCAAACGTTGTATAGCTCGTCTCTATGCACGCTGCCATATGCGGCCTTGAAATCGACGAATAGGTGGTGCGTGTCGATCTGCATCTCTTGGGTTTTTTGCAGGATCTGCAGCAGTGTGAAAATTTGGTCGATGGTGGATTTTCTCGGCCTGAAACCGCATTGATAAGGTTTCAGGCGCTCGCACGAAACGGCAGAGAAGATCTTGTAGGCGATGCTTAGGAGACTTATCCCTCGGTAGTTGGCGCAGTTGAAGGGGTCTCCTTTTTTGTGGGAGAAACGATACTGAGGTTCCACTCATCGGGCATGCTTTCTTCCGACCACATCTTACACATCTCATCACCATCGCATCTCCAGCTGCTTGAAAGAGTTCTGCAGGCAGTCCGTCTGCACCAGCAGCTTTGTTCGACTTTAGTCTCGATGTAGCTATCTTGACGTCGTCTAGGTCGGGGGGACGGAATTCTCTTCCATCATCGTCCATTGTGTGGAGTGGAACATTCTGCCTGACAGCGGTATTGGTGTCCGTTTACCAGTCTACAGAAGTGATATTTAAAGATTGTCAGTATCGACTGCGACTCTATTACTGGTTGCCCATATTCGACCCGACAGGCTTCTGTCCGAAGTTTACACCCATGGGATAATTGTTTCACCTGTCGGATGTCATTTCCGCCGTAACACCTCTCCATTTCTTCGATCGCACGCTTCTCATGCTCTTTCTTCTTCTTTTTGCGAAGCCGGTGCTCTTCCCTTCTTTTCAGTTCGTAGAGGTCACAAAACGCTCTCGTCGTTCTGTCCAGCGTCGCCTTATATGCCGCTTGCTTCGCTAGATGCGCCTGCCTGCACTCGTTGTCAAACATACGAAGCGGTCACGCGGCTGTTTTTTCATACAAAACGTGACGTACCCGTTCAGTTGGGATGCCTGCAGGCTCAGTCACCTCACGCACTTTAATTTTCCGATCGTCCACTATTTTTCCATGGATTCTAGCCACGATTTCTGGCGTGACGACGCCTGCTGGCAGCCAACACAGTGTATGCTTCAGACTCCCCGTAGTACTTGCTGCTTTTTTCCATAATTGGTGGCATCGCCTCGAGCCACTCATAATGGTCAGAGCATATAATTGTCTGTAAATACTAAGTCACCCAGTTTGCACAGTCAGTAGTGCCTTAAAACGATGGCAGTTGACGAGGGCAGTGTTGTATTTAAAGTTACTGCGATGGAAATTCAAGAAGCGGCCACGATGAAGCAGCTCTGTCAAATGACTGCACAGAGACAGACCAGAGGACATTCAAATACTTCGACAGCGGGGCATTCAGAGCAGTGGGGGAGTTAGGCAGTCACATCGACGGCCTCAAATTATTAGGACCAAAGCTTTTAAAAGTTTTGGTCTAGTTTCAGATTAGAACGAGTGGCCATGTAAGTTAACACGTTCCCAAAGTTGCAAAGTGTATGAACAGCCAGACGCTAGCTCAGCGTTTTAAGCCGAGCATGCCAGACGCAGCGAAAGAATCCGACACCACATGTGGGAGCGTCGCCGACCATCCACCGTTGGACCGAATAACATCAAGGCCATCGTTCAACGACATCGAACGATTAGAATAAGTAGAATAAGTTTAGTTTTTAGTTGACTTCGGGCTGAGTAACGTCAGCAATTTAATTTTAATAAATAAAATCCCTCATAGAGGGAAACGAAAAGGAAATTGTGTTTAATTTGAATGTCCAGGGTATAGAGGGGGACGTAGTGTTACGTCACTGGTTTTGAGCTGACGTGCTGCTAGTGGTGGTCTTAGGTCGATAGTTCTAGCGCTAGCTCGGATCGCGGTGGCTAATGTTCGAATTCTGTGGTGGTGCTTCCTCTCCTTTCTTTCGGTTTGTTCCAAGTCCCTCCAGTTATGGTTCCATGACCTTGAATTGGGAATTAGCGGCTTTGCAGGTGGCATGATGGTGTGGAGACCCAACTCTCCAAAAGAAAAACAGCTGATGATGAGGACAGCTAGGCCCATCCACGTCAGTCGCAATCTGTCTTCGGGGATGATTAAATATATTGATATATTAATTCGGGGTGGTTAAATTTTAAGGGCACAGTCACTCTTTGTGTGTGCATTGGTTTTTCGACAAGCACTCTTGGATTATCATTCGCCCAAATGCGGCAATTCTGCTTATTGACGAATCCACTGAGGTGAAAATGTGCCTCATCACTGAAGATGATTTTCTTCGAAAATTGATCATCCACTGTTGCCATTTCTTGCCACCATTCTGACCATTGACGGCGCTTGAAATGGTCAAGAGGCTTCAGTTCTTGAGTCAATTGCACCTTGTGCGCGTATAAATGCAAGTCTTTATGCATAATGTTCATCAACGACGAGCGTGAGAGGTGCAATTGTTGGGCACGACGACGAGTTGAGGTGGACGGCTCTTCAGCCACACTATCGCGAACAGCAGCAATATTTTCTGCAGTACGAGCTGTACGAGCATGCACTGGCGTCTTCACATCTCCTACAGACCCGGCTTGCTCAAATTTTTGCACGATTTTTCCGATTGTCCAAATGTGCGGACGATTAAATTGACCGAAAAAATCACGAAGTGCACGATATGCACTTTGATTTGAACGCCCATTTTCATAATAAGCCTGAATAACTTTAGCGCGTTGCTCGATTGTGTATCTTTCCATGGTTCAAATTGAGTTAGTCTAAAATTGAGAAATGTCAAATGAAATGCAGAAAAAAACTTGACGTTTTTGTGTGGTTCACATTCAACATCGGCCCTTAAAATTTAACCACCCTTTACTTGACGCACCAAGGAGAACAAACAAAAAATGGAGCAGCGACCGTTTTTTCTTTGTATGGCAGTGATTCCATCTTAGTTGTAGATCGAGTGAATAAAGGTAGGAATCGACTACCATTTGCAGGGGCAAAAGTGTACAGTTTTCTTTTGGCTTACAGGGATTCGAGGCGTTTTTGTTCCCACGTATTTTTAATGAAAATGGCAGTTGACGGTGACGAGTATTCGCGCTCTACCCGGACAGTAAGCAGCCATCCCGAAGAAGCATCTCTAGGGAGGAGAAACAGAAACAGCTACAAACGACGCAATTAAGGGTTCGCCAGCATTTATGCAGCCTGCAGATTTGCGACACGAATGCTCAAGAAATCCAGGGCTAGAGAAGAAAAGTTAACCTAATCAATTAACTAATTATCAATGTTCATTGCAGACGCGGTAGAGGCAGAACTACGATAAGCTCAGGCGGTGGCGGTGTGCGTTCGATCGGTGGTAACACGGTTCGAATCTCAGAAGGGAGTACCATCGGAGTTTTCTTTTTCGTCTTGCTTTAATTATTTTTCTGAATGATTGCATTTTTCTTTTTTTTGTTTTGACTGGATGTTAGTTGTAAGTTTAAGGAAAAAATGGTTTAGTATTTAAGTGAATAAAAATTGTACATCTAACGCAAAAGCGGACTACACCCTTATTGTCGCGATTGGTGTAGTCCGGTGGTTGATCGTACGGGAGGTCAATCGCGGACCCCGGCTTTCTCCACGGCTGGTCAGGCACCCTCCCGATCGAGGTCGCGCGTTTGTTGTAAGATCGGTGTAACAAAATATTCTAGCTTTGAAACTAATCAAGTAGTGGTCACGACAACACACTGCACCAGAAAATGCCAAGAAAATTAAAGAGGGGTGGTTTTAGGTAAATCACTTGAAGTTCACTTTGTTGTTCTCACTCGACTGATGTGTTTGCTCAAAGTGAAGGTTTTACAGAGTTAGCACACGCTTATCGGTGCCAGTTCCCTTTTGCCTTTCAGCCCTTCTCGCCACTGTGCCATGGCTTGGTCCATGGGTAGACGCGAAAGCCACGTTTCACTTAGGTCCTGATGGACATTTATGTACTCTGCCTCGCTTGAACGAAATGGAGACCAACGATCGTCTTTAACCGCCGATTTTGCGGTAGATTACTGAGAAGACAAACACCACCACTTTTAGTGGCTCTCTACTTCGTCCACATCGCCCGTCGCACAAGTCCGTTGCTGTCCCACAAACGTAGAGCTCTTCCACGATTTCGCCTTTATTGACCAAAAATATCCTTCACACCTGGCACTCGTGCACCTGGTCCACCGATTTATCTTGATTTATACACTTTACACTTGACCAACAGCTTCCACGTCTGCCCACACCTCAACCACTGCTCAATGCTCGTGTCCTCCTACCACTTCCGCTTCGACTGATCCGAATTTATGTCGGCCGGGGTGTCATTCAACATTGGAGCCCATCCTTCGTCAAAAAATTGAGTGAAAATTCCTTTGAACTCACCCCAAGCCTATCTTGATTCGATTCAGTTTCAAAGACGCCCACCCCCTCGCAGGTAATCCGATAAAAATGAATTCTCCGAAATTGATCAATATTTCGATTTGAGATGGATCCCTCCGCAACCTCGCTCCGCATTTGTGTGCGTGTGTGTGTGTGTGTGTGTGTGTCTACCGAACCACAGTAACTAACGAAAAACCTCAATTCCACATCGAACCGCATGATATTTCATCGCCAGCAGCCCACCCGGCGCACCCGGCCACCCCTTGGCGGTCATCGGAGGCACGTGATGTCCGCTTCCATCTTCACACTCTATCGGCTACAGAAATAATGTCAATGAAATGTATCCCCAACCGATGGTGGTCGGATAAAGCAATTGAGGTTGTTTCGTAAATTATATTTCGTTCGGTGTGCACGACGCTTGCGGGGAGTGAGGGACCGCTGTGCTTTGGGGTCCTTGGCTGGTGGTGGTTGGAATCGAAACGCTCCGACCTTGGATGCAGGCATTGAATCCAGCATCCGCCCGCTGTAATGGAGACTTTTCAGCAAGGCACACTATCGGATGTCATCGGGCGCGCACAGTGGTGACTGTGTGCAGTGTGCGGTCGCAGTGGCTGAATGAAGGTGAAACGAAGCGTTCGTCTGTCACATGGTGCAGCTTCTGGAGTTTCCCTTGGACCAGATGACAGATCAGCCAAGGCAACATGCACGGGTCGGGGCGGGCACCAGAGCGGCAGAAGGGGTTACTTTTCGCTTTCCGTTGAAATCGCCCGTCTCGAGCAGCATTCCGTCGCTGATGGGAAGCGTATTAAGTTCAAGATGAGTGAAGTGATTACCTGACGACTCTGAGCCGATATTTCGGTAATCTAATAAGCAACGGTTGCGGCGATGAGCAGATGAACAGATACACGTCAGAACTATGCTCGCCTCCCGTCAGGTGCACGGAGCGCTGGCTGCGTGTCGGCCCGTCCATGGAATGGATGGTTAATTGACTGGTTAAATTGGGGCACTGAATTGGCGTGCGATTGGGCGATGCTATGCTTACCAGCAAGCAGCTGGGCATTCCGGCGTGGATGGGAGATGATTTATCGGTTTGGTTACATGATGATATGCTGTCAGCGTTGTGATTCATTGGATTGCGGTGGATGGGGTTTGCAGAGCAGCGGCAGCAGTGAATAATAGACTGCAGCACGTGGAAGTAGGGACGAGTGTATATTGGCATTGATTTAGTTTAGTCAACTGAGGCTTGCCTCTTGGACTACATTCACGTTTTTGTGTAGCATCCTTCGGTGGGTTGGTAGATGGTAGAGTGCCCTGTGGGCCGCCAAGGCCGTGGCTCACTTGGGCCAACTTGTAGGGTCCATTGGTGCTTTACCAACGTGAGACCTACTTTAGTTCTTAAACCAGCCGGATTCATAAATTAATCTTAGGAGATTTTTCAATTCAACAGCGCTTGGGTCTAGCGTAGGAGTGTTTACCCATGAACTCTCTCATTCTCTTTGCTAGAGCTGGGCTATCGCAGTGCAGATTCTGTTTCTTCCTCATCTCTGGAGCTTCTGCAAGAGTCTCTGCCTGTGTACCTATGGCACAGTTTCCGATAAGGACTCCTATTAGCAGGCACACATCCTTGCGATTAGGACCGATCAGTGATGTTGATCTCTTTTCGCTCAGCGTCGGCCGTAGAAACCTCGCCGTTGCTCTAGTACAGAGGCTAAGCCATCCAGCTCTGGCTCTGTCTAGGACTTCGTCTTCTAGCTTTTTCCCTATGGGACTAAGTGGCGCATATGAGATGGCTGGATATTCTCCCAACTTCGAACCTTCTTTCGCGAGGCTGTCTGCCATTTCTTTTCCTTTGATTCCAGGATGCACCGGTATCACGGAGTGGGCCGCCGAGTTCCCCAAAGATGCTCTGTCTACATCGTGTAACCAACTTCGACGGCAGAATGTCTGATGGCGTGGCCTTTATTGCCGCTTGGCTACCACAAAAACTGGTGATCGATTTGCCGGTTAAGTTGTGAACTATCAGCGTCAGTGCTGCTTCTTGTGTTGCAGCCACTTCCGCTTGAAAGACGCTGCAGTCGTCTCTTAGCGCCGCCAGCGATTTTTCTAAGAGATCACAGAAGACCACCGTGCCTGTACCAGCGCTCGTCTTTGAGCCGTCGGTTTACAAGCTGATCCCCTTTACTTCTTTTACCAATTGTCCCTGCCATTGTATCCGTTCCGGAAAGTGCTGATTGAAGCTTCTCGCCTTGTTGACTATCTCGGTTGTTGGTAGATAGTCTGTTTGACCTTTATTTTGTGCAAGCTGTCCACTTCACATGGCCTTTTCCTCGAGAAACCCGCTTCTCTGAGTCTTAGGGCCGATGTGGCTGCACTGTTGCTACAGAATAGGTCAGGAGTAGGGAGAAAGAGAATGCCCTCGAGTGCTGCAATCGGTGTTGTTCTGGGGTCCAAGTAAGTACCATCCTTGCACTATCCGCTTGCTTTACGCTGGTTGTTGCCTATCCAGCTCCACTTTCAACGTTGAATCTCTGCTTCGATGTGTTTCTGGGAAGCTCTGTGATGCACTCCGTCCAAAAGACCTTTCGTCTCAACCGACGAAGACCCCAAGCTTGTGAGCAATGATGGTGGTTATCTTCAAAGTCTCGGATCTTTTTAGCAGATTTCAGATATCGTGTTGAAATTGACTATCCGAAGCTTGAGTGAGAGCTGGTTGGACCTCCAGAAGTCCAGACGTTTCCCAGCGAATAGCAAGCGGGGAGGGGTCTTGTCTAAACGAGACAAGACGTGAGTTTCTGTACCTCCATCTTTGCACAATGTGCTCACGAGGTAGCAGAATTTGTTGACATCCTCGTTTGGTTTCCCGTCTAACAGGAGAGGTGCCGATTCTCATCAGCTTTGTCCTGGCAACGTTGATTTTCAGTCCGAGTCTTCTGGCGTTGAGGTCCAACGAGTGTAGTTTTTCCTCGGTGCCGCCTACAAGTTTCTCCTGTCCTCTCGCCCCATCTGCTTAACCGATTTTTCAGCTGCGTTAAGCACCGCCTTTCCTGGTTTTCTCTCTTCTCGGAAGCGGGTTGGGTGTAACTACTACGCCCATTGAGCTTTCTCCTGATCTCAATTTGGTTCCAGGCTGCGTCTCTAGTCCATTTCCCAATCCATTTCCACCGCGTTTGTCCATCAAACTGGTTGCCTGTCAGGTCAGCTCAGTTTCGGATTGGCAGGACAAGGCAGACTTCTCGGCAAACTCCTACACAATCTCCGAGTTTTTCATACGCTGGGTATCGTGGCGCTTCTTCATGAGATGGAGCATCACCATTGCAAGCAGTAGTTGGTGACTCCCCGGACGGTTTCCACGGCGTGTAGAGAGCCGTGGCATTCTTTAAGCCCTGATATCGATTACTAGTCATGTGTCCTCGTTCGAACAACGCACTAAACTCATTCCCACGCACTCGCTGCTAAGCCCATCGTTTCGAATCAACCGAAGCCAATCCATCCCGGTCTCGTGTCAAGGGATCTCTGACAGCACGTCTCAATTCCTTAATTCCATGAAAACCTCGTTAAACACACCTTCCGCGTGGCGAGTCACGCGCCCCACACTGGCATATGTATGCAGCTCCTGCCAACCGTTGTGCGTTGCAATAAAAAGCCCCTTACAAGCGCGAGCACTCCAGCTAACCCTCAGCGCCAGCCAGCCAGCCAGCCAGCCAGAACCGCAGTTGGTTTTTATGCCCTGCCCTGATGAAAGCTTTAAATTAAATTCCCTACCGTTATACCGTTATACATCATTCAATGCCTTTACGACTAAATAAACATTTGCCTCCCCTACTCCCCCCGAGCAGAGACATGCCGAGTAGCAGCAAAATGAATGCTCCTGGCATACACCTCGCATTTGGCAATTACCGAGGCCCCATAAACATGCGAAGATACGAATGTGAGTACATCACCGTTCCGTGTTCCGTGTTGTGTTGCGTTAACCTTGAGGTAGGTCCTTCGTCGACCCGGCCTACCCAGCTTCACATATCCGCATTGGCCTCCTCCGCGCCTGCGGGAGTACGCGAGCGTATGCTATGCGTGCGTGTGTGTACGCGGGTAATGTATGCTCCAGCAGTTATCTGGGTAAATGTGCCGAACGATATTTTACGATAATTTGACTGCCTTCGCACGACGCCGCACCTCATCTCCCACTCCCTCTCACCATCCCACGGATGTGAAATGCGGAGGCCGTAAAATCGGAAATCGTACACAAAGATGCGAGAACAGGAAACCCGAAGACGACGACAACGACGACGACGGAAGCACGACGGGAGGATCCGGCGAACATGACTGTAATGAAACGAAAATCAATTAGCTGAGTATTTTGGGGGAAAATTCGGGAAAAAGATATTCCGCCAAATTAGGCGAAGCCCCATTAATGTAATGTGGTGAGGCGATTTGAATGTTATTGGCTGTGCGGGCTCAAGGAACCGCTCTATTGTGTGGTTTTATGAGCCTTGGGTCGGTAACCTTCCGATTGAGTCCTCTTAATCTCGACAGCACCGCACTTCGACTGTGCCATAGTTTGTTGTTGTCGTTGTTGTTGTTGTTGTTGTGGAGGCGAGCTTGGGTGCGAGTTGTGAATTTAACAGCTCTCTCAGTTGGGGATTACATTGAATTTTGAGAGCGGTTGGGGATTGCACGAGACGTCGAGAGTGTGTTCTGTGGGAAATGGGATGCCGATGTGTGGAAATTGCAACTGATAGCTGGTTGCCCGTAGCACCAACAAGGCCAGCACAAGTGAGTGATTGGATTATGTGATCACCTGCCGTGAATGCTTGATACCCAGAGTCAGGGAAACGCCTTGAGTTTGACCTCAAGTACCAACTGAGTTCGTATCATAAGGGATACTCCCTCCCCTTTGGTAATGGCGAGGCCTATCTAACACATCTGCTGATCTCTAGGACACAGCAGCAGGTTGTAATGCAACTCCACACTGAGTTGGGTCGTAATTCCACGCTCGTCTAAGCATCGTCAAGCACGATCACCGCAAGTTATAGTCGTTATTGTCTCTATGATGCGGTGGTGTTTATTGCCAGGAATTGGCTCGCAACCGCTCAGTCAGGCTGAAGCTAGGTTTCAGGGGCTCCTGACCTCCCATGGGCGTCGCAACCTATTTGTTACTACAGTTGGGCTCCTTAAAGCCCGGGACTGCTGGCCCATCACGGTTAAGAAACCACAAAAATGGGATGGACTTTTGGTAATGTTCGCATATGCAACAACAATCGGTGCCTCAGTTCCAATCGGATCCTGTCTGGGAGTCGTCAACAGTCCGGCAGTGTTCATCAAAGACTGGTGCAACACAACCCTGATCGACCGATACGACTGGCATCTGAGTGAGGTCGGCACTGATGTCCTCTGGGCGTCGATTGTGTCCATCCTTCTGGTCGGTGGAATGATTGGATCCAAGTGCGGAGCTTGGGCTTCGGACACATTTGGAAGAAAAGGGGCCGTTCATATAGCCGGGCTCCAGCTCCTAATCGCTGCATTCATGTTCAAATACTACCGAGCAGCCAAGTCTATCGAGCTTCTCCTAATCGGTCGCTTCGTAGTCGGTGTCTTGTCAGGAATAACGTACACAGCGCTGCCGATGTATCTGCTGGAGATTGCGCCTGGTCGTCTTCTGTGCGATGGGCGTCACCGCCGGCATTGTTGTTAGACAGTTTTTCAGCCTGAACGTGATCTTTAGAAACGAGTCCAGTTGGCAGTACGCTCTCAGTGCGTACGGGATCATTATCATCTGCTACCTGCCGTCGTACTACTTCCCCGAAAGCCCGAAGTGGCTGTACCTGATGAAGGGCGATGCGAAGGGCGCTTGCGCCTGTCTGACTCGCTTGCGAGGAGCAGGCGACGAGGAGCAGGTGAACGCACAGATGAGTGATCTGGAAGCGAAGGCTAGTGTTCAGGTCACGAACAGCAGTTTCTGGTCGGTTATAACTGACCCGACCATGAGCTTGCCCTTGTTCGTGATCTGCACCTACCAAGCTGGACCGCAGTTGTCCGGGATAAGTTCGATCTTCTTCTATTCAGTTTCGATTTTCATAAAGGCCGGGTTCTCCGCATCGTACGCTGAGTGGACACACTTCAGGGCCGACTGCATGAACCTTTGCATTTCACTGTGCGGGCCACTCCTGGTGGCGAAATTCAACCGTAGACCTTTGATGATGCTGTCAGCTTCAATGTGTGCCCTCCTCCTGGTTGCCATCACCCTCACACTTCACTTCATTGACGCAGTTGAATGTGTTTCAATGACTTGCATGGTCCGTATCTTCCTCTACATATTCTTTTTCCAATTCGGTCTGGGGCCTCTACTCCCCTACTTCAATGGAGCAGAAATCGTTGAGGTGTCACCTCGTCCAGTGGCGATGTCGTTGGGCAGTCTCACCTCGTGGCTGTGCAATCTTGCTGTAGGAATGTCCTCAACGCCGCTGAACAGTCTGATCGGCTCGTTCGTTTTCCTCCCATTCGCCTGTGCGTGCACGTTCGTGTTCTTTGTAACCATGTTCTTTGTGCCCGATACTCGAGGTCGAGACTCATCTGTGCTGGCCCCAATGGAGGCGAAGGGCTTCAAGTCAAAGATCAAATAATTGTACATTTGCTAGTAGTCTAGTGTAGGTTTGTTTTGTTTTATCCTTTAGCTCGTAAGTTATACTTTTTTTGTATTTAATTCAGTATTCGACTCTTATTGTTGTAAGGACATGCGTGCACAAAGCTATTTTACATAAATCAAAGCATTGTTTTTTTGCCTATCAGAAATTATGCCTACTCTGCCTATGGTTTCCTATCCTATTCTACCTCGCATAGTTTCACCTATACATCAATTTTGGCCTAAGTCCAACTGACTTCTGCAGTCAGTCACTCCTATCTAACCCACCTACCCTAGACAACCAATCTTCTTTGACGTCTGGTGAATTTTTGGACTGTAGGACCTGACTCACATCATACGCACCGTTGACAGCTCTCATGTGCATAGCTGTAAGATCCCTAGTGGGCATAGACAAGAGACGTGTTCCCAGTCCTCCGGTCGGGAGCCACGATCACAGGAATCTGTACTGGAAAGGGATCTCTTATAGAGGAAGCCGTTCAAGGACCCGTGTCCGGTCAGAAAAAGCTGAAAAAATATGTTAAACCTAGATCCCCCTCTATTGTCCGTAAAGAACACATTCTTCCGTAGTTCTTCCGTTTATGTGTAAATATATTTTAAGTAACGCCCTACGATCAGTTAGGCCCAGTTCCTCTATTTCTCAACTTATAGGTCCTTCAACGCGTGGCAACACCGGACCTCTTTTATCCGCAAAGAGTATGCCTCTGCAGAAAGCGTCCAGATCGAGTGGTGCCGCTCCCAGGAGAACCCGTAGACACTGCGTAGCACACTGGAAGACATACCAGAAGTGCTACTCTCTGACATGACGGTACAGTACTTACAGTTTCACACCATATGTATGCTCCATATGTAGCGCAAGCCACGAACATGCCAAGAGCACTCTAAAGGACCCGCCATAGTTGACCTGCGACTCTCACCAGTCGATCCTTTAGGCTTATATGGGTAAGGAAATTCATTCCTTTAATAACAACGATGCCCAGGTACTTGATTTCCGTTGAATCTAAACCAGGAAAGGAATGAAGTCTAATCTTCACGGATGCCTTCAAATCGAAGGAATAGTCTGGCACTGGCGCCTTCGTGGAGGGCGACAACATGCACACTTCGTGACGTAAATTTGCTTCGGTTTTCCAAGCGAAACCTATGAGATCCTAAAGGTCACGAAAAATATTGTGAAGAACAGCTGGAAGGACTGATGCTGTAGCGACAGACAAGCTGTACCTAAGGTCCTGCTCAACTCCTTAACCACTTCCAAGATAGTACAGGAATGAATGCCTTCTCTGAACTTGATCGGCAGTCGAAAACTCGTCTGGGTCCCGGACCACCTTGACAAGGATCAGATCAGAAGAGGTACTCGTAGGACCCGAACCTACATTGGGAGTACCCGCGTTCTTGGTTTGGGGCTTCCATCGATGGTTGGACCTCTCGAGATCCAAACCAGAGGTGGCATGACTCTCCAGGATGTAGACAAATCAAGCGTTTACATCGTTGTAAGAAATCCGCTGCATTCTTGTTACCTCTTGACAGAAAAGCCTGCAGGCGACTTACCGGCGTACCAACGTGCCACTACACCATCGACAAACACCTAAAAGAGCTTGGCCTGATCAATGATACCCTCTGTATATGACAATGCAGAGCACTTCTTCTGACACTCTCCCGCCTTTGCTTGAATCAGGTGGCAGTTATGAGAGCTGATGATGTAGGTTCCTCATCACAGAAGCGCTTGCTGATAGTCCTCCGGAAGACCATGCAATTTCAATAAATGTAGGTTGCTGCCTGGTGCAGCAACTGGACTAGTTTTTGTATCCCTTGGAGATTCACATGGAACTCTAGGCATTTTCTGGACAGCTTCAGTGATCTGTACCGATGGCAGTTACCCCCAGACACTTATAGTAAATGTCCCAAATTATGCGCAGCCCTAACATTTTTCGCTTCTACGCCTGAAGAAAAGGTCTCTCGCAATCTCCCAGTTCAAGGACATCGAAGAGTCTATTAGAGTCTTCGAAATTGTGAGACTTGGAGGCCGGTGGCGATGTTCTGGTGGGGAGCACGCACCAGATCATCTGTAGAATTTGGGAAGCCGAAAGTATGCCCGACGACTGGAATATCAGCTCCATATGCCCCATACACAAAAAAGGCGATCTTACCTCTTGCAACAACTATAGAGGTATATCCCTGCTCAACGTAGCCTACAAGATCCTGTCCAGCGGACTGTGTAAACGTCTAAAGCCGTTTTGCACCGCACTAATCTGCACGGACCAGCAAATCGACTATAGACCAAATCTTCAAACTAAGACAAATCCTGGAGCAGACCAGTGAGTTTCAAATCGATACGCACCACCTTTCCATCGATTTCAAAGCCGCATACGGCCGAACTCGGGATCCCGGGAAAACTGATCCGGGATCCCGATCCACGCTAACACACACGCGATGCACCGTGCAGTTCGGCTCAAGGATTTCCGAGCCGTTTGAAACTTGCACTGGATTTAGGCAAGGAGATGCGCTGTCGTGTGATTTCTTCCATCTGGTACTGGAGAAGATGCGGAGGTCAGCTGTAAACACGGAAAGCACTATCTTCTACAAGTCGGTCCAACTGTTGGGGTACGAAGATGACATCGACATCGTCGCGCGTTCCCAACGTGCCGTACTGGAGGCTTTTACGGCGATTGAAGAACAGGCGAAACGAACTGGTCTCAAGGTCAATGAGGAGAAAACAAAATATATGCTGTCGACCAAAAAACGTTCCGTCACACACCTCCTTGGACACAACTTCACTATCGACAGCGCTACAATTTGGAGGTAGTAAAGGAGTGTGTCTATCTCGGGGCAAACGTGAACTCCACAAACGACATCACAGTGAAGATTCGTCGTAGAATCGTCCTTCGCAACCGGTGCTACTTCGGTTTGTCAAAACAACTGGACTCGAAGGACCAAAATCATGCTCTACAAAATTCTTATTTTGCCAGTCCTGCTCTATGCAGCCGAAAGTTGGACACTAAGCAAAACTGCAGAGCTGATTCTTGGTACCTTCGAAAGAAAAATTCTGCGTCGGATATTTGGTCCCGCCTGCGAGGAAGGCGAATGGATGAGATGACATTACCGCGAACTCTACCAGTTGTACCAAGATGTGGATGTAGTCCGGGAAGGCTTGAGACCCAAATCCCCGAAAGATTGCTATGGCAGGGTGGGCAGGTGTCCAAGGATTTTAACCGGGTAATCTACGCTGACGGCTCTAAGATGAGCTGCGGAGTCGCAGCGGGTGTGTTCTCGGACTTCCTTAACATCTCCAAAGCCTACAGACTGCCAGATTATTCCAGTGTTTTCCAGGCGGAGCTATTTTAGCAGCCCTTATAACGAATTCAGGCACTCTTCTAAGAAAAAGAGATAAACATGTAAAATTGACTACCGGTGTGAGAGCAGTGAACATGAATAAAGATTCACTCTTGTGTAGTTTGCGAAGCGATACGGACGTACCTTCAATAAAGAGGAAAAAATATATTCAAGTGTTTTATTATTGCTATTTCTATCGGTTACACTATGGAAGCCTGTCGTCCGGCCAAAATGCACCCACATATCCTGCCAGGATAAAAGATGGCTATATGTATTGACAGCCAGGCTGCCATCAAAAATATGACCACACACTCCAAACCTGTAGAACCTTACCGGGCCGAGCTGGCAACATTGGAAGGCCAACTCAATATATCCCTCATCTGGGTTCCTGGGCAAAGTGACATCCCAGGAAATGAGAGAAGGCTGATGAACTGGCTAGGCAAGGTTGTACCACTATAAGCAATCAATGCAAATATCTGTAAGCACTTCCTTCAAGTGGCTAACCACAGATGGGCCAGACGAACAAACTGTGCTACATCACGTTGAATTTGGCCTGCGTTTAATCGATCCAGAACAAACGATCTCCTACGGCGAAACCGACATGATATCGCAAGACTGGTGGCGGTCTGTACAGGTCACTGGACGATAGGAAATCATGCCGAAAAATTAGGTATCCCACATAACTCAGACAACACTTTTCCGTTGTAACTGGCCGGCACTTGCAAGAGCCAGACATCGAGCGCTTGGCAGACCCTTCTTTAACTCAATTGATGAGATTTCTACAAAGGGTATTTTCGAACTAATGTCCTTCATACTGTCCTCAGATTGGTTTTGGTGAAATCTCAACTATACTTCTACCTACCTACCTACCGTACATCGTGACTCCAATCCCATTTTACTTCACAGCAGATTCACTTCGAAATAACTTATTTAGTGCGGGCTCCTTCATTCATTTCCCCTTTTTTTTGCTTGGCATCATCTTTTGGCTTGGTGGTTCAGCGGAAAGCCGGAAGTACGTCAAAAGTATGTCAATTGGACTTGTGGACAGACCGCGATACCGCGGTTTGTCTTAAACGTGTCCTCTTCTCTCCTGAGGCAGTGAAGGTCTTATTTTGAAAACTCCTCAGCCACTACCTTTTATCACTCTTGCAGCTGGGAAGTTCCATGTTGATGGTCGAACACTATTTGGTCGTATCAAGACCAAAAATAGCGCCCAATGCTTGATCTTCGACAGCAGGGGAGAGTACCCTTCAATACCCTGCCCAGTTTCTAATTAAATAATCATTTGAATACATATCCAGCCATCGTGCAGCTTAAGTCCAATGTTAAGGGTCTTAGACCGATTTGGTAGACACCAACATTTACATTCGTAGGACCTCCTTTCTCGAATCTCTCACAATGTCTGCCGAGAAAATCGTCCCAAGCCGCATCCCCTTGAATCGGAGGAGTGCACAATATGATACGACTCTTGTAGATGCCAGCCCAAGGGACATGCCGAATTCTCGTCGTCATCCAAGCTGAATCTCAATTTTCTAGAGAAAGTCACAAAGCAGAACAAAGTCTGGATTTAATGCCGCGGGAGGTTACAGTGGACCCAAATAAGATGCGGTTGTAATTCGCAATTGATTGACTGTTGATATATTCCCAACGCCGGAAAGCCAAACCAATACTCCTTCCCCCAGCCCCAAGGACGACGAAACAACTTATCGTCCTTCCTGGTATTTCCCCGCAATCATACTCCTTGTACCATCCAGTCAATCGGAATGTCAACAGTAAACAAACTTCGGCCACGAACTTCACACAAAAGTCATAACAAATGCAGCCTACGGTTTCGAGCAGAAGTCCATGGCCACGTGTAGTCCCAGCGATCCCCGCGGCAACCCAGCATCCCACAGCCACGTCACTTGCATTGAATCAAAAAGGAATAAATTACCTCCAGCGTCTAACCGAGCAACGAGCCGATATGCTGCGGCAAAATGGCGAATCACTAAATCTGTGGCGCACAAAACAGTTTTCTAATCTCTCCCACGGGGCCCCTCGATAAGGAGGCCGCTCGCCCACTCGCCAAGGAGTGCCCGCCCGGCACAAACCGAAAGAAGGACAAACAAACAGCGGAGGAGGAGGCCGCCCGACTTTTGTATCACAAAATGTATTCCGCTCCCAGATATTTAAAAGCCAATTCGAGTGTCTCTTTGCCGAAGTCGGAGCGCCCCCTCCTTCCGCATGGCCGAGCGAATGTCTCGTTGTAGGGCAGGCACAAAGATAAGGACATCAAAATGTACGAAGGCAACATTCGGCACGAGATACATCACAATCGTATCTGAAATTAAATCGAAGCACACCGACCGGAGCCGCACAGCACGGAGCCCCGACACAAAAACCGGCGAACATGTCCTTCACCGATGTGCCAGATTCAAGGCCAATCCTCCACCAGAGTCACTTCCCCGGAAGAGTAGGTAAATGCCATCAAAACATCAAGAAACAGATTACAAATCGAGGGCACTTCGCATTCTCTGCGGGTTATCCAGGTCGAACCACCAGCTTCCAGCTTCAGCTTCAGCCCCAGCTCCAGCCGTGATCTGCTTTCATAATTTTATTACCAAACCCAAGAGGTTGTCTCTTCACAGGCCCGACTGGAGATTCGCCTTGAAACTCGTAGCAATCTCGTTTGGTTTACTTTGTGTGCTGCCTCCGTCCAATCAGGCCGCTCTGCTGCCAAAAGAATCACGTCAACGGGAGCGAGAGCGGGCTGGGCGGAGGCCACACGGCGGTGTATAGACATTCCAATTTTCAGATACAAATGACGACAATAGGAAGACGGAGACGGAGAGCCCCAAGGTCTCTAGCGCTGCGGCTCTGTCGTCCTCGTCGTTCACCGGCGCGGCGGAGTAAGGGTCTTCGATTTCCTTTGAATTGATTACAGACACAGTTGTGGGGAGGGGGGGGGGGGGGGGGTGGCAGTTATCCTGCAATAATAACAAATGACAGGCGGGCAAGGGCCCGTCGACGGGCAGGAATGAAAAAATATTTCCTTCACGGATCTTGGCTCTCATTTACATCTTAATCCGAGAGAAATGGTTTAGTCCTTCGGCGGATACATATGTACCCCGGCGAGAAGTGTACAAATTGAGGGGCGGCAGCAGGTCGAAGACGCTGTTTGGGTAATAAATTAGGCAATCGTCGTGCGGTGGCGGGTGGCGGCCCGTGGACCTGGGCCACTTCAGTGGAGTAAGGCTTCTTAGGCGGCGTTGGCTATTGCTGTTCAAGGCCGCCGACTGCGGGGATGAAAGGAAATCGTGAATGAAAGACGAATTGGCGTGAATTGTATCGATTGGGGGTGGGGGAGGGGGGGAAGGAGAGTGGCTGATTTGTTAAGCGTTTCTGGGGAGCCGATCCGATGAAAGGGAATAATCTTAATTCGTCCAGATGGGCTGTGTATCTTTATTTCGCATCTTTTGATCTTGGAAGGAGGATGTGTGTTCAGGATGTTGTGACAGGATGTAAGCACAATTAGGGGAAGGAGAGTAAGCATGAAAGCAGATTTCTCGATTGAAGTGGCGACACGCGATAGATGGCTAACTCACTACAGTCCATGGGCTTGAGCTAAGCTCCTACAACAACCACTCATTTTGTGTGTACTGCTGTCCTTTAAGGAGGGGACCTAGAATTTTGTGGCAACTTAGAAACGGCGAAGTTTAAGAGCTAGAAGTGGCCAATATAGGCGCATTGTGATACCACTCGGATTGGCGTACTCCTTTACCTGAAAGCAGGTGGTGCTTGTGGGGAAGCGATTTGAGCTGGCTGATGATTGACACCATTCAGTTCTCTGAGGTTGTTGTAAAATTAGGCACCTAGACCAGAATGGCTACGACTATCCAAAGCAAGCAGAGGAGGTGTTGTGTACTTCCTACCATACAGGACACCCATCCTGCGAGCGTGAGTGCTGATATGACGCCTATAAGGGTCCTAGCAAGGTTACATAGGAACCATGGCATGATGTGGTCCACTGTTCTTTGGATCTTCACAGAGATAATGCCTTCAGGTCCTGCTGACTTGAAGGGTTTAAAGCTCGTCAGTGGCCATATGACAGTTGTGTGCCGCATGTTAACGAAATGTCAAGATGGGTTAAGAGGAGATGCGTCTTCGTTAGTTGCTTCAATGGAATGGTTGCCTGGGAAGTGCGTATTTAAAAGGAGACTTAGGGTTTCCTCACTGGACTAGGTTCTAGTCCCATCCTGTTTTTGGAGAAAACTAGGTCATTTTGGGGATGATGCTAGAACTTTCCTGAGACTGGAGGCTGCAATGTTCCCACAGAAGAGTCTGGAGTCTGGACCTTTCTTAGTTCAGTCTTGAAAGTACTGAGAAAGCCTCCTTATATGAGCCCCGTCTTTAGCAAAGAAGCTTTCTGCACTCCTTTCGCAGATGGCTGATATCCAAATTCCATCAGGGAGGTTTAGATTCACCTCTCTGCTTGCTGACAGGACATGCATTATTGAGTGAGGTTGTCCACCGAGTGGTCAAGATCAGTGGGGCTGCTCGGGATGGAGATGTTGCCATTCGGCAATGTGGGCGCAACAATTTTTCGACATATATCTGTCCCAGTTGGTCCTCGTGTGGTTTCTAAGGACAATGTTGAAGGGCTCGTTATACTGAGCAGTGTATAGCGATGATCAGAGATTGCGTGATCAGATGACACTCTCCAGCTACTGATTCCATCCGCTATGTGATCAGAAACGCGTATTGTTTCTAGGACTTCTTGTCAGTTCCTAGTTGCTGGATGGCGCACTTGGTTGAGTGCCTGCCCTGGTCAGAGGGAGTACTTTATCCGGTTTTCAAATCGGGTCCAGTCACCATTTGCTGTTGGGATGGATCAAATTATCGGCCCTATCACTGGAGTAGTCGATCAGAGTGGTAGTAGCCTGACTATGGGTATCACAATGGACCAACATGGTCTAAGTGTGCCGGCAATTTTGCTGACAGCCCACTCTGCCTAGCCTACCTACCTACCTAGTTATGAAGATGGATGCATTACCTTGGTAACACAGATGATAGTTGCTACTGACAACGTAATCAAAAAAGTACTCACATCGTTGGTTGTGTGTCTGTGCTACCACATGTCGTGTGATGGGCATTTGCATCACATCTCAGGAAATTGGCTTTGCAATTGCCTGGCACCCACACGAGATGTATATTGAAATGCTGAGCCATCTCGTTAAGAGACAGCCGGCAGTTTTGGGATGTTTTTGAGTTTAAGACCATTGTCGGAACAGATGGTGATACCTCTTTTGGTTATTACGTTGGTCTTGAGGCACGTCAGCGCCACTTTTATCGCAATGATTTCTGCCCTGAAAAACTCTACAATGGTCATGGAGTTTCAAGCAGATGAAAACACTGAGGTCTTTGGAGTAGACTCATTCGCATTACTCCTACTCATTCGCACATCCTCGTTATATCTGTGTATATTCCAAGAGGATCGTCCAGCTTCTAATCGCCAGAGATTCAATCCGTTCTGGAAGCCATGCTGCTCTACCAAGTTTTCCTCGAAGACGGCTTGGGGGTAGCTGGCGATCTGTGTCGCTGGGAAGGAAGTTGGATCCATTAAGAATTATTGCGTGCCCGATGCCCGATAGTGAGTTCGGACCACAGTCGATGTGTCTTAAAGATTAGCGTTGTGCTGACCCTTTCCTGGTTTCCAGCTTTGTTTGCTATCGATGATGAGACCCAGAAATAGTAGAGCAATGGCGCACAGTGTAGGGGGATCAAAGTGGGGGCAACTGCCGACTATGCCGACTGAGTACTCCAGCGTAGTGCTAAAAACTCAACGATCCACAAAGTAGAACAAAGACTAGTTACACTTCAGCAAGTATAAATTCAGTGACTTCATAAGTTTCTGCAGTAGAGAACTTTGCACCTAACAAATGCCACACTTGTCAGAGACTTTCCGAGCCCGAGCGTTGGTGTCCATTCTCTCTACATGACCTAACCATCTGAGTCGAGGCAATCGAGTTCGTTTGACTAGGCCAATGTCGTTGTACAGCTCGTAGAGACAAAGTCCTCCTACTACGGCGAAGCTGTATCTGTCTAGTGAGACACGCTGTCCAAGATGTCGGTGTTGATGGCCCTTTTTTGTTGACAGCTTTTACATTCACCACAAGACCCAACTTAGCCGCATCTTCTCGATGCTCACAAATGGCCCACTGACAGCCAGTTGTGTTCTTCTGATGATGTCGGCATATGGTAGCAGTTGCACGGAAGATCGTGCCTCTGGTGTTGACACCTTCTCTTCAAATAGTCGCGTGACATTGCATCGCCTGTCCATTCCACACCCAAACGAAGGCAATAGTGAAGCACAAATGTTCAGCGTCTTCGTTAAATTGAAACAAATACAACGACGGCTGACCACGGTTGGCTGAAGAAACATCACCATACCATTGTTCGGGAGTCGATGTTACAGATGGAAGTTGCAACAAGTTATTGGACGTGAATACGTGGTATATTCCCATTTCGCCCCACAACGTCGAGGACGTAGTCAGGTGCTTCACCTACATCAGCACAGCAGAGAATTATTCTTGAAAACCCTTGAAAGTCCTCTCTCCGCACAACAACCTGACTTCATTCAACTCTGTCCTGACACATGGCGCAGGGCATAGTCAATGTCGAAGGCGGATGAAGTGCGATCGTTCGTCCTTTCTGCGTTGCTCGCATCTGGAGGAGAAGATTCAACCACCACGGTTACATGAGTCTATCCAGGCGTCTATGAATTCACTGCCTAAGGTGTCGGAGCTGAGTAGAGCTCTTTCACATCTTGGCGCCTTCCCGAAGAGCTGTCAACTTCGAGCTGGCAGAACAATGCTCCAGAGCCCACGTTTCGCTTTCAACGTAGCACACGCAAGAGAAGAAGGACCTCAACAGACTGGTGAGCATAATTGCAGTATTGACACGTCGGCCGAAGCATGTCAGTTAAGTAAAAGCTGATCAGCGACGTGAAATAGACACAGTGTCGTTAAACGATGATCCGGTTGATGAGGAAAACTTGGACTGGCCCGTATCGAAATGGTTGCCAGGAAAAGCAGGCTCAAGCTCAAAGCATCGCTTCAATTTGTAAGCAGACGTGTGTTTCATTTCTTGCCTAGGAGGACAGTTTGTCACAGTTTGTTCCACTTGTACCTCAGCAAAGCTTCCTAGAATGGAATCAGACAATCTGTGTGATTCTTGTAGATGGCAGAAGGATAAGAGTAGGCAATGCCTTCCATAAAGTGCCGCCTGTTGTTGGTCCGAGTTGATTTTCCCAAAAAAGCATTGTCGCCCGTTCAACATAAAGCACCACACCCTCTTACGGAAACACCACTCCACCGATCATCCTTGAGAAGCCACTGACCTCGTACACGGGAGAAACATTGCTTCGCAATCTCTTGCAGACGACCAGACTAACGCGTCAACTTTGTGACCATTAATGCACAAAATTTGCAGCACTCCCCTTGAAACGAACAAGGACCGACCTCATGCATCCACACACAACAGGGGGCTTAATCTCCTACGAATGTCACAGAATTAACCCTCCCAAACTGGTCGTTAGTATCCCTCGGCTTATCGTAGATCTCCCATGCTGTCTGACTTCTCATGGCGTCAGGCTCACTTGCTTCCCCCAACTACAGTCCCATGCATACACAATTACCTCACGAGTTGACTGCTGCTTCTGTTGCATCCCCGTCCACCTAAGGACGCACACAAAGCGGCATTATGTTCCGGCAAACAGGACTCACCAAATGTCCACCCATTCCCGTGCCAGCCGCCTTCATCCTGCAATTATCCGCAGCACCTTTGCCTTGGCACCGTGGAATTATTAAAACGAGTCCCTCACCTCTACCGGGGACTAGCAGGCTCAGCCATCCCGCCATCTCGCCATCCCGCCACCAGCAGCGCCGAGCCAGCGTCATTGTTCACGTGCAATTTGACGCTCGTTAATTTTGCATTTGTATGCATTCGCAACGTTGTTACATGGGGCCTCATGCATGGAGCTCCGTCGACGTCGGCGTCTCGTCCTTAACGGCGTGTGAAACGACAGTCTGTTGTATCCTTGAAACGAATGCGTCCGGGTTTAATCTCTCAGCTCGGCGCTCGCTCACACCTCGTGTGATCTCCCACTTTGTGCTGGCAATGGTGTGCACGGAACATTGTTTCGGGCTGTAAGTCCTTTTGTGCGAAGGGTTACTGTGTGTGCCGGTGCGCCGGTGTGGGTGGGGATAATTTGATCAAAATGTTTTCCACTTCAGACTGCCGTGCCAGCTCAAGGTTGCCTACTTCCTTGCTTGGCGGCTGATGTCAAGTTCTGTGCGAATTTTGGGTGCGGATTGTGTTTCGCTCCGCTAGTCATAATGATCCTTGTGCGCGTTTACTGCTGAACGCGGGAGGAAGCCATGAACTTGGGTGGGTTTCACATTCAACAGGGTGCCATGTTGGACGATTGTGTGCGGGGCAGAGGACGGTCCTGAAGGGTTCTGCGAATGAAATCATCGGCTTAATGCCGGACTGAGTGGCTGGTGCATATCGGCTGGCAGACACAAGGAAGGTTCGCGGCAAGTAGTGACCGAATTGAGGCAATTTGTGGGGTCAATGGAACAAATGACCTCCTTTCCCAATTTAGCAAGTGTGAGCTTTTCATGAGGAATGAAAAAATTCGATCCTGTAATTGCTGTGAGTTTGGATAGCGGACGGACAAGAAGGCAAAGTGAGTGAGTAGAAAGAAAAATTGTCGAATGAGTCGAATGTGAATGAAGGGGAAGAAAAAGCCTGGAGCATGTATAACCGACTCCACTAGATCGAGCACATCGCCAATGCCCTCGCCAAGAAGGTCTTCGAATCCGAGGGTCCTGGTTCGACGTGGGTTCACGATAGCCCAATCTAACTTTCTTACTTATCCATGGAGGGTCCGAGCCTGAGCAATTGCTGCAATCCATCGTTGACGGTCCTGGGCACACTGCTTCCAGTCATCAAGACCAAGTTGTCTTGCATCCGCGAGTACTTAGTCGGTCTTCCTCTCCTTCTCGAACCAGTAGGCTCGGATTCGAAGACCCTCCTTTGCTGGACCATTGTTGTCCATGCGCTCGATGTGGCCGAGCCAGTGCAGTCGACGGATTTTTGCCTTCCGGACTACATCCACATCCTGGAACAACTTCTAGAGTTCGCGGTTCTGTCTTCTCCTCCATTCGCCTTCCTCGCAGACGGGACCATATATCCGACGTAGAATTTTTCTTTCGAAGGTACCAAGAATCAGCTCTGTAGTTTAGCTTAGTTTCCAACTTTCGGCTCCATAGAGCAGGACTGGCAAAATAAGAATTTTGTAGAGCATGATTTTGGTCCTTCGAGTCCAGTTGTTTTGACAAACCGAAGTAGCACCGGTTGCGAAGGACGATTCTACGACGAATCTTCACTGTGATGTCGTTTGTGGAGTTCACGTTTGCCCCGAGATAGACACACTCCTTTACTACCTCCAAATTGTAGCGCTGTCGATAGTGAAGTTGTGTCCAAGGAGGTGTGTGACGGAACGTTTTTTGGTCGACAGCATATATTTTGTTTTCTCCTCATTGACCTTGAGACCAGTTCGTTTCGCCTGTTCTTCAATCGCCGTAACGATTGGGAACGCGCGACGATGTCGATGTCATCTGCGTACCCCAACAGTTGGACCGACTTGTAGAATATAGTGCCTTCCGTGTTTACAGCTGCCCTCCGCACTATCTTGTCCGGCACCAGATTGAAGAAATCACACGACAGCGCATCTCCTTGCCGAAATCCAGTGCAAGTTTCAAACGGCTCGCAAATCCTTGAGCCGAACTGCACGGTGCATCGCGTCTGTGTTAGGTGCATCGGATCAGTTTTCCCGGAATCCCGAGTTCGGCCATCGCATCGAATAGCTTCTGGCGATGAATGCTGTCGTATGCGGCTTTGAAATCGATGAAAAGGTGGTGCGTATCGATTTGAAACTCACTGGTCTTCTCCAGGAGTAGTCTTAGTGCGACGATTTGGTCTTTAGTCGATTTGCCGGTCCGAAAGCCGCATTGGTACGTACTGATTAGTGCGGTGCAAAACGGCAATCAGGTTGTTGGACAGTTCCGATCTGCGGTCTGCGATCACACGGCATGTGTCTGCGGTTAACATGAGCACTTCGTGAAAGACCACATCCAGCGAGAGCGACAAGGGTGGCCTTTGAAAACCCACCAGCAGCTTAAATGGGACTCACAGGCAAGAGACAAAATGTGTAACTCTTCAGAACGTGCTCGCGAGGATGATGACGGCTGCTGACAGAGTGCACTTGGTTCTCTTGTTGCAGCGAGTGTCCAATGAATAGCGAGTGACTTGTCAATTAAGGCAATTTGTGCAAAGAGTGGACCGCACTGCACAATCTGTCTGCGATCATAAGATGGGAGCTCAAACACCCTCTGAACCCAATGATTGCCCACATTTTTCGCATTCGAGGAGGACGTAGTCGATTCTGTTGAATAGCAACTATTCGCCGGCCTCCTTCCGGGGTAATTTGGCTCCCTGCCTTCATTTGTATGCAAAGCACGGGCAGCTGTAGGAGGAGTTCTCGCTGAAACTGGAGCGATTTAAAAAAAACCCGAATAGTCGTATTTTTTAGTGTCCAAGTTAAGGCCTGCCGTTCAATCAAGGAATCACACCGTCAGCAAAACCAAAATCCAAAACCATTCAATTCGAACGATATGCTGTTCTAAAAAAGTTGTGGTTTCATTTATGTCAACATCAACTGAGCACACCTCCCTCAGCGGCAGGCCGTTGCAATAAACGTCTAAAAATAAACCGAACCGCCTCCCCGCACACATGACCACTAGTCAGTACTATTTGTGACACTTTGCATTTGCAGTTCCCTCCCGAGCGAATAAATTTCATTCAATATCCCGAAAGTGTAGCACCTCGCAGCTCCATGCCATGCGCCGGCAAAACGACTGAATAATCCATGAGGGCGTGCGACGTATTGTTCAGTCGGCACAACACCACAGCAGCTGAGAATACAGCGCCGGTCGTGTAAGCCCCTAGTCGACACACTTAAAATGAGCGGGGCATAATCACTTCGATTCGCCAAATCCTCAGAAACAACAAACAAGGATCCACACTGCCACAGCAGCAGTCCCAGTTCCAGTCCCCCTGGCGATGCCCCATCGCCCCATGGCGTCGTGTCATCCTTCATTCCTCCCCATCCCACCCCCGTCGGCGATGTCGTGCAAATGTGAACAATTTTATTTCGGTTGATTCGATTGTAAAAGATTTATTGCTTGTTCAATGGGCCCGCATTAAATTGATCGCATTCGCTGGGGATTGATTCAATAAGCGGAATGGAAAGCGCCCGCCTCGCTGGGAGGGCGCGTGCAAGAAATCGTACGAAATGTAATCACCTCGGCATTGGCCCGAACGGCCTTCGATCAGAAATGCTCTCTTTTTTCCTCTCTGTTTTGCCACGCAAAGGGAACGTTTTAAAATTTAAATCGATGATGTAATGCGGCTGGCTGTGGCGTGGGCTACGCCAGCGTGACTCATTCTGGCCCATCGACGGGATTTATCTAGCGGACGTTGATGCTTTGTTCGAGCGCTTCTGTGGACTGAATGGAGTGTATTTTGACACATATTTGTTTTGTTTTCCTATCCCCCCCCCCCCCGCCCCCCTGAAGTAAATGTGCTGTGGTCGTGGGATTAAGTTGGGGGGGGGGGGGGGGGGGGGAGAACCATACCCTGACGACGTCCCCAACCATGGAAAATCACCTGTGGTCAAAGAAATCCCGTATAGACAGCATGTACACGCCATGGGAAGGGGGTAGAGGGGAAAATACATATTCTTCATCCATAGAGCACATTCCACTTATTACGAAGAACGGTCTAGACATTAACACTTCGAAGGCCGACGGCAGAGCAACAAAACCCAACCGAACACAGACGAGCTGTTATTCACATGTATCCACAAAACTACGGCCCCCCTGGGAAGTGGCAGAAGATTGTCCAGTCCGTGAGTTAACCAACAAAACAACGCACACACACACGCACGCACGCACATAAGGACACCTCTTATTTGCTGAAGGCAAATGGCAAACAACAAACACAATCTTGCCTTTATTGCGAAACATTCCAGAGGATCGTTGTAATCCCCCCGAAATCGGTTTGCACTGGATGGCGGCCGAACCGGACCCGGGCTGGTGTGAGATGATGTAATCCGGCTCGACGCCTCGCCGACTCGCCCGGCGGGGCCAAGGGCCCGAGATGATCCAATGTTATTAGACATTTCGTCCGGCTTAGCAGACTCTTCCATGCAAGTGCTTAAGAGGTTGATAATTATGTTCTCGCCTCGAGGGGGGAGGTTTTTCTTTTGAATATTGTTTCGCCCGATAAATTTGGCTTCTTCTGCCGCTTAAGGGTGGCAGTATCCTTTCGCCTTCGCCTTCGCCTTAGCCGTCGCACATGCTGCATCGTGGAGGACGGGGGGCGAGGGATTCGTAAATTTCGCTAACATTTAACGATTATGGGAGCGTGCTGGTGTGTCTGTGTGTTTGAGCGAAAACTTACGACTTTTTCAGAAGCGGATAATGTTGATTTTTTGGTCTCTTGAGGATGTTCGGGTCGAATGCGGGCGGCCATTGACTGGGACTGGGAGAGCGTTTGCAAGTCTGTCTGGACGGTTGGTTGGTGCCCCGCCATGGTCGCGTACGGGGTTCTCCGTCTTTCCAAGAAGATCTGCTCTATTTAGTTAATTCCTTATGAAATCCTTCAGCAAGGATCCGGACGACTGAAGTGGACTTAGGTTCACATGCGTCCACGATGCTGGATTTTTTAAACAATTGTTTTCTTAGAAACTTTGAAGTTTCGAAATTTGAAGAACGTAAGCCATTTCGAGGGATTTTAAAGAAATTCTTAAAGTTAGCAGAGATTATGGCGAAATTATGTGATCATTGTGAATGGATATTTCGAATGATTGACAATGTTTGTCACATACTTATAGGCTCGGCGAACAGTGAAGTTGGGTGAAATGTGGGTAAAATAAACGCTGTTGCTTTCCAATGACCGTAGAGACCCACTCCCTTGACGATTGACAGAGACGTGGATGGTCGACTAGATTGTGAATTGTGCGGAGCAGAGTGGGGTGGTTTTGAGAGGTCCTGTGGCAAGAATGATGGTCGCTGTCGGACCAGAGGATGAACCATACATGCAATGGTCAGTAGCTAGACGGAACGAAAGTGGACAACCGGCAGTCGAGTCGCAGTCGATGACGGAATCACTTCTGGTGGCGTTAAACAGCGTTGAGGACCCAACAACCTCTGCGTCAAGGCCGAGGATGGGTACGAGTTCCCTCCCTCCGATCTAGGCGACGTCAAAGTAGCAATAGCGAGCCAGAAGCCTAATAAAGCTGCTTCTTCGAACCAGCGGATGTCTGGAGGAGTTGATCTGGTTGTTCGAATGCACCAGCACCACGAAAGCATGTCCGACGACAAGAGCAACTCTGCAAGAGGCTTCTCTTTCGTTTTTTTTTTTATGATCGCTTGAAATCTCTTGTCAGTAATCCTATACTCCCTCATCTGCTATCATTCGCAGATCCAACAACGCGTGAGCTTCCAGGCTCAACAACGACCGACAAGGACAACCCTACACACCACATATCCTTGTCAGTGTGCTTTCAGGTCAAGGACGTTCATAAGATTCTAAAACTGGTACAGATCCTGAAGTGAGAATCGACATACGCCACCTATTCGTCGCTGCCTTCCATCAACGATCTGCCTTTGCCGGTCCCGGTTCTCCGCTCCCAGTCATCAACGCCAAGCTGTCCTGCATCCCCGACCAGTTGGTCCTTACACCAGAGAATCGGACTTCCTGTCCTTCTCGGACCAGTGCTCTGCTATAAGATTAAATATTTCGATTAACTGCGAAAATGCGGCATTCAGGCAGCCCAGCATTGTCGGAAGCTTTAATTCTCAACGCAGAGCTTCTCCAAGCAGGCACACCACCGACGCGACTCCCCTTCAGTCACATTCACCCCGAAACCTCGAAACCGAAGCGCCCATCGACAGCACCATTCCACCACAGCCAGACACGCATAATGAATCAATTCAACCACAGGCAGGAGGATCCCTCAAAACCCAGCTATCCAGAGCCGAGCACACACGTGACCCTTAATTTCAATTGGCGCACATGTGCCCCCGAAACGAGCACGGCAAGCGAAGCCATCCCGGCAAGGGTACTCCCAACGGCTGCATACATTACGAACGTCTGCATATGCAAGTCGCCGTCTCTGGGGCCATTGTGCATCAGACGGCGGCGGAATTAAATATTTCCGTCGACTCCAGGCCGGCCGGCCGGCGAGCTCTCCTGGCCCGCCGCATGAATTTCGCCAACGACATCGGCTCTATTTGCGAAGGATGTGTGCATTCGTGTGCCGCGAGTGGAAGCATTTCCAGAATCGGCCGATGCTCGGGGAGTTCTTAGCGAAAGTGCAGCGCGTGCAGGAGGCACGAATAAATTTACCCCGCTCGCCGTGGCGGTCCCACCGGGATAAGAACGAGTGTGACGCCATGTTGGCTTAGCTTTGGGCGTCTGCGAAGGCAGTGATATTTGACAGGAGTGCACCTGGAGGTGGTTCGAGATAAAAGCAGAATTACTGCATTTCGCCGAGTCCCCGCCGCGCTCTATTCATTATGCACTTCGACGGGCGGTTCTATTTTCTCTAAGCCGCACGTGCCTTAGATTAGAAATTCGTGGCGAAGTGGATGTCTTGTGGGGAGTCTTGACTTCGCAATTTTCGGTGACTGCTGGTGGTCCTTTCATGTGAAGCGGGTGCGATGGAGAATGTTGGGAAATCTATTTGCACTTGATAAGGGAAACGGGTTTCCATAAGTAAACGTCATTAAGTGAGGTCCTTTGGATTAGAAGCACACACGTGCACAGCGATGACGTCTATTCAGAGGCAATCGATTCGAGGAACCGCAGTCGAGCACTTGAAGGGACTCTTGAACTTGAACAAAGATGCTTTTAATGACTTCTTGAAAGGCGTTCACGGAGGGACACACTAACTGTGTTCCCCACTCAAGCAGGAAGCCTAAGAAGACGCCAAGGGAAACTTGAAATCATCTGTACGATGAAGATAAAGGAACGCCATGAAGTTGGATGAATATGTTGGAGTCCCTAACGCCTGTTAGGGCTTCATCAGTCATCATGTTGGGGCTAAGGAGCCACCAGCAACCACTATATTAATCAATGATTCGTCTGCGGAAGGCGTACGTGGCACATTATTAAAAAGTTTCTTTGCAACGACACCTAGGCGTGTGCGAAACATTTTCTATCTTTTCTCCACCTGGGCGTATGTGGAATATTTTCCTTTTAATTTTCAAACAACTGCTTTCTGTCTGTCTCACACCAAAGGGATGCTGCAAGTTTCTAGTTGACCTCCTTTGTTCGACAGCAGCGGTTGAATGCAGTGCGACCATGCTACGAGCGATGCGCTCCAAAGTAGAACCAAAGCTGCTGCATGAACATCCATTTTGATCCCCGATGGGGACAGGACACAGGACCACACAGTTTCGTGGATGCATGAACTCCTGAGCAGGCGATCAGCGGAGACACACTCATAATGCACACACAGGAGCCGTCCTATCTCTTCTCATGTGGAGCCTAGTTGCAGACGAGCTCCTAGAGAAACTGACAAGCCATGGCAAAAGATGTCAGGCATATGCTGATGACCATATGCAAGAGGGAGGATGGAGGATACAATATGTGAGATCATCAAATGGAGACTAACCTGTGGTCCAGCCTGTCGTTTGGGCTGGACCCAAAGCCTTAGAAAACGAAAACTGAAACGAATAAAACTAACAAGTCTGTCAGGCACTACACTGGCGCCAGTAAACGAACTTAAGTGTCTAAGACTAATTCTAGACAGCAAGCTCACCTGAAAAAAAAACAGAAGACATAACCAAGAAAAAAGGAGGCGAAATGGCTGACTTCCTGGCAAGGGGAAGAGCCTCAGAACCCTTCATATGCCTCGAATCATTCTGCGTAGGATTCTGCGTGTAGGAGATCATGTCCTTAAGGGGAGGATTCAGAGATCTGGAAAGAAGGAATCGATTAGAAACCTGTAACAATCCTCATGACATGATGCAGGCCAAGACATTTTTGGGCCAGGATAACCAAAAGAGGGTTGAAGCATGTATCAAAAAGAGCAAGAACAAACTCCGCATCCAAACAGGGCACTGCAGACTCAGGGAACACCCAAGGAACCTTGGGTTGTCAGAAGAAGGCCTCTGCAGATGGTGGAGAATCTTATGCAATTCCCAAGTACGTACTGGGATAGCCTACAAAAGACAAGGACATATGGGCAAGCACCCACTATCAGAGGAAGAAACGCAGCCACTAGAACCATTTCCTCGGAACTCGCCTTTTCTGACTCATCTTCCAACTGCCACAGCGGCGCAACTAGGCATACCTACGACCTCTGTGCACCTGCAGTTATGTGTTTAGACCTGTGTCATCAGAATGCAAAGGCTGGAGTGTATCCGATGACATCGAAATTTTCACCTAAAAAAATCCACAGTGTACCCTCAACAACAATAATAAATGCAGGCTTTTAAAGGCCACCCTCCTGTGTCTTGTCGAATGGAGTAGCAGCTCCGTGGTGGACTCTGAAGGTTCCTGGCTGTAGTCACTAAGATGCGGGTGGGGCACTTTATCTAATTGAATTTCAAAGAGGTTGTGACCATAAGACCATGACAACCTGAATGTAAGATCCACAAGACAATTTCATTGCGAAGAATATCACAAAATGGGCATTCCTCTTTCAGACTTAAAAAAGTGCATCGAAAGCGGACACAGAGTTGATTTGGAGACTTTTGGAGGGGAGTCGAAACATGCATCGTACCAAGCATTACTCTGCTCAAAGACGTCTGCCGATCTAACGAAGGCGGTCTTAAGCTGAACTTGTTCCATCGTGTACGCGGCCCATTTAAGTGTTGCTAACTTCGCCTCTACATGCATCTGCCAGCTCGGGAGATAACTGGACTGAGTCCTAATGCCGCCATGAAAGAAGACATCGTTCACAAGTTCAACCGAGCATCGTAGGTTCAACTTGACTCAACCGCCGAGTTACGGAGATGGGATGTTGTTCGCGATCCTACCTCTTGCAATAACTACAGAGGTATATCCCAGCTCAACGTCGCCTTCAAGATCCTGTCCAGTGAACGTCTAAAGCCGTCTTGCATCGCACACATCGGGACGTACTAGTGCGGCGCCCGGTCTGGCGAATCGACTATAGACGAAATTTTCAAGCTGAGCCTAATTCGGGGGAAGAGCAGCGAGTTTCAAATCGATACCTTTTCATCGATTTTAAATCCGACGGCCTTAACCGGAAGGAACTATCCGAAGCGATGGCCGAAGTCGGGATCCTCAGAAAACTGATCAGGTAGTGTCGGTGCACCGTGCAGTTTCGTTCAAAGACCTCGGAGACGTTCGAAACCGGCAAGGAGATGCGCTGTCGTGTGATTTCTTCAATCTGGCACATGAGAAGATAAACACGGAAGGCTAACGTAACGTATTCGAACGACAGCCTCGTGCAGATCCGACATAGAATCGCCCTTGGCAACCGCAACTACTTCGGTTTAACGAAGCTGAACACCAATGCTCCAGCAAAGAAGGTCTTCGAATCCGGGCCTCGTGGTTCAAGAAGGAGAGGAAGACCCACCGAAAGAGAAAGACCAAGTCATCGTGCTTACGGACCGGCTGCGATGGAAGGCAGTCCCCGGCCTGAAATGTAAGTAAGTTGCGTCATTTATGTGCTTGCTTCATCAGTAGACAGTGTCTATTAAGAGCACATGTTAGAGGCTCTTACGAACCACTTTTGGGGAAGCTGCCAATAGAAGCTTGATATGAAAGTGTTTCCACATCCTTACCTGGCTCTGACAGCACTTAACCTATTAGTTTTGAATATGACGCCCACAGCGGTGGCACTGAATTGCTGGCTGTTCGGTCTTCAGTCGATCGCTGCTCGCATACAGCTTCTGCACACAGAACTGAAGCGCGACTCTTTGTCAGCACTTAACAAACTAGTGCGCCACAAAAATGTCATTCCATCACTGTCAAGGGACACAATCGGTCTTATCGAGTCGCCGGTGACATCATTAACGGCGAACGTCTTTTTAAAGTCGTTTTGCATTTAAGACGTCACCTCAAAGCTGGGTCAGCCATGTTTAGCTTCTCCAGTTTATGCTCTCCTTCAGCCATTCAACGTCAACAGCCATCATCCATCATTTCCTCCACCACCATTCAGTCTGAGACAACACGAATGCTCCTGCGACTCCTGCAGGTCAACGCAGTCGTCCCCACTCCAAGCGCATCCGTAAGGACCCCTCATTCCGTCCTATTTATCCGCAGACGGCGCAGAGTACAGCCTCCCAACCCCCTCCACAAATGGGTTAAATGTCTCAATGTCTTCGCACGCATCAGCAAGGCGCTTGTCAGAGATCATTAGTCCCTCTCGTTGCCGTCCTCGAAATGAATCAACAAAAGAGCGAACACAAACCGCCCGCCTCCTTGCAGTCCTTCACTCCTGAACTGAAGGCAAAAGAATGGCAAAGGAAAAATCCAATAGCTGTCGCCTGGATAAGGAGCAGACGCCGCGCCGTATCTCCACATCCGCCAGACAGCTTGAGTCAGCACTTTGCTCTGAATGGCAACTTCCTACCAAATAATGATGAAAACAATTTGCGCAAAACGGGCGACCAGTGAATATGACCGTCTGCTGGCGTTCGAAATTCAAATTCGCACTTGGGAGTGAGTGCGACTGGCCCACATAGTTACGACGGGAACTGTTTTAAAGAAATTCAAATGTCAGTCCCTTTGGGGAGGAGATAAAAAACTTTAAGCTTCCTGTCGTGTCCTTCATGGAGGAGGGAATCGCTGCAAAAATCTGCCAAATGAATAATGTGTGCGCAAACTTTTCGACTTCGACTCTTGGAGTTAGCCAAGATGTCAGAGGAGTTTGCAGGGAAGACTATGCGGACGATGGCAAAATGGAGCGGGAATGTGTGGCCAGGAGTGTGACTTTCTTGAGAGACATCTGAGCAGATGGCACATCAGTGCAGTTGTCAGGGAAGTTATCAACTTTTTCTTCTGGCTTTAGAGTGGTCATGAGTGAGGGGACATTCATATTTGATGACGATGATCTGAAAAGCCTTTAATTAACAATTATAGTCTCTGGGCATTGTCGGAAACTCGAGGGAGGATTTTTTCGTATTGTTTATGCCAATGGATGTGGAATCTTCATCAAGATACTGGTAACCCATGCTACCATCCATATTATTCTCCTTTTTCTCCCGCCCACATCCTAGACCACACCACTGCACGCTTTAACTACTCTCCCCGCGGTGCTGTCGTTAGGTGTTAATGTAAAGGGTGGTTAAACTTTAAGGGCCGATGTTGAATATGAACCACACCTAAACATCAAGTTTTTTACTGCATTTCACTTGACATTTCTCAATTTCAGACTAACTCAATTTGAACTATCGAAGGAAAGTGAGACAGCGGCCAGAATAGCTTGAATGTTTTGCAGAAGAAAATCATTTTCGTGTGCTGTTTGTGTATTTTAGCATTGATTTCATAGATTTTCCAGGATTCTCCGATTTTCTGATGTACTCCTAACTTGGCTCCCTCATCACCTCAAGCAGTGTGTAGACAGCATAGGTCCGGGAACCAAGAACAACAGCTGCGTCCATGATTGGTCCGTCATCGCCGGTCGGACACGACACCCACTTTGGTCGCATTTATCGCATTACCCGTACTTCACAGCTGCGAAACATACACAATCAGAATGCGTGCTAGCTCGGATGTCGAAATGAAATGAGGAACATTCCCGAGGAACACCCATCGTCCATCGTCCGCACATTTTCGCATAAAGTGCATGCAATTGCTGGAAATTTAAACATTATGAATTAATTACTCAATTCGGTGAGTAAATTCCGAAGAGTGTTCTAGAAACCGAACACAATTGCTTGCATTCGCACCCCCCTGCCCCATCCACTGCCAGGTGTCAAGAATTGCAATTGATTGTGATTTTAAAACCACTCAATGTGTGACTTTTCACCGCCAACGCCAACAAAGGGCACACCATCGGTGGACACTTCCCGACCCGAACGATGTGCAATCACAGCGTGCTCGCTAAATCATGCATCCCACCTCATTTTGTTGTCTCGTCCTAACCGAGGTCTGATTGATGAACACTAAAAGCGAACAGGAAGCAAGCATCGCAGAAAGAAAAAAAGCACACAAATCCCGACCGACAAAAGCCGATCGATTGGAACCGGATTGCGAGAGGATGTCGAACCCAGGCAGAGTGGCTTAATGTTTGCATCCGGTGACAAATTTAATTATTTAGAGAGTCGCTCTCGGTGACATGGAAATGAGCGTAGAATTCGATTCACATGGAGCCATTGTGGCGGCGCACAAAGCAGAAAGCTAAACAATTCAGTGATGGAACACATCCGCGGTGGCTGGGCCAACAAACATGGCATCGGGACATACCAGTCGACCTCCTAGGGCGGGGCAGGGATGGTGGGTGGGGTGCATTATTTATTTCCATCTGTCGGTGGTTGGTGTTTAATTGAAACGCGAGAGGAATTGCCGTGCCGTTTCCTGTTCAATGAGCGGGTATCGATTGCAGGTTAGCACTTTGAGGGATTATGGCCAATGGGTATGGATCGTTGCCCCGGCAGATTGTTTGCCTGCATGGCGAAGTGGTGTGTCGAACTGGCGGGTGGAGGAAAGCCACTTAAATGAGCTATTTGCCGAGCTGTCGAAGACAACGGTGACGTGAATGGGGTGTGTTGAGCTTCTTGCTTTGTCGTGTCTGAAAGAAATTCCAGGTGGAGCGAGGATACTCAGCAGTGGAGAGACTTGGAGCTAGTCACTCCTTGTCGGGAGACTGCAGAAAACATGAACGATGTCAATGGCGGGGATATGGCACTTGCAAGCGATTTACATGACTTTTGTTCGGAATTTTTAAAGTGTTCACTTAGACTTCTTTTGGATGGATCTAACTCTAATGTGGCCGTTATCCTTTCTTGTGTTCAGAACAGGAAAATATGAAGTTAATGACCGTTGCACTCGGCTTGAGTCGTTTAGAGGTGTTTTTTTTTTTCAAGGAGGTGCTTAATTTTTCAGTGACCAGCATTTGACGGTCAAAACGATGACTTTTGAGAGGTAGACGCTATGGTGACATGGAATCTGGAATGATGGACTCCCATTCCACGTGTTGAATGAAGGAAAATGTTCTACAAGAATGGGTACATATTGGGAGAACGTTTTGTATAGCCTGTACGGCTTCTAGCTGTTTCATGCAAGGCTGTGGAAAATTTGAACATAGAGGACGGGTTTGTTTTAAGAAAGAGAACTCAAGTTCCCAGCTGGACAAATCTGTAGCATCAACCCCATATGTGCTTAAGGTCCCATCAAAGAGGATAATGGACGATGTCTACGGCGTCTGTTTTTAGTACGTTGTTGAGATCGAACTCGAGGACTTAAAAAGAGTAAGGAACCGGCGCAGCAAAGTTGCACGACAACACAATCCACACAAGCCAGACAACGGCTTCAGGCCTACGGACAGGACAGCGTGTGATTTGGTTACAAATAGTGCTCACGGCCATGTGCTCATTGGTCCAAGACATTCGTCAAACATTCTGGAAGGATAAATGCAGACTCTGAGCATTTACGCAAAGCAGCAATGTCAGAAACAAATACGATTACACTGCCATGAAACAAGAAAACGTATGAACTTGAGGTTATCACTACGGGCTTGAGAAACAGAATCACCGCCATGGCCATCACCAGTCATCGTGGCTACTAGCTTCCGAGGCCATATGAAGAACTAGCCATCTATCAGTTGCCCATACATTATTCAGTCATACATCAGTGCCACCAGAGCCACCAGGGTCACTATGGTTATCACCTACCTAGGCTACCAGCGCCACCAGAACCAATAAACTAGCCACAACAGTAAACAGGCACCAGCGCTACCAGGCGTCAAAGTCACTTTATCGATCAGTCATCAAGATCACCATGATCTCCGAAACCACCAGAACAACTAGTCACCATAGCCAACAGAGGCATGCAAAGATATCAAGACAAGCAGAACCTCTAGACAAGCCTATAGCCTCATACGTCACTAGAGCCTTTTAATCATCAGCCCGACTAAAGTCATTATTAAAAATTAAACTTAACGAAACCTAACGAAAGTTAACGAAACTTAACGAAACCTAACGAAATTTAACAAAGCGGCCGTTATGGCTACCGTGTATCATTTTGGTGCAATATTCACATGGCAACTGGACGCTCATATACGATGTTGAATCGCTGAGATTGTATTTGATCATTCAGTGGTCTTAGCATAAGTCGTTAGCCTTCAGATTGAATTACTTTGACTTTCCAACAAGTTATCAGGGTTACTAGAGCTATTGCCCTGCTGGGCCAGAAGATCCACCAAACCAACAGACCATCAGAGCCATCAGCAGTCACCTAGGTCACAAGTCTAGGTGAGCCACAAGATCCAACAGACACCATGAGCAACAAAGCTAGCCACAAATGGTACCAGCAGAGCCATCCTGGACCATTGGAACCTCCAGAGCAGTCAGCCACCACGGCCCGCGAGGCACAAGCATCCCGATGCAATGGAGCTCTCGTCAACTCGCAGCCAATCGATGACGAGCAACTCCAACCACCAGGATCTTCAAATAGTCCACAGTACACATTCCCGGACAGAAGGTTGATGTTTCCTTAAAAAGGCTTAACCCACAGTTCATCCAAAAAAAAAGATTGAAAAAAATATTCCACATACGCCTACAGACAGCACGTTTTACCAACATCTCGGGCGTATGTGGAATGTTTTTTTTTTTTTTGGAAGATGCTTGTAAAGTTGAGCACCCCAGGCGTATGTGAAATATTTTTACCAACGAGAAGGAACTCCTTCATGGTTAAATTCAAGCTCCTGACCAATCTAGGAGAAGTTGACGCACGAACCCGGCATCCGACTTCTCTCAGTTCAGAGATTCCCCAGCCGCCCCTTTAAAACCACATAAAGTTCCTAGTTCGCTGGGTACTCCACCATCGTCTCCTCCTCGCGTTGCCTTTCCTTCGCCACTATAACTAGAACCGATTACCTTAAAAGTTCTTCACACGCTGATCCCTTTTGCGGTGTTAATCGCAAGCACCACCGGCATTCACGTCCAAAGTCTCACACTATCCGCACACCGCCTGCGGGAAAGCACTCCAAATGGTTGCGTCCATAAGGTGTTTCGCAGAGGCGTTGAAAAATTCCGCCCCATTTCCTGCGGTTAGCGGCACCTATTAACAGCGTCATTTTCAACCAAAATCTCAGACATAATCTCCCATGTAGCTAGGATTTTATTACCTAATAAGGGTTAACACGCTGCAAGTGTGCCTCTGTGACTGTGTGTGTGTGGTGGAGTCGGGCGCAAATTATGATATTCTGCGAACATGTGAATTTGAAAAGTTCTCCGAATGGATGAGGAGGTCGCGTATTAAAAGAAATTATAACTCGTTCAGCTCACCCAGTTGGGAGGGTGTGTCGGCGAGAGGACCATACACAGTCTTATTGAAGAAGTTGTATCCATTTTGGACTTGAAATGAAGTGATGCAGCCCTTGGCGTATTAACGCTGTAAAGTGTAATGAAGTGAAGGATGGCTGGAATGGATGTGTCGTGCAAATGAAGAGGGTTGAGCTTCGACACTGAACTTTGTGTTCTCTGCTGTGTCGTAGGGGGTGGTACGACCGGGGTGTCTGTGGAAGACGGTCGGAAGACGATTTGAAGGATTTTTGGGAGAAGGAATGACTGAGAAGAGGTTTAAGTGTTCTTGGTTTGCTGTTAAGACTTTGACTCAGTTCGAGGAAGGAGTCACCTCGGAGCGCAAGCTGGAGAATCTTCTTGGTCGGGGCCCTTGTCCAACCGGAAGCAGAGCGCCACACAAAGAAGAAGATGTACACATTTCAGTTTTATTTCTCCATTAAACGATTCCAAATCATGCGTGTTTTTAGAATCCCCCTTCATGTACATCTTCATCGAGGATTAATTTCCTCGGAATCGGGATCACTCCAGTGAGAAATTGTGGCGTTGTTTACATGCATTTTCAACCCTCTCAAAATAAGCCTAGCAAGAAAACATCAGTAATGACTTTTGGGAACGGTGGCGTCTAATTCTTCGTCCAAATTTGAAAATGTTACGCATACGCCCTCGAATTCATTTATAAGACTTCTAGTGAATCTAGTGGTCTCTAGCGGTTTAAAGTCGAATTCTGATCGATGCGAACTACAAGGAGGTCATCTGGTCTTCTCTTAAGTGTATGTCTAAATCCAACGGAAAGTGGCAAGAATCATCGAATTCCAGCAATACCAATCTGCAGGTACTCTGATACCAACCGATATATTCGTACGTAGTGAGCAATTCATTTCGCTCATGCTTAATCAAAATTCAACGAAACAATTTCACGAAACTTAACGAAACTTTTCGAAACCTAACGAAACTTAACGAAACTGAACAAAGTGGCCATTTTTGGAATAGATCATCATTTTTGTCTAATATTCACATGGCACTCATGGAGACCACTCGTATACGATGGTGAATCGCTGAGATTACCGTCGTTCTTTGCGTGGTCTCAGTTTAAGTCGTAGATCAAACCACTCTTAGAACCATCCGATTTGACAAAATCAGTTTTTTATTATCAATTGCTTTCACCAGCTGACCTGATCGCCAACAAATACTGAATCTTGGACAAATTCAGTCTAAGCTACAACCTCGGTTTCCACAGAGACCAACTGACATGACTACCATGCGGACGACTTCCTTGAATTTGGATCAACTAAATCTTCAATGAAAACCCTACTGACTACCCTTCCAACCGATACCTTTAAAGGTTCATCCTCTTCGATTGGAAATTAGTGAATCGCTGTCGGGTGCACAAATGTAATGCAAAACTTCACAGACCACCATCTGGCAGCGGTCCATCATAAACCGCAAATTCCAGTAAATTTGACGGAATGAATGCGACACAATTCATTCTCCAAGCCAAGCCGAGCTGCTGCTCCTCACCCACCACGACGGTAATCCTAATCCACTAAATATGTACCGTAGCTGGCGGCCAGGCGAATTTATGATATTCAACACTCAACCAAGAGCTCAGCACCTCGGCAAGATTAATTAAGTCCATGTCCGTAAATGAATGGATCCGCTGTCCGCGGGCTAGCCCCCCAACCCCGATTCATGCTCAATCGCTCAAATAGACCTAAGGCCTGATTGTAGCCATGAACATCATTTGAATAGTCAGCAAATTTTGAAATAACTGCGGAATAAATTAATTAATTCGCTCTACCACTGCGTGGGTGAGTTAAAGAGAGAGAGAGAGAGTCAGGGAGATGAGAGAAAGTACGGATGGGGTGGGAGGGCGCGACGGCGTTTCTACATAATTGACTGCTGAACTTGTGGCTTTTATTAGTTCGTGACGAGCGATTCTCTTAATTAACTGCTTGGCCCTTGGCGGAGGCTGTGTCTGCATTATGTCAGGCAATTAATCAAAACGAATTGATGTCTGCTGTCAATGCGATTGCGACTAGAGGCGGGAGATGGCTCGTATGGGTGCGGTTGGACGAGGAGATGATGATGTGCGTAACAAATGATATCATCATCAGCACTTCCAAAAACGATTCAAGTGGGAATGGCTTGTCTCGCGTTCAGTGATTAATTTGATGGCGTGTTGGGTGAAAGAAGAGGCTTCAGATGAAGGCTGCGACAACACGTAAGTTGAAGTGTTCAGCCCTCGTCATGGCAGTCAAATCACTGACAAGTAAGAAATCCTTTTTCACGATTGATTTCCAATGCAAACAATCCAACCCACCAAACTGACCTCCAGGCAACAGGATTCATCGTCAAAGGTCTACAGCTCTTTCGGGACAACTAACGTCTACGTACGTGGAGAGTAATTCATTTCATTCCTACTTAAGCAAATTTAATTCAACGAAACTTAACGAAACTGAATAACGCGGCCCCTGTGGACACAGTGTATCTGATTCACTTGATTGCTTAAGCTGACTTGAATCCACGTCCGTCCATCATAATTGATGGCTCTTGCAGAAATTGAAGCAATGGACAACTGCTCTTATTTACGACGACTCCTTAGAGCAGCTGCCGCTCATGAATCAAAATTATCTCTCGGCCGAACTGCACGCACCTGCTGACGACTCACACTCACTACTCGTGTTTGCTCAACCAAAGTCTATAAATCTGATATCGTGACTAATTACGAACGCCATCCCATTCCGCTGATCCTCCTAAGCTGTCCGTCAAACCATGGAGTATCCGCCACCCGCCCCCCATCTCTCAACCCCTCATTGAACAACACGCGTGCCAGCCGTTTCTGAGTGCTGTCATGGCTTCCCACTTAAACCCCTGCTGCAAGTCAACCATTAACATATTCCGTCACAACAAAAACAACGATCAAGATGCATATCTGCCTCCTCGGTAGCTAAACAACAGAAATTATCCTCAATTATTGGAGATACAACCAGCGGCGGCAGGCAGCACGTGCTGGGGCTGCAATAAATCCGAATTATTAATCCACAGGACGGTTTGAATACTAAATCAGAACACATTTTCGGGGCGGGCGGCGCTGCTGGGAAGGAGAGACCGACCACACTGCGACGAGGAGGCACGGAGCTGGCTTGATCCTTGAAATTACGCAAAGGATTAGTACAGCTCTCCGGGTGTTATTCACTAATTTGTGAGTACAACTACTTTTATCTCGATTGCATGCGGGTGCTTTGGATGTTGTGTGGAGGTGGTGTTGGCGCTAGGAGGCACACTAATTGCGTTCCCTGGGCGGAGGTGGATTTTTTAGCTGTTCCTCGTGCGCGACATTTAAATAATAATTCCTATACTCAGGCGGTCTTAATGAGTTTCGAACGCAGATTGTTGCAGGCGTGAGTGCGGGGAGCCTGATTCGTGAGTAGGTGCACTAAAGCCAGGCGACTTTGGGTCGCTGTTGAAATGAAATTGTGTGCGAGGCAGCTTCGGAAGTCGGAAACTGTGGCGAAACGTAGCGAAGCGGAGGGGAGATGGAGACTATCCAGAGGTCCTGCACGAGACTTCGCTTTCACCTCAATCTCTAAAACCGCTCAATCAGCAGCCACGGTGGAAGGAGTCTGAGGGAGGCGTCCTTGTACCGTTTCTATCTCCTCAACCTCCTCTTGCCAGACGATTGCCCGTCGTTCCGAGTCCATCCCATTTCGCCATGTCACCTCATCACATTCTTCCCTCGCCAGACACACCATTTGCATGCGACGTCGCTACAAGTGTGCGCTCGAGTCAATCAGCCAACGGCAACATGATGCCCGGCTAGACAACCCCTCACACCAGCACGCGCAACGATCAGCGTTTCCTTGAACACATGTGGAGTTGGGCAAAACCACACTTTACATCCAAACATCAATTCAACCTACCCACCCACTTTGACTCCCATCCAATTGGGAACATCCGCCGCCAAAAGGTTAACCCCACTTGCTGCTGTAATATGTTTTGTTTCGAATTTTTTTTCCGTTTCTGAAAAATTCATGAAATCGAAAGCGAAGGCGTTGTGCTCAGCCCCTCAAGCCCACCACCCCCGGTCGACTGGTTCATCTTTCTGTCGATCGAATGTCAACTCGTGTGCTCATGGCACGCAAGCCATAATGACAGGCGAAGCACAGGAGCCATTTGTATCTCATTTGTTATTGAAGCACAAATAACACACGATGGCTCCGCACAGAGATTGACTGCCAGACTGTGGGTGGCGTAATGATGTGCGAAGGGTGGGGAGTCTCAAAATGGGGTGAATAATTCATGGCGGGTGGGAAACAATTGAAGGCAGACTTGTTGTGGGAGTGGAAATGGGATTTTTGTGGGATCCCGACTCGAACATGTCCTGATTTTGCAGGATTGCTGCTTGCGCTGCATTTGTATGCAATGGACGAGAATGAGTGTCGGACGGCTTTTCAGCTCATGGGAGTGGTCTGCTGTCAGTGGAAGTGTGCACTTTGTTGGCGCTGGACGACCGACGATATTCTTGGAATTTTTATGGCAGATTACTCGATGGGAGAGAGAGAGCAGTGCTCTGTGTGACTGGACGCCTCAATCACAGTCAATGTCGAGGCAGTTGACAAATTGGGACTGAATTGTCTGTGAGTTCATAATTCGGCTTCATAATTGGCGTCGGCCTTGTTTTGTGTCTGGGAGATGTCAGATTATTACTATTCGACAAGGGTTCACTTGGCCAGCTTCGCGTCTTCAATAAACTAGCAAATGCAAGTAGTCCATCGACCCAGATGACTGCTTCTTTTCCAGTTCCACAAGATTCAACTGGTGAGCTGTTCTAGGGCGATGAGGGTCTTTAGAGCTCGCTAATGAATCTAGCCAAAGAAGTTGACTCCAAATTCATTAAATTCACGTCTTGGTGGGCTCCAGTGAGGTAATGGCAAAATGCGTCGATCGAACGGTCGACTTAGCAAAAGTCCTTATGAAGTGGGTACATGCGATGAACATTTAGGTTCGTTTTCGGACTCAACAGCAACCCCCGCAGAAGTTACTTACTTACTTACTTACTTACTTACTTAAGGTGGCGCTACAGTCCGAGGTGGACCTGGGCCTCAACCAACAAGCGTCTCCAGCCAGCTCGATCTTTAGCTAGCTGTCTCCAGTTTCGCACGCATAGTTGGTTGAGGTCCCTTTCCACTTGCGTGCGCCACCTGAAGACTCTTCGGGCCGGAGCATTGATTTCCATCCGATCTACATGACCTAGCCATCTCAATCGTTGGATCTTCACTCTTCTGGCTAAGTCGATGTCGCTACACAGCCCGTATAGTTCGTCATTGTATCTCCTCCTCAACTCACCATCTATGTAGACGGGACCGAAAATCACAAGAAGAATTTTCCTCTCGAAGCAGCCAAGAGCAGCTTCATTCGCTTTTGAGAAAGTCCATGAATCAGCGCCATATAGCAGGACTGGGACGATTAAGGTCTTGTAAAGCGTTACCTTAGTTATCCGAGAGAGGGCTTTGTTTACCAATTGCTTTCTCAGCTCAGAGAAGCAGCGATTGGCAAGAGTTACTCTTCGTTTGATTTCAGCGCTGGTGTCATTGTCTGAATTGATAGCGGTGCGTAGGTAGACAAAGTTTTTGACTACCTCGTCTGCTGTGACGTTCTGACCGAGACGTCGGTGTTGGGTGTCCTTTCTCGTTGATAGCATATACTTGGTCTTACCCTCGTTGATGGGTTTACTTTAAACCCATCTTCGCGGCCTCCGTTGCAATACCCACAAAAGCGCCATTGACATCACGCTGCGTTCTTCCGATAAAGACAATATCGTCGGCATATGCGACTAGTTGGACGGACTTATGAAAGATTGTTCCTCTGGTGTTGGCGTTCGAGTTTTGAACAATTCTTTCAAGAACGATGTTGAAAAAGTCGCATGACAGCGCGTCGCCTTGTCTGAACCCTTTTTTGACATCAAAGGTCTCGGTTAGGTCTTTACCGACCTTGATGGAGCAGCGTGCATTCTCCATCGTCATCCTACACAAACGGACGAGTTTGGTAGGGATGCCAAACTAGACATTGCTCTGTATAGCTCGTCTCTGTAGATGCTATCATACGCGGCCTTAAAATCGATGAAAAAGGTGGTGGGTATCGATTTGTTGCTCCTGGGTTTTCTCCAAAATCCATATTTGGTCGATGGTGGATTTTCCTTGCCTAAAGCCACACTGGTATGGACCGACCAGGTTGTTGACGAACGGCTGTAGGCTATTACGATACGATTTTGTATGCGATACTTAGGCGACTGATGCCTCTGTAGTTGGCGCAGTTCAAAGGGTCTCCTTTTTTATGGATCGGGCAAACAATGCTGAGGTTCCATTCATATTTTACAGATGAGTTGGTGCATGCTCCTTACCAAAACATCGCCTGCTGCTTTAAAAAGCTCGGCGGGTAGGCCGGCAGCTCCCGCAGCCTTGTTGGATTTCAGTTTAGATATGGCAATCCTCACTTCATCTGGGTCGGGTGGACGGAATTGTTGATCTTCATCGTCCCTTGCATTGGGGTTGAATGGTTCGTTCTGCCTGACAGCGGGATTTGGTTCTTCGTCGCCGTTATACAGTCTGCAGAAATGGTTTCTCCATATCCTCAGCATCGACTGTGACCCTACTACGATGTTCCCTTGATCATCCTTGACTTGACTGGTTAACTTTATCCTTTGGTAAAAGTGCCTTACCTCATTCCTGCAGTAATATCCCTCTATTCTGCCGATCGCGCGCTTCTCATGCTCCTTTTTTTTTTTCTCCAGAGAAGCCGGTGTTCGTCTCTCCTCTTCTGCTCGTAGAGCTCCCGAGCAGCTCTTGTCCTTCTTTGCAGTGCCGCTTTGTATGCTTCTTGCTTGGCTGCATTCGCCTGCCGACACTCGTTGTCAAACCAGGGGTTTCGTTGTGGTGGCGGACTGAAACCCAGCACATCAGAGGCGGCATCTCTGATGGCTTCTTGGCAATGCTGCCACTGGTCTTCAATACTTGATGTTGGCGGCGTAGGATTTCTTAAGAGGCCGAGGGAGACACGATCGGAAAAGGATTTGGCAACTTCTTGCGATTGTAGCCGGCTGACGTTGAACTTCCTCACAGCATTTCTTTGTCTTGGCGGTGTTCGGTATATCCGCAACCTTACCTTGGCTGCAACAAGGTGGTGTTCCGAGTCAATGTTAGCGCCTCGGATCGTTTGACCTCTATAATACTGGAGGAGTGCCTATCGCCGATCGCGTGACGGTTGATTGATCAGGAGATCGCCATGCTCCTTTGTGAATATCGAGATGTGGGAATCTTGTACTGGCTACTACAACATTTCGCCCCGCAGCAAAGTCGATCAGCCTAAATCCGTTATCGGATGTGGTGTCGTGTAGGTTGTACTTCCCGACCCCCCCCCCCCCCCCCCCAGCAGTTGTGTCAATCAAAAGGTCATCAAAAGGCTTCTTGTTTTCGAATGACACTCAGTCGCTTTGTAAATGTCTGGAGGATGCTGCCATGTTTTAATGATCATCGTTTGTGTCTCAGTTGATGGCATGGCATGGATCGCCTCAAAATAATCCGCATCATGGTTAAGTTTGGAAACATCCGCCCCAGGCCCCGACAGAAGACAAAGCCCTGATCTCCTAGGAAGGACATACGATCAGTGGCCCAACATTGACTCCAAGATTGTTCTAGGATATTTCATCGCAAAGCTGGGTAAGAAGGACATATTTGCTAAAGTCATCGGGAAACACATCCTGCACGACATCACACCCGATAACGTAGACAGGCAGGTGGCTAGCAAGTGGTTCCCACACCGCAACATCCATAAAGGCACCTCGCGGTCTTCAGCATTTCGAGGAGCAATAGACTCGTACAATTTGCTTGCTGTAGCCAAGGTAAGAGCTCGGATACTAAGATAACAACGTAGTCAAGAAAGGACACACGTCGGAAAGCTACCCTCGCAACGGACTGCTAGGATATTTGCCGATCGAGTTTCCCAGAAACCCTCTCTAAGTTCGCCACCGCTTGCACGAATAATTGAAGAAGATTAGAGGCGCTGTGAAGAAGCCATCAACGAAGCTGAGTTTTGCGACACCAAGTCTCCCATATACGGGCCAACTGATCGCAAACGCCGAACAACTAGGCATTGGCTGCAAGGCGTTAGCTCGTCTCTTGATCTCTTGGCTCGGCCTTGGATTCGACGAATTGCTTGCGAGTGCCGATCTGCAATTTTTGGGTATGTTTCCAATGGATTTATGGACTCCTTGACCTGCAACCAAACTGATGAGGACATACAGGCTCACTTAGACACAGCCACTTGTGACCATGATGGGTGACATATTTCTACCATCTGACAGTTCACACCTGTTCAAATACGAAGCTCAGAGGACTTTCCAGTCCGATCGTATTCGAGTCTCCCAGCTCTTCTAAGGAGAGTGCTTGTCCAGAAATTGTCCTTCCTTTCTGGAGCTGAACACTCCCAGAACCGCTTCTTGTTAGACTTCATTCACGATGTTGCTGTCCTTAAACGTGGAGAGGAGTCCAACGTCCAACTCACATCACAGAAATACGTCCTCTTCGCCGCAGCAACCCTCCCTTCTGTCAATTATTTCGTAGTGGCACATGGGACTGCCAGCACATCATCATTGAGACCGACAATTTCCGGCTCATCGCCATGCCCCCTCTCCACAAGGGCATCGGCAGGCCAAATTGAAATGTAAAATTCCCCCAGTGGGTGGCCATATTCACCCACACACACACAGAGACCGACACGATTCGCCAGCAGAACGATAACATCGATGTGTGCGATCAACTTCCTGCAGGCAAATTGGAAATTCGAACCCCAGCTTCAGGTTCAGCCAATCAGCCATCTGCAGCAGCCCGTGCATCCTGGCCGTAATCGAAGTGATTGCCTCGCCGTGATAAGGTAATGAGGCCTTAAATTATACGAGCTCCTTCACACTGCCGATGCTCGTCTCCAGCATTGTCGGGATAAGAGTTATTTCCTTGATGACCGTCTCATGCTGTCAGGCGAGAGAGAGGTGCAACTAATCAGCGGGCGAAAACCCCCAAGACGCCATTACATCCTCCTCCTCCTCCTCGAAGGCATCCTCACGACGGAACCTCCTCCACACTTAAACGGGGCCGGTTGTGGGCGATGCGGACGTCGATGGCGCCAACGACGATGCTTTGAAATAATTTCACGACTTTCCTCGTGACTAATTGCACAAGTGTACCTTGGCGAGGAGACCGTCACGCCCATGCCGCTGCGCCGCGAACGGAGTTCGTCCCGAGCGAAGGACAAACTTTAAAGTGATTCCCTCATAAGCAATAACAATTTTCGGATGGAAAATTGCATGAAACGCTTGGGTTTTTCCGGCGTCTCTTCTGCGCCTTTTGTTGTTGTTGTCTCTCGCTGCTGATGGTTATGGCGGGTGGGGGCGAGGGTGTAAAGTTTCCCCAACTGGGTCAGTGGTGTTTGGCTCACTTTGTTACAAGTTTTTTTTCTTTGGCCGCTTCGCCGATGCTGGCGATAATCGCTTTCGATGGAGGACTGACTCCGAGGGAGCGCACAGTTCTTTGGGGTTGTTAATTTGTTTGCGTGGTAGCGTGTACTTTCGAGTGAAGACGGATAGTTGTTCGTTTAATTTCATGGTTACCTGGTTTCGGAATTTCGGTTGGTTTTTTGGGAAACTCGAAATATACTGAATTCATAAATAAGAAATGGCGGCGAAACAGTGAACGCCAGCTGCTCGGGTGAAGTTGCTTGAGTTTGAAAAGTTGTCTTCCAAGAATACGGCGAGAGGGGAGGGGGGGGAGGAAACAAATTGGTTTGCCGCCGGGGGCCATTAATGTACGCCAATGGAGACATTGATTTACCTCGAGGATGTGCAGGGGGGTCGGGGGAAGTTGGCTGTCTTTGGAGTTAGCCCACCCACCGATCCGAGGGGGAACCATTTACATCCCACGTTGGAACGAGCGACAATGGCAATGTCGTCTAGGCGCAATGAAGAAGGGTACACCAGCACCCGCAATGTTTGTCAGCTATTGAGTGATGTTAACCGAGTTCCCGTCTCCTCCCGACCTCGACAACGTCGGAGTTGTGGTTCCAACAAGATGGTGATACCCTACACTCGAGGCTGTAAAGGAGAAATCTGACGTTCATCAATTGGTCCGCAGGGTCATGCTACTTGGCGCCACTAGATTATTTTCTCTGGGGCCTCGTCAAGTCCTTGCAACCAACAAGGATCTGCGAGTAGACTGGCACTGAAGTCGATTCACGTCTTCTGGAGACGACATCCGCCCACTCAGAGGGCATCTGTTCAATCACGCTTCGCCATTGTCCTCAAGTGACGCCACACCATTTACCGCAGCCCCACCCTTCAGCATATTTGCTCAAAGTCTTTAAAAATGCCACCACCCCCAGGTCCAGCATCAGGTCTACCATCAGCGTCACTTTGTTCAAACAGCCGTTTGACGACTTCAGCCGCTGTTGACTCCCGGCAAAGTCCGCATTGACAGTGCCTCTGCAAAGCCAAATGTTGACAAAGTCAATCCATCAAGAGAATGCAAATTTCCTTGTCACCTGCCCCACCGGCCAGACTTGACAAATTGCTGCCCTCAGATTGAACCAACAAACTGGCCCAGCAGTCGTGCACACCCAGTCGACTGACACAGGGGCACGAGCAAGTGCCCAAGAGGTTCACCCCCTTTTCCTTTGTGTCGGCGAGGCACTTCTCTCTATCCGGGTCATTCCTTAAATGGCACGCACACTTGACCCCCCCCCCCCCCACTCAAGTCATCAATAAAAGAGATCTCTTGGCAAATCGCCCAGCAAACAAGTGCACGGCACTCACTCCGGTGCATAGTTGACAGAAATAGGCCAACCAAAGGTGCCCACACCCGCTGCGGCGGACGCTGTTCAAACGATGGTGGCTTTCAGTTCGAATTTCACTGCCAGGTCAAAGCCATTCTCTGTGCCATCCGCACACTCTTGCAGTGGCACACAGTCACATCACAGTCGATGAGAGGCAAAGTCGCGCCGCGCCTCCCCACTTGAATGGGACTCAATTTGCGAGCAGAGTTTGGATAATTTGCGTTGTTTTTGCTGCGCTTCGTATTGACTTTCACACACACTCACACGAGTGGCCGCGGGGGCCTTGCGAAGGCATTCACTGTGCAATGACGCGAACGAGTGAGACTCGCAATGGGACCGAGCGAATATGCCTAGAGGATGTGCACAGAAAGAGGGAAACCATCAAATGGAAGGAAGAACAAAGTGTAACGGCCCTGAAACACTGAACTAGAACTTCCTTGACCGACTTTTCCCACCTCAGTTCGTCCTTTATGGGATTTTCTGGCATTTACTTCCCCTCCCCATCTCCCCCCTCCCACGAAACCAACGACCACAGCAGCCGTCAGCTTTTGGTGGAACAATGCAAAAATAATTTTTGTGGTGATGCCTGCGGGCGGTGGTTTTGGGTGCAGCGAAGGAAGAACGAGCTGATAACGTGTTTCGTTTCAGTGCTCATCGAAAGGTTCTGTCACTTGGCCACCCACTCCACCACGCAGCCCCGCAACGCTGTATTCAGCCAACGGCTGACTGAATGATAAGCACTCAGCGCCGGTGACGGTGGGTAATGGAAATGTCAGTAAGATTGTTACTTGTCCCCGTCCGTCTGACATTGAAAACGCTTCACTGGAGACTGGCGCTGACTCTCAACACGTTGCCGTTCATTCGTTTTCAGGGATTCAGCTGATTCAGTGTTATGCCGTGCTTCCAGTGGCCCACTTTGCCACTTTTGTCCATTGTGTGTGCGGAGAGTGACGGTCTCAAATAGGCCCGGGAACACTTCGAATGGACCCCCAAGAGTGGCGGAGAACGAGAGACACATCGGATGGTAGCCACAACTTCCCGTTTCATAATCTAAATCAGAATTGATGGTGTTTACTCAGCGATTGTGCGCGGTGGTGCGAAAGTCATCGAACTGAAGTTGTTTTGGTGATACAAGCGTTTTTGGTTTACTTCTGACGGCCACCGCACTGTCTGCCTGTGTGATTGTCGGTGCGAGGCGTTCAGACGAGACGCCTTTTGATGTGGCTGCCGTCGACAGCAGGACTAATGGAAATGTTTGCAGCGTCAATTATGACTAAGAGCGGCGAAATGGTTTGCAGATGGAGACAAATTAACGTCTGGCTGTGGATTGAATTAAGACAAATTATGAGCGAAGTTTTCATTTGCACAACAGGCGCCTTGGGTGGATGGCGCAGATGAGAGGAGGAAGTATGATTAACTTTGTAAACAGCAAGTGAAGGCGCGCAAGGCAAGTAAAATGAAATAAGACACCAGCCGGTGTCCAGAAACTATTGCGGGCGAAGCAATTTGTGGACACCGAAGCAGTTTGTGGACACCGAAGCAATTTGTGGATAGCGGCCAGTGTCCAGAAACTATTGCGGGCGAAGCAATTTGTGGACACCGAAGCAGTTTGTGGACACCGAAGAAATTTGTGGACAGCGGCCAGTGTCCAGAAATTATTGCGGGCCTAGTTGGGCCGCTGTGGCAATTGGAAGATGAACTGGATGGACGTTCGAGAGAGACTCACACGCGTTGGTACTTCCATAAATTTGCCGCAGCAATTTAATGCTGTTCGTGGAAAAAAGTCCATTCCCTCGAATGGCGATTCCATTGCAAAACCTCGACAGTCCCATTCTGAGAACGGAATGTTTTCGCACAGAGGTCACCTGAAAGCACAGACGGAGGTAAATTGCATTTCTATTCACAGCTAGTTAAGATAAATTCAGCTCACCGTCCCTGCTTCGGTGTCATTATTTTCGTTTTGTTTTTTGCGTCACTTCATCCTTAATTCCACTCGCTTGCGCCCACTTTGCCCCCGCGAATGCATATTATATTCCTCAACAACAACAAAAATAAGAAGAACTTTCTTGAATGAGTGTGCAAACCCGACCTGACCCGTCCCGAGCAGTGCTGGCAGAGTTGAATAGCCCGCAGGCGACGAAGGATTCGCTCTTTTTTTCTGTTTACATTTTGTTCGGTTTTTGGTTTCTTTTTTTGGGGGAAATTCATTTGCAGAGCACATTATGTTCTGAGGTTTTTCGTAAATAAGGATGAAAACAAACGAAAAAGGATCTGCGGGCATTTGTGCAGTCTCACGGGCACTCCAGTCCCACTCCGTCCCTGCTCAGGGGGGGAGGGGGGGGGGGGCATAATAAAATTTATTTACAGCAAGCCCGAGAGGCGGTTTGTGCACGAGTGTGTTCCAAGCGGATGAAGCAATTTTTTCTTCTCATTTTTTTGTGTGGCAAAGGTCACGCTGTTAATTACGATGATAATGGCACTCCTGTCAGAGTCAAAAGCCTCACCTTCCAGCACAGCACCTGCCCACCACCCAACCACTTAAAGTCCTCGCCTCGGAGAGAACGAGAGAAGTGCCTGCACAAGCAATTGTGTCATCCATTCGTTACGTGGCACTCGAGAGTCGATTTAGAAATGCACACCATTTCTGCAGCAGCGGCAGCGGGTATCAATCAGTGGCTCGAGGTCAATGGCATGCACACACGTCGCCACTCAGGAATCGATATGGAAGCCATTAGGCGTGCGCTGGTAATCGTGTCGTTGCGGGTGAGCGCCGGGGGCGGGGTATGTGCTCGTTGCACGATACATGCAACAACCGCTGGATCGAATCGGAACTCAGAAGATTTGAAGCGCCTCTTGTGTGCACTGGCAGAGTTTTGTTTCGTCGATAAGGCCATGAAGCCCAAGTGGCTGCATGGCACATGCACTCGGGGCCCGACCCATAGGCTCAGTGATTGAGTTACGCCACAGGCAAGGCTGTGCACTTGAATTCAATTAGGACTGAAGGCGGGTGGGCATCGGATGAGTGGTGGTGTCCTCGGTCGGGATGAGCTTCTTTCTGATGTTGGGCGTTGTGTCCTGCGGTCGGTTGGGCGGTGATTAAGTCAGCCGCCTCATCATGTAAATTACTTGGAAGCTCCTTTTGCCCCACAGACCACCCGAGTGTCTCGAGGTTGGGTGGTAATAAAAAGCAACGAGTGTCTTAAATCAGCTCTGAGCTAAACTGGTTGGGGCTGGGGACGAGGTCGAAGGAGGAGTGCACCTCTCAGAGCTAATGGCGTTCTCGTTTGCATGAGGTCGGAGGCGAGGCGGCCGAGAGTAATAATTAACAGCGTCCACAGCAAGGAGTTGCCGTAATGCGGAGGTTTTGAGGCGATTTTCAGTGTGTTCGCAGATTGTTTGCTTGGATCTTGTGTGTGGGGGTGGGAGGGGAGGATAGGGATCACTGGGAGTTCAGGCAGGAAGTTCCTTCGAAATTGATAAGCACACAACTAAGGCCTGCGTAACGACTTGACCCAAAACGGACGTTTGTTGGGCGCCATTATTTCGTTTACTTTGAGGTTGACGATGAGCTCTTGGAACAGGAGACTGGATGGAATGTAATTTAGATTTTAAGAAAGGCCGGAAATAACCCCTCTTCCTGCGCTGCAATCCCACATCAACTGTTTCTTGTCTCGAATGTTTCGACGAACTTTCGCATATTTGTGCATCAGGACTCATTAAGAGATGATTGAGGACATCCAATTGAACCGTGGATACGCTCACAAATTGATATGTTATCCAGCTAAACGGAGTGTCATCTCTGAAGGAAGAAATTCGACGAAGTCACTTAAAAAGTGGCGCCCGACAATTTAACCCAACTGAACCACAATTTCCGGAGTAAATCCGCATGATTTCCAAGCGCCTCTCTGCGGTGTAAGTGTCCCAAGGGAGAATGGCAAGGCAAGTTCGCAACAAATCACCCCTCAGATGTCAAATTAGCTGTCAGCTCGAACAGTGCTGCCAAACTCAAAATGAAACCTCCAAAGAAAAAACACTAAGCACACCATTAGCTCTTCTCTTGTTAAAATTCAAATGAGTTTTGTCCACTTCGGTAATGCCAAGACCACTTAGAAAGACCAACAACCCCAAGGACGATGCGAAGCTGAAAAATAGAAAAAAACAAAAAGTTGTCAACGAGGCGTAATCGCGACCGTTTTAGCGTCAACTATCGCATTTGCACTTGACACCGGCGACAAGTAGTCACTCCGGCAGTCAGCAGTCAGCAGTCCGGTAAATTAAATAATTTCTTCGAAGAACTCTCCGCCGAAGGAGTTCGTAATTATTTTGCAATTTAATTCCACGGCACTTCAATTATGCGCCACCGTGATGGTGGCAGTAAGGCACACCACGAGCCGGGGTTACCTGAACGACAACACCACGCAACTTTGCATACGCAAGCGACTAAGGGAAGTTGCTGATTGCGAATGAAAAAGAAAAAAAAATGCTTTGCAAGAACACACACACACACGCAGCTACGTCAACGACGCACATATTCGTGCGCCTCGAAGGGCGTTGAATTATAAATAAGCCCAAGTGGGACAGACGAAGAGGATCTCGCTTCGGCTGCGTTAAGGGGCGAGTGTAGGCGGCGAGGCAGCGCCTGCGAGGATTAGCATATGCTTAAGACATGCTATCTGGCATCGTCGCCGGCAACCGGTAGTCGCCGTAGATAAGGCTGCGCCATCTCGTGTAATAAATATCTTCATTAGTTGTGTCCTTGAACCGGTGTCCTCAGACGAGGCGGAGGCTTTTAAGTGGATTTAAGGAATATTCAGCAAAAAACTCTCCGACGGGTGTTTGCGTTCACGCCGTTCGCCGCTTTAGTTTGTGAATTATTCACGAGCGAGAACGACTTTGATTGAAGGCAATCATTTGAGCCTAGGATTTCGGGCGGCGGCGGCGGCGGCGTCATGACGTGCGATGTGAAGTGGTTGGCCCCGCTGCCGTGACTCATCCGGATGGGGAGCGATGAGATGGAGGATTTGTCTGGCTCATGGTTGAACGAGCTCGGAAATTGATTGAGATGCTAAAGCAAAAGCATTGCCTTACCGACTTAAAGTGGGTGTGCACTTGGAGTTGGAGATGGATGGCACGCCAGCCGCTGAAGTTGATTGACAGTGTTTCTGGAATTCAATCACACTTTCGTGCGGTCTGCTTGTGGCTGATAGGATTGCGCTACGTCGACAAAGGTTCGTAGTCTCACGTGAGTGTTATCTATGGCCAGCGATGGTATACTGAGGCTAAGGGCTGAGAAACGCAGGCAGGTCTTGCGTTGCTTCATGGATCAATGGGATGCGATCTACCGATCACCAGTGGGGAACCATTGTGGAAGAAGCAGAGCAGGCTTGCGATCCATCCCCATCCTCATCCAGTCTCTTGCGGTAACGCCTAACCTCCGGGCATGATCTTTCACAAGACTCAGTGTCTGGTTATGGCACCAACTGTGAACCTCTCCCACTCGTCTCGTATTCAGGGGAGTATCCAGTCGACTTCCTGACGCCTACTGACCTCCACCGGGCAGCTGTGTCATTTCAGCGAATTTTCCGCCCTTCCAACCGCACAATTAGAGCATAACTTCATAAAAGAATTTCTTTCGGTTTTATGGGGAAGCCAATTGAAGCGGATTTAACAACTTCCTTGGGCGATTCGATTCAATTTGATTTGATTAGAAAATGTTTCCGGGGAGAATGGGATCGGTGGACTCCTGGGTTCGGAAGTTGGTCAGGGTGACGCCTGTTTAAACATGGGCCAGGAAGGAGCCTGCTTAAGGGTGGTCTGAAATTTGAGTAAAAAATTAAGATAACATTTCAAACCTGAGGGACACGATGGAAAATTTAAATGTGTGTCCCATCGCAGTCAATACAATGCAAATGGATGCACGCCTAGTCTGGTGGCGAGGTCAAGGAACGTCAGCATCTGTGAACTACACAAAAATGAAAAGAATTACATGAGCAAACGTAGGTACAGTGGTCTCCCCCTAAGCCGGAGTATCAAAATAAGTTCGAGTTAGAGTGAGTTCGACCTAGACGATGGTTGTTTGCATGGAAAATTGAGGTGAATGCCAAATTATGGCGAACAGAGTAAGAGAGAAATTCGACTGGAGTGAGTTCGACGATAAAATTCAACCGCTCGTTGTCAGCTCCTCACCAAACTAGAGCTTATACATTTTTTTGTCGGAGGTTTTTAAACCCGACACTGGAGCACTCACACTCAAAAAACCGGTCCCTTGTACTACCAGGCAGGCGCTTCTGGTGATGAGGAGCCTACATCATTGGCTCTCACCTCATTAGCGCCAAATAACTGCCACCTGATCCGAGGAAAGGCGGGACAGTGGCAGAGGAAGTGCTCTACAGTGTGGTCGTCTTCTCCACAGGCGTCGCAGAGGGTTTCGTCGCTTAGGGCAAGCACATTTAGGTGTTCGACGATGGTGTAGTGGCCCTTTAGTACGCCGGTAAGTCGTCTGCAGTATTTTCTCTTAAGAGATAACAAGAAGGACGTGGATTTCTTACAGACATTAGGGAGCATGCACTTGGTTTGTCTACATCCTGGAGAGTCATGCCACCTCCGGTTGAGCTCTCGCGAGGCCCAGCCATCGATGGTAGCCCTAACCGATGACGCGGGTAGTCCCAACGCAGATTCGGGTCCTAAGAGTATCTCCTCTGATCCTTGTCTAGCAAGTTCATCGGCCATCTCATTTCCCGTGATCCCGTGGTGGCCCGGGACCCTCATCTCCGTGAGGATTCGATGTTTGCCTAGGCTATTTTACTGACGCTCTGTCTGCATAACCTAACTACTGGAGACTGGTTTAGAGACCCTATATTTGGAGACCCCTAAATTACGTCTCGATTATGTGATAAAAGACAATATCGAATATCCTAAAATGGTGCTCACGCATAGGTGCCTTTGTTTAAACCAATCTCAACCACCTAGTGACATCACATGAACAGCCAATTACCCAAGAGAACAAGTTCAAAGCATTACTGGACAAGAGAGGACACAGACTTTATACACACTTCGTAGATGAATCACATGCTTCGAAGTACAGAGCGTATTACATGATATCCGCGTTTTTCCACACCATTCCTCACACAATGCGTCAAATTACTCAGCTGTGATCCTTTGATACACAGTCGCCGGTCGTTCGACGAAAGACTACCGAAAGCCTACGAAAACTTGCAGTCTTTGATGGCCAGCGGAGGCAGAATACATGAACATGCACTAGTTTTATGATTTATTTCTCTCTCTCCTCTCTCTTTCTTTCTGTCTGGTGTGGATCTAGGTATCAACCAACAAGCGTTTCCAGCGAGCGCGATCTCTGGCTTGCGATCTTGCTCTTCTTGAATGAGGCGTTGCCTCACAGGCTTGGAGTCGAAGACTCTGCGGCCCGGAGCCGAGTTTTCCATGTGCTCTACATTACGCAGACACCGTAGGTGTTGGTAGTCTGTAAAGTTCGTGGTTGAATCAACGCGGTCAACGCAAACAGGACCAAATATTGCACACAGAACATTTCTCTAGAAGAGACCAATGACTTCCTCGTACGCAATATCATCTACGCCTCTGCGCCGTACAACAGGACTGTAAGGATCAGTGTCTTACATGAAGACAGCTTGGTCCTTTGAGTGACGGCCCTTTTACCCAATTGCCTTTAGAGCCCATAGAAACAGCGGTTGGCAGAAGTTGCTCTCCGTTTGATCTCCGTACTGATGTTGCTTGTGCTGTTTTCTGCGGAGCAGAGGTAGACGAAGTCCTTGACTACCCCGAAGATATAGCTTCTCATTGTGACCCTCTGTCCGGGACGTCGATGTTGTATCTCCCTTCTTGAGGCATCATTGACGACTCGCTGTGTTCTGCTAATCACGTCAACGTCACGCTAACAACTGGACGGACTTCTGGAAGTCTCAAGTGTTGCCGGACCGATGATGTTGAATAAGTAACATGACAGCGCGTCGCCTTATCTAACTCCTTTCGTGACATTGAACGACGTTGCTGCAGCAGCGAGAATTCTCCATCGTTTCCCTGGGCGTCCGTATTCACGCTGTCTTATGCGGTCTTTAAATCGACGAATATGTGGTGGGCTTCCAAGAAGCGAGTGAGAAGACATGGTCTATTGTGGACCTCCCCTGCCATCAAAATAACCACAACGCTCTCGGATGACACATCCACCCTCTCGCCTAGAAGGAAACTGCAATTTCGCAGCGAGCGGTGGTTAATTATTCGAACGAAGCGCTGCTCGTAGCTTCGTTCGTTCACCGGAAATCAATTTGAAAGCTCCTCGTTAACGACTCGACGACGTTGGGCGACTGCTTGGCAGCCAGCAACGTTTTCACAAGAATTTAATAAGAAAGACCGCCTCACAGACTGGCTTGCTGGACTTCTTATGAACTCAATTTGCGACGACGACTGCCGCAAAGATAGTACGAAGAGCATCCAATCGCCCGCGTCAGAACCACACGTGACTCACTTTGTTACAAAGGACCACAAGACGGTGTACCCACCAAATCCTCTTCCCGTTCCTGCTCCTCATCACATCTCATCCGTCTGCTTTGAGGGATGATACTTTAGTTACTTCAATCCCTATTGAAATCCATCGGATTCAATGAACTAATTTGATCGAAACTTTTTCGATTTAATTCCAACGAAGGCGCAAAGAAACCGAGGAACCAACAAGTTTCGAACAAGAAGCACACCAGAACTTTGCACAAGATTAAGAGATCCGCAAATGGGTCAGGACAAATTATCGATTATCCTCACTGCAGCCCATGGGGAATGGGAGTGGGAATGGGAAGTCTGTCTGTCCTGGAGCTCAACAGATGTCGTCAGAGTTTTGAAAGTTCTGCTCTACTATGGTCCATCCCCCGCATCAGTCAACGGCGAACACCATCAATCAAAGGAAGCGCCCGAAATATGAGTTCAACGCGGCGATTCAGATCCGGTAGCCATCCAAAAGGGCTTTGGGCCCATTCTCACTGGATAACAGGCGGCAATCAATTGTGCTTTAATACCAGCAACACTTCAAAGGGATTTCGAGAAAGGATTTCCGCTAATAAATGATATCGTTCGCATGGGCAATAAAATCTAAGCTCGCAGGGATGAAGCAGATGATTGGCATCGTGTGGCTTCTTCAATGGCGGCGGCGTTCAAATTGAAGGAATGGCTGAGGTGGACAGGACGAAGGCGAAGCAAGTTGCGAATGGGAATTTGACTTTTATAGACCGACAATGTTGATGACTGGGCGGGTTTACTAAATAGGAAGTGACTCAGATTCATTGACTCTTGTGCAACAAGAGGCTTGGCTACAGTGCGCCAGCTGCAAGGTGAATGTCTCTTGTCCATGGCCATTGCAGGGCGTTCAATTGAATTCCAATCTGCCCTACGAGTCCAATTTAGGTCGCAATTCCCTTTGAGAGGCACTTCTTTTGAGTTCGGTCAAAGGCCGAGATGGCATGTCCACTTCGAGCAAAGTGAAGCCCGCCCAACCCGCTCCGAGTTCATAACTTTCCATAGGGTGCCAAGAAACTTTTCTCAGAGTATTCCAATTGTCCGTCCTCGTTCTGTTTGTCTGACAGCCCAAAGACAATCGAATGGAAATAAGGAAAAAGCAAAACACGAGAACTTCTTCTGCTGCTTCTGCCGCACTGACCAACACTTGTGCGTTCCTCCGGTTCGCCGGCTGCCTCCCACCGCACGCCCCTCCCCCTGTGTGCGCGTAGGCGGACTGAAAGCGAAACTCTTTCGGTAAACACTGATAACTTGAGGCAAAAACGAAGGAAACTTTTGCAATCTGCTCGTTAGGAGTGTCGAAAAGTAAGACGCCGGCAAGAGGAAAACTTACACTCGACCAGACTTAGCCCCACAACTTTGCCCAGAGACGAGTGTGAGCCGGCCCGTGGGTGGTGGTGGGTGGTGGTGGTGTACGCCGACGGGCGGTCACAGTTGTGTGTCATAATTGGACTCATGTCCGGTAATCATACTCGTATTTGGAGGAAAGAATTCCTGCTTTTATGCCAGCAGCAGATCGCCGGCGCTTGATTGTCATGGAGACAGTTGTGACAAGTGAGCGACGGCAACATGGTTGTGGGTCGTGTAGCAGTTGTAGGTAGTCCGCTGACCGTATGCTTGACGGTGGGGGGACATTCGCCGCAGACCAGTTGTTTGCTGAGACGGTCGTCGGTTTGATGACATGAGGCGACAGTTTTCCCAAGTTTTGCCTCAGTTTCGGATGTGATTTCATAAGTATTCGCTGGCTACTTAAGCAGTCGACGTTTGATTGTGAACAACGAGGTCGGGCATTTGCTTATATGACAGGACACAGACGGCCTGGTGATATGGAATTGGAGCCCAATTAGGGACACGCCCGAATGGTTGAAGTTATTCGATGGCGGTAGGCGTTTATTTGTTGACCAATTATGCAAAATCGGATTACAACAGATAACAACAGATAGCAGACAACAGACAACAGACAACAGACAACAGACAACAGACAACAGACAACAGACAACAGACAACAGACAACAGACAACAGACAACAGACAACAGACAACAGACAACAGACAACAGACAACAGACAACAGACAACAGACAACAGACAACAGACAACAGACAACAGACAACAGACAACAGACAACAGACAACAGACAACAGGCAACAGACAACAGACAACAGGCAACAGACAACAGACAACAGACAACAGACAACAGACAACAGACAACAGACAACAGACAACAGACAACAGACAACAGACAACAGACAACAGACAACAGACAACAGACAACAGACAACAGACAACAGACAACAGACAACAAACAGACAACAGACAACAGACAACAGACAACAGACAACAGACAACAGACAACAGACAACAGACAACAAACAACAGACAACAGACAACAGACAACAGACAACAGACAACAGACAACAGACAACAGACAACAGACAACAGACAACAGACAACAGACAACAGACAACAGACAACAGACAACAGACAACAGACAACAGACAACAGACAACAGACAACAGACAACAGACAACAGACAACAGACAACAGACAACAGACAACAGACAACAGACAACAGACAACAGACAACAGACAACAGACAACAGACAACAGACAACAGACAACAGACAACAGACAACAGACAACAGACAACAGACAACAGACAACAGACAACAGACAACAGACAACAGACAACAGACAACAGACAACAGACAACAGACAACAGACAACAGACAACAGACAACAGACAACAGACAACAGACAACAGACAACAGACAACAGACAACAGACAACAGACAACAGACAACAGACAACAGACAACAGACAACAGACAACAGACAACAGACAACAGACAACAGACAACAGACAACAGACAACAGACAACAGACAACAGACAACAGACAACAGACAACAGACAACAGACAACAGACAACAGACAACAGACAACAGACAACAGACAACAGACAACAGACAACAGACAACAGACAACAGACAACAGACAACAGACAACAGACAACAGACAACAGACAACAGACAACAGACAACAGACAACAGACAACAGGACAACAGACAACAGACAACAGACAACAGACAACAGACAACAGACAACAGACAACAGACAACAGACAACAGACAACAGACAACAGACAACAGACAACAGACAACAGACAACAGACAACAGACAACAAACAGACAACAGACATCAGACAACAGACAACAGACAACTGACAACAGACAACAAACAGACAACAGACAACAGACAACAGACAACAGACAACAGACAACAGACAACAGACAACAGACAACAGACAACAGACAACAAACAACAGACAACAGACAACAGACAACAGACAACAGACAACAGACAACAGACAACAGACAACAGACAACAGACAACAGACAACAGACAACAGACAACAGACAACAGACAACAGACAACAGACAACAGACAACAGACAACAGACAACAGACAACAGACAACAGACAACAGACAACAGACAACAGACAACAGACAACAGACAACAGACAACAGACAACAGACAACAGACAACAGACAACAGACAACAGACAACAGACAACAGACAACAGACAGCAGACAACAGACAACAGACAACAGACAACAGACAACAGACAACAGACAACAGACAACAGACAACAGACAACAGACAACAGACAACACACAACAGACAACAGACAACAGACAACAGACAACAGACAACAGACAACAGACAACAGACAACAGACAACAGACAACAGACAACAGACAACAGACAACAGACAACAGACAACAGACAACAGACAACAGACAACAGACAACAGACAACAGACAACAGACAACAGACAACAGACAACAGACAACAGACAACAGACAACAGACAACAGACAACAGACAACAGACAACAGACAACAGACAACAGACAACAGACAACAGACAACAGACAACAGACAACAGACAACAGACAACAGACAACAGACAACTGACAACAGACAACAGACAACAGACAACAGACAACAGACAACAGACAACAGACAACAGACAACAGACAACAGACAACAGACAACAGGCAACAGACAACAGACAACAGACAACAAACAGACAACAGACAACAAACAGACAACAGACTACAGACAACAGACAACAGACAACAGACAACAAACAGACAACAGACAACAGACAACAGACAACAGACAACAGACAACAGGCAACAGACAACAGACAACAGACAACAGACAACAGACAACAGACAACAGACAACAGACAACAGACAACAGACAACAGACAACAGACAACAGACAACAGACAACAGACAACAGACAACAGACAACAGACAACAGACAACAGACAACAGACACAACAGACACAACAGACACAACAGACAACAACCTCAAGTCCACAAGTCCACCTCGGTTTATAGTCCTCTCAGGAAGTCCGCTCAAGGAAGAAGAGCAGGTGAGTAACTGCTGCAGCTCTTACGCTGAAAGTCCATGGTTCGACCTCCGACAGACTAACCTTGATTTTCACAGACATTGGTCGTGGAGGCAAAATCTTATCAAAATTCGCCGTTCGGAGTTGGGATGAAGCTAAGCCGTTAGTCACCTCAGCTTCGGAGGATGGTTGATGTAGGGAACCGGAAAACACGCCGACTCCTCAAAAAGGAAGCAAAGCGCCGCAACACATGATTAAGAGGATTCAGGGTTTTCCGTGTGATCCAATGGCGAATGCGAAGTCCTCCACTGTCCACAGTGTTTCCGAATCAGAGTCTCTCTCAATGTTTCAAACGTGCTCAGTGGCTTTAGAAAATCAGCTAGAAACGATCGGAATCCAAACAAGCCAACTGTTGTGTCGGATTCCCCGGAACAGCTGCTTCACCAATCTCGCACGTCGATGCCACCATCATCACAGACACCATTTAGCACATAAAACCCCTCAGCTCGTGCTGGAAGAGATTTTCCGCAAGATGACCACCAGCACCGCTCATCGCCAGTCCTTCCCAGAAATGACGCCACTTGAATTCGAATTAGCTTCCGCAGTTCACGGAAGTAACCAACGAACTCGTGCGGCCTACATTTAAATTCGCAGCCATAAGGAAGTACACCACCGACCGCCCCACGTCGCTCCGGTTGCGCCAGCAACAACCCGAGGAGTGTGAATAAACATCTAAAGCAAACGGTTCCCCGGCACACGCGTGGGGACGTGTGTTACTACCTGGACCGCTGCCACACCGCTGGAATGCAAATGTCTGTTCTCTCACGGGAATTCCTCCTCGACGGTCGGGGGGACGCACACAAAAAAAAAAAAACGAAGGAAACAAAAGCCCAAGCGAACTATGGTAATTCTGCGGATGGGCCGTATGGGGCGGATGAAGAACAAGCCGCCACCACCACCAGGACCACCACCAACCACGTGTGAGGCTAAGCGAACGTTACGTTTTTATTATGCACTTGTTGTGTGTGCGAGAAGCGTTCACAAGTTAGCTGGGGCTCCTGGGTTAAAGACCAGCAAAACGTAATGAACAAAAGAAAATTACTTATACAAACTTTGCGGATTGTTCGGCGCGTCTGTGTGGCGTGCGTGTGCATGTGTGTGCGTCTCTATGTCAGAGCGAGGGTGGCGGGAGATTGTAAATAACTTTTTTGTTCAACTGGCGGCCAGGGTGCGGTTGCTTCCATGAAGAAATAATTACACTTTGGTCTGCAAGCGCTCACCTTTTTTAATGAAAACTTCCCGCACTGTTGGCTGGATGAAAATATGCGCATCGTGACGGTGACACGACCGCGCCGCACTGCACTGTCAATCGCTGCAATTAATTTTAATTAAACTGACAGTTATGCTTAATGAAAGGATGTGTTGAGTGCTGGGGGTGGTTGCTGATGCGCTTAAGCCGCTTTGACGGCGCGATGAAGAACGTATCGAATTTAACGAGAAAAAAACGTGTCTCGCCGATGTATCGGGTGTGGCGCGATAAGATGTCAAAGGGTATTGTCCAGTGCGTTGCATATTGCCGCCGATAAGAGCTCGGACGCAATGAGATGCAGGCGGTGTCAGCGAAAAGTTAATGCAGCCATTCTGGCAAGAGATTGCAGCATTTCTGGGTGGCGAGCTGGAAAAAGTGCCGACGGTGGGATGGAGTTGATGGGAATAATTGATTTTTAAGTTGACCGGCAGGGTCAACCCCTATTTTTCTCCCTTAAACGACCAGATATGCGGGTGTGAAGGCATCCTTGTTCGAAAGATCTGCTGTTTGACTCCAGGCACGCGCCACACTAGCATCGAAAAGTGCTTCAGGATTGAGTGATTTTTTGAATTTGTGCCTTCTAAACGGAAGCCTGGGGGAGGGCGACCAGATAGCAACGACAGTTTTTCCAATTTTGATCTTGCAGCAGTTGTCTTTGCCACTGCACGGGATATTTGTGGAGTGGAGCGGCTTGGTGGTTTCGTCTCGCTTTTGCTGGTATTGAAACCGAGGCGGCAAAAATGGGTTAAGCAGTGAACGAGGACAATACGATGTACATGTTGTCATCGAGAAAGGACGCACAACATCGACGACTCGGCCAGAACATCACCGTAGGCACTTCGTCTACCTCGGCTCCCAAGTAAACACTACGAACAACATCAGTGCCGAGATTAAACGCAGAATACCTCTTGCCAATCGCTGGCTCAAGAGGCAATTGAGAAGTAGAGCCCTCTTTCGAAGGCCCTGATCATCCCTGTCTTGCTCTATGGCGCAGAAGCCTGGACAATCTCAAGAGCAGATGAAGAAGTCCTTGGTCTTTCCGAGAGAAAAGTTCTGCGCTCCATCTTTGGTCCTGTTTGCGTTGACGACGTTGATTCAACCGCTAACTGTACAGACTATGCAGCGAAATAGGCCTAGCCAGGCGTCTACGGATTCAACGCCTAAGATGGTTAGGTCATGTAGAGCGCATGGACAACACTGCTCCAGCCCGAAGAGCCCGAAGAGAGGAGGTAATTACCACCCCAGTAGCAATTTAATGACGCTTAAGGGCGACCACAAACCTTGCTGAGGGCGAGGCCTATCTAACACCTCTAGAATACACAGACCCTAGAAGGGTCCTAGTATGCAATATGTTCCCGCGATTTTGGGCAACCACAGCCACCATGATACTCCCACTAGGGGGCTTACCTCTCGATAGCTCAGAATAGGAGGTTGGGAGCCTAACGGCACCAACTATCCTTTTCGGGGCCAGCTATCTCCCATGGTACCAGAATATAGCCTCCGGTCAGGCTTTCGCAACCGTGAAGGTCACTTCTAGACAAGTGCCTTAACACTCAAGGCCTAGCAACCTTTTAGATGGACGCACATCGAATCAGTGGTCGAGGCAGTGACCAATGGTCGAGTTGCATTCATCTACACAAGAACACAACAAAGGACAGCACAATTTTGCCCGGAAATCCGAACAAGGTCAGACCAAATCGTTCTGCACTACTATCGAAAAATCAAATTGCTCGAGAGTGCAGGTACATGGCACATGCACTCATCCCTACCAAAGAAACCCCAGAAAAGCGAAGGCAAAAGGGCCTAACTACTACAAGGACAACAAGAAAACTACTACTACTCGAAGAAACGGTTAGTTCGCGCACAGAACCACAGTCGCCATGCACCCCCTGACCGACGCATTAATTGCGTGGTCGAGTCATCACCGATTACATGAAACAGGCATGACAACATGCCCCACACAACAACTCCCTGCGGTGGTACCAGCCCAAATGGTACCAAGTAAAAACTCAGCAACATAAGGCGCCATCGCCACAGCAAGAACAATGTTGGGCAGAACTCCCAAATGGCATCTGAGTTGGTCAGGATGAGACCTCCCGCCCAAACATCTACCATCCGCAAGTTCAAGGAGGTTACCTACCAGTAGATCGGGAGCTCTGGAAGCACATAACCGCAGACTACATTAGGACCAGCGGCAACCTCACTATGGCCAGGACTCTGTGCGAGTCGAGTACCACAAACTGAGTCCAGCGCTAGGGGAACCCCATTAAATCAGCAGTGTCTACTACAAAGACAAACACAATGCCATTATTGCCTCCTAGTCCGGAGGATTTGTTCGGCAAAGATGGCCAGATTCTCAGACGTCTCCCTTGAGAAAAGGACACGACTGAAATCTCAAGCATCACCTACCCGCACTATACCCATCGCTGAGAGATCCCTGCAGTGAGCGTGTCACGGACACTCAACGAGCACATGTGTCCAATCCTTTCTCAGTGCACCACACGAGCACTTCGCCAGTGGGACAACACAATAGATGACGCCCACGGAATCGGTGGCGCACACAAGTGGAGAAGGACATCAACATGGCGCTCGAAATTGAAGGCAGCTGGCTAAAGATCGTGCCAGATGGAGGAGCTTGTTGACTGAAGCCCAAGTCCACCCCGGACTGTAGCGCCACTAGAAGCAGAAGAAGTTTAGAACACCCGGAGTTCAAGAAACTATCGACCTACTGAGAATAGATCCTCTCGGGGGACTCTGCTTTTTGTAACCGGTTCACTGAGACGCGAAGAATTTGGAAATTGGCTCTGAGAGCAGCTAAAGAGCAGTCCTGGAAGGAGTTCGGCTAGTAGTTGGCCAAAGATCAGTGAAGAATCCGACTCACAGGAGTCAACTCCAAAGATGGTGTGTTGCTTTCCAATGAGGTGGACATTTTGAGCTGATGGAGGGAACCCTTTTCGAAGCTGCTCAATCCCGAACGGGGTACTGAGGATGATAGACACGTAGTCGTGAGTGGGGCGGAGGATAGTCCAACGGTAGAGGAAGTCATTTTGCCAGTCATTTTTTTTTGATTGTCCCTCTTTTCAAAAAGGGGGACAAACGAGACTGCTCCAAATAAAAGGGCATTCTTCTTCTTTGTTTGGCGCTACAGTGCGGTTTGGACCTGGGCCTCAACCAACAAGCCTCTCCAGGCAGCACGATCATTCGCCAGCTGCCTCCAATTGCGCACACAAATTTGGTTAGGCTTTGCTCCACTTGTGGGCGCCATCTCTTTCGACGAGGTCCTCTGTTGCGTTGTCCCAATGGTTGGGAATCGATAACTCTTCGGGGCCGAGCTGTGATATTCATCCGCTCTACATGACCCAGCCATCTTAAGCGTTGAATCCGAAGACGCTTAACTAGCTGCATGCCGCTGTACAGTTCGTGATGGAATCTCCTCCTCCAGACACCACCAATTGGTGCGGAAAGGAGAAAACAAAGCTACCGTCGAAGCCAGCATCGAAGGAGATCGTCGATCCAGCGCCGATCAGCGGAGTTTGGCATCGCCAGAGGGTCAACCCGGACTACTTTGCTGTTGGATTTAGGCCTACATTCGTGCTGAAGCAAGAGTTGAAGCCGGGTGACCATAGGCAAAGCCATGAGTTCCCTAATTGGGGGTAGGAAATATTGGGGAGCATTCATCATGAGACTTGACATCACTCGTTTATTTTCTCTGGAGCTTCTACCGCGATTGTTTGCACAGCCGCTGTCGGGAGAGTGGTGTCAGAGTCACAGAGAGTCCTCCGATTGTTCCCGAATCCTAAGTTCTTCCAATATCTGTGTCCTTACCGTGTATACAAGAAGAAAACTATACGAGTCTATGTTGACAATGGAGGAGAGTCCTGCGATCGATCCGACTGAAGGATGATTAATCAGATCCTTTTAAGCATGTATTCATGGATAGTCCATGCTGCTTGCGAACAACACTCACAACTTAACGTCCAATGTAGCAAGGACGAATGTCTGAAGCGTGCGTTGAAAAATAACGCTCTTGCCAGCCAGGCCACCTTCGCCATCACCGAAACCACAATCAATCGATTAGATTGCCATTACTCCTCCATCGGATAATCATCATAAGTGCCTGCAAATGTGCGAATGTAGCGGTTTTGGTTTCCGACATGCCCCCGACTGCCGCCACTCGCGACCTTCAAGAGGCAGTAACACTCCCCGTGCAAACTTTGTGGCTAAAAATAATGGAAATCTTATCAAAACCTTTACGCGGCTAGACTTCTCGGTTCGACGTTCGGTTCCCGTCGACCCAGGGGACGCATATGAAATTGCCACCTCGTACCCCAACCCAACCCACTCCCAGAAGGCAACAAAAATATTGTAATGATTTCGAAGCACACACACTCCCACATCCATTGTGTGGGGAGGGGGGGGGAATATGTGTACCTGTCTTGCAGGCGAAAAGAAAGAAAACCCGGCCACCCCCAGAGGCGAACGGAGAAAAATTGTTGCCACAAAGGATGAATAGGTAATCAATACCGCAACCCCGATCATCCCACATCAAGGCCCTTAAACCTCAATCGATTTCCATCGCTCCCACATGATTTACACAAGATTTGCCTCCCTCTCCCACCCACCCCCTCGTCGTTTTCCAATTCGATGTCTCTGCCGATGGCTGATGGCAGGGATGCGAAGGGGTACTCCGGCGGCCGGTGTGAGCGGAGTGCCTGGCACTGAAGAACAATTCTCTGGACCTGTGCTGTGTTGTGGCATTCACAAGGAGATAGCTGAACACATTGCATCTTATTTTCTTACTTTCCTGTGCCCGGGAATGCTGATGATGATGATGTCTACATTTGCGACGAGGCATCCCGTTGCCACAAGGTTTCAGTCTCTGCGGGGAATGTGCAAATCGGAGGGCGGTTATGTGGGACACTGGGATCGAGTGATGTGGGCGTTGGCATCGCTTCGAACGGCTGCAGAAAGTCGGTCTTAGCCGAAACAGAGACATTTGCTCCCTCTCTGGATTGGTTTAGGTTCACAATTCTTGTCAAGCAGTGCTTTGTGGAATGGACGCATTTTGGATGGTTTTGTTTGTTTAAACTATCATTTTTTTTCAAATGAACACACTACACTGGAGAATGAAGAATGAAGCTCCACCAAACGGAGGGAGAGAGATGGCAGATGCATCAACACCCAAGCGGCCACCATGCGCTTCGGCAATCAACGGAAGTCCCAAAATTTCAATTCGAACAGCGGCGCAGGAGGACCAAAAGCGAATGAGCCAACCCAAGAAGCAGCAGCAGCATCGGCAGCGTATCAGGGAGTCGGGTGTTAATTGAATTAATGAGAGACCATGCTAGTAACGATATTTATTGGCGAACGTTTCGGTTCAAGGTACAAGCTGCATAACCAAAAAGCGGGCACAACTCCTTGGTCATTCACGTGGTAGCACAGTACGTTTTCATTTTATTTCATTTATTGATTTTTATCGCTGTACACTAAGAACATATTGTTCTTTTACTAGTACAGGAATATTATGAATATAATACAAGATTTTCAGTGACATGCTTGAAATTTATTGATATCAAATTATTTTAATTACAATTAAGAGCAGTGTATATTTGGAAAGATTTTTTAACGATTGCGCACAAATGCATAGAGAAAGAATAAAAAAAAACGTTTGGATTTATTTCAGTTCGAACGGGAGAGATATGAGAAGCAAGCGTACAAGACCGTACCCGTGATGGTAGATGATTCCAATGATGGACAGCATGAATGACGAAGTGCCTGCGTGACATTAATCATGTATGAAGGGAAGGTCTCAAGGTAATATTACGACTCGATCGACAGAAGGTGATATTTTAATAAAGATAATTAGGTTGTTTCTTGCGAATCATTTTGAAGAGTAAAATGAGTAAAACGACCTGTAACTTAAGAATGCTTGCAATTCGCATCGTAGGAGAATGCGACGTTGTTCCGAGACATGTTCAAATCTGCGTAGGTTAAATACATACCGTGCAGCCGCGTTCATTGCTCTTGTCAATTTTTGGGAAGAAGAATAATCGCAGTCAGTGAACAACTCAGATCCATACGTCAAGATTGGCACTACGAGTGCTCTGGCAAGTTTTAACTTTACCTTGACAGGGAGAATATATTTGCTTATTGACAAGCCTCTTAGGGAAGTATATACCTTAGACACTACGCTATCAATGTGGTCAGTCCACGTCAGTTCGCTATTGCACATAATTCCAAGGTTTTTTTTTACACAGGTGACATATTCAATTGCGGTTGAGTTAAGTTCTATTGGCGGGAAATTGGGTAAGGAAGGCGGTTGTTTGGAGAACGGAATGGATTTGGTTTTGTCAGGATTGAGCCTTAGACAATTTTCGGTAGCCCAATTGGCAATAGAGCACATATCCTCGTTTCTTTTAGCAACTGAGTCTTCAACCGTACCAAGTGGAAAGCTTAAGTAGATTTGAACATCGTCTGCATAAATATGAAATTTCCAATAGGACAGCACCATTGGGAGATCATTTATAAAGATTGAAAATAATAACGGACCGAGAATCGAACCTTGAGATGACAGTTTTGTATTATGGAAAACAGCTTGAACACGATTAGTAAGATACGAGAGAATTAATTTATTAGTACGATTACATTGAAGCCATGATTCTAGAGTATGATCCCTGAGAGACGACAGCTCCTGCAGACAACCCACTAGAATACAACGCCTTCACGAAGATTTGTGGAAACTAGTCGGTCTCCTTAAGTTGTATACTTTTCATTTTAAATGATTGCTACATGTGGCTACCTTCCTGATGCACCTTACTGGCAGGTCAGTCATCATTCTCGTATGGAGCGACAGTCCGAGGTGGACTTGGGTCCAGCTGTCTACAGCAACCACTCGTGTTGTAGATTCTGCCTTTCTATCACGGATGGATGGGAGTCAGTCTTATGCCACCTCCGAACGGCGATTTTTGACAAGTGCATTAAGCCGTACTTCAGCAGTAATGCGTCGACTGTTGACTTCAAATCCAAGTTTTGCACGAAAAGTTAGTAATTATGTTGTTCCGTGAACTTCATCATTTTTGGAAGCATATGGAGCAAAGACGTCACCGGCCCAAAAAGTGCCCCAAAAGGTGAAATGGCTTGCAGTTGGAGTACCCATGTTTTTCATCAGTCGCCAAGCCAAACTAACCTCAGCACCACCAATGAGCCCTCACAGAAAACAAAGACCCCCGGCTTAGAAAAATGCACACTTTTTAATCAGCTCATGTAGTTACTGTGGCGTATGTGGAACATTTCAATCTCTGGGGCGTATAAGTGATATTTTTTTCTTAAAAAGGCCAGTCACACAATTCAAGCAAGTGCTATGTTTAACGAAAACACTTACTTCTGACCTCTTAACTGTTCAGTTAGGTAAGTGGGAAGTCGCGTAAGGCACGTCTCACCATGGTCCTGCTGCACCCACTGTGATACCTTCCTCGCACCCGTCATGTCACCTTGTTGGCCAGCCATCCAGAGATCCTAACAAACCTGAAAAGTAGAGGTTAGAGGGATTTTTGTTAGATCCTGGAGGTCTGTGTTGGTCAGTTGGCAGAGATTGGGGCAGTGGCAAGCAAAGGTAGTGAGGAGTATCCTCATTTTCTCCTTCGTCAGCAGAGCCTCTGCATATGAAGTCATGGTTGGTCCCATTTTAATTTTATGCTACTTTAGATGATTATGCACAGTTAGTGCTACAACTACCATCCCCAGCAGCTTTTTGTCGTATTGAAGGTGGTTGGACAGTTCCAGCTTTTAGTTGCTAACTCTGTGATTGTTCGCCCTCGCTGGTGATATGATGATGGATGAGGGATCTTTGGCTATTGGTGAGTTAGAGTAAGTTGCCGAATTGCCAGCTACACTCAGTTTCACCAAATATGGCTAGTGCCTTGTTTCAAGCCCCTGGGCACGCACTAAGACATGACCCAGCAACGTTACGAGTAGCGGGCTTAGAGGTCATAAACATTGCCTTGACATCCTCGCCCATCGATGACTTATTTACTGGCGCAGTCGATGGAGCAGTCCCCCACACCTGTGCAGAATTGAATGAGTCCTTCGATGCCTCGACGCAACTGACGTTCTGCAGAACAGTCTTTGGGCAGTCAGTTAATGGCTGCTCCGTACCCGCATGCGTTTCCTTCCGATCTACCCTCGGGCCGTCACCAAGTGGCTGGTGTTTCGTTTTTCCTGTTCCATAAGTTCTGATTTTCCACTTAGCCTACGTATCGCCTGTCCGCAGTTGTGAATCTGGCTGCGCAGGGAATTTGCTGAGTATGTGGATGAAGTGGCGACAGAACAGGAGTCGTCGTCCAGCTAGTCCGACACCCACTGCATAACTGGTGATCGGAGAAGGATACTCCCCTCCTCCCCCGTCAGATAGATGATTTCTTGGAGGTCACTGATATCCGACTCAATTACATCAGAACTGGAAGAAGTGCTTGTAGTTGGTTTATTAACTTTGTTCTCACGAGTAACGGGGATGTTACACTGTACTCACCTCATGTCTACAGCGAAGAGGACTTGTGATGAAACCTGATTGCCTCAGTTGTCCGGAGCTCACAGTGTGACCACCCCCAGCCACGGTAGTTCACACCCGGAATTGCTGATTTTTTTCAAGTCGTTCCTCTCTAGATCCACTATATTGAGTGAAAACAGGGGCATCTCGTGCAGGATGTGACAGTGTCGCGTTCAGCGATCTTGGAGGATAGCTTGTGACTGTGACACCTACAGCTTAGGGTAGCCTCCCTGATTTACATCAAAACTGTTGCTGCCTTCCGTTCATGACTGATTCGAGTCGTTAGAACCAAGATGTCCGGGATGACTTACCGGAGATTTGGTCTTCTTGTCCTTCTCAAATCAGGAAGCTCGGATGCCTCCAATGTGGCCGAGCGAATTTTTGCCTTTCACATCATCTTGGTACACCCCATAGACTTCAAAGTCTTCTCTTCCATTCACCTTCCTCGCAAGCAGGACCATTTATCCGACATAGAGTATTTTTTTTAGCACCAAGCCTGCTGTTCTGCCAGGCTCTGGGTCCATATAACAAGACTACCAAAAAAAGACGTTTTTCGAGCATGCTTTTGGTCCCTCGAGTCCCGATTGTTTCGACAGACAGAAGATGCGCCTGCTGTCAAGGGCAATTTTACGTCGGATATCCAGAAGTATGTAATTTTTGGAGCTCACGTTTGACCGATGTATGCAAGTTAACCTCCTCATGTGCGTTTGTACATCATGACGTTTTGTCGGTGGCAAGTGGGGTTTCGCTACAGCCCGTAGAGGGCCAGGGCCTAGATTCTCAGCAACCACCCGTGTTGTGCGTGCTATTGTTCTATCACGAGTGGAAGGGACCTACAGTTTTATTCCGGCTCCGAACGGCCAAGTTTGAGAAGCTTTTTCTAGACAGTTATACTCTTTGAGCATCGTCAGTGACTCGAAAGAGGTGGGGGCGTGAAAATTATTTCTTGTCGTACCAGAACCTAGACAGGTAGAACCAAGTGCGTAGGAGTCGACGCAAATACCCACGGGCCACCACGCAGGTGACGGAGCGATAATTCCGCTGTTCTCTAATCGCCGTGAAAGCGTCCACCACGGACCGTTGTGACTGCGAAATATTATACGAATCTTCACTGAATTCTGTCCTCAACTCGTCGGAGACACACACCCGTCTTAGCCAGATCCGAAAGCTGGTTAGTTCACTGCTCGAACGTTGGGCACTGGCAAGTGGCGAATCAATAAATGAACGAAATAAGGTTCATCCCCTTAGTAGGTCATTCAAAACCAGGTCAGTTGTCGCTGATGTTGATGAACTCAATCCGTCAATGAGGAGCATCATATGAGCCAATAAATTCCCATAAAGCTCCCCACACGACCACTCCATCAGTTGTCCAGCATTCGCCGAAAGAACCGGAACCAATGCCATTCAGTCTTGTGGAAAAATAAATATGTAGGTCATCCCACGCTATAGAGTGCAGACAGAACCTCAGCTCATAACATTCACAATTAATCGACGCAAATCAATAGTGAGCATCCGGCTGTCATAATCCATTCACGAGTACGTTTCAAACGACTCAAGCGAAAGACCATCGGAGCGCTCGAACAATGGCTTTTAATGAATTTTTCACAACCGACAAAAACGGAATCTCATTAAAGTAATTGACGCAATACATAATTGCTGCCGCAACTATGACCGTCAGCCTGGCCGCGCCGCGTCGCCACTGCTTTACTCCGAAAAAATGCTCAAAATTAACACAAAAAAGCATCCTTTTCCATTCAATTAAGTTGTTGAGCATTAATTAATTAATTACATTTAGTAGCTCCCGTCGTGGGCCATCATTTGAATATGTGCGACAATTTTCAACCGCTGAACTCTGGCGCGGCCGGGGGCGGGCAAAGGATGCAAATAGCAGCGCAGAGCAACGTGCTGGGTGTTAATTAAAAATTTGTTTCATTGTTTTTTTACGCTCAGCTCTTTTTGCTGGCCTTTTTCCCTTCTCTGTTGAATGGGAAATTATACGTGATGGTGTGTTATTCAGCCTTTGACAATGAAAGTGCACATATCCTGGTAACGGGATTAATGACGGTCCTTTTGTGCTATTGACCTGGTATCAGTTGTACTTTAAATGTTTGTCATAGCGCGCGTAACAAGCTGGTTCGTTAATTGTCGGACAGGGGCAGTTTGGAAAAATTGTGGGTTTTGGGACAAACCGGGTTTTTTTTTGGGTAAATCGGAGCAAGCTGGACACGTAGGGTATCGATGATGTGGTGAGCGGTGAAGGTTTGCATATCTTTTTGGCTGAGTTATGAGGTTGAGAGGTCCAGGGGATTTCTGGTGAAAATGGCATCTAGTCACCATGATTGCGATTTAGAACTAGGCTGGGGTAGGTCCGTTGGTAGACGCGAAAACAACGTCTCACTTTGGTCCTGATGGACCCATTGTGAAGCGCAGAGGGGGAAGAAATTCCTTTTCACCTTCCTCGACATGATCGGTGCCTGCGCGTTGGCCAACCATATCAAAATCTTAATGAACCTGAAAATAGAGGTCAAGGGGACTTTAGTTTCTTCCTGCAGGTCCTGGAAGAAATGATCTCTCATTGTTCCGTGTCTCAACTGCCAGAGGTTGGGACAATGGTAGAGACGTTGAGGAGTATTCACTTTTTCTTCTTCGTCACCACAGCTACACTGGAGCACTCAGACTCAAAAAACTGGTCCCTTGTACCACCAGGTAGCAACCTGCATTTAATGGAATTTCAGAGTATTTCTGAGGATTACCAGCAGGCGCTTTTCTGATGAGGAGCCTACATCATCGGCTCTCACAGCACCAAATAACTGACACCTGATCCGAGCAAAGGCGAAACAGTGGCAGAGGAAGTGCTCTACAGTGTCGTCGTCTTATCCACAGGCGTCGCAGAGGGTTTCATCGCTTAGGCCGGTTCTAAGACTATCTCCTCTGATCCTTGTCTACCCCCTGATCCCGTGGTGGCCCGGGACCCAGACAAGTCTTAGCGAATTGAATCTGCCGATCCAATTTAGAGAAGACTTTCATTCTTGGACTATCCTGGAAGCGGTTAAAGGGTTGAGTAGGGCCTCGCTACAGACACAAATACTCCGTCCCTTCCACCTGTTCTTCACAATATAGTACGTGGCCATTAAGATGGCATAGGTTTTCGCTTGGAAGACCGACTCAAATTTACCTAACGAGGTGTACAGTCTAATTTTGTCGCTCTCCATGAAAGCGCCATCGCCAGCCCCTTCATTGGTCTTGGAGCCACCCGTGAAGATTCGACTACATTCTTTTCCTGGCTCATACTCAGAGCCAGTCCTGAGTGCAGGGAAAGTCGACTTTGAATGTGCGTCGCAGCTGGATTGGTGGTGTACTTGCGAGTCTATACGCAAGGTCATTGAAGCTCCAGTGCTAGTTGTACTAAAGACCACTTCTTTTTAAACGGAAGATAGCCTTGAGAGCGCACCCCGTGATGTGGATATCAAGGGGGGGAAGATTCAGAAGTACATCAAGAGCAGAGCCAGGCGTGCTAGGGAAGGCCCTTATGGAGTTACGTATTTACGCGAAAGCTTACACTTACCACCAATCGACCGATGCATATGATAGAAGAGGCCTTATCATAGTTGTGTAGATCAATTTTCATTCTATGGTACTTCAGATAATTGTGGACAGTTAGTGCTTCAAGCCCATCAAAAACTGAACTCGTGCTGTTCACGAGAAGATATAAAATCCCTAGCATAGCTCCACCGAAGCTAACTAACCCTTTTAGCCCTTGGGTGTGTTGTCTAGTGTCTATTAATCGAATCAAATAAATTTGGAGTGAATCCGACGACATCGAATTTTTCACCTAAAAAAATGTACAGTGTGTAGTAAGGATTTCTGAGCCTTTTCATGGCTCATCTTCCAACCGCCAGAGCGGACCAACTAGGCGTACCTATGACCTGTGCGCACCTGTGGTTATGTGTTGAGATGTGTATTAACGAAATCCAAAGACTGGAGTGGATCCGACGACATCGAATTTTTCACCTAAAAAAATGTACAGTGTATAGTAAGGATTTTGGAGCCTTTCCATGGCTCATCTTCCAACTGCCACAGCTGCCCAACTAGGCGTACCTACGACCTGTGCGCACCTGTGGTTATGTGTTGAGATGTGTATTAACGAAATCCAAAGACTGGAGTGGATCCGACGACATCGAATTTTTCACCTAAAAAAATGTACAGTGTATAGTAAGGATTTTGGAGCCTTTCCATGGCTCATCTTCCAACTGCCACAGCGGCCCAACTGGGCGTACCTACGACCTGTGCACACCTGTGGTTATGTGTTGAGATGTGTATTAACGAAATCCAAAGACTGGAGTGGATCCGACGACATCGAATTTTTCACCTAAAAAAATGTACAGTGTATAGTAAGGATTTTGGAGCCTTTAGATGGCTCATCTTCCAACCGCCACAGCGGCCTAACTAGGCGTACCTACGACCTGTGCACACCTGTGGTTATATGTTGAGATGTGTATTAACGAAATCCAAAGACTGGAGTGGATCCGACGACATCGAATTTTTCACCTAAAAAAATGTACAGTGTATAGTAAGGATTTTGGAGCCTTTCCATGGCTCATCTTCCAACTGCCACAGCTGCCCAACTAGGCGTACCTACGACCTGTGCGCACCTGTGGTTATGTGTTGAGATGTGTATTAACGAAATCCAAAGACTGGAGTGGATCCGACGACATCGAATTTTTCACCTAAAAAAATGTACAGTGTATAGTAAGGATTTTGGAGCCTTTCCATGGCTCATCTTCCAACCGCCACAGCGGCCTAACTAGGCGTACCTACGACCTGTGCGCACCTGTGGTTATATGTTGAGATGTGCATTAACGAAATCCAAAGACTGGAGTTGATCCGACGACATCGAATTTTTCACCTAAACAAATTGACCCAACCCAACAACTGACTTCCACTGATCATGACAAATGCCTAGGTGTTATAGTTGACAGCAAATTGAGCTGGAAACGCATCAGGAAAGCATCGATTGCACTCTACGCATGTAAAACCATCATCGGCCCCAAATGGGGAATTAAACCAAAGAGTACACATTGGCTATACACTGCTATAGTTGATGTATGGCGTCCTAGTCTGGTGGGCGGCACTACAAGTGGAGCAGAATCTCACTAAGATAGACAGTATCCAGAGATCAGCATGCATCTCTATAACAGGGGCATTAAGAACCGCAGCCACAGCCGCCCTAGAAATTACACTGCTTCTCATTCCCATGGACACCTATGGACACCCATAATACATATAAGAGAAGGCAACAGATGGGACAAAAGCCACGGAAGAGGGCACAAGGTTATAATACAAAACACGAATGTCCCTAAGGATACAGATTATCTGACGCCCTTTATGGACTTCGAAATAAAACACAAGACTTTAAGCCGCACAAAAGAGAAATGGGACGAAGACAAAGTCTGCATGGGAAATCTACACTCACGGTTCAAAATCGGAGGAAGGCAGGGGATCAGGCATCTACGCCAGCTTAGCAGAGATCTCGAATGCAATCCGACTCCTGAACCACTGCAGTGTATTCCAAGCGGAAGCAACAGCTGTTCAAAAGGCAGCCATCCGAATATCAATGATCCCAATAGACGGGAGATCTATTGTTTTATACATAGACAGTCAGGCGGTCATAAAAGCTCTAGACACACCATCAAACTCCAAGATGGTAAAACTCTGCTGTCTGTCCCTGAAGGAGATAGCGGCCAGATGCAATCTCACCCTATGCTGGGTCTCCGGGCATAAGGGTATTCCGGGCAACGAAAGAGCTGATGAACTAGCAAGAAAGAGGTCGGGTATGCCAATGGCAGCGAATCAGGAGACACCCCATCCCCCACTGACAACAATACAATCGCGATTGATGACGATTGCGAGAAACGATACAAACCACAAATGGTCTGAACTGGACACTTGCAAGATATCGAAAGCGGTCTGGCCTGGCACCGATTACCTCCTAAAGCTAGACAGGAAGGTTATCAGTGGAGTGATAGGTGGCCACTGTCTTATAGGCAGCCATGCCAGAAGACTTGGGGCACCTTATAACGACATAAGGTGCATGCATGAAGAAGAAGGTGAAATAATACTACACTGCCTCGGGACATGCGCTGCACTTGCGGAAACAAGAAGAAGACTACTAGGCGAGTACTACTTCAACAACCATGCTGATCTGAGTAACATTGATCAAAAGGACATACTACAGTTTCTCAAAAGCCTCTAAATGGCTATAAAAGAGGTCAGAAGAAACCACACATGGCTAACAAATCCCAAGAGGGAAAAGCTACAAGGCCGAAGGGTCTAAATGGGTTTTGGACACAAAGCTGAACGTGACAGCATAATGGACCGGATGGTCTAAGTGAGCATGATTTTTAAATCAGTTATGCAGTCACCCTACCTACCTACCTAGCTCGTGCTTCAACTTCCATCCGTAGCAACTTGTTGACGCATTGTGGGAGTATGTCGGTTTTTGCACTATTGATCTTGTGCCCTAACTTCGTAGTGGTCTCACAGGTAGTTAGAGAGTTCCACCTTTCACTAGCTAGCTCTACGATACACCTTCTTTTGACATCTGTAAGTGGAGGTTGAGTTCGGCCTCTTTCCTGGCAAGTTCATCTGCTACCTCGTTGCCGAATATGTCCTTATGACTTGGGACCCTCTGACAATCTTTTCGCGGCCCTTCATGCGACCAGCTTGGATTTGACAAAATCACAAAATCGATGGGAGTTGCGAGAGCATCCCACCGTTGCCTGTTTGCGCACAGTTTCGTTCTGAGACCAAAGAGCTTCGCAGTCGCCAACGATACCCGTAGTTCCCTCAACTGTTGCGTGAGGCTTGACAAATCGATCAATCGACGTCTCGTGCTGAACAAGCCCTGCGAACAACCGTCGTCCATCATTCATTCGAATTCCCGTCAGCATCCATCATCTGTTTCCCCCTGGCATCCTAATTTGTATTTAAAGAGCTTTTCGATCCAAAAAAGCATTCGCTAATGAGCAGCCCACCAAAGTGCGCTCACCGACACCGTCGGTCGTCGTCCTCGGCGGTGGCTCAAAAGGCGCGCGAAAACTTAGTTAATTAACCAATCTTCGGCGGAAACTTGCTTAAGTTTCCGCACTGCTTAGACGAACTTTGTCGTGTAATCAAATGAAATTATGTTCGTGCGTGAAAGTGATGCGTGCAGCATATACCGCGCCATGATACGAGGCCCATGGAAACCCCTAATTAAGTTCGTGAAACTACAGCACTAGGACGACGACGCCAACCAGTTGTTCGCTGGCACAATGCTGCTGGCAGAGGAGCAGTGGTGATGGCGGTTGCCGTGCCAGTGGCGGCTGAAGTCTTAATAAGCATGACGTGAATGAGTGAAACTCTACACGAGTGTGTGGAGAGCACTCGAATGGGAAATTTCACCTTCTCCCAGGTGGGGACGGGAGCGAGCAGGACGCGGAGGCAATGTCTGGCCATTGTTTGGACGGGCGGACAAGTGGAAAGTGGTGAGAGACCAGACAGTGTTGAGAGCGGGTGCATCGCATTGACTTTTGTTACATTTTTGAAAGTCGGTATGTGAGGGAGGACGGTGTTGTCCTTTGGAAAGGAAAGCTTGTCCATCGGTGTGGTGACGTGTGAGGGAAGTAAATCGCCTTAGAGATGATGCACTGCATGGAGCTGACCTGGGAGAGATTGCTGAGAGGAGGGGCACTCCTCAAGGGTGGTTGCCATCAGTTCTTGTTGAGAGTGAGTGGGTGAATGGGTGTCACGTTGAACGTACTTATACTCCTTGGAGCAGGATATGGAACAAAATCGGAGACAGGAAGCATTAACCTTGTAGGTCAACATGGGCAAAGATAAACGCATACGTTCGATGTCATTTGCTGAAGAAGATGCCACGATTAGGTGGTTGTCTTGAACACCGTCCAAGGATTCAAAATTTTACGGCGACACTTTCTGCGTTTGCACACACTTTGTGGGCTTCCTTCGTCTGAACTTCGGACCTTTAGATGTTTAGACGTTTAGGCGTTTAGACGTTTAGACGTTTAGACGTTTAGACGTTTAGACGTTTCGACGTTTAGACGTTTAGACGTTTAGACGTTTAGACGTTTAGACGTTTAGACGTTTGGACGTTTAGACGTTTAGACGTTTAGACGTTTAGACGTTTAGACGTTTAGACGTTTAGACGTTTAGACGTTTAGACGTTTAGACGTTTAGACGTTTAGACGTTTAGACGTTTAGACGTTTAGACGTTTAGACGTTTAGACGTTTAGACGTTTAGACGTTTAGACGTTTAGACGTTTAGACGTTTAGACGTTTGGGACGGACTTCACGCGCTTCGTTGATTTCAGAGTACATCAACCTAAACCAGGCCAAATTGGTCGGTCAGCATAATCGCAAATCAACTACAGTTGTCCCACTTATTTGTTGAGATATACAGAAGATCTGGTTTACACTGTATGGGCATGAAGTGGGGGTTATGATGAAGGAGGGATGTAGCCTATCACCGCTACATCATACGGCTCAAAGCTGTTTGTTCCCAAACAACCACAGATTAAGCACCAACACAGTGCGGTAAACACCTTCGCCTCTTCAAGCAAAACCCCACAGAATACTGAAATCAAAGTTCAACAAATTTATTGTTCCTCCAGCAATTCTCAGCACAGAAGTCAACCACTCAACACACCTCGCCACACACCGCACTCGAGAGTGCGTGTGATCCCCTCGACGATGTCTATGGCCACATTCAATCCCACGCACTCGTTTTGGGCAATCTGCCGATGAATTACTCCCTCGAAGCGTATCCATTCTAAATCATCCACACACGAGTTGCGTGTCGAGTGTCATAAAACCTCGCAGAGAGGCCTCTGCGAGCGAGGAGGTGACTCCTGTGCTCGCCCCCCGGTGCGGGTGAAAGTGAATTAAATTAATTAATATTTTTGGTTGGCTTCGAAATGAGTTTGGAAATAACCTCAATTATCGGCACACTAAGCCTGTGTGCGGTGCTAACGACCTCCTTCGAGTTAATGGCCGCTTCAGTTGGAGGGCTTCCCGGGCGTCGTCGCTGGCGCTCTGGTGTCACTGGCAATTAGCTGCTGGAAAACATCTTCTCCTCGTATTGTCCGCCTTGGCCTTCTGGTCGCATCATAATCCTTGAGAGGATATGAATTTAATTGCAGCGACGTTGTCATTAGCTGGCTGTCCGGACACTTCCGAGGCCCCTTGAGGCGATGGCCTGTTCAGCAAATTACCAATCTAATGAGGTGAAAACGTTCCTCCCATTAGCGATGGTTTGTTGGGTTGTTTTGCGAGTCCTTTTTTTTCCCCGGCCGTTCAATGAATTTTAACCGGCACAGGATTAGACGGGGTGACAGCTCTCGCAGAAGGAACCGTGGTTTTTGTGTCAATTAAAGTCACATCAATTGAGGTTGGAGAGCTTATCCGCTGGCCTGAGATATCGCCGCCGGATGCTGCTTTGACATATTTTTGTTGTGTTTTTTTTGCAGGAAGGGATAATTCGGGGATCTCTGATGCGGTGTCTTTTCGGGAATTATGACTTTTTTTTAACGCTGCGCGTTTCGGTTTCGCAACACAATCTCTTAATAAATCCGAAGGATCAAGGGTTCTTAGGGGGGATAGTAATGGAGTTTTCGTTTAAAGGAGGCCGACGAATTCTGCGACTAGCCATAGCAACCGACTCGGCGTTGCTAATTGACTAATATTCGTTGTTAAAGCGGCAAGGGTGTGGGGAGTGCTTACACTGTTAAAGATAATTATGGAGAATTTTGTCAGGAGAAGGCTCAAACACCATACCGCGGACGACTGCATTAAATAATGAACCATCACAGCTGGAGGTCCACAAGGTTCAGTCCTCGGACCATTTCTGTCTAACATAATGTATGACGATACCCGAAGGTCACAGACGACATCGCTGATATCACAGCAACCAAACACATCGAAGAAGTGGATTTTGCTACAAATTTCGGGAGAGCCTGGGAGTCTTACACACGCGAGTAGTCAGTGCTGACATTCGATACGCTGGGCGAAATCACTGGTAGCAAAAGTAAGCAAAAGGATGCTGGCATCAATGTGTAAAATAGATTTCACAGTACTGTGACCCTCCTCGTGAATAGTTCGATCGAGAGTCATCTCAAACGCCAGTCCACCACAGCACCGAGCTGCCCTTGAATCCTTTATTTACTCAAAAAGGAAATGATCCTGACACAGGCACGGCTTTCTCTCATTTCTCACTATCCCTCCGTTGATCGTAGATAAGAACAACGAAAGAGAAGAGTGAATGCAAAGAACAATCATCATTCCTTTTTGGATAGAAAATTCGTTTAACAAATGTAAACGATCAGTGCTGGTTGCCCTTAACCAGCGGTTACAGGACAAATGAGAAGAAGTCGAAAGTATCCTTAACATGAATACCCGGCCAATTATTGGCAAAATTCACGGTGAGCCTATCTCCCATGGTACCAGAATATAGCCTCCGGTCAGGCTATCGCACCCGTGAAGGTCACTTCCAGACAAGTGCCTTAACACTCAAGGCCTAGCAACCTTTTAGATGGACGCACATCGAATCAGTGGTCGAGACAGTGACCAATGGTCGAATTGCATCCATCTACACAAGAACACAACAAAAGACAACACAATTTTGCCCGGAAGTCCCAACAAGGTTAGACCGAGGCATGCAGCCACCAAATCGTTCTGCATTACTACCGAAAAATGAAATTGCTGGAGAGAACAGGTACATGACACATGCACTCATCGCCACAAAAGAAACCAAAGAAAAACGAAGGCAAAAAGGCCTGACTACTACAAGGACGCGGTTAGTTCGCGCATAGAACCACAGTCGCTATGCACCCCCTGACCGACGCATTAATTGCGTGGACAGATGAGAAGGTAGATCCGTAGGCGAACGCAAAACCGTCAGCAAGACAAATGCAGATTAGGTGGGACAACTCAACAAGAGGAAGATACAGATTCGCCGACTCCAGAAAACCTTAGAGTAAAGTCTGCTCTTCTGTCTTTGGAGTCGAAGAGCAAAAGCACACAAGGACAAGGAAACAGAGGCCGCCTCCCTGAATAGAGCATAATTGCTAACCAGCCTCCCGAATTAACACCGTCACTGACTATAGCCACACTTTCCAACTAACGTAGCCAGACCAAATTGCACAGCAGGGACCAGTTTGTGGAAGCAATGGTCTTCCGATAGTTACACGTGGAGCTTAAATTCCCATTTTTTCACTAATGGCAGCACAGATGTATTTGTGGTAAAGCATTCTCTCATTCACGAAAGCCAGTATGGTTTTCAAAAAAATAAAAGCACTGGTAAACTTCTAGGCGAATTTGTAAACTGTGTCAACGAAAGCTTAAACAAAAGCCTTCGATACGCTAAACCACACACAGCTAACTGAAGCACTTGAACGAATAGGTATACTAAGACTAATGTCAAGTTGTATACAAGAGTATCTGAGAAACCGAAAGTTGCATGTCAAAATGAATGAGACATACAGCTCAAAAGAGCACGCTCAATATGGAGTCCCTCAAGGATCAAAACTGGGTCCACTCCTCTTCATTCTTTACACGAACGAGCTGAGCTGATGACACAGCGATAGTGGTGCGTCACAGGTCTCTAGAGGCAGCAACGACAATAATGCAGGAGGAGTTTGACTTGGCAGTGAAGTGGTGTCATGACAACGGATTGATGATCAACGCCTTGAAAACGAAGACGATGCATATCAGAAGTCCACAGTTCAAATCTACCCATCAAGAAATCTGGTATAGGAATGATAGCTGCAGAAGCTCAACCAGATGCCTAATCGACGTAGTAGACAGCTACAAGTATCTGGGAGTCATCATTGAGAGCAATTTTTTATTTACAATTACAAACCCATACATCAGCTGGGCATGAGCCTCAAAAGAGCTGTATAAGCGATAACTTATTTGAAGTATCATGCCCCGACTTCTGTGCTAAAACAAGTGTACTTCGCCCTACTGGAGTCGAGGTTAAGATACGGTATACTGGCATGGGGTAACGCATCGACAACACACTCACAGAAACTTCAGAAACTTCAAAACACAGCATTGAAGCACATAGGGGAAGACAATCCTCGCATTGTTCCTGAACCAGAAAGGCTAAAAGTACTGCAAGTTGAAGATATTTTCAAGATGACGCTTATAAAGGGTGGTTAAATTTTAAGGGCCGATGTTGATTTTGAATAAAACACAAATTATTTAGGAAATTATTGTCATTTCTATTTATTATGATAATATTGGTATGGTTCAATTATGTGTGGAACAAAATATCGGCCAAATGGCCACCGCGACCTCGGCGGCACACCTCCATCCGATGGTCCAAATTTTCGATGGCGCTCAAGCATAATTGAGGTTCTATGCCGTTTATGTGCCGAATTATCTCATCCTTTAGCTCTTGAATTGTTGCTGGCTTATCGACGTACACCTCTCCAAATTCAACGGTGTCAAATCACATGATCTTGGTGGCCAATTGACATCGCCACCATGTGAGATAACACGGCCATTGAATTTGTCGCGCAAAAGAGCCCTTGTTTCGTTAGCTGTGTGACAAGTGGCACCGTCCTGTTGAAACCACATATCGTCCACATTCATACCTTCCAATTCGGGCCATAAGAAGTTCGTTATCATTTCACGATAGCGAACACCATTCACAGTAACTGCCCGATGATGCCGCCAGCCCATAAACCGCACCAAACAGTCACTCTTTGTGGGTGCATTGGTTTTTCGACAATCACTTTTGGATTCATTCATTCGCCCAAATGCGGCAATTCTGCTTATTGACGAATGCACTGAGGTGAAAATGTGCCTCATCACTGAAGATGATTTTCTTCGAAAATTGATCATCAACTGTTGCCATTTCTTGCCACCATTCTGTCCATTGACGACGCTTGAAATGGTCAAGAGGCTTTAGCTCTTGAGTCAATTGCACCTTGTAAGCGGTTAAATGCAAGTCTTTATGCATAATGTTCATCAACGACGAGCGTGAGAGGTGCAATTGTTGGGCACAGCGACGAGTTGAGGTGGACGGCTCTTCAGCCACACTATCGCGAACAGCAGCAAGATTTTCTGCAGTACGAGCTGTACGAGCATGCACTGGTGTTTTCACATCTCCTACAGACCCGGTTTGCACTATTTTCCGGATTGTACGCACATTTGGACGATTAAATTGACTGAAAAAATCACGAAGTGCACGATATGCATTTTGATTTGAACGCCCATTTTCATAATAAGCCTGAATAACTTTAGCGCGTTGCTCGATTGTGTATCTTTCCATGGTTCAAATTGAGTTTGTCTGAAATTGAGAAATGTCAAATGAAATGCAGAAAAAAACTTGACGTTTAAGTGTGGTTCACATTCAACATCGGCCCTTAAAATTTAACCACAAGAGGGAACAAAATCATCACATCGGTGTTTTCAGGTATGGATCTATGTTTCGGAAAGATAGTAGAGTGTGCGGAGTGGAGTTCTTTGCACAAAAGCGACTACAGTCTTATCGCCGTGCTGGCCACAGCCTGTCTGTAGACTAAGTCTATCGGAGGGTATAACTTCATCGTTCGCAGTGCGGAGTCGACTAGCTATATCGCCCGTCAACTAGCGAAAGACAAGGCGAATTTTTGATGTAGAAGCTGCTAGTCGTCGCTCTGTAAAATCAGACTGAATAGAACGGGAAACGGGAAGAAGAAATCTGCCACAATCCTGTCATTTGTAAATTTCTGTACCACGATCGAATCTGAGGTCACGTTACATCCTTGAAGACTCATCGGGCAGTTGAAGATTCAATTTATGGTGAAAGGAGGAGCCGGTGTGTAGACAGGACCCACAGACGTGATTGCAACTTTTGTTGAAGACATCAATACCACCGGGAAAACAATTCCATCGTAGTCCAGCAATGCGCGTACTCCCAAATCACAAAATTGCATTCATCTTGTTGTGATTATGTGACATGTTGTTATTTTCTCATCATGCTGGGACTAAGAATGTAATCAAATCCCTTACTCGACTCCGAGTTGGGTGGCATCTGATTGCTTTCGTCCTCATTTTTCAGCTGTCACAGGCTCAACATACCGACTTTTCAAGAGCTCTCCAGCGGGCTGCGTAGATGTTCAATTATTAAATTCCATTTGAACCTCAATGAAATTAAAACACCCGCCTCTAGTCGCAGATTGCCCTTCGGGAGCTCATGGCAAAACGATCACATCCGATGTGATTAAATGAAGCTCATATTTAACACCCACACTTGTCCCGGCCGAAGGGAATCCAGAAAGGACCTACTTTCCTCCTCGCACCACTGACTGACTCCGTCACGAATTGGGTCGACAAAACCGGCCTTAAACTGGCAGTTGGACAGACATTTCAGTTCACAAATACTACGCCCGAGTCCAGCCGACTTTGTGCAGCCAGCCCCCCAGTGTAGTCAACCTTAATAAGTCCTAAGACCTTAAACCGTTTCATTAATCAGAATGTTTCCCTTTGTCCGGGGCCATGTTCATTTGTATGCTAATTACACGTTGTAAATCTGCCCCCCGGAGGCGGCAGGGCATAATCATTTTAAAAACGAAAACAAAGAGCCAGCAACACACAGAGAGTCGTTGTAACGAAGACGTGGCAGTTAATCAAAAGGAAAATTGTGGATAAATGAGAAAACCGCCAACGTTCGTATATCTTGCGCTGCTGACCATCTTGACGGTGCCAGCACCGGCGCCGCCCGTAATGAATGAGGAAATAAGCCCGGGAACACACAATGTGGGCGAATGCCTAGTGTTCTCTTCAATTTGTCACTTTGCGCTCTGACGGAGCATGATTGCGGGGCCACGAGCAACTAATTTGGCCACCGGCGGTGGGAGTGGGGGTGGGAGTGGCGAAAGGTTATACCCTTCGGTAGATATTGGGCACCTGATTGGACATGACAGGTTGGTGAAAAGGTTTCATTTCGAATCCGAAAATGAATCCACTCCCACGCACAGTGCGACGCTGGTCGGGCGTAGGATAATCGAATTCATTGCGTTCCCTTTTTGAGATTTGTAGCTGAGTCTGTAGGATATTTGGAATATTGTCTTCACTTCGATGACATTTTGTGTTTGGTTCAACGTGGACAACGCTTGTTAATTGCCTTCAATTAAAGTCACCAACATGGCATCAAATCTGTTCCAAATTTGCTGACAAGTTGATAAAATCGGCCGATGGCTGGACTTGCTCTTATCAACGATCAACGATCACTTTGTAGCAACGAATTATTGAATGTTGACCAACACCTTTTGAGCATTTTAATTGTGTCCAAACAAATGTGGCAGATACTCCTCCAATCAATCGAATCATCTAACATCTCAGACACAAGACACACTTACGGCCATATCCAGCATCCTGCCTTTCGGCATGTTATCCCTTCTCATCTCAACACATCGTTTTCTGACGCGCATGTTCCACTAAGAGGTTAGCGGGGCCAAGGAAACACCAGAGATAACAAACCTGACACCCAATCTCAATACTACCAACGATTGATAAATTGTGGACACTAGCCGGTGTCCAGAAACTAAATGCGGTTTCCCAGACCCAATCCGCATTTAGTTTCTGGACACCGGCCAATCCATTTAGTTTGCCAGACCCAATCCGCATTTAGTTTCTGGACACTAGCCGGTGTCCAGAAACTAAATGCGGTTTCCCATACTCAATCCGCATTTAGTTTCTGGACACCGGCCAATCCATTTAGTTTCCCAGACCCAATCCGCATTTAGTTTCTGGACACTAGCCGGTGTCCAGAAACTAAATGCGGTTTCCCAGACCCAATCCGCATTTAGTTTCTGGACACTAGCCGTTGTCCAGAAACTAAATGCGGTTTTCCATACTCAATCCGCATTTAGTTTCTGGACACTAGCCGGTGTCCAGAAACTAAATGCGGTTTCCCATACTCAATCCGCGGTTTCCCAGACGGATGCGGATTGGGTCTGGGAAACCGCATTTAGTTTCTGGACACCGGCTAGTGTCCAGAAACTGCGGTTTCCCACACGGATGCGGATTGGGTCTGGGAAACCGCATTTAGTTTCTGGACACCGGCTAGTGTCCAGAAACTAAATGCGGATTGAGTTTGGGAAACCGCATTTAGTTTCTGGACACCGGCTAGTGTCCAGAAACTAAATGCGGATTGAGTTTGGGAAACCGCATTTAGTTTCTGGACACCGGCTAGTGTCCAGAAACTAAATGCGGATTGGGTCTGGGAAACCGCATTTAGTTTCTGGACACCGGCTAGTGTCCAGAAACTAAATGCGGATTGAGTTTGGGAAACCGCATTTAGTTTCTGGACACCGGCTAGTGTCCAGAAACTAAATGCGGATTGGGTCTGGGAAACCGCATTTAGTTTCTGGACACCGGCTAGTGTCCAGAAACTAAATGCGGATTGAGTTTGGGAAACCGCATTTAGTTTCTGGACACCGGCTAGTGTCCAGAAACTAAATGCGGATTGAGTTTGGGAAACCGCATTTAGTTTCTGGACACCGGCTAGTGTCCAGAAACTAAATGCGGATTGGGTCTGGGAAACCGCATTTAGTTTCTGGACACCGGCTAGTGTCCAGAAACTAAATGCGGATTGAGTTTGGGAAACCGCATTTAGTTTCTGGACACCGGCTAGTGTCCAGAAACTAAATGCGGATTGAGTTTGGGAAACCGCATTTAGTTTCTGGACACCGGCTAGTGTCCAGAAACTAAATGCGGATTGGGTCTGGGAAACCGCATTTAGTTTCTGGACACCGGCTAGTGTCCAGAAACTAAATGCGGATTGAGTTTGGGAAACCGCATTTAGTTTCTGGACACCGGCTAGTGTCCAGAAACTAAATGCGGATTGAGTTTGGGAAACCGCATTTAGTTTCTGGACACCGGCTAGTGTCCAGAAACTAAATGCGGATTGGGTCTGGGAAACCGCATTTAGTTTCTGGACACCGGCTAGTGTCCAGAAACTAAATGCGGATTGAGTTTGTTAAACCGCATTTAGTTTCTGGACACCGGCTAGTGTCCAGAAACTAAATGCGGATTGAGTTTGGGAAACCGCATTTAGTTTCTGGACACCGGCTAGTGTCCAGAAACTAAATGCGGATTGAGTTTGGGAAACCGCATTTAGTTTCTGGACACCGGCTAGTGTCCAGAAACTAAATGCGGATTGGGTCTGGGAAACCGCATTTAGTTTCTGGACACCGGCTAGTGTCCAGAAACTAAATGCGGATTGAGTTTGGGAAACCGCATTTAGTTTCTGGACACCGGCTAGTGTCCAGAAACTAAATGCGGATTGGGTCTGGGAAACCGCATTTAGTTTCTGGACACCGGCTAGTGTCCAGAAACTAAATGCGGATTGAGTTTGGGAAACCGCATTTAGTTTCTGGACACCGGCTAGTGTCCAGAAACTAAATGCGGATTGAGTTTGGGAAACCGCATTTAGTTTCTGGACACCGGCTAGTGTCCAGAAACTAAATGCGGATTAAGTCTGGGAAACCGCATTTAGTTTCTGGACACCGGCTAGTGTCCAGAAACTAAATGCGGATTGAGTTTGGGAAACCGCATTTAGTTTCTGGACACCGGCTAGTGTCCAGAAACTAAATGCGGATTGAGTTTGGGAAACCGCATTTAGTTTCTGGACACCGGCTAGTGTCCAGAAACTAAATGCGGATTGATTTTGTTAAACCGCATTTAGTTTCTGGACACCGGCTAGTGTCCAGAAACTAAATGCGGATTGAGTTTGGGAAACCGCATTTAGTTTCTGGACACCGGCTAGTGTCCAGAAACTAAATGCGGATTGATTTTGGGAAACCGCATTTAGTTTCTGGACACCGGCTAGTGTCCAGAAACTAAATGCGGATTGAGTTTGGGAAACCGCATTTAGTTTCTGGACACCGGCTAGTGTCCAGAAACTAAATGCGGATTGGGTCTAGGAAGCCGCATTTAGTTTCTGGACACCGGCTAGTGTCCAGAAACTATATGCGGATTGAGTTTGGGAAACCGCATTTAGTTTCTGGACACCGGCTAGTGTCCAGAAACTAAATGCGGATTGATTTTGGGAAACCGCATTTAGTTTCTGGACACCGGCTAGTGTCCAGAAACTAAATGCGGATTGGGTCTAGGAAGCCGCATTTAGTTTCTGGACACCGGCTAGTGTCCAGAAACTATATGCGGATTGAGTTTGGGAAACCGCATTTAGTTTCTGGACACCGGCTAGTGTCCAGAAACTAAATGCGGATTAAGTCTGGGAAACCGCATTTAGTTTCTGGACACCGGCTAGTGTCCAGAAACTAAATGCGGATTGAGTTTGGGAAACCGCATGCGGATTAAGTCTGGGAAACCGCATTTAGTTTCTGGACACCGGCTAGTGTCCAGAAACTAAATGCGGATTGAGTTTGGGAAACCGCATTTAGTTTCTGGACACCGGCTAGTGTCCAGAAACTAAATGCGGATTGATTTTGTTAAACCGCATTTAGTTTCTGGACACCGGCTAGTGTCCAGAAACTAAATGCGGATTGAGTTTGGGAAACCGCATTTAGTTTCTGGACACCGGCTAGTGTCCAGAAACTAAATGCGGATTGATTTTGGGAAACCGCATTTAGTTTCTGGACACCGGCTAGTGTCCAGAAACTAAATGCGGATTGAGTTTGGGAAACCGCATTTAGTTTCTGGACACCGGCTAGTGTCCAGAAACTAAATGCGGATTGATTTTGGGAAACCGCATTTAGTTTCTGGACACCGGCTAGTGTCCAGAAACTAAATGCGGATTGAGTTTGGGAAACCGCATTTAGTTTCTGGACACGGTGTCCAGAAACTAAATGCGGATTGAGTTTGGGAAACCGCATTTAGTTTCTGGACACCGGCTAGTGTCCAGAAACTAAATGCGGATTGGGTCTAGGAAGCCGCATTTAGTTTCTGGACACCGGCTAGTGTCCAGAAACTATATGCGGATTGAGTTTGGGAAACCGCATTTAGTTTCTGGACACCGGCTAGTGTCCAGAAACTAAATGCGGATTGAGTTTGGGAAACCGCATTTAGTTTCTGGACACCGGCTAGTGTCCAGAAACTAAATGCGGATTAAGTCTGGGAAACCGCATTTAGTTTCTGGACACCGGCTAGTGTCCAGAAACTAAATGCGGATTGAGTTTGGGAAACCGCATTTAGTTTCTGGACACCGGCTAGTGTCCAGAAACTAAATGCGGATTGAGTTTGGGAAACCGCATTTAGTTTCTGGACACCGGCTAGTGTCCAGAAACTAAATGCGGATTGATTTTGTTAAACCGCATTTAGTTTCTGGACACCGGCTAGTGTCCAGAAACTAAATGCGGATTGAGTTTGGGAAACCGCATTTAGTTTCTGGACACCGGCTAGTGTCCAGAAACTAAATGCGGATTGAGTTTGGGAAACCGCATTTAGTTTCTGGACACCGGCTAGTGTCCAGAAACTAAATGCGGATTGATTTTGTTAAACCGCATTTAGTTTCTGGACACCGGCTAGTGTCCAGAAACTAAATGCGGATTAAGTCTGGGAAACCGCATTTAGTTTCTGGACACCGGCTAGTGTCCAGAAACTAAATGCGGATTGAGTTTGGGAAACCGCATTTAGTTTCTGGACACCGGCTAGTGTCCAGAAACTAAATGCGGATTGAGTTTGGGAAACCGCATTTAGTTTCTGGACACCGGCTAGTGTCCAGAAACTAAATGCGGATTGAGTTTGGGAAACCGCATTTAGTTTCTGGACACCGGCTAGTGTCCAGAAACTAAATGCGGATTGATTTTGTTAAACCGCATTTAGTTTCTGGACACCGGCTAGTGTCCAGAAACTAAATGCGGATTGAGTTTGGGAAACCGCATTTAGTTTCTGGACACTAGCCGGTGTCCAGAAACTAAATGCGGATTGAGTTTCGGAAACCGCATTTAGTTTCTGGACACCGGCTAGTGTCCAGAAACTAAATGCGGATTGAGTTTCGGAAACCGCATTTAGTTTCTGGACACCGGCTAGTGTCCAGAAACTAAATGCGGATTGAGTTTGGGAAACCGCATTTAGTTTCTGGACACCGGCTAGTGTCCAGAAACTAAATGCGGATTGGGTCTGGGAAACCGCATTTAGTTTCTGGACACCGGCTAGTGTCCAGAAACTAAATGCGGATTGAGTTTCGGAAACCGCATTTAGTTTCTGGACACCGGCTAGTGTCCAGAAACTAAATGCGGATTGAGTTTGGGAAACCGCATTTAGTTTCTGGACACCGGCTAGTGTCCAGAAACTAAATGCGGATTGAGTTTCGGAAACCGCATTTAGTTTCTGGACACCGGCTAGTGTCCAGAAACTAAATGCGGATTGAGTTTGGGAAACCGCATTTAGTTTCTGGACACCGGCTAGTGTCCAGAAACTAAATGCGGATTGGGTCTGGGAAACCGCATTTAGTTTCTGGACACCGGCTAGTGTCCAGAAACTAAATGCGGATTGAGTTTCGGAAACCGCATTTAGTTTCTGGACACCGGCTAGTGTCCAGAAACTAAATGCGGATTGAGTTTCGGAAACCGCATTTAGTTTCTGGACACCGGCTAGTGTCCAGAAACTAAATGCGGATTGAGTTTGGGAAACCGCATTTAGTTTCTGGACACCGGCTAGTGTCCAGAAACTAAATGCGGATTGGGTCTGGGAAACCGCATTTAGTTTCTGGACACCGGCTAGTGTCCAGAAACTAAATGCGGACTGAGTTTGGGAAACCGCATTTAGTTTCTGGACACCGGCTAGTGTCCAGAAACTAAATGCGGATTGATTTTGGGAAACCGCATTTAGTTTCTGGACACCGGCTAGTGTCCAGAAACTAAATGCGGACTGAGTTTGGGAAACCGCATTTAGTTTCTGGACACCGGCTAGTGTCCAGAAACTAAATGCGGATTGATTTTGTTAAACCGCATTTAGTTTCTGGACACCGGCTAGTGTCCAGAAACTAAATGCGGATTGAGTTTGGGAAACCGCATTTAGTTTCTGGACACCGGCTAGTGTCCAGAAACTAAATGCGGATTGGGTCTGGGAAACCGCATTTAGTTTCTGGACACCGGCTAGTGTCCAGAAACTAAATGCGGATTGAGTTTCGGAAACCGCATTTAGTTTCTGGACACCGGCTAGTGTCCAGAAACTAAATGCGGATTGAGTTTGGGAAACCGCATTTAGTTTCTGGACACCGGCTAGTGTCCAGAAACTAAATGCGGATTGGGTCTGGGAAACCGCATTTAGTTTCTGGACACCGGCTAGTGTCCAGAAACTAAATGCGGATTGGGTCTAGGAAGCCGCATTTAGTTTCTGGACACCGGCTAGTGTCCAGAAACTAAATGCGGATTGATTTTGGGAAACCGCATTTAGTTTCTGCACACCGGCTAGTGTCCAGAAACTAAATGCGGATTGGGTCTGGGAAACCGCATTTAGTTTCTGGACACTAGCCGGTGTCCAGTGTGTTTGCGGACACCGGCTAGTTTCTGGACACCGGCTAGTGTCCAGAAACTAAATGCGGATTGAGTTTCGGAAACCGCATTTAGTTTCTGGACACCGGCTAGTGTCCAGAAACTAAATGCGGATTGAGTTTGAGAAACCGCATTTAGTTTCTGGACACCGGCTAGTGTCCAGAAACTAAATGCGGATTGAGTTTCGGAAACCGCATTTAGTTTCTGGACACCGGCTAGTGTCCAGAAACTACTTGCGGATTGAGTTTGGGAAACCGCATTTAGTTTCTGGACACCGGCTAGTGTCCAGAAACTAAATGCGGATTGAGTTTGGGAAACCGCATTTAGTTTCTGGACACCGGCTAGTGTCCAGAAACTAAATGCGGATTGAGTTTGGGAAACCGCATTTAGTTTCTGGACACCGGCTAGTGTCCAGAAACTAAATGCGGATTGGGTCTGGGAAACCGCATTTAGTTTCTGGACACCGGCTAGTGTCCAGAAACTAAATGCGGATTGAGTTTGAGAAACCGCATTTAGTTTCTGGACACCGGCTAGTGTCCAGAAACTAAATTCGGATTGAGTTTGGGAAACCGCATTTAGTTTCTGGACACCGGCTAGTGTCCAGAAACTAAATGCGGATTGAGTTTCGGAAACCGCATTTAGTTTCTGGACACCGGCTAGTGTCCAGAAACTAAATGCGGATTGAGTTTCGGAAACCGCATTTAGTTTCTGGACACCGGCTAGTGTCCAGAAACTAAATGCGGATTGAGTTTCGGAAACCGCATTTAGTTTCTGGACACCGGCTAGTGTCCAGAAACTAAATGCGGATTGAGTTTGGGAAACCGCATTTAGTTTCTGGACACCGGCTAGTGTCCAGAAACTAAATGCGGATTGAGTTTCGGAAACCGCATTTAGTTTCTGGACACCGGCTAGTGTCCAGAAACTAAATGCGGATTGAGTTTCGGAAACCGCATTTAGTTTCTGGACACCGGCTAGTGTCCAGAAACTAAATGCGGATTGAGTTTGGGAAACCGCATTTAGTTTCTGGACACCGGCTAGTGTCCAGAAACTAAATGCGGATTGAGTTTGGGAAACCGCATTTAGTTTCTGGACACCGGCTAGTGTCCAGAAACTAAATGCGGATTGAGTTTCGGAAACCGCATTTAGTTTCTGGACACCGGCTAGTGTCCAGAAACTAAATGCGGATTGAGTTTGGGAAACCGCATTTAGTTTCTGGACACCGGCTAGTGTCCAGAAACTAAATGCGGATTGAGTTTGAGAAACCGCATTTAGTTTCTGGACACCGGCTAGTGTCCAGAAACTAAATGCGGATTGAGTTTGGGAAACCGCATTTAGTTTCTGGACACCGGCTAGTGTCCAGAAACTAAATGCGGATTGAGTTTGGGAAACCGCATTTAGTTTCTGGACACCGGCTAGTGTCCAGAAACTAAATGCGGATTGAGTTTGGGAAACCGCATTTAGTTTCTGGACACCGGCTAGTGTCCAGAAACTAAATGCGGATTGAGTTTCGGAAACCGCATTTAGTTTCTGGACACCGGCTAGTGTCCAGAAACTAAATGCGGATTGAGTTTGGGAAACCGCATTTAGTTTCTGGACACCGGCTAGTGTCCAGAAACTAAATGCGGATTGAGTTTGGGAAACCGCATTTAGTTTCTGGACACCGGCTAGTGTCCAGAAACTAAATGCGGATTGAGTTTCGGAAACCGCATTTAGTTTCTGGACACCGGCTAGTGTCCAGAAACTAAATGCGGATTGAGTTTGGGAAACCGCATTTAGTTTCTGGACACCGGCTAGTGTCCAGAAACTAAATGCGGATTGAGTTTGAGAAACCGCATTTAGTTTCTGGACACCGGCTAGTGTCCAGAAACTAAATGCGGATTGAGTTTCGGAAACCGCATTTAGTTTCTGGACACCGGCTAGTGTCCAGAAACTACTTGCGGATTGAGTTTGGGAAACCGCATTTAGTTTCTGGACACCGGCTAGTGTCCAGAAACTAAATGCGGATTGAGTTTGAGAAACCGCATTTAGTTTCTGGACACCGGCTAGTGTCCAGAAACTAAATGCGGATTGAGTTTGGGAAACCGCATTTAGTTTCTGGACACCGGCTAGTGTCCAGAAACTAAATGCGGATTGAGTTTGGGAAACCGCATTTAGTTTCTGGACACCGGCTAGTGTCCAGAAACTAAATGCGGATTGAGTTTCGGAAACCGCATTTAGTTTCTGGACACCGGCTAGTGTCCAGAAACTAAATGCGGATTGAGTTTCGGAAACCGCATTTAGTTTCTGGACACCGGCTAGTGTCCAGAAACTAAATGCGGATTGAGTTTGAGAAACCGCATTTAGTTTCTGGACACCGGCTAGTGTCCAGAAACTAAATGCGGATTGAGTTTGGGAAACCGCATTTAGTTTCTGGACACCGGCTAGTGTCCAGAAACTAAATGCGGATTGAGTTTGGGAAACCGCATTTAGTTTCTGGACACCGGCTAGTGTCCAGAAACTAAATGCGGATTGAGTTTCGGAAACCGCATTTAGTTTCTGGACACCGGCTAGTGTCCAGAAACTAAATGCGGATTGAGTTTGGGAAACCGCATTTAATTTCTGGACACCGGCTAGTGTCCAGAAACTAAATGCGGATTGGGTCTGGGAAACCGCATTTAGTTTCTGGACACCGGCTAGTGTCCAGAAACTAAATGCGGATTGAGTTTGGGAAACCGCATTTAGTTTCTGGACACCGGCTAGTGTCCAGAAACTAAATGCGGATTGGGTCTGGGAAACCGCATTTAGTTTCTGGACACCGGCTAGTGTCCAGAAACTAAATGCGGATTGAGTTTCGGAAACCGCATTTAGTTTCTGGACACCGGCTAGTGTCCAGAAACTACTTGCGGATTGAGTTTGGGAAACCGCATTTAGTTTCTGGACACCGGCTAGTGTCCAGAAACTAAATGCGGATTGAGTTTGAGAAACCGCATTTAGTTTCTGGACACCGGCTAGTGTCCAGAAACTAAATGCGGATTGAGTTTGGGAAACCGCATTTAGTTTCTGGACACCGGCTAGTGTCCAGAAACTAAATGCGGATTGAGTTTGGGAAACCGCATTTAGTTTCTGGACACCGGCTAGTGTCCAGAAACTAAATGCGGATTGAGTTTCGGAAACCGCATTTAGTTTCTGGACACCGGCTAGTGTCCAGAAACTAAATGCGGATTGAGTTTGGGAAACCGCATTTAATTTCTGGACACCGGCTAGTGTCCAGAAACTAAATGCGGATTGGGTCTGGGAAACCGCATTTAGTTTCTGGACACCGGCTAGTGTCCAGAAACTAAATGCGGATTGAGTTTGGGGAACCGCATTTAGTTTCTGGACTCCGGCTAGTGTCCAGAAACTAAGTGCGGATTGAGTTTGGGAAACCGCATTTAGTTTCTGGACACCGGCTAGTGTCCAGAAACTAAATGCGGATTGGGTCTGGGAAACCGCATTTAGTTTCTGGACACCGGCTAGTGTCCAGAAACTAAATGCGGATTGGGTCTGGGAAACCGCATTTAGTTTCTGGACACCGGCTAGTGTCCAGAAACTAAATGCGGATTGAGTTTGGGAAACCGCATTTAGTTTCTGGACACCGGCTAGTGTCCAGAAACTAAATGCGGATTGGGTCTGGGAAACCGCATTTAGTTTCTGGACACCGGCTAGTGTCCAGAAACTAAATGCGGATTGAGTTTGGGAAACCGCATTTAGTTTCTGGACACCGGCTAGTGTCCAGAAACTAAATGCGGATTGAGTTTCGGAAACCGCATTTAGTTTCTGGACACCGGCTAGTGTCCAGAAACTAAATGCGGATTGGGTCTGGGAAACCGCATTTAGTTTCTGGACACCGGCTAGTGTCCAGAAACTAAATGCGGATTGAGTTTCGGAAACCGCATTTAGTTTCTGGACACCGGCTAGTGTCCAGAAACTAAATGCGGATTGAGTTTCGGAAACCGCATTTAGTTTCTGGACACCGGCTAGTGTCCAGAAACTAAATGCGGATTGAGTTTGAGAAACCGCATTTAGTTTCTGGACACCGGCTAGTGTCCAGAAACTAAATGCGGATTGAGTTTCGGAAACCGCATTTAGTTTCTGGACACCGGCTAGTGTCCAGAAACTAAATGCGGATTGAGTTTCGGAAACCGCATTTAGTTTCTGGACACCGGCTAGTGTCCAGAAACTAAATGCGGATTGAGTTTCGGAAACCGCATTTAGTTTCTGGACACCGGCTAGTGTCCAGAAACTAAATGCGGATTGAGTTTCGGAAACCGCATTTAGTTTCTGGACACCGGCTAGTGTCCAGAAACTAAATGCGGATTGAGTTTGGGAAACCGCATTTAGTTTCTGGACACCGGCTAGTGTCCAGAAACTAAATGCGGATTGAGTTTCGGAAACCGCATTTAGTTTCTGGACACCGGCTAGTGTCCAGAAACTAAATGCGGATTGAGTTTCGGAAACCGCATTTAGTTTCTGGACACCGGCTAGTGTCCAGAAACTAAATGCGGATTGAGTTTGAGAAACCGCATTTAGTTTCTGGACACCGGCTAGTGTCCAGAAACTAAATGCGGATTGAGTTTGGGAAACCGCATTTAGTTTCTGGACACCGGCTAGTGTCCAGAAACTAAATGCGGATTGAGTTTCGGAAACCGCATTTAGTTTCTGGACACCGGCTAGTGTCCAGAAACTAAATGCGGATTGAGTTTGGGAAACCGCATTTAGTTTCTGGACACCGGCTAGTGTCCAGAAACTAAATGCGGATTGAGTTTGGGAAACCGCATTTAGTTTCTGGACACCGGCTAGTGTCCAGAAACTAAATGCGGATTGGGTCTGGGAAACCGCATTTAGTTTCTGGACACCGGCTAGTGTCCAGAAACTAAATGCGGATTGAGTTTGGGAAACCGCATTTAGTTTCTGGACACCGGCTAGTGTCCAGAAACTAAATGCGGATTGAGTTTCGGAAACCGCATTTAGTTTCTGGACACCGGCTAGTGTCCAGAAACTAAATGCGGATTGAGTTTCGGAAACCGCATTTAGTTTCTGGACACCGGCTAGTGTCCAGAAACTAAATGCGGATTGAGTTTGGGAAACCGCATTTAGTTTCTGGACACCGGCTAGTGTCCGGAAACTAAATGCGGATTGAGTTTGGGGAACCGCATTTAGTTTCTGGACACCGGCTAGTGTCCAGAAACTAAATGCGGATTGGGTCTGGGAAACCGCATTTAGTTTCTGGACACCGGCTAGTGTCCAGAAACTAAATGCGGATTGATTTTGGGAAACCGCATTTAGTTTCTGGACACCGGCTAGTCTCCAGAAACTAAATGCGGATTGGGTCTGGGAAACCGCATTTAGTTTCTGGACACCGGCTAGTATCCAGAAACTAAATGCGGATTGAGTTTGGGAAACCGCATTTAATTTCTGGACACCGGCTAGTGTCCAGAAACTAAATGCGGATTGAGTTTGGGGAACCGCATTTAGTTTCTGGACTCCGGCTAGTGTCCAGAAACTAAGTGCGGATTGAGTTTGGGAAACCGCATTTAGTTTCTGGACACCGGCTAGTGTCCAGAAACTAAATGCGGATTGAGTTTGGGGAACCGCATTTAGTTTCTGGACACCGGCTAGTGTCCAGAAACTAAATGCGGATTGGGTCTGGGAAACCGCATTTAGTTTCTGGACACCGGCTAGTGTCCAGAAACTAAATGCGGATTGGGTCTGGGAAACCGCATTTAGTTTCTGGACACCGGCTAGTGTCCAGAAACTAAATGCGGATTGATTTTGGGAAACCGCATTTAGTTTCTGGACACCGGCTAGTGTCCAGAAACTAAATGCGGATTGGGTCTGGGAAACCGCATTTAGTTTCTGGACACCGGCTAGTGTCCAGAAACTAAATGCGGATTGAGTTTGGGAAACCGCATTTAGTTTCTGGACACCGGCTAGTGTCCAGAAACTAAATGCGGATTGGGTCTGGGAAACCGCATTTAGTTTCTGGACACCGGCTAGTGTCCAGAAACTAAATGCGGATTGAGTTTGGGAAACCGCATTTAGTTTCTGGACACCGGCTAGTGTCCAGAAACTAAATGCGGATTGAGTTTCGGAAACCGCATTTAGTTTCTGGACACCGGCTAGTGTCCAGAAACTAAATGCGGATTGAGTTTCGGAAACCGCATTTAGTTTCTGGACACCGGCTAGTGTCCAGAAACTAAATGCGGATTGAGTTTGGGAAACCGCATTTAGTTTCTGGACACCGGCTAGTGTCCAGAAACTAAATGCGGATTGAGTTTCGGAAACCGCATTTAGTTTCTGGACACCGGCTAGTGTCCAGAAACTAAATGCGGATTGAGTTTCGGAAACCGCATTTAGTTTCTGGACACCGGCTAGTGTCCAGAAACTAAATGCGGATTGAGTTTGGGAAACCGCATTTAGTTTCTGGACACCGGCTAGTGTCCAGAAACTAAATGCGGATTGTGTCTGGGAAACCGCATTTAGTTTCTGGACACCGGCTAGTGTCCAGAAACTAAATGCGGATTGAGTTTGGGAAACCGCATTTAGTTTCTGGACACCGGCTAGTGTCCAGAAACTAAATGCGGATTGAGTTTCGGAAACCGCATTTAGTTTCTGGACACCGGCTAGTGTCCAGAAACTAAATGCGGATTGAGTTTGGGAAACCGCATTTAGTTTCTGGACACCGGCTAGTGTCCAGAAACTAAATGCGGATTGAGTTTCGGAAACCGCATTTAGTTTCTGGACACCGGCTAGTGTCCAGAAACTAAATGCGGATTGAGTTTCGGAAACCGCATTTAGTTTCTGGACACCGGCTAGTGTCCAGTGTCAAATGCGGATTGAGTTTGGGAAACCGCATTTAGTTTCTGGACACCGGCTAGTGTCCAGAAACTAAATGCGGATTGAGTTTGGGAAACCGCATTTAGTTTCTGGACACCGGCTAGTGTCCAGAAACTAAATGCGGATTGAGTTTGGGAAACCGCATTTAGTTTCTGGACACCGGCTAGTGTCCAGAAACTAAATGCGGATTGAGTTTGGGAAACCGCATTTAGTTTCTGGACACCGGCTAGTGTCCAGAAACTAAATGCGGATTGAGTTTGGGAAACCGCATTTAGTTTCTGGACACCGGCTAGTGTCCAGAAACTAAATGCGGATTGAGTTTCGGAAACCGCATTTAGTTTCTGGACACCGGCTAGTGTCCAGAAACTAAATGCGGATTGAGTTTCGGAAACCGCATTTAGTTTCTGGACACCGGCTAGTGTCCAGAAACTAAATGCGGATTGAGTTTGAGAAACCGCATTTAGTTTCTGGACACCGGCTAGTGTCCAGAAACTAAATGCGGATTGAGTTTGGGAAACCGCATTTAGTTTCTGGACACCGGCTAGTGTCCAGAAACTAAATGCGGATTGAGTTTGGGAAACCGCATTTAGTTTCTGGACACCGGCTAGTGTCCAGAAACTAAATGCGGATTGAGTTTCGGAAACCGCATTTAGTTTCTGGACACCGGCTAGTGTCCAGAAACTAAATGCGGATTGAGTTTCGGAAACCGCATTTAGTTTCTGGACACCGGCTAGTGTCCAGAAACTAAATGCGGATTGAGTTTCGGAAACCGCATTTAGTTTCTGGACACCGGCTAGTGTCCAGAAACTAAATGCGGATTGAGTTTGGGAAACCGCATTTAGTTTCTGGACACCGGCTAGTGTCCAGAAACTAAATGCGGATTGGGTCTGGGAAACCGCATTTAGTTTCTGGACACCGGCTAGTGTCCAGAAACTAAATGCGGATTGAGTTTGGGAAACCGCATTTAGTTTCTGGACACCGGCTAGTGTCCAGAAACTAAATGCGGATTGAGTTTCGGAAACCGCATTTAGTTTCTGGACACCGGCTAGTGTCCAGAAACTAAATGCGGATTGAGTTTCGGAAACCGCATTTAGTTTCTGGACACCGGCTAGTGTCCAGAAACTAAATGCGGATTGAGTTTCGGAAACCGCATTTAGTTTCTGGACACCGGCTAGTGTCCAGAAACTAAATGCGGATTGAGTTTCGGAAACCGCATTTAGTTTCTGGACACCGGCTAGTGTCCAGAAACTAAATGCGGATTGAGTTTGGGAAACCGCATTTAGTTTCTGGACACCGGCTAGTGTCCAGTGTCAAATGCGGATTGAGTTTGGGAAACCGCATTTAGTTTCTGGACACCGGCTAGTGTCCAGAAACTAAATGCGGATTGAGTTTGGGAAACCGCATTTAGTTTCTGGACACCGGCTAGTGTCCAGAAACTAAATGCGGATTGAGTTTCGGAAACCGCATTTAGTTTCTGGACACCGGCTAGTGTCCAGAAACTAAATGCGGATTGAGTTTGAGAAACCGCATTTAGTTTCTGGACACCGGCTAGTGTCCAGAAACTAAATGCGGATTGAGTTTCGGAAACCGCATTTAGTTTCTGGACACCGGCTAGTGTCCAGAAACTAAATGCGGATTGAGTTTGGGAAACCGCATTTAGTTTCTGGACACCGGCTAGTGTCCAGAAACTAAATGCGGATTGAGTTTGGGAAACCGCATTTAGTTTCTGGACACCGGCTAGTGTCCAGAAACTAAATGCGGATTGAGTTTGAGAAACCGCATTTAGTTTCTGGACACCGGCTAGTGTCCAGAAACTAAATGCGGATTGAGTTTGAGAAACCGCATTTAGTTTCTGGACACCGGCTAGTGTCCAGAAACTAAATGCGGATTGAGTTTGGGAAACCGCATTTAGTTTCTGGACACCGGCTAGTGTCCAGAAACTAAATGCGGATTGAGTTTCGGAAACCGCATTTAGTTTCTGGACACCGGCTAGTGTCCAGAAACTAAATGCGGATTGAGTTTGAGAAACCGCATTTAGTTTCTGGACACCGGCTAGTGTCCAGAAACTAAATGCGGATTGAGTTTGGGAAACCGCATTTAGTTTCTGGACACCGGCTAGTGTCCAGAAACTAAATGCGGATTGAGTTTCGGAAACCGCATTTAGTTTCTGGACACCGGCCAGTGTCCAGAAACTAAATGCGGATTGAGTTTGGGAAACCGCATTTAGTTTCTGGACACCGGCTAGTGTCCAGAAACTAAATGCGGATTGAGTTTGGGAAACCGCATTTAGTTTCTGGACACCGGCTAGTGTCCAGAAACTAAATGCGGATTGAGTTTCGGAAACCGCATTTAGTTTCTGGACACCGGCTAGTGTCCAGAAACTAAATGCGGATTGAGTTTGGGAAACCGCATTTAGTTTCTGGACACCGGCTAGTGTCCAGAAACTAAATGCGGATTGAGTTTGGGAAACCGCATTTAGTTTCTGGACACCGGCTAGTGTCCAGAAACTAAATGCGGATTGAGTTTGGGAAACCGCATTTAGTTTCTGGACACCGGCTAGTGTCCAGAAACTAAATGCGGATTGAGTTTGGGAAAACGCATTTAGTTTCTGGACACCGGCTAGTGTCCAGAAACTAAATGCGGATTGAGTTTGGGAAAACGCATTTAGTTTCTGGACACCGGCTAGTGTCCAGAAACTAAATGCGGATTGAGTTTCGGAAACCGCATTTAGTTTCTGGACACCGGCTAGTGTCCAGAAACTAAATGCGGATTGAGTTTGAGAAACCGCATTTAGTTTCTGGACACCGGCTAGTGTCCAGAAACTAAATGCGGATTGAGTTTGGGAAACCGCATTTAGTTTCTGGACACCGGCTAGTGTCCAGAAACTACTTGCGGATTGAGTTTGGGAAACCGCATTTAGTTTCTGGACACCGGCTAGTGTCCAGAAACTAAATGCGGATTGAGTTTGGGAAACCGCATTTAGTTTCTGGACACCGGCTAGTGTCCAGAAACTAAATGCGGATTGAGTTTGGGAAACCGCATTTAGTTTCTGGACACCGGCTAGTGTCCAGAAACTAAATGCGGATTGAGTTTCGGAAACCGCATTTAGTTTCTGGACACCGGCTAGTGTCCAGAAACTAAATGCGGATTGAGTTTCGGAAACCGCATTTAGTTTCTGGACACCGGCTAGTGTCCAGAAACTAAATGCGGATTGAGTTTGGGAACCGGCTAGTGTCCAGAAACTAAATGCGGATTGAGTTTGAGAAACCGCATTTAGTTTCTGGACACCGGCTAGTGTCCAGAAACTACTTGCGGATTGAGTTTGGGAAACCGCATTTAGTTTCTGGACACCGGCTAGTGTCCAGAAACTAAATGCGGATTGAGTTTGAGAAACCGCATTTAGTTTCTGGACACCGGCTAGTGTCCAGAAACTAAATGCGGATTGAGTTTGGGAAACCGCATTTAGTTTCTGGACACCGGCTAGTGTCCAGAAACTAAATGCGGATTGAGTTTGGGAAACCGCATTTAGTTTCTGGACACCGGCTAGTGTCCAGAAACTAAATGCGGATTGAGTTTCGGAAACCGCATTTAGTTTCTGGACACCGGCTAGTGTCCAGAAACTAAATGCGGATTGAGTTTCGGAAACCGCATTTAGTTTCTGGACACCGGCTAGTGTCCAGAAACTAAATGCGGATTGAGTTTGGGAAACCGCATTTAGTTTCTGGACACCGGCTAGTGTCCAGAAACTAAATGCGGATTTAGTTTGAGAAACCGCATTTAGTTTCTGGACACCGGCTAGTGTCCAGAAACTAAATGCGGATTGAGTTTGAGAAACCGCATTTAGTTTCTGGACACCGGCTAGTGTCCAGAAACTAAATGCGGATTGAGTTTCGGAAACCGCATTTAGTTTCTGGACACCGGCTAGTGTCCAGAAACTAAATGCGGATTGAGTTTGAGAAACCGCATTTAGTTTCTGGACACCGGCTAGTGTCCAGAAACTAAATGCGGATTGAGTTTGGGAAACCGCATTTAGTTTCTGGACACCGGCTAGTGTCCAGAAACTAAATGCGGTTTCCTAAACTCATGCGGATTGGGTGCGGGAAACCGCATTTAGTTTCTGGACACCGGCTAGTGTCCAGAAACTAAATGCGGATTGAGTTTGGGAAACCGCATTTAGTTTCTGGACACCGGCTAGTGTCCAGAAACTAAATGCGGATTGAGTTTGGGAAACCGCATTTAGTTTCTGGACACCGGCTAGTGTCCAGAAACTAAATGCGGATTGAGTTTCGGAAACCGCATTTAGTTTCTGGACACCGGCTAGTGTCCAGAAACTAAATGCGGATTGAGTTTGGGAAACCGCATTTAGTTTCTGGACACCGGCTAGTGTCCAGAAACTAAATGCGGATTGATTTTGGGAAACCGCATTTAGTTTCTGGACACCGGCTAGTGTCCAGAAACTAAATGCGGATTGGGTCTGGGAAACCGCATTTAGTTTCTGGACACCGGCTAGTGTCCAGGGTCTGGGAAACCGCATTTAGTTTCTGGACACCGGCTAGTGTCCAGAAACTAAATGCGGATTGAGTTTGGGAAACCGCATTTAGTTTCTGGACACCGGCTAGTGTCCAGAAACTAAATGCGGATTGAGTTTCGGAAACCGCATTTAGTTTCTGGACACCGGCTAGTGTCCAGAAACTAAATGCGGATTGAGTTTGGGAAACCGCATTTAGTTTCTGGACACCGGCTAGTGTCCAGAAACTAAATGCGGATTGAGTTTGGGAAACCGCATTTAGTTTCTGGACACCGGCTAGTGTCCAGAAACTAAATGCGGATTGAGTTTGGGAAACCGCATTTAGTTTCTGGACACCGGCTAGTGTCCAGAAACTAAATGCGGATTGAGTTTGGGAAACCGCATTTTGTTTCTGGACACCGGCTAGTGTCCAGAAACTAAATGCGGATTGGGTCTGGGAAACCGCATTTAGTTTCTGGACACCGGCTAGTGTCCAGAAACAAAATGCGGATTGAGTTTGGGAAACCGCATTTAGTTTCTGGACACCGGCTAGTGTCCAGAAACTAAATGCGGATTGAGTTATGGGAAACCACATTTAGTTTCTGGACACCGGCTAGTGTCCAGAAACTAAATGCGGATTGAGTTTGGGAAACCGCATTTAGTTTCTGGACACCGGCTAGTGTCCTGAAACTAAATGCGGATTATGTCTGGGAAACCGCATTTAGTTTCTGGACACCGGCTAGTGTCCAGAAACTAAATGCGGATTGAGTTTGGGAAACCGCATTTAGTTTCTGGACACCGGCTAGTGTCCAGAAACTAAATGCGGATTGAGTTTGGGAAACCGCATTTAGTTTCTGGACACCGGCTAGTGTCCAGAAACTAAATGCGGAATGGGTCTGGGAAACCGCATTTAGTTTCTGGACACCGGCTAGTGTCCAGAAACTAAATGCGGATTGAGTTTGGGAAACCGCATTTAGTTTCTGGACACCGGCTAGTGTCCAGAAACTAAATGCGGGTTGAGTTTCGGAAACCGCATTTAGTTTCTGGACACTAGCCGGATTGAGTTTGGGAAACCGCATTTAGTTTCTGGACACCGGCTAGTGTCCAGAAACTAAATGCGGATTGAGTTTCGGAAACCGCATTTAGTTTCTGGACACCGGCTAGTGTCCAGAAACTAAATGCGGATTGAGTTTGGGAAACCGCATTTAGTTTCTGGACACCGGCTAGTGTCCAGAAACTAAATGCGGATTGAGTTTGGGAAACCGCATTTAGTTTCTGGACACCGGCTAGTGTCCAGAAACTAAATGCGGATTGATTTTGGGAAACCGCATTTAGTTTCTGGACACCGGCTAGTGTCCAGAAACTAAATGCGGATTGAGTTTCGGAAACCGCATTTAGTTTCTGGACACCGGCTAGTGTCCAGAAACTAAATGCGGATTGAGTTTCGGAAACCGCATTTAGTTTCTGGACACCGGCTAGTGTCCAGAAACTAAATGCGGATTCAATTCAATTCAATTTCATTTTTATTTATAATTCATTTTGGAGTGTTTACACTTGTTTATCTGCAAAGCCTGAGTGGCTTGTCTGCAGATGACTAATCACAAAAAATTACAATTATAAATGTTGAAGTTCATTAAATTCAATTATGTGTTAGTTAAAAAAGCAAAAACATGGGCAATACAAGTAACAAATAGTTATGATAATACAATAGTTTACGATTTTCGAATTTAAATTTAAAGTTGAATATTTTAGTTTGAAGAGTTTAAATAGATTTCTTTAACTTTTTTTATAATTTCTCTTTTGGGTAGGTTGCGAACTTCCCTTGGGAGTTCGTTAAGGATCGTCGGAATTGCCACTTTAATTGCCCTTCGACCATATTCATTCCAGTACCTCGGAACTTCACATAGCTGCTGCTGTCGTCTTCTAGTGTTCACCGTCTGCTGTGTCTGGATCCTGTATGTGTTGTCATCATCGAAATTGGCCAAGATTTCCAAATTATGTATTTGGCAGATGTTAAGCATGCGTGTTGGTTGGCTTCTTTGTTGCTGAACTTCTCTGCTACTTCCTGTTTCCACCACAAGCTTTTGAAGTCTTCTGTGCACTTTTTGTAGCGATTGCAATTGAGATGCTCTTCCCCACGCTGTTATTCCATACCGTAGATGTGATTCCACCAGGCCCATGTAGCACTGTTTGAGTACTCTTGGCGTACACAGTTTACGAAGATGGAAAAGGGCGTATGCAGAGTGACACAATTTCTTCTTCAATATTTCTATATGGTAGTTCCATTTAAAGTTGTAGTCCATCGTCAGTCCTAGGTACTTATACGTTGACACATAATCAATATTTACGGTGCAGTCATCATCGTCTTCTGTTATTCCATCACAGCCATGTCTGTGCAAACAATCTACGCTGTGCATTTTTATCTTAAGTTTCGTTCTGGGAATATGCGGCGGGCGAATGTGCATTAACTTTGTCTTAAGTGCGTTGATAATTAATCCATGGTCGTGACACCAAGCAGCGATTCTATTAAAATCTAATTGCATAAGTTTCACCGCTTCGTCAACGCTCCTATGGCTAACTACGATCGCTGTGTCGTCCGCATACGCATAACCCGTACTATACTTCAGCACTGACAGTAGATCATTGACGTATATAATAAACAGATGCGGACCTAGCTTCGATCCTTGTGGAACACCATAATCGATATTTTCTTCATTGCTAACGTAATCACCAATTTTGACCTGGAATGATCTGTTACTTAAGTAGCTAGCAAACCATGTTAAGATGTGACCCCGTACACCAATCTTCTCCAGCTGCCTCAAAATTTGTCTGTGGCTCAAAGTGTCGAAGGCTTTCTTAAAGTCAATAAACAGAACTACTGAGCTATGGTTTTTGTCCAAACTTAGGTACATTTTGTTCGCGAAATCTCCAAGTAGTCTGTTTATATTTTTTCCTTTGCGGAATCCAAATTGATTCTTGTTGAGGCTGTTGTATTTTTCTATAAAGTTGTATAGTCTTCTGGCCAACACCTCTTCTAGAACTTTATCGACTACTGATAGGATTGAGATTGGTCTGTAGTTAAGGATTTCACTTTTCTTTCCACTTTTGTGAATCGGTCTAACTATGGATTTTTTAAGCATGTTTGGTACAGATGCTTGATCTAAGCTCATGTTGATCAATTTTGTAAGTACTGGAGATAGGGTTTGAGCGCTGTTTTTCAGATCTTTTGGTCTTATTCCATCTACTCCCGCCGATTTGTCGCTTTTCAACGAACTCAGTATGTTGCATACCTCCTCAACTGATACATCTTCAACGTAGATTGAATGTTGTACTCTGCTTGTGTTGTACTGGAGTGTTTGGTGGCTACATTCATGAACAATTGTCCGTACTTCTGAAGTTAAAGCTTTCGCGAATTTGTTGGTCAGGTCTTTAATGTTGCTTTCATTCGAGAAATTCTTGATTAAAACCTCATCCAGATTACATTTCTTTTTACCAAGTATCGAGTTTACAAGCTTCCAGGTCTCCCTGGGGTTATTCTTACAAGTCTCAAATTGCTGTTTGTAAAAGTTCGATTTTGTTCTGGCTATCTTCTTGTTCAGCTCGTTTCGATATCTTCTGTATTCTCTGTGATAATCTTCATTGTGTCTGTTGTTTATGTGTCTCCTGTATAGTCTATCGCGTTCTTTGCAATCGTTTTTCAACTCAGCGGTAATCCAACTATGCTCCGTACTTCTTTTCTTCCTTTTCACTGTTGATGTTGTGGTCAGAAAATTCATTGCCTCTTTGAACTTCTCATATAGATCATTTACATTTGTATATATATTCAGCTCATTCCACTTGAATTCATGTACCTTTTGTGCTACAAGGTGACTTAGGATTTGGCTTTCATTTTTGGAATCTATTTGAAGTTTGTTGTCTCTTTTAACTCCACAGTATAGCGCATAGTGATCTGAGATGCATAGTTCAATCACCGCTGAGTTAATTTCGGCATTGCTCACTCTTACGAGATTGTGGTCTATTAATGTTTTTGTATCTCTGATTGGGTCAACACGAGTGTGCGAATATATACAATTATGCAGACCTTTTGACGCTATCATCGACAAATAATCACAGACATCTGAATTAGTTTTATCTTTTAAATTTATGTTGACGTCCCCCATTATAAAAAGGTTACATTTAGTTCCGACTTCATCAACATGCTTACTTAATTCACGAACAAAACATTTAACATTCTTCTTTGGTGGTCTGTACACAGAGATGATTGACGCTTCAAAATTTCCACGTTTAACATTGATAGAGACATTTTCATACATATATGTCACTCTTTCTACTTTGTCATATACAATATTATTTTTCACGTATATACATATTCCACCTCCTCCTCCGGGGTTGCTTCGATTAAAGAACTCACTACTGTATCCTTCAATCTGATATTGGTTATTTTCTTCTTTTCTAATATTTATTTCGCACAACATAATGACATCTATATACGACAAAAACTCATTAATATATAACATCAACGCATTCCAGTTTTTCCTCAAGGACCTTACATTTAGTGACATAGATGAGAATTCACTTATATTATTTTTTACATATACACAGGCCTCTTCTTGAGATTTAATATTTTTAAAATCGGTACTTATTATATTATCGAGTTCATTCTCCATAGTGACGATTTTTTTTTGCGCAACAGTGTTATTACGATTTTGACGTTTGTCGTGATCGTTTATGTCATTTTGTCAATATCGTTGATTGATCGTATTTCGATAATGGGATCTCCTTCTGTCTTTCTAGCAAGAACCTTGTTGTTCCGAAATCAAACAAACTTCCAGTTGGCAGTTCTTGCTTTATTTTTTGCTAACCATACAATTTTTCGGAAGTGTGATGTGAGGTGTTCGTTTATATAAATGTTTTGATTTGCGTACACCGGGTTTATTTGTTTTTGTAGTTTGGTGCACACCTGACCATACTTCAGGTTTCGTTTTTGTTTGGCTCGATCCATGAACGTAGCTTTTGTTGTTTTTCTCGTGAAGCTTACAACAATATTTTTCATTTGTTGGTTCTTTCTGTCATTATACGTGTATATTTCCTCAATATCGGATTCTCCAATTTGTGTATCAAGTGCATCACCTATTGCCTTGACCAAATCAAAAGCGTTTTCGTTGTTAGACATCGGAACGTTTTTAATTTCTACATTCCTGTCAATTTGCTTTTGTTCCAGTGTGTTTACCTGTGTCTGGAGATATGTGATTTGTTCGTCTTTATATTCGATTTGTTTTTTGTAATCTGCCAGTTCTTTTCTCAGTGCTTGTATTAAGGAGTTATTTTGTGCAAGTAAAATATCAATTTCGTCGTATTTACTTGTTGTGAACTCTACTGCTTTTGAATATTCCTTTAACATTTCCTTTATTACTTTCAGTTCTTTGTTTATAGAACTGTTATCGGACAGTACAACGGCTGCTGCAGCTGTCTTCGGGGACTCCGCTGTTCTGGTTCTCTTTGCAGTTTGGACATTATCTTCATGTGGTGTTTTATCTTTTACTCTGCATGAAGGGCATGTCCAATTTTTCTTTGTCTGCTGGGACATCTTTCGGTAAGAATTTTGTGAAATTGAGCAGCATTCAAAATGTAGATCTCCCTTGCAGGCCGAGCAGTTGATATATTCGCCGTCAAGTGGTAACGGATCATCACATCTACAACACGATTTCATCTTACCAGAATGTTTTTTTTTTTCGCTTTTCCTCAGTAATATCAATAGTAATTTCTAATATAAATGGTTGACTAAATAAATAATATCTAACTGCCTTTTTTGGCTTTGTGTTCGCTTCTTATTTAATTTATTTAGGTAAATTCTATTGAAATATAGCACTGCTGAAAAAAAAACACAACCGCACTGTTCTGAACTTCAACACTTCAAAAAATCTGGGAAACCGCATTTAGTTTCTGGACACCGGCTAGTGTCCAGAAACTAAATGCGGATTGAGTTTGGGAAACCGCATTTAGTTTCTGGACACCGGCTAGTGTCCAGAAACTAAATGCGGATTGAGTTTGGGAAACCGCATTTAGTTTCTGGACACCGGCTAGTGTCCGGAAACTAAATGCGGATTGAGTTTGGGAAACCGCATTTAGTTTCTGGACACCGGCTAGTGTCCAGAAACTAAATGCGGATTGATTTTGGGAAACCGCATTTAGTTTCTGGACACCGGCTAGTGTCCAGAAACTAAATGCGGATTTTGTCTGGGAAACCGCATTTAGTTTCTGGACACCGACTAGTGTCCAGAAACTAAATGCGGATTGAGTTTGGGAAACCGCATTTAGTTTCTGGACACCGGCTAGTGTCCAGAAACTAAATGCGGATTGATTTTGGGAAACCGCATTTAGTTTCTGGACACCGGCTAGTGTCCAGAAACTAAATGCGGATTGGGTCTGGGAAACCGCATTTAGTTTCTGGACACCGGCTAGTGTCCAGAAACTAAATGCGGATTGAGTTTGGGAAACCGCATTTAGTTTCTGGACACCGGCTAGTGTCCAGAAACTAAATGCGGATTGAGTTTGGGAAACCGCATTTAGTTTCTGGACACCGGCTAGTGTCCAGAAACTAAATGCGGATTGGGTCTGGGAAACCGCATTTAGTTTCTGGACACCGGCTAGTGTCCAGAAACTAAATGCGGATTGAGTTTGGGAAACCGCATTTAGTTTCTGGACACCGGCTAGTGTCCAGAAACTAAATGCGGATTGAGTTTCGGAAACCGCATTTAGTTTCTGGACACCGGCTAGTGTCCAGAAACTAAATGCGGATTGAGTTTCGGAAACCGCATTTAGTTTCTGGACACCGGCTAGTGTCCAGAAACTAAATGCGGATTTTGTCTGGGAAACCGCATTTAGTTTCTGGACACCGGCTAGTGTCCAGAAACTAAATGCGGATTTTGTCTGGGAATCCGCATTTAGTTTCTGGACACCGGCTAGTGTCCAGAAACTAAATGCGGATTGGGTCTGGGAAACCGCATTTAGTTTCTGGACACCGGCTAGTGTCCAGAAACTAAATGCGGATTGGGTCTGGGAAACCGCATTTAGTTTCTGGACACCGGCTAGTGTCCAGAAACTAAATGCGGATTGAGTTTGGGAAACCGCATTTAGTTTCTGGACACCGGCTAGTGTCCAGAAACTAAATGCGGATTGAGTTTGGGAAACCGCATTTAGTTTCTGGACACCGGCTAGTGTCCAGAAACTAAATGCGGATTGGGTCTGGGAAACCGCATTTAGTTTCTGGACACCGGCTAGTGTCCAGAAACTAAATGCGGATTGAGTTTGGGAAACCGCATTTAGTTTCTGGACACCGGCTAGTGTCCAGAAACTAAATGCGGATTGATTTTGGGAAACCGCATTTAGTTTCTGGACACCGGCTAGTGTCCAGAAACTAAATGCGGATTGAGTTTGGGAAACCGCATTTAGTTTCTGGACACCGGCTAGTGTCCAGAAACTAAATGCGGAATGGGTCTGGGAAACCGCATTTAGTTTCTGGACACCGGCTAGTATCCAGAAACTAAATGCGGTTTGATTTTGGGAAACCGCATTTAGTTTCTGGACACCGGCTAGTGTCCAGAAACTAAATGCGGATTGATTTTGGGAAACCGCATTTAGTTTCTGGACACCGGCTAGTGTCCAGAAACTAAATGCGGATTGAGTTTGGGAAACCGCATTTAGTTTCTGGACACCGGCTAGTGTCCAGAAACTAAATGCGGATTGATTTTGGGAAACCGCATTTAGTTTCTGGACACCGGCTAGTGTCCAGAAACTAAATGCGGATTGAGTTTCGGAAACCGCATTTAGTTTCTGGACACCGGCTAGTGTCCAGAAACTAAATGCGGATTGAGTTTCGGAAACCGCATTTAGTTTCTGGACACCGGCTAGTGCCCAGAAACTAAATGCGGATTGAGTTTCGGAAACCGCATTTAGTTTCTGGACACCGGCTAGTGTCCAGAAACTAAATGCGGATTGAGTTTGGGAAACCGCATTTAGTTTCTGGGCACCGGCTAGTGTCCAGAAACTAAATGCGGATTGAGTTTGGGAAACCGCATTTAGTTTCTGGACACCGGCTAGTGTCCAGAAACTAAATGCGGATTGATTTTGGGAAACCGCATTTAGTTTCTGGACACCGGCTAGTGTCCAGAAACTAAATGCGGATTGAGTTTGGGAAACCGCATTTAGTTTCTGGACACCGGCTAGTGTCCAGAAACTAAATGCGGATTGAGTTTGAGAAACCGCATTTAGTTTCTGGACACCGGCTAGTGTCCAGAAACTAAATGCGGATTGATTTTGGGAAACCGCATTTAGTTTCTGGACACCGGCTAGTGTCCAGAAACTAAATGCGGATTTTGTCTGGGAAACCGCATTTAGTTTCTGGACACCGACTAGTGTCCAGAAACTAAATGCGGATTGAGTTTGGGAAACCGCATTTAGTTTCTGGACACCGGCTAGTGTCCAGAAACTAAATGCGGATTGGGTCTGGGAAACCGCATTTAGTTTCTGGACACCGGCTAGTGTCCAGAAACTAAATGCGGATTGGGTCTGGGAAACCGCATTTAGTTTCTGGACACCGGCTAGTGTCCAGAAACTAAATGCGGATTGAGTTTGGGAAACCGCATTTAGTTTCTGGACACCGGCTAGTGTCCAGAAACTAAATGCGGATTGATTTTGGGAAACCGCATTTAGTTTCTGGACACCGGCTAGTGTCCAGAAACTAAATGCGGATTGAGTTTGGGAAACCGCATTTAGTTTCTGGACACCGGCTAGTGTCCAGAAACTAAATGCGGAATGGGTCTGGGAAACCGCATTTAGTTTCTGGACACCGGCTAGTGTCCAGAAACTAAATGCGGATTGATTTTGGGAACCCGCATTTAGTTTCTGGACACCGGCTAGTGTCCAGAAACTAAATGCGGATTGATTTTGGGAAACCGCATTTAGTTTCTGGACACCGGCTAGTGTCCAGAAACTAAATGCGGATTGGGTCTGGGAAACCGCATTTAGTTTCTGGACACCGGCTAGTGTCCAGAAACTAAATGCGGATTGATTTTGGGAAACCGCATTTAGTTTCTGGACACCGGCTAGTGTCCAGAAACTAAATGCGGATTGAGTTTCGGAAACCGCATTTAGTTTCTGGACACCGGCTAGTGTCCAGAAACTAAATGCGGATTGAGTTTGGGAAACCGCATTTAGTTTCTGGACACCGGCTAGTGTCCAGAAACTAAATGCGGATTGAGTTTGGGAAACCGCATTTAGTTTCTGGACACCGGCTAGTGTCCAGAAACTAAATGCGGATTGAGTTTGGGAAACCGCATTTAGTTTCTGGACACCGGCTAGTGTCCAGAAACTAAATGCGGATTGGGTCTGGGAAACCGCATTTAGTTTCTGGACACCGGCTAGTGTCCAGAAACTAAATGCGGATTGAGTTTGGGAAACCGCATTTAGTTTCTGGACACCGGCTAGTGTCCAGAAACTAAATGCGGATTGATTTTGGGAAACCGCATTTAGTTTCTGGACACCGGCTAGTGTCCAGAAACTAAATGCGGATTGAGTTTGGGAAACCGCATTTAGTTTCTGGACACCGGCTAGTGTCCAGAAACTAAATGCGGAATGGGTCTGGGAAACCGCATTTAGTTTCTGGACACCGGCTAGTATCCAGAAACTAAATGCGGTTTGATTTTGGGAAACCGCATTTAGTTTCTGGACACCGGCTAGTGTCCAGAAACTAAATGCGGATTGATTTTGGGAAACCGCATTTAGTTTCTGGACACCGGCTAGTGTCCAGAAACTAAATGCGGATTGAGTTTGGGAAACCGCATTTAGTTTCTGGACACCGGCTAGTGTCCAGAAACTAAATGCGGATTGATTTTGGGAAACCGCATTTAGTTTCTGGACACCGGCTAGTGTCCAGAAACTAAATGCGGATTGAGTTTCGGAAACCGCATTTAGTTTCTGGACACCGGCTAGTGTCCAGAAACTAAATGCGGATTGAGTTTCGGAAACCGCATTTAGTTTCTGGACACCGGCTAGTGCCCAGAAACTAAATGCGGATTGAGTTTCGGAAACCGCATTTAGTTTCTGGACACCGGCTAGTGTCCAGAAACTAAATGCGGATTGAGTTTGGGAAACCGCATTTAGTTTCTGGACACCGACTAGTGTCCAGAAACTAAATGCGGATTGAGTTTGGGAAACCGCATTTAGTTTCTGGACACCGGCTAGTGTCCAGAAACTAAATGCGGATTGATTTTGGGAACCCGCATTTAGTTTCTGGACACCGGCTAGTGTCCAGAAACTAAATGCGGATTGATTTTGGGAAACCGCATTTAGTTTCTGGACACCGGCTAGTGTCCAGAAACTAAATGCGGATTGGGTCTGGGAAACCGCATTTAGTTTCTGGACACCGGCTAGTGTCCAGAAACTAAATGCGGATTGGGTCTGGGAAACCGCATTTAGTTTCTGGACACCGGCTAGTGTCCAGAAACTAAATGCGGATTGAGTTTGGGAAACCGCATTTAGTTTCTGGACACCGGCTAGTGTCCAGAAACTAAATGCGGATTGGGTCTGGGAAACCGCATTTAGTTTCTGGACACCGGCTAGTGTCCAGAAACTAAATGCGGATTGAGTTTGGGAAACCGCATTTAGTTTCTGGACACCGGCTAGTGTCCAGAAACTAAATGCGGATTGAGTTTCGGAAACCGCATTTAGTTTCTGGACACCGGCTAGTGTCCAGAAACTAAATGCGGATTGAGTTTCGGAAACCGCATTTAGTTTCTGGACACCGGCTAGTGTCCAGAAACTAAATGCGGATTTTGTCTGGGAAACCGCATTTAGTTTCTGGACACCGGCTAGTGTCCAGAAACTAAATGCGGATTTTGTCTGGGAAACCGCATTTAGTTTCTGGACACCGGCTAGTGTCCAGAAACTAAATGCGGATTTTGTCTGGGAAACCGCATTTAGTTTCTGGACACCGGCTAGTGTCCAGAAACTAAATGCGGATTGGGTCTGGGAAACCGCATTTAGTTTCTGGACACCGGCTAGTGTCCAGAAACTAAATGCGGATTGAGTTTGGGAAACCGCATTTAGTTTCTGGACACCGGCTAGTGTCCAGAAACTAAATGCGGATTGAGTTTGGGAAACCGCATTTAGTTTCTGGACACCGGCTAGTGTCCAGAAACTAAATGCGGATTGGGTCTGGGAAACCGCATTTAGTTTCTGGACACCGGCTAGTGTCCAGAAACTAAATGCGGATTGGGTCTGGGAAACCGCATTTAGTTTCTGGACACCGGCTAGTGTCCAGAAACTAAATGCGGATTGAGTTTGGGAAACCGCATTTAGTTTCTGGACACCGGCTAGTGTCCAGAAACTAAATGCGGATTGAGTTTGGGAAACCGCATTTAGTTTCTGGACACCGGCTAGTGTCCAGAAACTAAATGCGGATTGGGTCTGGGAAACCGCATTTAGTTTCTGGACACCGGCTAGTGTCCAGAAACTAAATGCGGATTGGGTCTGGGAAACCGCATTTAGTTTCTGGACACCGGCTAGTGTCCAGAAACTAAATGCGGATTGAGTTTGGGAAACCGCATTTAGTTTCTGGACACCGGCTAGTGTCCAGAAACTAAATGCGGATTGAGTTTGGGAAACCGCATTTAGTTTCTGGACACCGGCTAGTGTCCAGAAACTAAATGCGGATTGATTTTGGGAAACCGCATTTAGTTTCTGGACACCGGCTAGTGTCCAGAAACTAAATGCGGATTGGGTCTGATTTCCCAAAATCAGAAACGGAAACCGCATTTAGTTTCTGGACACCGGCTAGTGTCCAGAAACTAAATGCGGATTGAGTTTGGGGAACCGCATTTAGTTTCTGGACACCGGCTAGTGTCCAGAAACTAAATGCGGATTGGGTCTGGTAAACCGCATTTAGTTTCTGGACACCGGCTAGTGTCCAGAAACTAAATGCGGATTGAGTTTGGGAAACCGCATTTAGTTTCTGGACACCGGCTAGTGTCCAGAAACTAAATGCGGATTGAGTTTCGGAAACCGCATTTAGTTTCTGGACACCGGCTAGTGTCCAGAAACTAAATGCGGAGTGAGTTTGGGAAACCGCATTTAGTTTCTGGACACCGGCTAGTGTCCAGAAACTAAATGCGGATTGAGTTTCGGAAACCGCATTTAGTTTCTGGACACCGGCTAGTGTCCAGAAACTAAATGCGGATTTTGTCTGGGAAACCGCATTTAGTTTCTGGACACCGACTAGTGTCCAGAAACTAAATGCGGATTGAGTTTGGGAAACCGCATTTAGTTTCTGGACACCGGCTAGTGTCCAGAAACTAAATGCGGATTGATTTTGGGAACCCGCATTTAGTTTCTGGACACCGGCTAGTGTCCAGAAACTAAATGCGGATTGATTTTGGGAAACCGCATTTAGTTTCTGGACACCGGCTAGTGTCCAGAAACTAAATGCGGATTGGGTCTGGGAAACCGCATTTAGTTTCTGGACACCGGCTAGTGTCCAGAAACTAAATGCGGATTGAGTTTGGGAAACCGCATTTAGTTTCTGGACACCGGCTAGTGTCCAGAAACTAAATGCGGATTGAGTTTGGGAAACCGCATTTAGTTTCTGGACACCGGCTAGTGTCCAGAAACTAAATGCGGATTGGGTCTGGGAAACCGCATTTAGTTTCTGGACACCGGCTAGTGTCCAGAAACTAAATGCGGATTGAGTTTGGGAAACCGCATTTAGTTTCTGGACACCGGCTAGTGTCCAGAAACTAAATGCGGATTGAGTTTCGGAAACCGCATTTAGTTTCTGGACACCGGCTAGTGTCCAGAAACTAAATGCGGATTTTGTCTGGGAAACCGCATTTAGTTTCTGGACACCGGCTAGTGTCCAGAAACTAAATGCGGATTGAGTTTGGGAAACCGCATTTAGTTTCTGGACACCGGCTAGTGTCCAGAAACTAAATGCGGATTGAGTTTCGGAAACCGCATTTAGTTTCTGGACACCGGCTAGTGTCCAGAAACTAAATGCGGATTTTGTCTGGGAAACCGCATTTAGTTTCTGGACACCGGCTAGTGTCCAGAAACTAAATGCGGATTGGGTCTGGGAAACCGCATTTAGTTTCTGGACACCGGCTAGTGTCCAGAAACTAAATGCGGATTGGGTCTGGGAAACCGCATTTAGTTTCTGGACACCGGCTAGTGTCCAGAAACTAAATGCGGATTGAGTTTGGGAAACCGCATTTAGTTTCTGGACACCGGCTAGTGTCCAGAAACTAAATGCGGATTGAGTTTGGGAAACCGCATTTAGTTTCTGGACACCGGCTAGTGTCCAGAAACTAAATGCGGATTGGGTCTGGGAAACCGCATTTAGTTTCTGGACACCGGCTAGTGTCCAGAAACTAAATGCGGATTGAGTTTGGGAAACCGCATTTAGTTTCTGGACACCGGCTAGTGTCCAGAAACTAAATGCGGATTGATTTTGGGAAACCGCATTTAGTTTCTGGACACCGGCTAGTGTCCAGAAACTAAATGCGGATTGAGTTTGGGAAACCGCATTTAGTTTCTGGACACCGGCTAGTGTCCAGAAACTAAATGCGGATTGAGTTTCGGAAACCGCATTTAGTTTCTGGACACCGGCTAGTGTCCAGAAACTAAATGCGGAGTGAGTTTGGGAAACCGCATTTAGTTTCTGGACACCGGCTAGTGTCCAGAAACTAAATGCGGATTGAGTTTCGGAAACCGCATTTAGTTTCTGGACACCGGCTAGTGTCCAGAAACTAAATGCGGATTGAGTTTGGGGAACCGCATTTAGTTTCTGGACACCGGCTAGTGTCCAGAAACTAAATGCGGATTGAGTTGGGAAACCGCATTTAGTTTCTGGACACCGGCTAGTGTCCAGAAACTAAATGCGGATTGAGTTTGGGGAACCGCATTTAGTTTCTGGACACCGGCTAGTGTCCAGAAACTAAATGCGGATTGAGTTTGGGAAACCGCATTTAGTTTCTGGACACTAGCCGGTGTCCAGAAACTAAATGCGGATTGAGTTTGGGGAACCGCATTTAGTTTCTGGACACCGGCTAGTGTCCAGAAACTAAATGCGGATTGAGTTTGGGGAACCGCATTTAGTTTCTGGACACCGGCTAGTGTCCAGAAACTAAATGCGGATTGGGTCTGGGAAACCGCATTTAGTTTCTGGACACCGGCTAGTGTCCAGAAACTAAATGCGGATTGAGTTTGGGAAACCGCATTTAGTTTCTGGACACCGGCTAGTGTCCAGAAACTAAATGCGGATTGATTTTGGGAAACCGCATTTAGTTTCTGGACACCGGCTAGTGTCCAGAAACTAAATGCGGATTGGGTCTGGGAAACCGCATTTAGTTTCTGGACACCGGCTAGTGTCCAGAAACTAAATGCGGATTGGGTCTGGGAAACCGCATTTAGTTTCTGGACACCGGCTAGTGTCCAGAAACTAAATGCGGATTGAGTTTGGGAAACCGCATTTAGTTTCTGGACACCGGCTAGTGTCCAGAAACTAAATGCGGATTGATTTTGGGAAACCGCATTTAGTTTCTGGACACCGGCTAGTGTCCAGAAACTAAATGCGGATTGGGTCTGGGAAACCGCATTTAGTTTCTGGACACCGGCTAGTGTCCAGAAACTAAATGCGGATTGAGTTTGGGAAACCGCATTTAGTTTCTGGACACCGGCTAGTGTCCAGAAACTAAATGCGGATTGATTTTGGGAAACCGCATTTAGTTTCTGGACACCGGCTAGTGTCCAGAAACTAAATGCGGATTGATTTTGGGAAACCGCATTTAGTTTCTGGACACCGGCTAGTGTCCAGAAACTAAATGCGGATTGAGTTTGGGAAACCGCATTTAGTTTCTGGACACCGGCTAGTGTCCAGAAACTAAATGCGGAATGGGTCTGGGAAACCGCATTTAGTTTCTGGACACCGGCTAGTGTCCAGAAACTAAATGCGGATTGAGTTTGAGAAACCGCATTTAGTTTCTGGACACCGGCTAGTGTCCAGAAACTAAATGCGGATTGAGTTTGGGAAACCGCATTTAGTTTCTGGACACCGGCTAGTGTCCAGAAACTAAATGCGGATTGAGTTTGGGAAACCGCATTTAGTTTCTGGACACCGGCTAGTGTCCAGAAACTAAATGCGGATTGATTTTGGGAACCCGCATTTAGTTTCTGGACACCGGCTAGTGTCCAGAAACTAAATGCGGATTGAGTTTGGGAAACCGCATTTAGTTTCTGGACACCGGCTAGTGTCCAGAAACTAAATGCGGATTGGGTCTGGGAAACCGCATTTAGTTTCTGGACACCGGCTAGTGTCCAGAAACTAAATGCGGATTGAGTTTGAGAAACCGCATTTAGTTTCTGGACACCGGCTAGTGTCCAGAAACTAAATGCGGATTGAGTTTGGGAAACCGCATTTAGTTTCTGGACACCGGCTAGTGTCCAGAAACTAAATGCGGATTGAGTTTCGGAAACCGCATTTAGTTTCTGGACACCGGCTAGTGTCCAGAAACTAAATGCGGATTGAGTTTCGGAAACCGCATTTAGTTTCTGGACACCGGCTAGTGTCCAGAAACTAAATGCGGATTGAGTTGGGAAACCGCATTTAGTTTCTGGACACCGGCTAGTGTCCAGAAACTAAATGCGGATTGAGTTTCGGAAACCGCATTTAGTTTCTGGACACCGGCTAGTGTCCAGAAACTAAATGCGGAGTGAGTTTGGGAAACCGCATTTAGTTTCTGGACACCGGCTAGTGTCCAGAAACTAAATGCGGATTGAGTTGGGAAACCGCATTTAGTTTCTGGACACCGGCTAGTGTCCAGAAACTAAATGCGGATTGGGTCTGGGAAACCGCATTTAGTTTCTGGACACCGGCTAGTGTCCAGAAACTGAATGCGGATTGAGTTTGGGAAACCGCATTTAGTTTCTGGACACCGGCTAGTGTCCAGAAACTAAATGCGGATTGAGTTTGGGAAACCGCATTTAGTTTCTGGACACCGGCTAGTGTCCAGAAACTAAATGCGGATTGATTTTGGGAAACCGCATTTAGTTTCTGGACACCGGCTAGTGTCCAGAAACTAAATGCGGATTGGGTCTGGGAAACCGCATTTAGTTTCTGGACACCGGCTAGTGTCCAGAAACTAAATGCGGATTGGGTCTGGGAAACCGCATTTAGTTTCTGGACACCGGCTAGTGTCCAGAAACTAAATGCGGATTGAGTTTGGGAAACCGCATTTAGTTTCTGGACACCGGCTAGTGTCCAGAAACTAAATGCGGAATGGGTCTGGGAAACCGCATTTAGTTTCTGGACACCGGCTAGTGTCCAGAAACTAAATGCGGATTGAGTTTGAGAAACCGCATTTAGTTTCTGGACACCGGCTAGTGTCCAGAAACTAAATGCGGATTGAGTTTGGGAAACCGCATTTAGTTTCTGGACACCGGCTAGTGTCCAGAAACTAAATGCGGATTGGGTCTGGGAAACCGCATTTAGTTTCTGGACACCGGCTAGTGTCCAGAAACTAAATGCGGATTGAGTTTCGGAAACCGCATTTAGTTTCTGGACACCGGCTAGTGTCCAGAAACTAAATGCGGATTGAGTTTGGGAAACCGCATTTAGTTTCTGGACACCGGCTAGTGTCCAGAAACTAAATGCGGATTGAGTTTCGGAAACCGCATTTAGTTTCTGGACACCGGCTAGTGTCCAGAAACTAAATGCGGATTGAGTTTGGGAAACCGCATTTAGTTTCTGGACACCGGCTAGTGTCCAGAAACTAAATGCGGATTGAGTTTGGGAAACCGCATTTAGTTTCTGGACACCGGCTAGTGTCCAGTAACTAATTGCGGATTGGGTCTGGGAAACCGCATTTAGTTTCTGGACACCGGCTAGTGTCCAGAAACTAAATGCGGATTGAGTTTGGGAAACCGCATTTAGTTTCTGGACACCGGCTAGTGTCCAGAAACTAAATGCGGATTGAGTTTCGGAAACCGCATTTAGTTTCTGGACACCGGCTAGTGTCCAGAAACTAAATGCGGATTGAGTTTGGGAAACCGCATTTAGTTTCTGGACACCGGCTAGTGTCCAGAAACTAAATGCGGATTGGGTCTGGGAAACCGCATTTAGTTTCTGGACACCGGCTAGTGTCCAGAAACTAAATGCGGATTGAGTTTGAGAAACCGCATTTAGTTTCTGGACACCGGCTAGTGTCCAGAAACTAAATGCGGATTGAGTTTGGGAAACCGCATTTAGTTTCTGGACACCGGCTAGTGTCCAGAAACTAAATGCGGATTGAGTTTCGGAAACCGCATTTAGTTTCTGGACACCGGCTAGTGTCCAGAAACTAAATGCGGAGTGAGTTTGGGAAACCGCATTTAGTTTCTGGACACCGGCTAGTGTCCAGAAACTAAATGCGGATTGAGTTGGGAAACCGCATTTAGTTTCTGGACACCGGCTAGTGTCCAGAAACTAAATGCGGATTGGGTCTGGGAAACCGCATTTAGTTTCTGGACACCGGCTAGTGTCCAGAAACTGAATGCGGATTGATTTTGGGAAACCGCATTTAGTTTCTGGACACTAGCCGGTGTCCAGAAACTAAATGCGGATTGAGTTTGGGGAACCGCATTTAGTTTCTGGACACCGGCTAGTGTCCAGAAACTAAATGCGGATTGAGTTTCGGAAACCGCATTTAGTTTCTGGACACCGGCTAGTGTCCAGAAACTAAATGCGGAGTGAGTTTGGGAAACCGCATTTAGTTTCTGGACACCGGCTAGTGTCCAGAAACTAAATGCGGATTGAGTTGGGAAACCGCATTTAGTTTCTGGACACCGGCTAGTGTCCAGAAACTGAATGCGGATTGATTTTGGGAAACCGCATTTAGTTTCTGGACACTAGCCGGTGTCCAGAAACTAAATGCGGATTGAGTTTGGGGAACCGCATTTAGTTTCTGGACACCGGCTAGTGTCCAGAAACTAAATGCGGATTGAGTTTGGGGAACCGCATTTAGTTTCTGGACACCGGCTAGTGTCCAGAAACTAAATGCGGATTGAGTTTGGGAAACCGCATTTAGTTTCTGGACACCGGCTAGTGTCCAGAAACTAAATGCGGATTGGGTCTGGGAAACCGCATTTAGTTTCTGGACACCGGCTAGTGTCCAGAAACTAAATGCGGATTGGGTCTGGGAAATCGCATTTAGTTTCTGGACACCGGCTAGTGTCCAGAAACTAAATGCGGATTGAGTTTGGGGAACCGCATTTAGTTTCTGGACACCGGCTAGTGTCCAGAAACTAAATGCGGATTGAGTTTGAGAAACCGCATTTGTGACTAGCCGGTGTCCAGAAACTAAATGCGGTTTCCCAGACCCAATCCGCATTTAGTTTCTGGACACTAGCCGGTGTCCAGAAACTAAATGCGGTTTCCCAAACTCAATCCGCATTTAGTTTCTGGACACTAGCCGGTGTCCAGAAACTAAATGCGGTTCCCCAAACTCAATCCGCATTTAGTTTCTGGACACTAGCCGGTGTCCAGAAACTAAATGCGGTTTCCCAGACCCAATCCGCATTTAGTTTCTGGACACTAGCCGGTGTCCAGAAACTAAATGCGGTTTCCCAGACCCAATCCGCATTTAGTTTCTGGACACTAGCCGGTGTCCAGAAACTAAATGCGGTTCCCCAAACTCAATCCGCATTTAGTTTCTGGACACCGGCTAGTGTCCAGAAACTAAATGCGGTTTCCCAAAATCAATCCGCATTCAGTTTCTGGACACTAGCCGGTGTCCAGAAACTAAATGCGGATTGAGTTTCGGAAACCGCATTTAGTTTCTGGACACCGGCTAGTGTCCAGAAACTAAATGCGGAGTGAGTTTGGGAAACCGCATTTAGTTTCTGGACACCGGCTAGTGTCCAGAAACTAAATGCGGATTGAGTTTGGGAAACCGCATTTAGTTTCTGGACACCGGCTAGTGTCCAGAAACTAAATGCGGATTGAGTTTCGGAAACCGCATTTAGTTTCTGGACACCGGCTAGTGTCCAGAAACTAAATGCGGAGTGAGTTTGGGAAACCGCATTTAGTTTCTGGACACCGGCTAGTGTCCAGAAACTAAATGCGGATTGATTTTGGGAAACCGCATTTAGTTTCTGGACACCGGCTAGTGTCCAAGTAGAAACTAAATGCGGATTGAGTTTCGGAAACCGCATTTAGTTTCTGGACACCGGCTAGTGTCCAGAAACTAAATGCGGATTGAGTTTGGGGAACCGCATTTAGTTTCTGGACACCGGCTAGTGTCCAGAAACTAAATGCGGATTGAGTTTGGGAAACCGCATTTAGTTTCTGGACACCGGCTAGTGTCCAGAAACTAAATGCGGATTGGGTCTGGGAAACCGCATTTAGTTTCTGGACACCGGCTAGTGTCCAGAAACTAAATGCGGATTGGGTCTGGGAAACCGCATTTAGTTTCTGGACACCGGCTAGTGTCCAGAAACTAAATGCGGATTGGGTCTGGGAAACCGCATTTAGTTTCTGGACACCGGCTAGTGTCCAGAAACTAAATGCGGATTGGGTCTGGGAAACCGCATTTAGTTTCTGGACACCGGCTAGTGTCCAGAAACTAAATGCGGATTGGGTCTGGGAAACCGCACGGACACTAGCCGGTGTCCAGAAACTAAATGCGGATTGAGTTTGGGAAACCGCATTTAGTTTCTGGACACCGGCTAGTGTCCAGAAACTAAATGCGGATTGAGTTTGGGAAACCGCATTTAGTTTCTGGACACCGGCTAGTGTCCAGAAACTAAATGCGGATTGAGTTTGGGAAACCGCATTTAGTTTCTGGACACCGGCTAGTGTCCAGAAACTAAATGCGGTTTGGGTCTGGGAAACCGCATTTAGTTTCTGGACACCGGCTAGTGTCCAGAAACTAAATGCGGATTGGGTCTGGGAAACCGCATTTAGTTTCTGGACACCGGCTAGTGTCCAGAAACTAAATGCGGATTGAGTTTGGGAAACCGCATTTAATTTCTGGACACCGGCTAGTGTCCAGAAACTAAATGCGGATTGGGTCTGGGAAACCGCACGGACACTAGCCGGTGTCCAGAAACTAAATGCGGATTGAGTTTGGGAAACCGCATTTAGTTTCTGGACACCGGCTAGTGTCCAGAAACTAAATGCGGATTGGGTCTGGGAAACCGCATTTAGTTTCTGGACACCGGCTAGTGTCCAGAAACTAAATGCGGATTGGGTCTGGGAAACCGCATTTAGTTTCTGGACACCGGCTAGTGTCCAGAAACTAAATGCGGATTGGGTCTGGGAAACCGCACGGACACTAGCCGGTGTCCAGAAACTAAATGCGGATTGAGTTTGGGAAACCGCATTTAGTTTCTGGACACCGGCTAGTGTCCAGAAACTAAATGCGGATTGATTTTGGGAAACCGCATTTAGTTTCTGGACACCGGCTAGTGTCCAGAAACTAAATGCGGATTGAGTTTGGGAAACCGCATTTAGTTTCTGGACACCGGCTAGTGTCCAGAAACTAAATGCGGATTGAGTTTGGGAAACCGCATTTAGTTTCTGGACACCGGCTAGTGTCCAGAAACTAAATGCGGTTTGGGTCTGGGAAACCGCATTTAGTTTCTGGACACCGGCTAGTGTCCAGAAACTAAATGCGGATTGGGTCTGGGAAACCGCATTTAGTTTCTGGACACCGGCTAGTGTCCAGAAACTAAATGCGGATTGAGTTTGGGAAACCGCATTTAGTTTCTGGACACCGGCTAGTGTCCAGAAACTAAATGCGGATTGGGTCTGGACACCGGCTAGTGTCCAGAAACTAAATGCGGATTGAGTTTGGGAAACCGACACTAGCCGGTGTCCAGAAACTAAATGCGGATTGATTTTGGGAAACCGCATTTAGTTTCTGGACACCGGCTAGTGTCCAGAAACTAAATGCGGATTGAGTTTGGGCAACCGCATTTAGTTTCTGGACACCGGCTAGTGTCCAGAAACTAAATGCGGATTGAGTTTGGGAAACCGCATTTAGTTTCTGGACACCGGCTAGTGTCCAGAAACTAAATGCGGATTGAGTTTGGGAAACCGCATTTAGTTTCTGGACACCGGCTAGTGTCCAGAAACTAAATGCGGATTGGGTCTGGGAAACCGCATTTAGTTTCTGGACACCGGCTAGTGTCCAGAAACTAAATGCGGTTTCCCAAACTCAATCCGCATTTACCGGCTAGTGTCCAGAAACTAAATGCGGATTGGGTCTGGGAAACCGCATTTAGTTTCTGGACACCGGCTAGTGTCCAGAAACTAAATGCGGATTGAGTTTGGGAAACCGCATTTAGTTTCTGGACACCGGCTAGTGTCCAGAAACTAAATGCGGATTGAGTTTGGGAAACCGCATTTAGTTTCTGGACACCGGCTAGTGTCCAGAAACTAAATGCGGATTGAGTTTGGGAAACCGCATTTAGTTTCTGGACACCGGCTAGTGTCCAGAAACTAAATGCGGATTGAGTTTGGGAAACCGCATTTAGTTTCTGGACACCGGCTAGTGTCCAGAAACTAAATGCGGTTTCCCAAACTCAATCCGCATTTACCGGCTAGTGTCCAGAAACTAAATGCGGATTGAGTTTTTGATTGGTTCTGGGTTCTGGGAAACCGCATTTAGTTTCTGGACTAAATGGCTAGTGTCCAGAAACTAAATGCGGATTGATTTTGGGAAACCGCATTTAGTTTCTGGACACTAGCCGGTGTCCAGAAACTAAATGCGTTTTCCCAGACCCAATCCGCATTTAGTTTCTGGACACTAGCCGGTGTCCGTGCGGTTTCCCAAACTCAATCCGCATTTAGTTTCTGGACACCAGCCGGTGTCCTAGCCTGGACTTCCTAAGCTGCGGAAGCGAGGAGCGTCTTCACGACGGACAAGCCTTAAGCCACCTCAAGGATTTGCATCGCACCACAGCCCCCACCACTTTCAGCCAGCTCGTTAATTATATCGATCACCAAGTCTGTCGAACCGGAACATTCAAACCTCCCACCAACCACCGATGACACTGACGTCTACTTTCAATTACTCCACCATGCCACCCATAGCCTCCCTTCGCCTCCTTCGATCCTTAAACTCGCCGTGGCGAGTGCAATAACTTCCACGTACGCCGCCCCAAGGATTTATCGACATGTCACACCGCCACACGTACCCAGCGTCCAGTTTGTGTGCGAGTGTGTGTGTGCGAAATAAATTGCACTCGCAATTAAATTTTAATTGCGGCCACTTTGCACCATAAATTCACGTGTAATTGCAGCATGGCGTGCCATTGATAGTTTCCCGCTACCGACCGTCATCGTCGTCGCCGCCACCACCGCCAGACAGAGCGGAGGTCTTCACTATCCAATGGATTATTTATTCATTTGAACCGTGAATCCTTGTGCACATCGAAGCGGTTAAGACTGTGTCCCTTTGTCAAGGACGACAACGGATTGTGTTGCAACTCGCAACCAACGAGACAATCATTCAACGTCAACATCCAGATCAGGATGGCAGCAGCCAACGGACGACACAGCGATGATTAAGCGCACCCTCCCCGGGATGTAATAAGCGACGTAACCAGCCATGATCCGACGCAAAGTCGGAACAAGTGGTTTCCGCAATTTCCTCGCTCGGAGAAATGTCTTCTGATAAACTGTGTCCGTGACCCGTGGTCCCTTTTGTGCGGCTGACGAGGGGCCCTCGGTCCGGGGAAGGAGAGGACGACGCACCTGAGCTTGGTAGCCTTAGTGGAAGAGTGCCACATTGGCTAAGAGACTGGGGTGTCACTTGTTGGCGGATGAGATGAGAAAAATTGACTTCCAGACGCAATTGGCACGTCTGCTGTGCAGCGGAAGGACATGCCTGAATGTGACATGCGACTGTGTACTTCAATCTGCACCGTTGGCAATGCCGGTTGTAGAATAAACATGCTCCGTCCAAATTGCAACCGCCACCCACTGCCGATAATGAGAGACATGGAACCACGAGAACGACATGAAAAACCCCCTCCTCCTCCTCCTCCTCCCACAAGCCATCAAGAATCAATCAGGACTCTTCAAGTGAACGACATGCCAGCGTTCCCTTTGCATTCAGCCCGCCAGGCTCTCCCTCAACCACTGGCTCACAATGGCACCCCAATTTCCTCATAAAACAATTTCAATATAAGCGGCAGCATGCTAATTAGCAAACTCGTCGCCGCGCCGTCTGTCAAAGCATACGGAAGCAAGAACCCTTCCGTGTGCACAGATCCTCCTCCCAGCCCCCTCCCGCCGCCGAAGCCATGTTCCGTAATTAAAAAATGCACTTAATCGCATTCTTGTCGAACGTTGTGATATTTTCGCTCGCTCTCAACTACTTTGCGACAAAAAAATAATGAAAATCCCGTCATATCGTACGCTGGAGCGGGGGGCTTGCGCCCCAGCGCACGGAACAAGAGAAACTTTGGCGATAAAGAAACTTCGCCATGCCATGGCAGCGTATTTACTTCGCAAATAAACGACGTCTGCTGGTCGCTGTTAGCATGTATTAACATTTATTACTTTAATTCAGTGACACTGTTGAAACAACGAAAAACGACGGAGGTTGGTCGGTTTTTTGTGCCGCTCTCTGTTGTGCAGCGTTGCATGGATGCACCGACATCCTGTGCAGGGTCCACACAGTCGGGCAGAGTTGAAGTTGTTTGAAGGTGCACCTGGAGTGGTGCATTTCACCGGAAGAACGATCGCAAGGCAGAATTGCGTTAAGCGAGGATGCGGGTCGATGGTCAATCTGCTTAAGCTGCTGCCGGCACATAACTTGGTAGGGTGGCATTATTTTTTGAGACAAACTTTTGCAGGTGCAGCGAAGTTGTGCTGGGAAAGGGACATTAAGAAAAGGAAACGATGATTTATTGGATTGCGAGTTGGGTCAATGCGATTTATTCTCTGTTTGCAAAATGTCTAACATTGTACGCCGTAGTCCACAACTTTTGGCATTTTATCTTCATTCGCAATAGGAACTAGGACTTGTCAGGCGTCTCTTGTGCTAATTTCCTAGTCGGGGGTGTCCAAATAAAAATATGTTCAACTTGTGGCTCCTCAACGTACTGGACGACAACCCCTACTGCATGTAATGACTACCGTGTAGCTAACGTAAAACACTATGCGGCTTGAAGTTGAAGTGTCCTCCCCTCTGCATGACCTAGTCGCCCCTAGTTGGATTGCCTCTTCTTTACTGATTCTCTAAGTGATCGCGCGGGTGATGACCGTGACACTGTCCCTGAACAGTCGGTGACGCTGGCTTGTATACCCGCGTGCATCTGATGCTACCGCTCAGCCATCCTATCCCCGATCTCGCCCTCGAGAACCTTCTTAATCGTTGCTGTCCTTCGTCCGGGATCTCGCACCGGCGATATTTAGCTTCCGCTGGTTTCGCTGCCTATGAGAGATATCTTAAACCACATACCTGCCACGTATGGGCCCCGGTAACTTGGTTCCAGCTCTCCGCCGGTGGCTGCTGGCACGTCCTCGATCAGCACAAGATCCCCTGGCTGATACGAAGCTGTACGCTGACGCAAGGTCCCGAAATCTTACCTGAGTCCTTTCGATGTTGGTCTCACCTCGTCGACTTTCCATCTCCTCAGCATCGACTCCCCTCAGTGCTCTCTGCCATCCCTTGTGTGGACGTTAGCGAAGTAGTCCCGCACCGTGGTGATGGGAGCCGCAAAATGTTGCCTGTCTGCTTCGCTCAGTTCCCCTGCTTCCACGCCACGTCCTCTATCGACAGTTCATCCCGTCACTTGGTTTCGGCACATCTTTCTGCCACTGCCACTGCTCTATGCGTCACCGCCATACAGTCGGTGATCGACACGCATTTGTGAGTCTTCACCACTCCTACCTGAGGTTGGTCCGGTATCTTGCGACCAATTAGCACAGTCTCTCTCTATGAGGACCTCGCACCACGGCCTAAGTTGACCTACTGTCACCTTGGCATGCACTCTCTCCACGGGCTGGCAAGTCTGACCTCCGGATTCGATCAGTCGCCTTCTGATCGTCCGCCCACTTGATCCCGCCCTCCTCTGCAATCGAGGAGCACACAGTGACGCAACCACGTCCCAGGGCGATAAACGCTGTGACCTGGCAACCGCTTACTGTAGCGCCTTTTAAGTATACTGACCTGCTCTCCTTCAACAGCAACTGGGTCTGCTCGAGATCCTTCTCCGTTTCGTCCACCATCCCTCTATGGACACTCGCCCCTGTCCAGAAACCACTAGTGAACAAACTGACGATCAATCTGTTCGCCGATATCGTCGGTTGTGCTATTTCTGTGATTTATTCGATTGGGGCTTCCATTGAATACCTCATCAGGCAAGCACATCGGTCATGTTGGCTCTGTTGCACTTTCTTCAGTTCGTTTTTCTTCCCCGCAACGCTGACCTGAGGGAACTGCCTGCCTTGCGCTCTGTCCCCATGATCTCCTCCATTTCACACCAAAGCAAAAGAAGGGCAGCAAAATTGCATTTTTCTTCCCAGCTGCCAATCTCGGCGGCCATGACCTGGTCCCCTGATGAAAATGAATGAAACAAAATGTTACGTATACGCCACCGATGCATGTCAAATGTAAGGGTAGTTGCTGCGATGCGTGAATGGGTGTGTGAGTCAAAATTGCAATCTCCTCTCTCTCGAAAGAGGCTCAGGGCACTTCTGCCAAAACAAAGAATTCAACCCAAGTTGACATTATTGAATACGTTTCCTGGGAAAAGTTGTTTCATTTTCAATCGAACAAATTCCGGCTAAGACGAGAAGAAACCATCCCACCGAGAGGACTTAGCCTCTCTGTGGGTCCATAGTCTTCAGACGAAGGCACGAAATCAAGTTTAGTCACTCCCCCCTTAACTCAACTTAGACCTGTCGTCCCAAGGCGGAACACGGAGATTGGAGAACCTGGTTACGGAAATCAAATCGTGTACAGCGCGTGAGAAGTTTTCTTACTCGAAAGGTCGCCTCAGGCGGGACATTTCCACGTATTCATCTTCAAGAGGAGAAGAACTTTGAAAACGTATTTCTTTTGCACAAAGTTGCCCACAACCATTCTCAAATGAACACATTGAAAGGAGAAGTGTTTCCCGTCCGGCAAGTGCTCGCAGTCCTTGTTTGAATATTCAACAGGTTGTTGGGATGTCGACGGCATGAAAAACTCAAACACAAGCGACCTTTTCCACTTGGCTTGGCCTGCTGCTGCCGAGCCGAGGAGACCAGTGCAGGACAGCTGGCTTAAGTTTTTTTTAAATAATTTCATCGTTGTCGCATTAGCAACCTACGGACGGGAGATGAATAAGTTAAGACGTAATCCGTGCAAATGACTTTGTTCACTTATCTTGCCGAGCGGGCAATGGTCGGGGCATTGCGTTTTAGGAGACTGGAGGTTTTTATATGATGAGCGCATCGTAGTCCATTGTTGTCGCGTCTGGTGTTAAGCCTTTAAGCCTTTAGTACGCTTAGCAATGGACTCCTTATGGCTCTATACACGCCGACACAACCGACGACGCATTATCATGCATTCTTGAAGCAGATTCAACCACCAAGTGTACGGGTTGTATAGCAACATGAGTCTAGTCAGGCGTCCACGGATCCAATGGTTAAGGTGGCAACGCCATGTAAGTGGGCCAAATACATGTTTCTTTTTAAAAATGCAGTAAAATGAACAAAAATTAAATTTGTTCCATCTATTAAGGCTTTATTAGTAAGAACACACATTCCCATCAATTATGAAATACAATGTCGTTCAAGTGGCTGATTCGGCTGGATTGGCAGTATCGCATTCTGTCACCCCTATTTTCCAAGACCTTGTTGATGGTTTCGCGCTGTAACTCGCGGATTGCTAGCATGATAAGTTCTTGAATCGTTTCCGGATAGTTGTCATACCATTGGTCCTTCACGGTTCCCCACAAAAAAAACGCCCAAAGGGTTAAATCGCAGCTCCGAGGCGGCCAATTGACATCGCCAAGACGGCTGATACCACGTTTTGGGAATCTGGTGCCCAGAAGATCGATTGTGGCATGGACTGTGTGGCACGGCGCGCCAACCTGCATGTCCGTGCAAATGCATGTCTTCAATTCGGTTATCATGGTTCTTCAACGCCCACCATTGCTCTCAGCCTCATTTCTGAAGAAGGCCACAGCAGCCACATTCTCATCTGACGACAGGGACCATGAGTGCTATCCACTAGCATACCAGTCTCACGAACTTTTGCACAAACTTGTGTACAGCTGAGAAGTATCTTGGTTTTGGGTGGAATGAAATGCTGTTAAGTCCACAGAATACGGAGAGCCCCGTAAATCTTTATATGGTCAGTCCACGTTGAAAGTGAGACCTAGATTTCTTGCGGTGCTAACATACTCTAAGTCCAAGTCACCCAGTCTGACATGCGAGCGATTATCAGTACTGAGAGGTTTTTTTTGGAAATTACAAGTGTTTTGGACTTTTCGTGGTTCAGACAGAGACTGTTTTCTATTGCCCATGATTCAATATCTCTCAGGTAATCACTGATAGTATTGTGGTGGCCCGTGGCGTTGTGGGTATGTGCGTCGACTCCTACCTACTTGGACATACCTGTCTAGGTTCGATTCCTGGTACGACAACAAATACTTTTCACGGGCCCACCTCTTTCGAGTCACTGACAATGCTCAACGAGTATAACTACTCTAGAAAAAGCTTCTCAAACTTGGCCGTTCGGAGTCGGTATAAAACTGCAGGTCTCTTCCACTCGTGATAGAACAATAGCATGCACAACACGAGTGGTTGCTGAGAGGCTAGGCCCTGGCCCTCTTCGGGCTATATTACGAGGGGCGTTCAATATATTCTCGGTATCGGGGTGCAGCTGTGGTTGTACATATAAATTGACTTACGAGGTCCGTTCAATATATTCTCGGTATCGATATGAAGGAAAATGCGAATTCAATTCAAATTGTTTTTACTTTTCAATATAATCTCCCCTAACATCAATGCATTTGTTACATCTTGAGATAAGCTTTTTTAAACCCTCAAAAAAATAAATTTCCTCTTTCTCTGCAAAATACCCATTTATAGCCGACTTCAGTTCTTCATCATCCGAAAATGTTTTTCCACGAAGACATTTTTCAAATCTGGAAACAGGAAATAATCACTAGGGGCAAGGTCTGGACTATACGGTGGGTATTGGATTTCTTCGACACCACAATCTAGCGCAGCAGCCTTGGAAACTCGCGCCGTGTGAACAGGAGCGTTGTCATGAAGAAGCAACACACCCGCTGCGAGTTTACCCCGTCTTTTGTTTCTAATTTCCTCCCGCACATTATGCAAGATGGAAGCGTAGGATGTGGCTTTAATGGTTTCACTTTTTTTTTTGTACTCAATGAGCAAGATTCCCTTTGAGTCCCAAAAAACTGTGGCCATGAGCTTCCCGGCAGACGGAGTGACTTTGAACTTCTTCGGGGGGTCTGTTCCTTTTTCATGCCACTGCATGGACTCTTGTTTGCTTTCAGGGTCATAGTGGTGGACCCATGTTTCGTCACCAGTAACAATTCGATCCATAACACCGTCTGCGTTCTCACTACACATCTCCAAAAGCTCTCTACAGCATACGATTCTCACTTTTTTCTGAGGCGCTGTGAGCATTCGTGGCACCCACCTAGCACTGACCTTTGAAAGGTTAAGATGGTCATGAAGAATGGTGTGAATGGTACCAATTGAAAGCTTGGTGATCTCTGCCATCATTTTCACCTTTATTCGGGCATCCTCAAGAATAAGTTCTTCGACTTCTTTGATGCTTTCTCCCGTACAAGCAGTAGCCGGGGCGCCGGAGCGGGGGTCGTCTTCAATGCTCTCTCTGCCTCTCTTGAACTCACTTGACCACTTTTGCACAGTTGATAATGAAGGTGCGGCACCCTGGTAAACAGCCACCATCTCTTCATGAATAGTTTTTTCACTTTTTCCTTGCTTAGTGAGAAATTTAATTACAGCGCGATGTTCAATTTTCACCATCATCGTCTCAGTTGCCATTATGATTCTGTTTAACTAGAAATAAAACGCGAATTAATAATCACATTGATATGAAATTTTACATTAATGCACTAAAATAATAGTATTACTTGATAAATATGAGGGGCGTTCAATATATTCTCGGTATCGGGGTGAAGCTGTGGTTGTATATATAAATTGACTTATTTATCAAGTTAGCGACTGTTTAGAACAACATTATTTCGCAATTCGACATAGGTTCTATGGAATTCTGGAATTCTAAACTTCTTCCAGCATTTGTAGGCAACGTTTCGTTTATCAATTAGTTTTAAGATTTCCTGATTCAGCCAAAGCGGTTGGTTACTCAGAATTTTTTTTTTGTTTTTTAAGTGAACATTGACTGCCGTGCCACAAATACACTTCCCCAATTGGGCTCTGTACTGCCAGTTCGTTTTGGTGAGTGCCCGACAAGCCCAGGCAAGAAGGTAAGCGCGACCAATGGCTACCAAATTTTCGTGCGTTTTTAGCAGCCAAACTATCGGTATAAAATTAACGATGTCCTACGTGGATTGATGGCAATGCGTCTTCTTAAAATGCATCGCCCTTTGGATATCTTAATTCACGTACAAGGAGTAGCTTTCCACGAAGCGAAACTTGTGTTTTCGAGGATCTTCAAAAGTACAGAACTGCTACTGTATGAAATGTTAATTCTTCGTTTGGGCAGATGCTCGGGTTCCCTTGCGATATATAGCGCTTGCTCACAGTCGTAGACCATCAATTCGGGTCCCATAGTGGGACCGCGAGATCAGCTTTTAAAGGATTTGCAGCAATTCAACGATCGCAATCGACAATCGTCCCTGACTGTCCAGACTGCAGAGCATGACCCATGGGCGCTGTCATAAATATCCGTCTGATGTAAAAGCAGAATAATCACCAGATCCCCGTCGACAAACAGAGTCCAAAGTGCACTCGCGGCTTTCATCGCGGATTCCATCGAGTGCACTCATCATTCCTCAAAGAACAAAGTCACCTTGTCGCCGAGGTAGCCTTCGCCGTCCATTCTTCCTTATGCAAAATCAACTCATGCAAATCCCTCTTATCTTTGTCCAAGTCTAAGTCCAATTTCTCGGTAGTCCCTGCAACTCCCCGTAGTCGTTACAAAATCATCGTTGTACCCACAGCGCAGAGCAGCGTAAATCCCTGCAATCGCTACAAACAGCATAAACGAGACGAGAATTAAATCCAACGGCCACCGTCGGCCCACTCCCCTCGCGCAACCGGTGTGGCGTCTCATTCATTTTGCGCATATGCGTCGCTCATGCATTTACCATGAAATGGATTTTATTAAACAATAAATGAAATAAAAAACATTTACATATGCAAATGGCTCTGCACAGCTCTGCCACCACTTGACGGAGCGTCACGAGCAGCGGGTCGATGGGGACGATGATGGTGAGTCCGAAGGACACCGGAGACAAACAGCACCAGAGTGACGAGGGCTACCAGCGCCGTACGGGGACTTCACTCAAACGACCGACGCAGGGCATGCAGTCGGGCGCCAGTGTCACTGGTTTCGCTTTCTCAATTATGCATTCCAATCGGGGTGGCACTGCAGCCTGCTTGTTCGGCCTTATCGTTTTGTGTTCTCCTTTCGAAATTTATGAAAGGATACGAGTGCGCGGCGACGACGAGACGAGACGCACCAATGGGCGGGGAATTTAAGCCGAAAAGTCCCTTTGAGCACTTCAAATTGACTCAAAAAGGAATACTAACGAGTTTTGAGAACATTTCAAGTAACTCCACGTGCCTTTCATTAGAGGGGCCGATGGGGGCTGGGGGGAGCTACTCGAATTACTCGAAGGAGTAGGCGACTCAATTTTCAGCCAGAACTTCCTTAGCCTTGCTACCTGGGGGACGACGGCAACACGGGGGGTAGTTGCCCCCAGGGGAAACAAGTGGCAAGTGAATGATACTCCTGCCAGATTTATGGGCTTGTTGCGATGCGTGGATTTTGAGGATAATGAGTTATTTTTTGATTATTTCAATGGGCTTTGTATCTGAGAGGGAACATGATGTCGCTTGTTACTGCCAATTTGATGTGGAATGTGGAACGCATTCGTTACGCTTTGAGGAGCGACGAAGAAAGACATGGCATTATGCGAAGACAAGGGGAATTTTGCCGTAATGAAATGCCGGAGACAAGTCAAGTGAGGCTTCTTCTTTAAGGAAATCTGCGGAGAAGTGTGCAGACATCGGTTGCGTCATTCCCTTGAAGATTCGATGTAAATTTGGAGGCGAAACCAATTATTCATTGATCATTGGAGTGGGGGACAAACGGCAGCACTGCTGACGTTGCTCTGAGGGCAGTTACAGGGTTTGCATCCCGCGGTGGACATGGATCTCAGCTAAAAAGCCTCTTCAGTTGGCACTCTCTTTAGACGGGCTGCCGCGTAGTTCGCACGCCAAGTTGACTGGGTGTAGAGTAAGGATTTGTTAGCCCTTTCATGGCTCATCTTTCAACTGCCACAGCGGCCCAACTAGGCGCACCTACGACCTGTGTACACCTGTGGTTATGTGTGCCGATGTGTATTATCGGAATCCAAAGACTGGAGTGCAGCCGACTACATCGATCGAATCCACAGTCCTTCAGCACTTGTGTTTACTTTGGTAGGTGTCCTCTTTTGCGTTGTCCCACTGATGCTGAGTTCAAGGAATTCTCATTATTTACGGAAAAGACATCAAATCTGACATGTGACCAAAACCCTGGTGAATTAAACCAGCTAGAAATGGCATCCTTCCTGTGCGGTGATTAGCCTGGTTTTCCTGCAAATGCCTTTATAGATGTCTGCTCAATAAAGCGGAGAAAACAAACAAGCTCAAGTAGCTCACAGCTTAAATACTTACCTACTGTTCAGGCCGACAACCCACGGACAGTCTGACTTTACTTGGACTTTATAACGAAGGCTCCACCAACCAAGAACCACCGATTGGAAGGCTCTCTTAGCTGGGGCATTGGTATCGACGCGCTTGATGTGGCCGACGGATTTTTGCCTTCCGCACGACATTCACATCTTCATGCAGTACTCTGCATCGTAATGAGTGCCATCCCAGATCCGCTGATGGAGAAATCGTTGATAACAATGTGCTTCGGAGTGACTGAGGTACACCTCGAACTCATCAAGCGGTCGACGCAGGGAATGTTTGAAAGTGGCGACAGGGGCTGAAGGACTTTTGTGCCCGCTGAAGGTCGAGCTGTACATGGCCCTAATCCAGGAACCTAGGAAAAGAGACAACAAGGTGATGCAATGAGGGTCAGAGAACTAAAACACTCTCTGCAACAAGAAAGAAAGGTAAGATTAGAGCACGCATTGTAGTACGTAAATCCTTGCATGGCTTGTTGCTGCCAAATTCTACCTCTGAAAAGATTCCAACTGCATACCTTCCCCCACAAGATGACTTGAACATGTATTGCCATCATGTGCGTCTGAACATACTGCCTAACGAGGGAAGAAATAGAATCCATCCAATGCCTGCTCTGCGACGACCCAGCCCTAGCAAAGAAACGGAAGCAAGTCCTAATAAAGCACTTCTTCGCAAAGCTGATGTTTCTGTCTTTTACAAAAGCCACGGTCATCCACGATCTTCTGCTTGAGCTGCTGATTGCTTCTGTTGACCTCGTTCTAGCCCGATGTCTGCTCCGCGTCGGACGATCGTTGCCTATCAATTGAAACCCGCTGATCTTGTGGCAGGGGTTAAGCTTGAACAACATACCTCCGATGACTACGCGGTTGGTGTTGCAGGGAGTCCGCAAACTGTTCACCATTGTCATTGCTGTCACCAAGGCCGCGATCTCCTACTACGTATTCAAGCAGAGTCTTGTCCCTGCCAACGTTGGCATTGAGATCTCCCATCACAATTACGTTATCGCTATTAGGCGCTTGGTTGATGGCTACACCTAACTGGCTGTAGAAACTGTCCTTTTCACCCAGTCTTCTATCACAGCATACCACTGACAATCTCCTTTCGCTGTGGGGTCTCCAGGATATGAGGCTGAGAACGTGACCTGAAATGGTTGACCTGATGCAGTTTATTTTGCAAAATCAGTCATATCTCGGTTGTTTGGGACGCGGTTTGTTGAGCACACAAAGACGCTTCTTTTGTGCCCTCAATCATGCCGCTATGGCCAGTATAAAGTATTGAAGCATGCCGGAGAAGGTGGCCTGAAGTGGTTTACCTGATGCAGTTTATTTTACAAAATCAAATCTCGGTGACGGCTCGCTTGTTTTGGACGCGGTTGGATGCGTTGGACTCAGCATGGAACCACGCTTCTTGGGAGCCATCAACCATGATGCTAGGGCCAGTAGAAAGTAGGGAAAAATATTAGAGAAAGTGACCTGAAATGCTGAATTTTACAAAATGGGCCGTATCTCGAAAACTATGCGTTTTTCGGGGTTGCAAATGATCACTTAAGCCATTCTACGGATATAAGCGCGTTGCAAAGACGCTTCTTTAGAGCCATCAAACATGCCGCTGCGACCAATAGGTCAGAAGTTAGTAAAAAATAGTGTCGAAAAAAGCGTCGGAAGAAGTGACCTGGAGTAGTTTTAATTGGTAAATTTGCCATATTTCAGAGACGGCTCGGTTGTCTTAGACGCGGTTTGTTGCGTTGGATGCAGCACACAAATACGCTTCTTTTATGCACTCAATCATGCCGATACGGCCAGTAAACATTATTGGAAGATGACGGAGAAGGTGACCTGAAGTGGTTGACCTGATGCAGTTTATTTTACAAAATCGGTCATATCTCGTCGACTGCTCACTTATTTTGGACGCGGTTGGTTGCGCATCCATCATTTGTGCTCAGCAGAGTACATTGCGTCTATTATTAATTTTTGTGTTCGAACTTCAACACAGATCTAAGCAAATGGCTGTCAGTCGCCGCCTTGGCATGAGTATAATTTCTGCATGCAGAGCAGGGATAGATCGCTTTTAAGGTATAATTGAATCATTGCTTGCTGAAGGCTGAAGAGTGAAGTGCAGGCTAAAGGTCGTGGAAGTCTAGAGAGCCTATCCATCAGAAGTGGCTGGACACCATAGTCATCGCGTTCTATGAACTGCAACGTAGATCATCTTTCTGTGTACAGACTGAGCTCATTTATCGTATTCATCTCCAATTGTCTGAGTCGCAACTCTACAGCTTAAGTGATATGCTCGAAATGAGGGAGGAAAAAACCAACCGAGCGATTGTGGAGAAAGACGTTCTTCTAAGGGATACACTGCGCTGGGTGGCAGTCGTCCGACAACCTTTGGACCGTGATAAACTACTCCAAAAATATTTAAACTGACCACATCTCCAGTCTCTTCCACCTCATATTGCATAGTTTTAAATTTCACGGAATCACCCATCTAATCGGGAAACAGCTCTGGCCGCAGTCATTCCCGTTCTCGAATGAATAATAGTTTAAAGTGGCGCCAGTTTTTGAAAACCCAATTAGGGAGTTCCACATGAAAGCCAGAAAAAAAACGGAGAGCATCACTCAGCTCCTGATAGCAGCACATCCCACACGCAGCCATCACGCCTGACACGCTCACAGCCACTCAAAGAGGATGAACGACCAGATTTGTGTATCATACACCAAAGTGTAAACAAACTACCGAACCTTACCAAGCCACAGGCAAAAGTAAACCATCATGATAAATAAGCCCTGTTTGATCAATGGTCGCACACTCGTCCTCTATTTCTGGGTTTATTGCACATCATCAAGCCATGAAAGCTTAACGGTTCCACTGCAAATAATCCCACACTGCACGAGGCTATGAAGAGGCATTCAAAAGTCCCGACCGTGTGTGGGTGGCAACAGGGCACAAGTGACAGGAAAACAAAAATCAACGAGGAACACTCCAGCCGGGGGGAACATCCTCCAAGCATGCTCGCATGTGGGGAGGATGTGTGTGAGTGTGTGCTGTCAATTACGGGGGGGGGGGCAACAAATCCGACAAAAGCTCTTCAGCCTCCTTGTTACATCCTAATTATGATATATTGCTCATTTTGTTGAACCAATAAATTAAGCGCCTACACATTCTGGTATGCCAATAGCAGCACTCGGGGCTGATTACAACAGGCCACCTAATTTCTGAGGCACGCTGAGGGGGATGTTTCTCCGAAGGAGCCAGAAAAACTTACTTCAAGTGACGGGTGATGAAATGGTCGAGGTTCGCTTTGGGAGAATTTAACACACACTCCGCCTGTGACTACAATCTGAAGCCACCCCATTCAACTGTAGCTACATCATCGTCGCTGACTGTTCGAACAGCTCGGTGTGATGTCAGCCACCAGAGCGCAGCAACCATCCCCAAATCTCCGTCCAGAAGCGGTGGCATATTATTCACAATAATTCACGTTGATTTGAAATGCGACTGGAAGTGGAATTGCTTTTCGTTTATTTATCACATCCACGAGGGTCATGAGGACTGAGAAGTATCATCGTTCGAACGAAATGGGTTATAACACCAGCACTCCCGCCAGGGGAGTCAGATCCATTCTGGCAGTCAATGGCTTGTATCGCTCGTACCTCATTTCAGTTGCGGTTCATAAGCTTTGTGCCAAATGGTGCAGAGGCTTTCCGGATGGGATCACAGTGTGGCGTGCCCAATCGCATTCGCTGCGGGAATCCTGCTCGTTTTGGGCGATGTCTCACCGTGAGCTATCGCAAACAATCGCTGATGAGGGTGTGATTTATTCGATTTTCGCCAGCGATGGTGGACAGCAATATTGATTCGTAATGTTGCACCCCACCGCTTACGGATTTCAGACAGAAATTCAATGTTAATGCGGGCAACTTAATAAATGGGGAAGGGTAGCATCAGCATCAGCATCAGCATCAGCATCAGCATCAGCATCAGCATCAGCATCAGCATCAGCATCAGCATCAGCATCAGCATCAGCATCAGCATCAGCATCAGCATCAGCATCAGCATCAGCATCAGCATCAGCATCAGCATCAGCATCAGCATCAGCATCAGCATCAGCATCAGCATCAGCATCAGCATCAGCATCAGCATCAGCATCAGCATCAGCATCAGCATCAGCATCAGCATCAGCATCTCAGCATCTCAGCATCTCAGCATCTCAGCATCTCAGCATCTCAGCATCTCAGCATCTCAGCATCTCAGCATCTCAGCATCAGCATCTCAGCATCAGCATCTCAGCATCAGCATCTCAGCATCAGCATCTCAGCATCAGCATCTCAGCATCAGCATCAGCATCAGCATCAGCCCGAATTGGGAACAGCCTCACCAATATGTGGTGACTAATCCGTCTTTAAAAGAATCCCCAACTGAGGCGGCCACAAGCTCTGCCACCAGAGTGGAGTCCTCTTAAGCTCCCTTCCCGCCCCTCAAAGGGAACTCTGCCTATCCCGTAGACCAACTTGGGACGTCGAGAACAAGCACAGCTCCCTTGACCCATCAATTAATTCATTTTCGTCGGCTAGGACCGCCCTCCCCGGCGGTTCCTAATGCGCTTTGAATATTTCTTTCATCGCACAGACCATCCTCCTTGTCCTCCCCCTCGGCAGTTTTTCAGTTTGGTTCGGCACCCGCCCCTAATCGGCTTAAAAGTTTCTCGCCTTTGTCCCAGAAAACTTTCCCAATTATTAGTCGGACGGTCGGTGCCTCCCCAATCGGCAAGCGTTCACCTGAGGAGTTCAATCAATTAGTCCTCTTGGCCGGTAATGCCTTTGGGACGGTGTCGGCAAGAGGCGACGATCTGCAAGCGCAAAATGGTCTCGTTGCCTTTAATTAAATCGAAGTGCATTAAATTAAAACCGTCCCCAAGCCAGGATAGTCGGCCACTTGTTCGATACGTGTCCGGCGAGACAAAGAGTATGCGCCCTTCTGCTGAATTCAATTTTCTCGGAACGACGACGGCCACGGCATCGTTCGTCAAACTTCTGCACAAGCAGTCTGAGTGGAATTGGTTTTTGCTCGAATTTTTGAACGTCAACTTTTGAATACCTTCGGGATAATGAAGTTTTTCATCCACTTTGCTTTCTGTGAATGGTTGTTGCGCGGGGACGGCGAGATTCTGCGAGATTGGATTTTGATGAGGGAATCGATCGTGTTGGCCTTGAACCGCACGCCCCTTAATGTATGTTGATGAGTTTAAATCAGAAAAAGGGGGGCGCTTAAGTTGTAAAAGAATCTTTGCGGCTACGGGCAACGACAGTCCCAAGGTGCTAGATAAAAAGGGTTTTTTTTATTACTTTCAGCTCCTGTCGACGTCTAGCTCTCAAGATTGTTTTTGACGAGTGAGGGTGATTCTACGTGTCCACGATGATAAACTGTAGATACCCGCCTAAATGGACCACAACTGGCGGAGAAGACGATACCGCCAGTTCTACGACCGCTTCAACGATAGTCCTGCAAACTTTGCCCAGCTAGGAGTGCCTCCAATGGCTCAAGCTTTGAAATCGATCCAAGTTTTGATTTGAAACTCGCTCGGATTTTCATAAGAGTGAATGTTTGGTGTTCAGTGCCGGACTATTGGTAATGTTTAGGCGATAACACAATCCGCTGCACAGGCGACTTTGAGCAGGAATAGTTCTTGGAAAAGGCTGAAACACCTCCACTCGTGAGAGAACAATAGGATGAATCACTTGAGTGGTTGTTGAAGACACCAGACCCACATGGTTACATCATACGAGCTGATATTGTAGTTACCGGGCACGAGTCTTCCCAATTTCTGATGCATGCTCTTTGTAAAACCATCGCATCCAGACTTGAAGGGAAGATTGGTTTACCAGTTATCGGTGATTGCACGTCATGTTTGATGCTTCAACGTTAGGGGGGAAAGTGTAAACATCATCGGCTAAAGTTGGGATTTCTGCGCTCCCCACCACTCCTTGTTCGCATGCGAGTAGAGCAGTTGCTGCCAGTTGGCAATGTGTTCACTCTCACAATTCCGAAGAATCTGGGTGCCGTCCATAAACTGCTGTCTGACTCATGTTTTCAGTCCATCCTCGGGATCTTTGAGAAAGAATTTCATTGTGAAGGACACTTCTCTCACTTTTCCACTGATCTAGTTTTTCGGTTTCATGTTTTTTCTACAAAAAATAACCCCTCAGTCTGTCACGATAAGTGTCTCCAAAGTCAACGAAGAACTTGTCGCTTTCCTTGCCTTGTCGTCGACGCATCGTCAATGGCTGACTTAGTTACTAAAAACTAGAAAATCTGTACAAACTCTATTCTGAACTCGGTGGCGTATACGCAACATTCTTAGATTTTTTTTTATTTCGACATATTCTACACTGCAAAGGTTACGTATACGACACAGAATTTCTCGTTTTTTTTTTTTTGTAATCATCGTAGTTTCATGTTGATTCCTCAACGACAAGTACACATCGGAAACCGGCGGGACCATAATTTGATTGTCCGTTAAATGGAGGTGTCCGTTCAAAAGGGCATTCACCCCTCTTTTTGTTATTTATAGGAATTGACGCATAAAAATCACTACCACTCTGTGTTTAAAAGTAAGCTATTGTCGCGATTTTCACTAGCCTTTTTCACTGAACTCGCACGCTATCATTTTCATGAATAAACTGAACAGCGTTACACTCCAAACTCTCAATTCAGAATTGCAGTACGTTCATATAGACACGACACGTACGTTTATATAACACAGTGCGTTCGTTTCTACAAAGTATGGGTGTTCTAACATACAACATTTTTCTTTGTTTTTGCTTCATGTGTCCGTTATGAGGGGTAAAACAGGTCAATCGTCCCTAAAATGATTGTCCATAGGGGGAATCTGTGGTATAGGAGTTGAAATACTCGACAATGGCTATCTTCATGACGGAGCGATGTCAAATTGTCCGTAAAGAGAGGTGATCCTTAAAAAGGGGTGTCCGTAAAGAGAAGTAATTGCGAATGTTCTTACATCGGTGCAGGTACATTCTGCAGCCACGTGGATCAGCCTATTGTTAACCTAGTTAATGGACAATTCGAAGACACGTAATCTAGTATCTACCAACTAGTGATGTGCCAAACCAAAACCGAGGAAGCCCGAATGTTAAAAAATAAGTAACGAGAGAAGAGTAGGTAAACCACGTGCCCTTCCATAACCGTCTCTTGAGAAAAAAAAAACCAATAAGGACCTCCATCCAGGTATTGACCGAGTATAACTCGATTCGATGAGGACAGTGTTCATAAGTATGTGCAATGTGCTCAGACTCAATGTGTTCACTTCACACCGAGTCGAATAGTTTGCAGTTTTTATGTTCCATTATTCGTTTCGTTTTAGTCTCGCCAGCCGATTTTACAACAAACGCACGACCTCGATCGGGACGGTGCCTGACCAGCTGTGGAGAAAGTCCGGAGTCCTTTTCTTGGTTATTTTATATATATGGGCGCGAAGCGATTGACCTCCCGTACCATCAACCACCTTTTGAATCGCGACACTAAGGAGGTAGTCCGCTTTTGCGTTCGATGCAATTTTTATTCTCCTAAACACTATACAATTTTTCCTTAATCTAACTTGAAACTAACATCCTGCCAAAACGAAAAAAGGAAAGAGCAATAATTCAGAAAAAAAAATAAAGCAAGAAGAAAAAGAAAACACCGATGGTACAACCTTCTGGGATTCGAACCGTGCTTCCACCGATCGAATACAAAACTTCCGAGACCTAAAACGCACACCGCCACCGCCTGAACTTATCGCAGTTCTGCCTTTACCACATTTGGAATGAACGTTGATAATTAGTTAATTAATTAGGTTAACTTTTCTACGCACTCCAAATGGCACACGGTTATAGCCAAGATTACACAAAAACAAAACTGCCCTGAATTTCTTTAGCATTCGTGCCGCAAGTCCGCAGGCTGCATAAATGCTGCCGAACCCTTACTTGCCTCGTTTGTAGCTGTTTCTGTTTCTCCTCCCTAGAGATGCTTCTTCGGGATGGCTGCTTACTGTCCAGGTAGAGCGCGAATACTCCTCAGCGTCCAACCGCCGTTCTCATTAAAAGTGCGTGGGAAAGAAAATCCTCGAATCCCTGTATGCCAAAAGAAAACTGTACACTTTTGCCCCTGCATATGATAACCACTTCCTACCTATCTTCACTCGATCTACAACTAAGATGGAATCACTGCCATACAAAGAAAAAACGCTCACTGCGCTACTTTTTTTTATTCTCCTTGACGCACCAAGTATCATCCACGAAGACAGATTGCGACTGACGTAGATAGGTCTAGCCGTCCTCTGCATCGACTGTTTTTTTTTTCTTTTGAAGAGTTGGGTCTCCACACCATCATGCCACCTGCAAAGCCGCTAATTCCCAATTTAACACGCCATCCAATTCAAGGTCATGGAACCGTAACTGGAGGGACTTGGAACAAACCGAAAAAAAGGAGAGGAAGCGCTACCACAGAATTCGAATCTTAGCCACCGCGATCCGAGCTAGCGCCAGAACCATCGACCTAAGACCACCACTAGCAGCACGTCAGCTCAAAACCAGTGACATAACACTACGTCGCCCCTCTATATCCTAGACATACATGACCACACGTTCTAATCTGAAACTAGGCGTTAGCCTTAATAGGCTTTGGGCCTAATTCGGTTTAACATAGCTTTGGCTCAACTCGGTTTGAATGTAACTCGGTTGGACCCGGTTTATCATCTCCAGTTGACTCATCACCAACTAACCCTCTGCTCAAGCGTTTCTGCTTCCTTCGTCAGCTATCGGTAGACGGAGGGCAGTGAAAGCCCTGCCGGAGGTACTCCATTCTTAAAATCAGCTAGGTTAGTGTGTTCTTTCGCACATTTCGACTTTAATGCCGATTTCCATGATTTTTCTTAGTTCACTGGCCAACGGCCCATGCAGAGCCCCATCCTGAGCTAATTCCGTCGCTCCTAGCCGGCACCGCGCCCGGCTGCCTTCAGTTATCGCGTCTTACCCCCGCTATGGCACAGACTAGAGGACTCTCTTAACTGGGTCATTGATGGTCATGCGCCATATGTGTCCGAGCAAGTGCAGTCGGGGGACCGCTGGACCGATGACCGCTGGACTGTATCAACTTGCTTGCGTTTACGTCTTCTTGTTAATTTCGGACTAAGCACCACAAGGATGTAATAGAGAATCAGCTCCGTCCATTCTCCTTCTGCTTTCAGCTCTATTTCTATCAGTGAAACATCAGCACGTTCTAAGCAACCATAGCAAGGGCGACCTGATGACTGCGGCTTAAATCAACAAACCTAGCGCCAACACATACAATAACGAGCAACGAGTGCCTGTGAAATATGTATATACGAACAACAAATGCGCAATATTCAGTATATTCAGAACAGCAGAGCTCTCGATACTCTTTCTATATTCTTTGCTATATTCTTGCGGCGCAAAGAAGGACACAGAAAGGAAGAAATTTGGTGCAGAAAAAGGAGTTGCCCAGCAGTAGATCGCAAATTCACAGCAACCTCCGACTACTCCCGTAGTCTACCCGGCAATCTAGTAATCTCGGGTCATATTCAATCACTTTCTCCTCTCGAATGGGGTATAGCCGCGCCGATAAGGACAGTATCAGCATTTCTCAAATCTTTGTTACATTACCCGGATTAACACTAGATCCGGGGGCACACAAAGCACAAATCAGTGTTCGTCGAACGTAATACCCGATACGTCAAACAGGCGGAAAAAAAAACATACACAATCCCAGCAAGGACTAAGAAGAATTTATGCGTCATTCACTTATCCAAAGAGCACAGTCATGACCCTTATTCCCCGTGCCCCTGACCAAGTGGGTTGCGCTCAATCCCCCACCCCGCCGCGCCACCATTGGCAATCCATTAGCAATTTCTCCTCAATAGACAGCAACATTGGCACACGGAATGAATGCCTTCCCGTTGATTTACTAGATAATTTTTGTCAAAATCCCATGCAGGTTGCGACTCCGAATCCGAAGCCGAATCGACCCACAAGACGACAGTCGCCGCGCCCGCCATATATTCAATTTAACGACACCTCCTTTGCTCGCAGTCACTGTCTGGCTGCGTGTACACGACGAAAATCCCCGGCTGAGGATAAAAAAAATTCACACAGAGATACAAATTCATATCCACGCCCGAATTGAGATATTTTGCACGCGAACCGGATCTACTGGTTCGACATAAATCGCCGACATACTCAAACGGCAGTCGTAGGTCGGGGAGCTTCAGCTACTTGTTCGGGTACATTTCATCTTAAGGCGCTCAAGACGTACGACACGAACTGATGGCATCCCTTCGTTGTGGGGATTTTGTAGGCCGAACGGGAGATATGTATGGGATTGGGTTAAGGCCGCTTAACTGCGACGCTGGGTTATTGTAGACAAATGCCAGCCATAGTCGCTCGACGGGGATGTTTTTTTTTGAAATTTACGAGAGAACTACAAGCGATGTTCTTTACATAAAGTTGGGGTCGCCGTGGGGTAGGGCATGTGTCGTCCCTCCCTGCTGCGGGACGTCCTTTTGTGTGTCTGTATCTCGGACGAGTCGCTATACGATGAACTGGCTGGTGGACGAGGCGACGTCGGGGTGAGGCACCAAGTTGGAATGAAGAAGAGCCTGCAGCGGTAATTCATGTTTGAATTCGTTGTAAACCTCCGCAGGATATCTCAGCTCGATCGTATGACGTAGTGGGCACCTTTCAGAGGAACTGGGTGCCAAAGAATGCTGCAAGAGATGTTTCTGTATTTTGAAATTGGCGCTCTAACTGCAGCTCATTCCCATAATGTCATAGACAAGGGGCCCACTAATGCATGCGGCGGCATGATGAAATACGGACTGACTACCAGGAACTCATTTCTACTGATTGTCAAGAGGCTGAACACAAGGGACGATGATAGAAGAGAATTCCGTCCGCGGAGCTAGACGAGGTCGAGACTAAAGTCGAATAAAGCTGATGGCGCAGACGGACTCTGCTCGAGATGAGCTGTCGGGTCTCATGCACCAACTCATCTGAAAAGGTGTAATCGGAGGACGGCACGCCCAATGAATGGAACCTCAGTACCGTCTGCTCGATCCATCAGAAACGAAACGTCTTTTACTGCTCCAATTGTCAAAGGGATAACATCTCGTACGAAATCGTCAAAACGATACTCACCACCCAATCGTCGCTTTCAAGTTGGCATGCACTTCGGCGAGCAATACCCCGCGATGTCTGGTTTGGACATTTGTGCCAAACGCGTCAGTTTGACGATGGGGAACTCTTGCTAGTCCATCAGGCTCGCTAATGGACTCACGGCGAGGAGGTCTCGGTCAAAAAGAATTTAGACAAGGCGCCGCGCTCTCTTGTGACGTCTTCACCATAATCCTTGAAGAGAACGTACAAAACTCACTCGCCCACTGGTGACACGATTGTCCAGAAACCCGTTCGGGGATGACATTGACACGATTGCTCGAACACAGCGAGTGTTTGCCAGCATTACGAAGTACATGCTGTCTTCAAGGAAGGGCACACAGCACCAACGGCTTGCACAGCACCAATGTCACGATGAGCTGATATACGCTTGAAGTAGTCAAGGACAACGTCTACTTCTTCTCCTAAGTCAAACAGTATGCACATTTTTTTGGAGAAGAAGATACACCCACGAACTGTAGAGCGACGTGGGTATATCCAGGCGAATCCAACGCCTAAGATGTCTAGGTCATGCAGAGCGCATTGACAACACTGCTCCAAGCCGAAGCGTATTTCACTCCGTACCATTGGGATAACGCAATAGACCGATTATGGATCTTGTGCTGTGGGAACCACGTGATGGCTATTCGGAAGTTACGCTCCTTGACAAAGTCCACCAGCCTAATTACGTTATCAGATGTTGTGTCCTCCAGGCTGTGTTTCCCGACGACTTTAGCAAGGACGTCCTTCTTAGCCAGCTTTCCGTTAAAATCTCCTAGAACGTTCTTGGTGTCTAAGCTGATCGTATGTCGTTTCTAGGAGATCATAGAATCATCCTTGCTTCTGTTACCTTTGTCCTCTGTCGGGACGTGGGCGCAAATCATGCAAAATTACTATTGTTGCGGCTTATTATGAAGCGTTCGCTTTTCGCAAAGCTTACGACTCGTTGCCTAGGACGAGTCACAGAGTACACAAAACACTACGTTCTCTAAGTGTTAACTCTCAGTATCGCTTTACACAGCAGATTTTGCTGCGCGACTAAGGATCATCTACCGATTTTGCATCTCACAGATTACATCAAATAAACAGTATTAATTATAGCCTAGTGCATGGATCAATTTTTTAAACTCCAATCGAGACAAGCTAAAATCAATTTCGTTGCTAAGTTCATTAAAAGTGTTTTTACACAATTGTAATAGGTTCATTACAACCATAGTTGGTTCTACGCCTCTTATCGTATAGTAAAATTCTCATCCGAAGAGATCTTTGGGGAGCCTATATATTCATGAGAAAAAGTAAGTCTGGTGAATTTACACGGCAATTAATAATATCGCGGATGAACATGGCTGACGCTGCCTTACGCCTGAAACTTAAGGTTTGCAAGCCTATTATTTTACATCTATCGTCATATTTAGGGAGTTCTTCGAAGGAGAACAATTTACGGACAGCATATCTCGTGAAATTTTTTTGTACTCTTTCGAATCTGAGTTCTTGTGTATCATATGGGGAATCCCAAATGATGGAAGAAAATTCTAAATACGGTCTGACTAACGAACAATAGATGGACTTAAGACTACTCTCTACTATTTCTTTTCAGAAAACCTAACATAGCATTAGACTTCGCAATTGTATAATCATAATGTGATGCAAAATTTAAGTTAGTATCAAAAATTACACCCAGATCTTTAACCTCTTCTAGGCGACTAAGTCTATGATCATTTATGAAATAATCATAGACAATCGGGGATGTAATACGATATGCCATAAAGATATTACATTTTTTCAATATTCAGCTCTAGTCCATTGTGCTTGCACCATTCCACTAGTGCATGGATATCCAATTGGAAATTATTACAATCAGTTTAACTATTTATAGATAAATACAATTTAAAGTCGTCTGCGAATGTAAGAATTTTACAATATTTGAAAATTTCGTGAACATCGTTTATAAACAATAGAAAGAGTAATGGCCCCATATGGCTACCTTGTGGAACGCCCGATGTAACTTTTATTACTCGAGATCTAAAACTATCGAGATCATTACCAATTGCTTCCTGTCCTTTAAGTAATTGGAAAACCACTCTAACATTGACGAATGGAATCCCAAAGACTTTAGTTTGTTTAAAAGCAAAGTGTGATGTACTTTATCGAAGGCTTTCGAGAAATCGGTGTAAAGTACATCAACTTGTAATTGATTTTCTAAATTTGTATAAATGAAATTTGAAAACAATGATAAATTAGTTGTACATGACCTGCCCTGCATAAAGCCATGCTGGTTATTAGAAATAATTTCTTTTACCATGAAATATAAGTTTTCTTTTACAATACTTTCAAATAACTTTGGTATCGATGAATGCTTGGATATTGGTCGATATTTTTCTACTTTTTGCCTTAAACCTCTTTTATATATAGGCGTCAGAAAAGAATACTTCCATTCATTTAAAAATTCATCCATTTTTAGGGATTGATTAAAGATAATTCTTCGTGGACGATAAAGCGAATCCCAACTTTTTTTTAAAATACCAGCCGGGACCCCATCGGGGCCTGGAATGTAATTTACTTTAAGATTAGTTAAGGCATTTATTACATCCTGATCCGTAAATGCCAATGCACCTATCCTCCTCATCCAAATAAGCGCATCTCTCTCCATTGCAATCAGCATAGTAGATCTCGCTTGATCCTCTTTTTGGCAAGCCCATTCCATTGATTCTCCGCTAGTTCTTCAGCTGCATTTCATCAGTTTAGGGACCTCACATTCCACGGGCAGAACCGAAAATCGTTGTCCTTAATCTGTTTCCTGGTGTCGTCCACATGAAATTGTCATGGCATGTGGTTGTCTCAGAACCATTTGTTTTTTACGTGGTGAGGGAGTTAACCTCACGAACAGCCTCTAATTGTGAAACCCAATGTGGCCCCGACATGGCCTTGAAAGAAAAATTTTAGGCCTGAGCTCCAAATATGTTACAGTAGCTCCACCAGTAGCCCTATAGACTGAAGCTCTGAAAAGTCGCCGCTGTTGATCAGCTCCTCCGCCGCCATCCCTAAAGAGAGATGAGCCGTGGAACAGACTCAATCAGCAACTCACTCGTTAGCAGCCGCCCACGACCCCTGTAGGAGTTTGGGTATCCCATCTTAAGTCGAAGGTGCTCGGCTCCCGAATTTCACCCAATGGAGGTGAGAGTAGGAGTTCGATGGCAGAAGCTATGTGAAGACGCCTGTGCTTGTGTGAGACACTGTATAAATGCTTTGAAATCCAGTCGCACTTAGGCTACTTATGGCCTTTCCGATTGTGTAAGCATTTGGCACTTGCTACGAATCGATTCAGTTGGCTGATGTTGGTATTGCTCAGATTGCTTTGATTTTCGGGTGGCGTGGGCGCTTCACAACTGGAGGCAGCTGGCGAAAGATCGTGCTGGCTGGAGAGGCTTGTTGGTTGAGGCCCAGGTCCACCCCGGACTGTAGCGCCAAACAAAGAAGAAGAAGAAGTGTGTGCTTCACGCGCAGAGGAGCGGGTATATGGTCTCCTCCTCCTTATCCTTACCGCAACAACTGCGGACGTCGTTAAGTCCCTTCCTAGAGACGAGTGAGTCTATGATGCAGTGTCCTCGATGCTCGGCTACTGAGTCTGAGTTAAATGAGTGTACGTCTTAGGGTAAGTCATGAGTGTGAGCCGTGATCTGGCTCGCATTTCCTTCTAGCCAAGATTGGTTAAGGTGAATGGCTACAGTACCTGATCTAGCGAGTTCATCGGCTCTGCTATTGGGTTTGACACATTGTTTGTCGATAATTATGAGAAGTCATTCAGACTTAATCACAGGCCTTGCTGTTTCAAAGTTCACCCTAAATCGCCATCATCTCCTCTACTGCAGTTCCTGGGAGTTGACACCAATGTCCACTCCCTCTTCCGTATTCGATCCACCTGAGGAGAATCTCCAACGACTGATTATTGAACATTCAGTCAGATTTGGAGGGAATGCAGAGGTAGCAGGCGGTTAGTGTCATTGAGAAGGTCTCCTTATTTTTGTGGCAAGTCCGTTGATTCTCAAGGCGCTGCTTGCTGCAATCAATCTCTCGAATGTGTCTAGCGGCGGAAAGTACAGATGTATGTTGCGACACTTCAAGGTACTCCGCAGCATTCGGTCTTGATTCCATACATCCATACCATGCGGTTAAAGTCCTTCATTCAAATCCAATCGCCCTTCATAAGCACGAAGCCTGAGGGATTGCAGTATGGCCCGAGAATAGAAGACACCGTCAAAGAAGAGCATGTCCTCCTAGACTCCACGAATTCGTCGGCCTTACACCAAAACAATGACAGAATCTTCTTAATCTGCTTACAAAACAACAGACGACTTAGGCTAGCTTAGGTCAGCGAGTTGTAAGACCACTTCTTCTCTGGAAGTGAGTGAGACGCGGTGATGTCCGTGGCGGAACAGTCCTCATAACTGCCACAATTCGTCGTGCAGCAGAGATCTTAGAAAATGTACTCGTGAACGCCTCTAAAATGACAACAATCTTCCCATTCAGTCACGAAGGCCAACCCGCGAGTTACCAGAAATTCCTCCACAAGCAGCCTATGCCCCCCCCCCTCTCTGATGCCAATTACCACCCAAAGAACCAAATCAAAAATCCAACAAAAACCCCGAACACCATGACTTCATCAATCCACGCAGACAAAGTTCTGGTGCCCACCTCCTCCGAAACCCAGAGCCTTCGAAATTTCATTTCTAACCTAAATACACGAATGGCCCACATCAAAGATAAACACCAGGAACCTGTGTTCAAGGACGAAAACGCTTTAATGGCCCTTCACACAATCGATACGCTGCAAGAGTCACAACGGGCGACAAGGAACTAGGAACACGGCACAAAGCACGTTCAGTGTGAAATCGTGAATATCCCCCCACAAGCGAGGAACAGCTGGCCCCGGCAACCATCCGATGCCACATCCACAGGACAACTGATGTTTACTACAATTTTCCTCGACGATTGGGAAATTTGCCTGGAAAAAGGACGAATTTTAAGAGAGAACATCGACTGTGTCTCTCTCTTTGTGGAGCCCCACTTCCAAGTGAAAGGGAGCCCCGAGTGGAGACTTGAAAGTGTGATATTGGAGCGCGGCATTCCAGTGAGTGTGCCGTGAGTCCTTGCAGTGCAACAGACTGCGATAGGCGTGGTGAAGTGAAGCAGAGGCACAGGCCTCAATTCAGAGGATATTGTCGGAAATTAATTTTGAATTACATGCAATTAGATCGGTGCTGCAAGTGGGACACGTGGGACATTCGATTCTGAAGACTGCCGAGGAGATGCATGGGACCGACACTATCTGGGTCAGGGCTACGGGTGTAATTGGTTGCGGAATTGGCATGTTGGGAGGAATGCAGTGATGGCGGGCGGGTGACACATGTTGAGTGTGTTTGCTTGGGGAACCATCTGCAGATGGTCAATGAATGGGTTAAGCATTTACAAGGATCACCAGAGTTAAGGAGACATTGACTGTGACAAGGACTCCCATCTTCGGCGAGAGATTCTCTTTAATTCTTTTCGGATTCTCTGTAATCGCGCCTCAAGTGAAGTTTAGAGGTTCCCGTCGGCAGGCATATACTGATTCTCGCTCTCGTAGGGAGCCTCAACTTTCGCAGAAGGCTACGAACTGTTACCCCGCTGAAGACAATTGGAGACGTCTTCGCTGACAAGCATTCAGGATGCCACAAGAAGTTCTTGAAAAGTCGCCCGCGAGAATGAGTGAATTAAGCTACCGAAAATGATGACCAGATAAGGACGATAGAAAAATAAATTTAAATAAAATAACAACGACGAAAGATATAAAATCGATTGTAGCCCTATCTGGAAGCTACTTTCATGCCATTATGTGCAAAGGTGCACGCCGTTCAAGTGCATGCCTAGGCTTCGCTGGTAGCGCTTCAAGGGACCGGTCCAATTTTTGATGACTCGGTCCGATATGTGCGGCGTTATTCCGACAATAGCGTCTCGAATGTTGGACTTCAGCTTTTCCAAAGTGGGCGGCTTGTTAGCGTGGACTAACAACTGGACGTAGTCGCAGAGAATCGCGTGGTACCAAGTTGTATGATCGCGGCGGCCAATTAATCAACGCTCGCCATGAGATTACCCAACAACCTTCACCACATCGGCCGTTGCGTCGTGTGCATTTCATGAAGCGTCGAATAAATCGAAAAGGCTAGCGATTGCTTGAATCGAGATGCCATCTGGTTGGCCTTGCGCAGGAGAGACACTGAGGACAGCCTGCGAGGCGAAGATTCTCACTCCATGGACGGCATAGCTCGTGCCAAGCTGTGGAGTCACCATGGCCCAGGCGGACCGAATACCAGGATGCCCTGTGAAGCAGAGCAGTCGAGTTCTTTAGGACTGAGCTCGAGGGACCACAGACGCATTGCAGAACTCCGAGATGACGCGCAGGCCCGATTGGAGACCTGTGTCACCCGAAGAGTTACAGGACATAAATAAAAATAGGCGCGCCTATGAGCCTTCCATTTAAAGGAGATCTTCTGAAGAAAGAACGCCGTTGATGAGGTCGCGCCTGCCTAGCACCAACTGACTCTGTTGAACTTCCGAACCTTTGCCCTGCACATATGTACGTGACCTCAATGAACTCTCAGCAAACTACTTCCTCCTGCGGTCCTCCTCTCTACACAACCCCCTCAACCAACTTTAAGACCACTTCCCGTACAGTTGTTTATGGACGCCCAACGTCCGCCTCACCCGATACCTCGCCAGTTCCCCGTTAGTTCGAGTCCATTGTTCCAACCTCCTAACTTATTTACGAAACATCCTCCAACTGGGTCACCTCGTAAACATATCCCAGCACACACGAACACACACAAAACCTGCATCTTTTCCGTAGGAAACTAAATTGCTGGTGCCCTTCGGTAGCGGTAGCCCAACGAGGTCCTGTTCACGTGAAGTTCCCCGAATTCCTTCGCTGTCGGCATGGCAGTAGCTGGCGGATTTTCGCGCACAAAATGCGGTGCGGCTTTTGGGTTAATTAGTGCCCTGTGCAGTGATTACCTAACGCGAAGTCTCGGAAAATTACATCATGCAGCTTGGCGACATCTATAATTGATAACTCGAACAACGGGGGACGCTGGTTCGCCTGCAGTCGGCAGTGTTATCTGCAAATTAGCACTTTGTTGCTGAGAGGCGATTACCGAGAGGGCACTCTACCGATACGATACGCAATGTAATTAACGTTGCGATGACAATGATTGCCCTTTGTGACGGCATGTAGATTGTAGATTTGTGCCTGGAGACAGCAGACAGCTTTGACATTGAGATACATTGTTAGAGGGAGCTTACGGGGACGTGCTAGGAGATTGAATTTCGGTAATATCCTCAGCTAAACACGACGAAGGGCGATTGCAATTTGAGTACTTGTCCGTAGTCCGTAATTAGGAGAGGAGTGATTAATTACAACGCACTTGCTGTGGATAGAGCGCAGGATTGAATTAATGACCCTATATGCAAGGGAGGAAGTTCGGAGGAAGACTAGGGATTTGGCTGTGCATCCACAACGATCTTTGGCTGTTGCCTTGAAGATGCCGAGGTTGGCAGGAAGTGCGCACAGTCCTATAACGCGAAGACTGCCACAATTACTTAGCGTTTTTTTGTATTTATCACTAGTCCCTGGCAGTCTGCTGATGTGCCTTAGGCTAGGTGGGTATAGGATCAACCCAGACAGCGCCAGTAAGACAACAACAAAATATAAAGAGCTGTGATATATGCTACATGTCGTATGTCATCTCTGAACTGACAGGCAAGAACGTTGAATGACTCGTGCTGAGCGGATCCGGCTCGAAGGACCAATATGTTCGAAAAGCGGCGAGTAATACCACTCCTTCCTTCTTGTCATTGCTGATGTATTTATTTTCAAAGGAAGACAAGGAGTATCAGTTCCAGAATGAGATCTATTTCGTGTTTCCAGAACTTAAGGGGCTAAGCTCACAACGCTTCGAGGAATGCAGTCGTGTGTAATCGGGGTCGCTGCTGAGAATTTGGAAAATGTTGGCCAGCTGCCTCCAGTTGCGGGCACCAAGTCAATTGAGGGCATTCTCCACTTCTCTGTACCACTAGCGTTGTTCAACAGTATGAAGTCTCACAATTCACAGGAGCGACGGGAGCTTGAATCACCTTCCTATCGTAAACAGTGCAAGTTTGCCTTCTTGTCACCTGTCCAGAAATACATTTGGCGCCCAAAAGAAGCCACAAAAACATGCTTTAGTGAATTTTAACGCTCCCCAACGGCTGAAGTATCAAACAAAGCGTAGCCATGCCCGAGAATGCTGAAAAGCCTGCAGTGGATGGTCTCAAAAGACGACGAAACAGCCTCCTGCACCTTCTGACGTCGTTACCACGCCCTACCGATCGATTCAAATCCACCATCACGGTATCCTCAGTACTTTAGTCCTTAAGGACTAAATCCCCAATCCATTCGAGCGTATTCCTTTGCAAATGTCAGCAAAACATATTCAATTTCGCTAACACCTCTCATCGGCTGAAGTGCTCCGCACATAAAAGTTTATTTTCAATCCCACAGCATAACGGGCTTCCGCCGCCCGAAAAAAACAAAAACAACAACAACATGACTTAAACCCATTTCACGCACACCCAAACGATTATTTTAGTCAACACGCAGCACAATCGCCGCACAGACAATGCCGGCAATCTTGTCAAATGACCCTAATTGTTTAACAATCCCTGCCCGGCCGAATGTCCTTTTTGTTACGGATCATTCACACTTCAATCGATTCCCTGTGCCATGCACTAACATCTATGGAATAATGTTACACCACATGCGACGGGGCCGTTGCCCAGTAGGGAGCGGAGCACCCCGGCTCGTCGGCCTGGTTGTTGTTGGCTTCCCATCGGAAGCCATTTGGGCGCAAGGACAATGATTCGCCCAGCGTTCGTCTGGTTGTCGAGCGATTTTATCAGAACATTTGGCACTATGAAATCATTTTCGTGTTTCTCTATCGATTTGCGTTGATTGTTGAGTGCCTGAGTGGAACAAAGCACATTCCGTCAGCTGCAGGTGGAACTTGTAATTTGGTAATTTATTACAGCTCATCGATATTTATGCGCCATTTTGGGAGAGCGACTTGATGAGGGTTTCTTTTGAAGGGATTCTTCTACAGATTTCTTTGAGATGGAAAGGAGAAACATCAGCTTTAAGTGTGTCCACGGAATGTTGCATTCTGCACACTTTCGACATTGAAGGACTTGCCAGGATTGCGACCCATGTAGTGTCAGTTCGAGTTCCTCACCGCACTGCACGTCACTGAGACAGTTGAAAGCGAAGACGTCGCCAGCACCGAGAATGGACGCACAGTCGCGGAAAAAAAAGGTACTTGGAGGGCATCAATAAATTGCTGTTTGTTGTGGATAGACCCACAAGCTACTGAAGCCCCAACTGAAAAACGAGACACATTTATGGAGATACTCTTTGCTGCACATCAATGCATCGACAATAACGACTTTAGGTCCCAAAAAGTAGGTTCCGAGTATCATTGCATCGTTGATTATAACAAACCTCTGGACCTAGATTCCGCCCGACCAAAATTAGCTGCAAACAGTGACCCTCTGGGGATGCATTTCGCGCTAGTGTCATGTGGATTCATGCGGTCCCTCATCCCTCATATTTTTGCATCAACTTCCGGAGTTTAACCAGGAAACATCCAGCGCTGCCTGTAATAATTAACATTACACTTCTGAGTCAATTGAGTCCTTCAGGTTCCGACGAAAAATTGTTAAATTTGGAAGAACGCAAGACTTTACTGATTTTCTCGCGAACCCTCACGCACTTGGGTTTCTCATCAGACCTCGAGCCTCGAACTTATCGAACGGGATAACTTTGATCGAATGTTGAATAGTCAGCCTGATTGTAGCGAGAAAACATACTGCCAGGGACTATTGATAGAGCACACATTCTGGACAGTTTTAACGATTTCCCAACCCAGTAGCAGCGCACAAGTCTTTGCCACAAACTACTGGACAATCCTTGATGTTATTATGTTTGGCTGTTTGTGGAGTAAGGGTTTGAGTATGTGCATGGGTTTAAGTGGAGTTTGGTAGGGATATTGCGTATGTACCAGATAAGAACATCGACTACTAATGGCGTTTGACTTTAACTCAGAAAACATACCACAGTCACTCAAATCACCACCGCCGATGATGGCGAGTGTGTGAAGTGTGGTTGTGTCCAGAAATAAGGGAGTACAGAGATAGCCGACTTCAAGGCTGATTGCCCCCTAGTCTATCGATGAATTTGACGGATAATATAAAAATATGGGTGGCGCTACAGTCTGAGGGTGGGCCTAGCTTCTCAGCAATCATTCGTGTTGTGCGTGGTATTGTTCTATCACGACTCCGAACGGCCAAGTTAAGAGTTAGGAGAGTAGGGGAGACTGTATTTGCCATTGTAAGCATCTGATTTATTACCGAAGGCTAAAAATAAATAAAAAGTATCGTGTCACCCTGCACCCTTCCACGTACGTACACACAAATATTCTTAACCCAATTTTGCAATCAAGTTCCCATTATCCTCTCAATTGTGTAAGCTTATGATCTCAATTACGTACGCTCTCATTTATGTATGGTCTGTTATACTCACTCTGTTATACGCATGTTATAAAAAGCCTGTTATTAGAACTCCCTGTTAAATTAAAGCTGTTGTGGAGATACGTTCTTCTTTTACTTCAAATTCAAAACTAGTGCAGGAATGCCGAGTTGAGCTGGAGTCGTTGTATGTGCAGCTCAACATTTGGGTCCCAGGTAACAGTGACATCCCAGGAAATGAGAAGGCCGGTGAACTGGCTAGGAAGGGGTCTGTCCTCCAGTGCTCGCTTGCGGTGGAGTTGCACATCCCACTAGAAGCAGTCAAGGCTAACATATCTACGCACTTCCTTGAAATAGAAAGCCTCCGATAGACCAGACTAACAAGCTGTGATTAAGAAAACTATGACCTGAGTAGAAACGATCCAAAACAAGCAGTCTCCTTCGGCGAACTCGTCATGATATCGCTAGATTGATGGCGGTCTCTACAGAACACTGGCCGATAGGAGAACACCTCAGTCAAACTCGGTATACCACATTCCTGCAGTTGCAACAAGACCGCTGAGAGGCAGACCTTAACACATTTCACTTGTGCCTGCCTGGCACTTGCTGGAACCAGACAGCCAGCGCATGGTAGACCCTTATTCTTCGAAGGATACTCAAGAACTAACGATTTTCTTAAATGCCTCAGGTTGGATTTAGAGAAAGTACACTTCAACAGAGCTGAGGAATGAAAACGTCACATAATGCGAATTGGGTTCGCACCGAATTACGACCTCTACTTACCAAACTTTATCACGACTTCGTGCTGTCAAGCTTGAGAAGCTCCTTCTTGTACTAGTGTACTCCGACCTTTCTCAATGAGGAGTGAATCAAGAAAGTGTGTAGGAAAGGAATTGATTCTTGACACCCAGTGGAGGAGCTGATTTACATCCATACTCCCAGTGCCAAAGAATCTCGACAGCGGTGGTAAAGTTCTTAGTAGATGGAGAAATCGTCCGAATTCGGTGGCGTATGCGTAATATTTTTGGTTTTATTTTTTTTCTTCACATTTTTAGCTCGAAAAAGGTTACGTGTACGCCAGAGAAGTCTTCAATTTCAGGTTGCACACATATTTCGTGTTTTTTCGGGTTTTGGTTAGCCGTTTAGGGAGGTCGGGCATGCGCTTAGACTGGACAAGAAGCGTTGTGCCTTCACGAGGATCACCCTTTTGTCCACTAGCATGAAATCAATTGCAGCTAATTATGGAAAACAAAGGACTATCGATGAATATTTGGCTTGAGGCACCTAAATTAGTGAAGAGGAACGTCCGGGAAGAAGGTTGTTCCTTTTGTCTTTGCCTCGACAACGTGCGTAGGAGTCGTTCGTGACGTCCCCAAGACTTTCTCAGTGGCCTTTGGATCTGTTAATCTGGGCGTGCTTGGGATCTAGACTAATTATTTGGCACTGATCAATTGGGGAAGGAGTCAGGCACAGGTTCGCTACAAAACACACATTCTTATGTTCAAGTGAAAGAAGGAAGTAATGTTGTTGCATGCCTAGCAAGTGCACCAGCTTCACAGTTCCCAAGTCCATCACCTCTGTAGCGTGTGTCCCAAGCCATTCAGACATTACCGACCTCTTGCTGCTAGTTGAGAGTCTAAAGAGACAACTCTATGAGGTCTTAATGTCGCTGAAATTGCTAACATCAGGACAGACGATGTGAATATTAAAATTCCGCAAACAGTCCACTAAGTCGCCCGCTCGATGATGTAATAAGCATTGTAACAACATCAACAGAATTCCACGTGAAAGCCTCTTGTAGCCTCGCAACCACTCATCATCATCCAATTACAAAATGCCCGTGCTCTCCTTCCCGGACTGCCACAGCTTAGCGGCGCTGCCAGCATTCGAACAAATCGATGGCACCACCTCTCCCACAGCGACACTCCTTCATCGAGCGGCGGCTGTGTCTTCACGATTCTATTTCGAGATAAAATCGAAAATCAACAAACAAACATCAGTAATTGAAGCAATTTGAATCCAGAAATTAAGCCATTTATACCGGCTCGGTGGGCAATTAATTATAGGACTCGCAGGACTCCTTGCAAGCGTTTCGCGACGGCCGCGGCGGGATGAGTTCGAAATCATGCGTTTCATTTCGATTGCTTCGTTACACGGGGAAACACGCACCGGATTCGTAATTTACCAGGAAAATGCGAATTTTCCGTTTGACTTAAATTGGATCGTTTCGAGGAGTGTCGGCACAACGGCAAGGTAGATTGGACTGGGCGCTCTGGAACGCAGATTCATCTGAAAAGCTGAGCTAAACCTCTCTTGCCCACTATCTCACTTTCCACACGTCACTCGAAGCGTCAAAACATCATCAAATCCTGTAACTGCCCGACGACGCGTCCAGCACACAGCCTCTATCATGCAAATCATCAGCATACAATTCTGTTAACGAAGGATTGTCGCCCGCCACCACACTTAACCCCGTGATGATTTTCAATTTTCAATGCGACACGAGTGTCAATGGCATTTGACATTTCCAATCACAGGACAAAGCACACACACTCGACTTGTTCGATATTCAAGGACAGCCAGTCCAATTGTCGCATTAGGCCACTCTCTCTCTCTCTCTCTCACCCTCCCACACTTATAATCACTCGTCCTGAAGCGTCCTCTGAACCCCCTGATTGTCTGAAACAAACACGTATTAGCACTTCAAACGAAATGAATTCAATTAAATGCGAATGCGAATGCGAATGCGATACAAGAGGTGAAGTCAATTTGAATCTATTTTGCCTACGTGTTCCATTTGGGTTAGTTGCTGTCGATGATTTTAGTCCTCTGGCTGGTGGGGGTGGTGCGCCAGCAAATATTGACTCGAAATGAGTTCCGGTTCTGCTCATCAAATGACACGGGAGCACGGAGCAAGTCCAGCGCACCGAGCACGGGTACAGTGCGGTGCTTTGTGTTCGAAGATCACGTTTTTTTAAATTATTACGGAGATTGAGTTGTTTGACAATTGTACTACAAATCGGTTGCAGAAGACTTTCGCAGTGGCTTTGTGCGTGCGCTAGATAATTAATTTTAAGGAAATCGAACGTGGATTCGAACGAAACGTCACGACGCGTGGACGAAATTAAATCCTCTGGAAGGGAACGCGAACGCAAGTGGAGAAGGTCATCAACTAACTTGGTGCGCAACTGTAAGCAACTGCCCTAAGATTGCGTTTGGTGGGGATGCTTATTGGTTGATGCCCAGGTCTTCTCTGGACAGTAACGCACAGCAACCACTAGTGTCGTGGACGCTATTGTTCCACCACGAGTGGAATGGACAGTCTTATGCCGACTCTAAACGTGTGTTTGAGTGTTTGAGAAGCTTTTTCTGGGCAGGAATACTCGTTGAGCACTGTCAGTGACTAGAATGAGGGGGAGCCGTGAATGATGAAGGTTGCTAAGATCGGGAATTAAACCTGGAAGTCCCAGCGGAGGATTCGATCAAAAACGCGTTTGCGGCCGGAGCAGCTCGATTTTGTTTCGTCACCATTTTGTCATTAATGAAATCTGACAGTTGATGGACATAGAAGGTGGTCCCATACAATTTCTTGTGAACTGTCGGCTGTGTGCTGTAATTGTTGAAGCATTTGATTGGCATTCCCTTTGGAATGCGTATACTATTTAAATTGTCCATACTCTGGAATGAAAAGACAGATATGCGATTAAGCCTAATTGCACCATGAAACAAATACATCTCGTGGAGAACGTACACAAGTGTGTCTTCATCACGTCACCGCCTTACAAAACTTACCAGTCGTCAGGGAATCAGGTACAAACCACTCAGCAAATCGAAGTTAGTCATATAGAATAGCACTCCTCCAAAGATGTCACAGTCTCTTGTTGTTCCTTCAAATCGTAAAAGTCTAGGAAACACCTTAAGTCTTAATAATGCTTCAGGATAAGGCCTCGCATTTGTCGCTTGAGTATTGCATCAGCCAGTTACTTCCATTTACATGAACCACGTTCCTGTCTCATAAGCAACATTCGCTGAATTAAGACGCATTTCTACCACGAGCGAAACACCGACCGTACCCTTTCGCGATTCAAAGACGATTGCCCTGGCATGTCCTCTCTGATTCACCCGAACCTAGGCCACTCTCTTTCCTTTGCTCAAAAGGGAGGGATAGTTGTTATTTCTCGTGCAATGTCGCTTAACACGTGTATTTTTCGTCAATGGCTTCACGCAATGACAGAATTAAAGATTAAAGGAAGAGGGATTTGGCTGCACTTTTACAAAAATGCGGTGCACTTTGTACCCTTCTCCGGCGTTTGGCGAGCAGCTATTGTTCTAAACACTTGACCACACAAAATAAAATGTAAATGCAAATATCTGAGCAACTAGCGCCAATGGAATCTTTCTTTTTTTTGTCGGAGGTTTTTGAACTCTAGACTGGAGCACTCAGACTCAAAAACTGGTCCATTGTACTACCAGGTAGCAACCAACATTTAATGGAATTTCAGGGTATTCCCGAAGAATGCCAGCAGGTGATGAGGAGCCTACATCATCGGCTCTCACATCGTTCACCTCAACAGCACCAAATAACTGCCACCTGAGGTTGCAGAGGAAGTGCTCTGCAGTGTCGTCGCCACAGGCGTCGCAGAAGGTTTCGTCGCTTAGGCCAAGCACATTTTGGTGTTTGGCGATGGTGTAGTGCCCTTCAGTACGCCGATAAGTCGTCTGCAGTTGTTCTGTTAAGAGATAACAAGAATGCCGCGGGTTTCTTACAGACGTTCGGGAGCATGCACTTGGTTTGTCTACATCCTGGAGAGTCATGCCTCCCTCGGTTGTGCTCTCGAGAAGCCCAGCCATCGATGGAGGCCCTAACCGAGGACGCGGGTAGTCCCAACGCAGGTTCGGGTCGTAGGAGTATCTTCTCTGATCCTTGTCTAGCGAGTTCATCGGCGATCTCATTTCCCGTGATCTCGTGGTGGCATCGTCCCAGCCACCTGCCGATCCAATTTAGAGAAGACTTGGAATATCCTGGAAGTGGTTAAGGGGTTGAGTATGCCTTTCGGCAGGAAGGAGGTTAAACTGATCGGTCTGAAGCTCTTGGCGAGTGAGTAGGCCCCCTTACCGATGTTTGGAATGAAGGCTACCCTAACTGTGCGCCAGGGGGTCGGGATATAGGCCAGTGCTGGGCTGGCAGTGATGTCGACGCCCTTTTGCAGCAAATCTGGATACATGCCATCGGTACCTGGCGGCTTGAAACCATCAAAGGACGCCACTGCGTCTGTTTCCACGAGTGATGACACATACCCGCTTCGGCGTGCGATGTTTCTCACCTCATCGCCAGTTCCTGGGATAGGAGCCAGTTGTGAGCCGAAAATGAGTCTCAAGCATGAGGCTGAGAGTTTTGACTCAGTGTAGGTACCATTGGGTTTCCTGAGTGTTTCCAGTCGGACTGGTTTGTTTTTCTTAAGGACTTTAACCAGTCTGCTGGTGTCACTGAGTGTTTCGATCTTTCCACAGAAATCATCGCCAATGGAATAGACGTCGGAATTAGCAGAACAGCTGGGGATGATCTGGTTGGGTGCATGCACTTGCTTATTTGTGGCACAGCAAAGCATGTTATACGAAGTATGCACAGCCCAGCAATAAGCAGTACCGATGATAACCGACAGATAACAACTCCTGCCAATGATGATGGGAGCAGGCTCAGAATGGAGTTGGGTAAAAGAAATCTGTCTCGAAGGACCAGTTGGATTTACAAGACGCTGATCAAGATAAAACGATTCAACGACAGACTACACCACTTGAACTGATGCGTAAGTCTACTAAGACGTCGACGAGTCCAACGCCAAAGGTGGTTAGGCCATGTAGAGCTCATGCGAACCGACTTCAGCCCAAAACCTCATCGATTTCGAGGCAGTCCAGGTCATCCCAGCAGAACACACTTTTAAGATGTCGAACACAAATTAAGACAAATGTCAACCGACTTGATGTCTGAAACTGCCGACATCTGGAAAGACCCAGCATGAGACTTAAGAGGTCTCCTCATGCAGGTGCGCCAGACAAAGACGAACACATTTCTTTCTTGCGGCCGTGGCATAGGGAACTAATGCGTCGCCTGCGCTGAGTTCTACAAATGGCATTGCTAGATGTCCGTGGTGAATGATTAAGTTTTAGGCTCAAGGGGGATTTATGTGAAAGCCAAAATTGACTTCATTACCACTGTTTGTGAACAGAGAACACATTTTAAAGGCATGTGAAGGACTCTTAATTGATTCAAAGGAGGGGAGGTTCGATGACGAAGACAACACGGACTCAGCGGCTAACATCTGCAGGCCATGTACACTATGCGTCGCAGGCATGTGTCTCGAATGCAAGCGAGCAGACAATAACGACATCCGCTGCGGTGACGGCCATATGTAGCAGTGAAAGAAGCAGCTGATATCACAGATTGACAAATCGACAACAATCTGCGAAATCGTGCTACCTGCCGAGGTTTATGATTTGGATTCTTGTTCAGCAGGGAATCAATTGACGAGGTAGTACCCATGCGGCATTTGTTGTTCGCATGACACATCGACGATGCGCCGTGGAAAGTGGCTTGATCTTGCCTTGGTGAATCAAATTGAAGTCTTTTCCTCAAGAACATAGTATCTTTCATCACACCACACCACAGACATAGCCTCTCAGCATATGGCTCCTCCAACAGCTCTAACTGATAAAGGCAAGCAGGGTCTCAAATGAAATCGTTCAGAAAACTCTGAGGATACCCCTCGTCTGTGCCAGCTCTTAGCACAGTCCAGACACCTTCAGCGGCATAAACGACGAGTCTCAAGTGAGCAAATAGCCTGTTCGAGGGTGCCATTCAGACACTGCTCTCCGCAGCCCCGCCACACGATTAATCGCAGCTTTCCGTGTGCAAATGATCCCCCTTCCATCAGAGCGAGCATGCAAACAAATCTCAAGGGGGGAATTAAATCCGAGCGAATTAACCCTTTATTAAATCCGTTCATTGAACACTCGTAATAAGATAAATTAACGAGAAATTAAATACTTCTCGGAAGCCGATTGGGTGGGCGGGGGGTTGCCGCAGCGTCCGCCGATTTCGATTGTTCTCGCCGGAGGACTTGCGTCATGACTTTTGTGCAGCCCCCTCAATGCAATTAAGTCTCTTGGTGCGCGATTAAATAACACGAATCCGATTCGAATGTACGCGGATTACGGAGTGAAAATCAATAAGTGCTCGCGGGGGCGCGAGCGCCCTGGTGTGAGTTGTTGATGAACTCAAGTGATTTTCACTGAGCAAACAACAGGCGAAGTGAAACGAACGAGCGTGTTTGTCGGCTTTCAACTGCAGTCGCTCAACGACGCGCGAATGCCCAATGGGAAATGGGAATTTGATTGAAAAGCAAAAGGGATCCAGCCAGATTTGTGCTGTGGTCCTTGAACAGGTCGCGCCACGAACCGGGGTCGGGTCACACTTCACAGGAAGTTTGCTTTAGTAGATGATTCAGTTCGAGGTTGCAATTTAATTGCTGGGGCATCCTGAGTGTTTTGTAACAATCTTGCTGATGTTTGTATGCACGAGTGGGCAGAATTGAACGACATTAAACGGGTGCGAGTCTATAGTGGATGAGAGCTGGCTGAGAGGAGGAGGTGCTCCGTCTTCGTGAGGTGGATTGCCCTTTTTTCGTGCGATGTTTTGTTAGTGTAGATTAAAGTATCGCAGAACCCACAAACCTTGTCGCATCTGAAACAATTTCTTGAGTAGAGTGCCCCTTGAATCCACGACGACTATAGGTCTTTTAGTAAAGCAGCCAAAAACGATAATCATTTCACATTTCCACGACGTCACATCTATTTCGTCGTCCTCACAAACAACACGCCACATTCTTAAAGCGAACTACTTTGGCTTCCCCTTCCTTCTAGACTACCAGAAGCAAATTCCTCGACGGGAAAATTGCTGATACACCCCGTCGGAGATGCTGTTCCTGTTCCTGTTCCTGTTTAGCGTATTTTTTAATAACCTGACATTCCAGACTGCACTGCCGCAGATACCAGGCACAATTAACGTCCCTCTAATAGTCAGAGAAACGTTGCTTCCCATTATTAAATATCTTCATGCATGTGTGCATCGTTTAAGCTTTTCATTAAAATCCACTTCCGCTCATCAGCGTCAGAGTTGGCAGAGGAGCCCCGTCGTCCTGGCGCAAGAGGACAACAAACAAAAAAAAAATACGGAGCGCTCTCTCTTCAAAATTCGAGGAAAAACATTTGCAATCACTGGCAGAAGTCTCTGTATCTGTAATTATTGTTCTGTTGAACTGAAGTTTACTGCAAAGAAAAAATGATTTCAAATTGAATTCACGAGATTCATTGAACGAGCAAGCGGATTCCGGTGCACTCCGACTCCGGAAGCAGTGCTGCATTAAATGAATGAAGGCCCGCGGTTAATTAGCTGCAATCGCGTTTGGTTTGTTGAACTGTCAGGTTCAGACGAGCGCAGAAACTCCGTGAAGCGGTGACCATGAAACAAAAAATATAATGAAACAGAAATCTTTGGTGGGGGGAGGGGGGAAAATCAGAAACTAATGCATTTCGTCTGGTGCAAGGGTTGCTTCTGCGGCGCCACTGGAGTGCATCCATTTTTCACGAGGAAGTGGAAAGGCGCGGCGGGAGGCAGTTCTGTCTGACAAAACACCGGAGGTTAAGTCAATTAAAAATGAACGCGGATTGGAGCTTTAACCTCTATAACGCCTGGGGCATGGTTAGTTGATGTGGCTGAGTTGGCTGTGTCTAGGGCGAACGTACGAATGGAAATGGCTTGATTTTGCTGCAGCCGTGAGACCAGATGGAAATCTTAGAGAAATAGTCAAATCTTAGAGAACAGCCGCTGAAGGTTGGACCATCGATTAAAGAGTTACTAAATAGGAGGTAACAAGCCGTGGTCGCATTGTGGATTCACGTATGTCCCTCCAACAAAGCTATATGTTAAGTAATCATAAGCAACCAATTCAAGTTGAGTTAGTTGACTGCCAACACGCAGAAGTCACACTTTGCCAGAGTTTCAAATGATTAGTCAATCCAATTATGACCCTAACGCCTGTCAGGATATCGAATAATTAAGTCACTAGTTGAGGAAAAGGCGCCGCAAGAGCAAAGAATGGGGGGCCATGAATTATTCGTCTTCCTCGTCTCTGCAACTTCTCAAAGTCATCATTGTAAGGCAGACCCAATCTAAAGGCCAAATAGTTCCAACAGCGCAGTGCCCAGGGATAACACCACGAAGAGTCCTGACACTCGGCCTGCTAAGTCTGATCGAGATGTGGGATTGTCTCGGAGTAGCAGTAGGCCATAATGATTTCGTAGTGAGACACCCACCCAGACAGGACTTCAAGAGATATTTTGCAGCATCGAGTGGCAGATAGGTCACTTCGCCACCGGGAAAGAGAGATGAGCTAGGCCTCCTTCTAGCCAGTTTTGGAATGTCAGTCTCCTTCTGAGATAAATGCGGTGTTCATAGGCGGTAGTTCGGGAGAGTCTTCGAGTTAAAAGTGATTGAAGGCAGAGATTTGATTTTATTTTTATGTATTCCGCGCAAAAGACGCTGCAGTGGCTCGGAAATCGAAGTGACAATTGGGTAATTAGATCCTTAGTGCAGACGCCCGCACCTACGTCCTAGCCTATCTTCGATCCATCTGTGAAGATTCGCAGACAATCGTCTAGCGCCGGGTAGTCAGATGTCCAGCAGGGATTTGGTGAGGATGCTAGTTGAGAAGTTTTCCTCGTTGCAGAGGGAGATCGATGTCTCTAGGTAAAGATCTCAATTTGAGGAAGTTAGAGTGGCCAGAACTGAATTCCTCCCAGATTAAGGAGTACTGAAGATTAAGGAGTACGTTCAAAGCTGCCGAGGAGTACAGTGGGATTACCCATAGCAATCGAGTCTCTCGTCACCATTCCAGCTCTCAAGTTTGGTATTGCCCGTCGACACGATTTCTCGGTCGATCCGTATGTATTGCAATGCATATATGTATTGCGGCGAACAGTCGTTATCACAAGACTATTACCATTATTCAGCCGAAATCGTAGCAGAAATAAAATTCCGAATTCGGCAGCGTATACGTAAGCCAACCAACTGTGGCAGTTGGAAGATGAGCCATGGAAAGGCTCCAAAATCCTTACTATACACTGTACATTTTTTTAGGTGAAAAATTCGATGTCGTCGGATCCACTCCAGTCTTTGGATTTCGTTAATACACATCTCAACAAATAACCACAGGTGCGCACAGGTCGTAGGTACGCCTAGTTGGGCCGCTGTGGCAGTTGGAAGATGAGCCATGGAAAGGCTCCAAAATCCTTACTATACACTGTACATTTTTTTAGGTGAAAAATTCGATGTCGTCGGATCCACTCCAGTCTTTGGATTTCGTTAATACACATCTCAACAAATAACCACAGGTGCGCACAGGTCGTAGGTACGCCTAGTTGGGCCGCTGTGGCAGTTGGAAGATGAGCCATGGAAAGGCTCCAAAATCCTTACTATACACTGTACATTTTTTTAGGTGAAAAATTCGATGTCGTCGGATCCACTCCAGTCTTTGGATTTCGTTAATACACATCTCAACACATAACCACAGGTGCGCACAGGTCGTAGGTACGCCTAGTTGGGCCGCTGTGGCAGTTGGAAGATGAGCCATGGAAAGGCTCCAAAATCCTTACTATACACTGTACATTTTTTTAGGTGAAAAATTCGATGTCGTCGGATCCACTCCAGTCTTTGGATTTCGTTAATACACATCTCAACACATAACCACAGGTGTGCACAGGTCGTAGGTACGCCTAGTTGGGCCGCTGTGGCAGTTGGAAGATGAGCCATGGAAAGGCTCCAAAATCCTTACTATACACTGTACATTTTTTTAGGTGAAAAATTCGATGTCGTCGGATCCACTCCAGTCTTTGGATTTCGTTAATACACATCTCAACACATAACCACAGGTGTGCACAGGTCGGAGGTACGCCTAGTTGGGCCGCTGTGGCAGTTGGAAGATGAGCCATGGAAAGGCTCCAAAATCCTTACTATACACTGTACATTTTTTTAGGTGAAAAATTCGATGTCGTCGGATCCACTCCAGTCTTTGGATTTCGTTAATACACATCTCAACACATAACCACAGGTGTGCACATGTCGTAGGTACACCTAGTTGGGCCGCTGTGGCAGTTGGAAGATGAGCCATGGAAAGGCTCCAAAATCCTTACTATACACTGTACATTTTTTTAGGTGAAAAATTCGATGTCGTCGGATCCACTCCAGTCTTTGGATTTCGTTAATACACATCTCAACACATAACCACAGCTGCGCACAGGTCGTAGGTACGCCTAGTTGGGCCGCTGTGGCAGTTGGAAGATGAGCCATGGAAAGGCTCCAAAATCCTTACTATACACTGTACATTTTTTAGGTGAAAAATTCGATGTCGTCGGATCCACTCCAGTCTTTGGATTTCGTTAATACACATCTCAACACATAACCACAGGTGTGCACAGGTCGTAGGTACGCCTAGTTGGGCCGCTGTGGCAGTTGGAAGATGAGCCATGGAAAGGCTCCAAAATCCTTACTATACACTGTACATTTTTTTAGGTGAAAAATTCGATGTCGTCGGATCCACTCCAGTCTTTGGATTTCGTTAATACACATCTCAACACACAACCACAGGTGCGCACAGGTCGTAGGTACGCCTAGTTGGGCCGCTGTGGCAGTTGGAAGATGAGCCATGGAAAGGCTCCAAAATCCTTACTATACACTGTACATTTTTTTAGGTGAAAAATTCGGTGTCGTCGGATCCACTCCAGTCTTTGGATTTCGTTAATACACATCTCAACACATAACCACAGGTGCGCACAGGTCGTAGGTACGCCTAGTTGGGCCGCTGTGGCAGTTGGAAGATGAGCCATGGAAAGGCTCCAAAATCCTTACTATACACTGTACATTTTTTTAGGTGAAAAATTCGATGTCGTCGGATCCACTCCAGTCTTTGGATTTCGTTAATACACATCTCAACACATAACCACAGGTGCGCACAGGTCGTAGGTACGCCTAGTTGGGCCGCTGTGGCAGTTGGAAGATGAGCCATGGAAAGGCTCCAAAATCCTTACTATACACTGTACATTTTTTTAGGTGAAAAATTCGATGTCGTCGGATCCACTCCAGTCTTTGGATTTCGTTAATACACATCTCAACACATAACCACAGGTGCGCACAGGTCGTAGGTACGCCTAGTTGGGCCGCTGTGGCAGTTGGAAGATGAGCCATGGAAAGGCTCCAAAATCCTTACTATACACTGTACATTTTTTTAGGTGAAAAATTCGATGTCGTCGGATCCACTCCAGTCTTTGGATTTCGTTAATACACATCTCAACACATAACCACAGGTGTGCACATGTCGTAGGTACACCTAGTTGGGCCGCTGTGGCAGTTGGAAGATGAGCCATGGAAAGGCTCCAAAATCCTTACTATACACTGTACATTTTTTTAGGTGAAAAATTCGATGTCGTCGGATCCACTCCAGTCTTTGGATTTCGTTAATACACATCTCAACACATAACCACAGGTGTGCACAGGTCGTAGGTACGCCTAGTTGGGCCGCTGTGGCAGTTGGAAGATGAGCCATGGAAAGGCTCCAAAATCCTTACTATACACTGTACATTTTTTTAGGTGAAAAATTCGATGTCGTCGGATCCACTCCAGTCTTTGGATTTCGTTAATACACATCTCAACACATAACCACAGGTGTGCACATGTCGTAGGTACACCTAGTTGGGCCGCTGTGGCAGTTGGAAGATGAGCCATGGAAAGGCTCCAAAATCCTTACTATACACTGTACATTTTTTTAGGTGAAAAATTCGATGTCGTCGGATCCACTCCAGTCTTTGGATTTCGTTAATACACATCTCAACACATAACCACAGGTGCGCACAGGTCGTAGGTACGCCTAGTTGGGCCGCTGTGGCAGTTGGAAGATGAGCCATGGAAAGGCTCCAAAATCCTTACTATACACTGTACATTTTTTTAGGTGAAAAATTCGATGTCGTCGGATCCACTCCAGTCTTTGGATTTCGTTAATACACATCTCAACACATAACCACAGGTGCGCACAGGTCGTAGGTACGCCTAGTTGGGCCGCTGTGGCAGTTGGAAGATGAGCCATGGAAAGGCTCCAAAATCCTTACTATACACTGTACATTTTTTTAGGTGAAAAATTCGATGTCGTCGGATCCACTCCAGTCTTTGGATTTCGTTAATACACATCTCAACACATAACCACAGGTGCGCACAGGTCGTAGGTACGCCTAGTTGGACCGCTGTGGCAGTTGGAAGATGAGCCATGGAAAGGCTCCAAAATCCTTACTATACACTGTACATTTTTTTAGGTGAAAAATTCGATGTCGTCGGATCCACTCCAGTCTTTGGATTTCGTTAATACACATCTCAACACATAACCACAGGTGTGCACAGGTCGTAGGTACGCCTAGTTGGGCCGCTGTGGCAGTTGGAAGATGAGCCATGGAAAGGCTCCAAAATCCTTACTATACACTGTACATTTTTTTAGGTGAAAAATTCGGTGTCGTCGGATCCACTCCAGTCTTTGGATTTCGTTAATACACATCTCAACACATAACCACAGGTGCGCACAGGTCGTAGGTACGCCTAGTTGGGCCGCTGTGGCAGTTGGAAGATGAGCCATGGAAAGGCTCCAAAATCCTTACTATACACTGTACATTTTTTTAGGTGAAAAATTCGATGTCGTCGGATCCACTCCAGTCTTTGGATTTCGTTAATACACATCTCAACAAATAACCACAGGTGCGCACAGGTCGTAGGTACGCCTAGTTGGGCCGCTGTGGCAGTTGGAAGATGAGCCATGGAAAGGCTCCAAAATCCTTACTATACACTGTACATTTTTTTAGGTGAAAAATTCGATGTCGTCGGATCCACTCCAGTCTTTGGATTTCGTTAATACACATCTCAACACATAACCACAGGTGCGCACAGGTCGTAGGTACGCCTAGTTGGACCGCTGTGGCAGTTGGAAGATGAGCCATGGAAAGGCTCCAAAATCCTTACTATACACTGTACATTTTTTTAGGTGAAAAATTCGGTGTCGTCGGATCCACTCCAGTCTTTGGATTTCGTTAATACACATCTCAACACATAACCACAGGTGCGCACAGGTCGTAGGTACGCCTAGTTGGGCCGCTGTGGCAGTTGGAAGATGAGCCATGGAAAGGCTCCAAAATCCTTACTATACACTGTACATTTTTTTAGGTGAAAAATTCGATGTCGTCGGATCCACTCCAGTCTTTGGATTTCGTTAATACACATCTCAACACATAACCACAGGTGTGCACAGGTCGTAGGTACGCCTAGTTGGGCCGCTGTGGCAGTTGGAAGATGAGCCATGGAAAGGCTCCAAAATCCTTACTATACACTGTACATTTTTTTAGGTGAAAAATTCGATGTCGTCGGATCCACTCCAGTCTTTGGATTTCGTTAATACACATCTCAACACATAACCACAGGTGTGCACAGGTCGTAGGTACGCCTAGTTGGGCCGCTGTGGCAGTTGGAAGATGAGCCATGGAAAGGCTCCAAAATCCTTACTATACACTGTACATTTTTTAGGTGAAAAATTCGATGTCGTCGGATCCACTCCAGTCTTTGGATTTCGTTAATACACATCTCAACACATAACCACAGGTGTGCACAGGTCGTAGGTACGCCTAGTTGGGCCGCTGTGGCAGTTGGAAGATGAGCCATGGAAAGGCTCCAAAATCCTTACTATACACTGTACATTTTTTTAGGTGAAAAATTCGATGTCGTCGGATCCACTCCAGTCTTTGGATTTCGTTAATACACATCTCAACACATAACCACAGGTGTGCACAGGTCGTAGGTACGCCTAGTTGGGCCGCTGTGGCAGTTGGAAGATGAGCCATGGAAAGGCTCCAAAATCCTTACTATACACTGTACATTTTTTAGGTGAAAAATTCGATGTCGTCGGATCCACTCCAGTCTTTGGATTTCGTTAATACACATCTCAACACATAACCACAGGTGTGCACAGGTCGTAGGTACGCCTAGTTGGGCCGCTGTGGCAGTTGGAAGATGAGCCATGGAAAGGCTCCAAAATCCTTACTATACACTGTACATTTTTTTAGGTGAAAAATTCGATGTCGTCGGATCCACTCCAGTCTTTGGATTTCGTTAATACACATCTCAACACATAACCACAGGTGTGCACAGGTCGTAGGTACGCCTAGTTGGGCCGCTGTGGCAGTTGGAAGATGAGCCATGGAAAGGCTCCAAAATCCTTACTATACACTGTACATTTTTTTAGGTGAAAAATTCGATGTCGTCGAATCCACTCCAGTCTTTGGATTTCGTTAATACACATCTCAACACATAACCACAGGTGTGCACAGGTCGTAGGTACGCCTAGTTGGGCCGCTGTGGCAGTTGGAAGATGAGCCATGGAAAGGCTCCAAAATCCTTACTATACACTGTACATTTTTTTAGGTGAAAAATTCGATGTCGTCGGATCCACTCCAGTCTTTGGATTTCGTTAATACACATCTCAACACATAACCACAGGTGTGCACAGGTCGTAGGTACGCCTAGTTGGGCCGCTGTGGCAGTTGGAAGATGAGCCATGGAAAGGCTCCAAAATCCTTACTATACACTGTACATTTTTTTAGGTGAAAAATTCGATGTCGTCGGATCCACTCCAGTCTTTGGATTTCGTTAATACACATCTCAACACATAACCACAGGTGTGCACAGGTCGTAGGTACGCCTAGTTGGGCCGCTGTGGCAGTTGGAAGATGAGCCATGGAAAGGCTCCAAAATCCTTACTATACACTGTACATTTTTTTAGGTGAAAAATTCGATGTCGTCGGATCCACTCCAGTCTTTGGATTTCGTTAATACACATCTCAACACATAACCACAGGTGTGCACAGGTCGTAGGTATGCCTAGTTGGGCCGCTGTGGCAGTTGGAAGATGAGCCATGGAAAGGCTCCAAAATCCTTACTATACACTGTACATTTTTTTAGGTGAAAAATTCGATGTCGTCGGATCCACTCCAGTCTTTGGATTTCGTTAATACACATCTCAACACATAACCACAGGTGTGCACAGGTCGTAGGTACGCCTAGTTGGGCCGCTGTGGCAGTTGGAAGATGAGCCATGGAAAGGCTCCAAAATCCTTACTATACACTGTACATTTTTTTAGGTGAAAAATTCGATGTCGTCGGATCCACTCCAGTCTTTGGATTTCGTTAATACACATCTCAACACATAACCACAGGTGTGCACAGGTCGTAGGTACGCCTAGTTGGGCCGCTGTGGCAGTTGGAAGATGAGCCATGGAAAGGCTCCAAAATCCTTACTATACACTGTACATTTTTTTAGGTGAAAAATTCGATGTCGTCGAATCCACTCCAGTCTTTGGATTTCGTTAATACACATCTCAACACATAACCACAGGTGTGCACAGGTCGTAGGTACACCTAGTTGGGCCGCTGTGGCAGTTGGAAGATGAGCCATGGAAAGGCTCCAAAATCCTTACTATACACTGTACATTTTTTTAGGTGAAAAATTCGATGTCGTCGGATCCACTCCAGTCTTTGGATTTCGTTAATACACATCTCAACACATAACCACAGGTGTGCACAGGTCGTAGGTACGCCTAGTTGGGCCGCTGTGGCAGTTGGAAGATGAGCCATGGAAAGGCTCCAAAATCCTTACTATACACTGTACATTTTTTTAGGTGAAAAATTCGATGTCGTCGGATCCACTCCAGTCTTTGGATTTCGTTAATACACATCTCAACACATAACCACAGGTGTGCACAGGTCGTAGGTACGCCTAGTTGGGCCGCTGTGGCAGTTGGAAGATGAGCCATGGAAAGGCTCCAAAATCCTTACTATACACTGTACATTTTTTTAGGTGAAAAATTCGATGTCGTCGGATCCACTCCAGTCTTTGGATTTCGTTAATACACATCTCAACACATAACCACAGGTGTGCACAGGTCGTAGGTACACCTAGTTGGGCCTCTGTGGCAGTTGGAAGATGAGCCATGGAAAGGCTCCAAAATCCTTACTATACACTGTACATTTTTTTAGGTGAAAAATTCGATGTCGTCGGATCCACTCCAGTCTTTGGATTTCGTTAATACACATCTCAACACATAACCACAGGTGTGCACAGGTCGTAGGTACGCCTAGTTGGGCCGCTGTGGCAGTTGGAAGATGAGCCATGGAAAGGCTCCAAAATCCTTACTATACACTGTACATTTTTTTAGGTGAAAAATTCGATGTCGTCGGATCCACTCCAGTCTTTGGATTTCGTTAATACACATCTCAACACATAACCACAGGTGTGCACAGGTCGTAGGTACGCCTAGTTGGGCCGCTGTGGCAGTTGGAAGATGAGCCATGGAAAGGCTCCAAAATCCTTACTATACACTGTACATTTTTTTAGGTGAAAAATTCGATGTCGTCGGATCCACTCCAGTCTTTGGATTTCGTTAATACACATCTCAACACATAACCACAGGTGTGCACAGGTCGTAGGTACGCCTAGTTGGGCCGCTGTGGCAGTTGGAAGATGAGCCATGGAAAGGCTCCAAAATCCTTACTATACACTGTACATTTTTTTAGGTGAAAAATTCGATGTCGTCGGATCCACTCCAGTCTTTGGATTTCGTTAATACACATCTCAACACATAACCACAGGTGTGCACAGGTCGTAGGTACGCCTAGTTGGGCCGCTGTGGCAGTTGGAAGATGAGCCATGGAAAGGCTCCAAAATCCTTACTATACACTGTACATTTTTTTAGGTGAAAAATTCGATGTCGTCGGATCCACTCCAGTCTTTGGATTTCGTTAATACACATCTCAACACATAACCACAGGTGTGCACAGGTCGTAGGTACGCCTAGTTGGGCCGCTGTGGCAGTTGGAAGATGAGCCATGGAAAGGCTCCAAAATCCTTACTATACACTGTACATTTTTTTAGGTGAAAAATTCGATGTCGTCGGATCCACTCCAGTCTTTGGATTTCGTTAATACACATCTCAACACATAACCACAGGTGTGCACAGGTCGTAGGTACGCCTAGTTGGGCCGCTGTGGCAGTTGGAAGATGAGCCATGGAAAGGCTCCAAAATCCTTACTATACACTGTACATTTTTTTAGGTGAAAAATTCGATGTCGTCGGATCCACTCCAGTCTTTGGATTTCGTTAATACACATCTCAACACATAACCACAGGTGTGCACAGGTCGTAGGTACGCCTAGTTGGGCCGCTGTGGCAGTTGGAAGATGAGCCATGGAAAGGCTCCAAAATCCTTACTATACACTGTACATTTTTTTAGGTGAAAAATTCGATGTCGTCGGATCCACTCCATTCTTTGGATTTCGTTAATACACATCTCAACACATAACCACAGGTGTGCACAGGTCGTAGGTACGCCTAGTTGGGCCGCTGTGGCAGTTGGAAGATGAGCCATGGAAAGGCTCCAAAATCCTTACTATACACTGTACATTTTTTTAGGTGAAAAATTCGATGTCGTCGGATCCACTCCAGTCTTTGGATTTCGTTAATACACATCTCAACACATAACCACAGGTGCGCACAGGTCGTAGGTACGCCTAGTTGGGCCGCTGTGGCAGTTGGAAGATGAGCCATGGAAAGGCTCCAAAATCCTTACTATACACTGTACATTTTTTTAGGTGAAAAATTCGATGTCGTCGGATCCACTCCAGTCTTTGGATTTCGTTAATACACATCTCAACACATAACCACAGGTGTGCACAGGTCGTAGGTACGCCTAGTTGGGCCGCTGTGGCAGTTGGAAGATGAGCCATGGAAAGGCTCCAAAATCCTTACTATACACTGTACATTTTTTTAGGTGAAAAATTCGATGTCGTCGGATCCACTCCAGTCTTTGGATTTCGTTAATACACATCTCAACACATAACCACAGGTGCGCACAGGTCGTAGGTACGCCTAGTTGGACCGCTGTGGCAGTTGGAAGATGAGCCATGGAAAGGCTCCAAAATCCTTACTATACACTGTACATTTTTTTAGGTGAAAAATTCGATGTCGTCGGATCCACTCCAGTCTTTGGATTTCGTTAATACACATCTCAACACATAACCACAGGTGCGCACAGGTCGTAGGTACGCCTAGTTGGGCCGCTGTGGCAGTTGGAAGATGAGCCATGGAAAGGCTCCAAAATCCTTACTATACACTGTACATTTTTTTAGGTGAAAAATTCGATGTCGTCGGATCCACTCCAGTCTTTGGATTTCGTTAATACACATCTCAACACATAACCACAGGTGTGCACAGGTCGTAGGTACGCCTAGTTGGGCCGCTGTGGCAGTTGGAAGATGAGCCATGGAAAGGCTCCAAAATCCTTACTATACACTGTACATTTTTTTAGGTGAAAAATTCGATGTCGTCGGATCCACTCCAGTCTTTGGATTTCGTTAATACACATCTCAACACATAACCACAGGTGTGCACAGGTCGTAGGTACGCCTAGTTGGGCCGCTGTGGCAGTTGGAAGATGAGCCATGGAAAGGCTCCAAAATCCTTACTATACACTGTACATTTTTTTAGGTGAAAAATTCGATGTCGTCGGATCCACTCCAGTCTTTGGATTTCGTTAATACACATCTCAACACATAACCACAGGTGTGCACAGGTCGTAGGTACGCCTAGTTGGGCCGCTGTGGCAGTTGGAAGATGAGCCATGGAAAGGCTCCAAAATCCTTACTATACACTGTACATTTTTTTAGGTGAAAAATTCGATGTCGTCGGATCCACTCCAGTCTTTGGATTTCGTTAATACACATCTCAACACATAACCACAGGTGTGCACAGGTCGTAGGTACGCCTAGTTGGGCCGCAGTGGCAGTTGGAAGATGAGCCATGGAAAGGCTCCAAAATCCTTACTATACACTGTACATTTTTTTAGGTGAAAAATTCGATGTCGTCGGATCCACTCCAGTCTTTGGATTTCGTTAATACACATCTCAACACATAACCACAGGTGCGCACAGGTCGTAGGTACGCCTAGTTGGGCCGCTGTGGCAGTTGGAAGATGAGCCATGGAAAGGCTCCAAAATCCTTACTATACACTGTACATTTTTTTAGGTGAAAAATTCGATGTCGTCGGATCCACTCCAGTCTTTGGATTTCGTTAATACACATCTCAACACATAACCACAGGTGTGCACAGGTCGTAGGTACGCCTAGTTGGGCCGCTGTGGCAGTTGGAAGATGAGCCATGGAAAGGCTCCAAAATCCTTACTATACACTGTACATTTTTTTAGGTGAAAAATTCGATGTCGTCGGATCCACTCCATTCTTTGGATTTCGTTAATACACATCTCAACACATAACCACAGGTGTGCACAGGTCGTAGGTACGCCTAGTTGGGCCGCTGTGGCAGTTGGAAGATGAGCCATGGAAAGGCTCCAAAATCCTTACTATACACTGTACATTTTTTTAGGTGAAAAATTCGATGTCGTCGGATCCACTCCAGTCTTTGGATTTCGTTAATACACATCTCAACACATAACCACAGGTGCGCACAGGTCGTAGGTACGCCTAGTTGGGCCGCTGTGGCAGTTGGAAGATGAGCCATGGAAAGGCTCCAAAATCCTTACTATACACTGTACATTTTTTTAGGTGAAAAATTCGATGTCGTCGGATCCACTCCAGTCTTTGGATTTCGTTAATACACATCTCAACACATAACCACAGGTGTGCACAGGTCGTAGGTACGCCTAGTTGGGCCGCTGTGGCAGTTGGAAGATGAGCCATGGAAAGGCTCCAAAATCCTTACTATACACTGTACATTTTTTTAGGTGAAAAATTCGATGTCGTCGGATCCACTCCAGTCTTTGGATTTCGTTAATACACATCTCAACACATAACCACAGGTGCGCACAGGTCGTAGGTACGCCTAGTTGGACCGCTGTGGCAGTTGGAAGATGAGCCATGGAAAGGCTCCAAAATCCTTACTATACACTGTACATTTTTTTAGGTGAAAAATTCGATGTCGTCGGATCCACTCCAGTCTTTGGATTTCGTTAATACACATCTCAACACATAACCACAGGTGCGCACAGGTCGTAGGTACGCCTAGTTGGGCCGCTGTGGCAGTTGGAAGATGAGCCATGGAAAGGCTCCAAAATCCTTACTATACACTGTACATTTTTTTAGGTGAAAAATTCGATGTCGTCGGATCCACTCCAGTCTTTGGATTTCGTTAATACACATCTCAACACATAACCACAGGTGTGCACAGGTCGTAGGTACGCCTAGTTGGGCCGCTGTGGCAGTTGGAAGATGAGCCATGGAAAGGCTCCAAAATCCTTACTATACACTGTACATTTTTTTAGGTGAAAAATTCGATGTCGTCGGATCCACTCCAGTCTTTGGATTTCGTTAATACACATCTCAACACATAACCACAGGTGTGCACAGGTCGTAGGTACGCCTAGTTGGGCCGCTGTGGCAGTTGGAAGATGAGCCATGGAAAGGCTCCAAAATCCTTACTATACACTGTACATTTTTTTAGGTGAAAAATTCGATGTCGTCGGATCCACTCCAGTCTTTGGATTTCGTTAATACACATCTCAACACATAACCACAGGTGTGCACAGGTCGTAGGTACGCCTAGTTGGGCCGCTGTGGCAGTTGGAAGATGAGCCATGGAAAGGCTCCAAAATCCTTACTATACACTGTACATTTTTTTAGGTGAAAAATTCGATGTCGTCGGATCCACTCCAGTCTTTGGATTTCGTTAATACACATCTCAACACATAACCACAGGTGTGCACAGGTCGTAGGTACGCCTAGTTGGGCCGCAGTGGCAGTTGGAAGATGAGCCATGGAAAGGCTCCAAAATCCTTACTATACACTGTACATTTTTTTAGGTGAAAAATTCGATGTCGTCGGATCCACTCCAGTCTTTGGATTTCGTTAATACACATCTCAACACATAACCACAGGTGCGCACAGGTCGTAGGTACGCCTAGTTGGGCCGCTGTGGCAGTTGGAAGATGAGCCATGGAAAGGCTCCAAAATCCTTACTATACACTGTACATTTTTTTAGGTGAAAAATTCGATGTCGTCGGATCCACTCCAGTCTTTGGATTTCGTTAATACACATCTCAACACATAACCACAGGTGCGCACAGGTCGTAGGTACGCCTAGTTGGGCCGCTGTGGCAGTTGGAAGATGAGCCATGGAAAGGCTCCAAAATCCTTACTATACACTGTACATTTTTTTAGGTGAAAAATTCGATGTCGTCGGATCCACTCCAGTCTTTGGATTTCGTTAATACACATCTCAGGTCGTAGGTACGCCTAGTTGGGCCGCTGTGGCAGTTGGAAGATGAGCCATGGAAAGGCTCCAAAATCCTTACTATACACTGTACATTTTTTTAGGTGAAAAATTCGATGTCGTCGGATCCACTCCAGTCTTTGGATTTCGTTAATACACATCTCAACACATAACCACAGGTGCGCACAGGTCGTAGGTACGCCTAGTTGGGCCGCTGTGGCAGTTGGAAGATGAGCCATGGAAAGGCTCCAAAATCCTTACTATACACTGTACATTTTTTTAGGTGAAAAATTCGATGTCGTCGGATCCACTCCAGTCTTTGGATTTCGTTAATACACATCTCAGGTCGTAGGTACGCCTAGTTGGGCCGCTGTGGCATTTGGAAGATGAGCCATGGAAAGGCTCCAAAATCCTTACTATACACTGTACATTTTTTTAGGTGAAAAATTCGATGTCGTCGGATCCACTCCAGTCTTTGGATTTCGTTAATACACATCTCAACACATAACCACAGGTGCGCACAGGTCGTAGGTACGCCTAGTTGGGCCGCTGTGGCAGTTGGAAGATGAGCCATGGAAAGGCTCCAAAATCCTTACTATACACTGTACATTTTTTTAGGTGAAAAATTCGATGTCGTCGGATCCACTCCAGTCTTTGGATTTCGTTAATACACATCTCAACACATAACCACAGGTGCGCACAGGTCGTAGGTACGCCTAGTTGGGCCGCTGTGGCAGTTGGAAGATGAGCCATGGAAAGGCTCCAAAATCCTTACTATACACTGTACATTTTTTTAGGTGAAAAATTCGATGTCGTCGGATCCACTCCAGTCTTTGGATTTCGTTAATACACATCTCAGGTCGTAGGTACGCCTAGTTGGGCCGCTGTGGCAGTTGGAAGATGAGCCATGGAAAGGCTCCAAAATCCTTACTATACACTGTACATTTTTTTAGGTGAAAAATTCGATGTCGTCGGATCCACTCCAGTCTTTGGATTTCGTTAATACACATCTCAACACATAACCACAGGTGCGCACAGGTCGTAGGTACGCCTAGTTGGGCCGCTGTGGCAGTTGGAAGATGAGCCATGGAAAGGCTCCAAAATCCTTACTATACACTGTACATTTTTTTAGGTGAAAAATTCGATGTCGTCGGATCCACTCCAGTCTTTGGATTTCGTTAATACACATCTCAGGTCGTAGGTACGCCTAGTTGGGCCGCTGTGGCATTTGGAAGATGAGCCATGGAAAGGCTCCAAAATCCTTACTATACACTGTACATTTTTTTAGGTGAAAAATTCGATGTCGTCGGATCCACTCCAGTCTTTGGATTTCGTTAATACACATCTCAACACATAACCACAGGTGCGCACAGGTCGTAGGTACGCCTAGTTGGGCCGCTGTGGCAGTTGGAAGATGAGCCATGGAAAGGCTCCAAAATCCTTACTATACACTGTACATTTTTTTAGGTGAAAAATTCGATGTCGTCGGATCCACTCCAGTCTTTGGATTTCGTTAATACACATCTCAACACATAACCACAGGTGCGCACAGGTCGTAGGTACGCCTAGTTGGGCCGCTGTGGCAGTTGGAAGATGAGCCATGGAAAGGCTCCAAAATCCTTACTATACACTGTACATTTTTTTAGGTGAAAAATTCGATGTCGTCGGATCCACTCCAGTCTTTGGATTTCGTTAATACACATCTCAGGTCGTAGGTACGCCTAGTTGGGCCGCTGTGGCATTTGGAAGATGAGCCATGGAAAGGCTCCAAAATCCTTACTATACACTGTACATTTTTTTAGGTGAAAAATTCGATGTCGTCGGATCCACTCCAGTCTTTGGATTTCGTTAATACACATCTCAACACATAACCACAGGTGCGCACAGGTCGTAGGTACGCCTAGTTGGGCCGCTGTGGCAGTTGGAAGATGAGCCATGGAAAGGCTCCAAAATCCTTACTATACACTGTACATTTTTTTAGGTGAAAAATTCGATGTCGTCGGATCCACTCCAGTCTTTGGATTTCGTTAATACACATCTCAGGTCGTAGGTACGCCTAGTTGGGCCGCTGTGGCATTTGGAAGATGAGCCATGGAAAGGCTCCAAAATCCTTACTATACACTGTACATTTTTTTAGGTGAAAAATTCGATGTCGTCGGATCCACTCCAGTCTTTGGATTTCGTTAATACACATCTCAACACATAACCACAGGTGTGCACAGGTCGTAGGTACGCCTAGTTGGGCCGCTGTGGCAGTTGGAAGATGAGCCATGGAAAGGCTCCAAAATCCTTACTATACACTGTACATTTTTTTAGGTGAAAAATTCGATGTCGTCGGATCCACTCCAGTCTTTGGATTTCGTTAATACACATCTCAACACATAACCACAGGTGTGCACAGGTCGTAGGTACGCCTAGTTGGGCCGCTGTGGCAGTTGGAAGATAAGCCATGGAAAGGCTCCAAAATCCTTACTATACACTGTACATTTTTTTAGGTGAAAAATTCGATGTCGTCGGATCCACTCCAGTCTTTGGATTTCGTTAATACACATCTCAACACATAACCACAGGTGCGCACAGGTCGTAGGAACGCCTAGTTGGGCCGCTGTGGCAGTTGGAAGATGAGCCATGGAAAGGCTCCAAAATCCTTACTATACACTGTACATTTTTTTAGGTGAAAAATTCGATGTCGTCGGATCCACTCCAGTCTTTGGATTTCGTTAATACACATCTCAACACATAACCACAGGTGCGCACAGGTCGTAGGTACGCCTAGTTGGGCCGCTGTGGCAGTTGGAAGATGAGCCATGGAAAGGCTCCAAAATCCTTACTATACACTGTACATTTTTTTAGGTGAAAAATTCGATGTCGTCGGATCCACTCCAGTCTTTGGATTTCGTTAATACACATCTCAGGTCGTAGGTACGCCTAGTTGGGCCGCTGTGGCAGTTGGAAGATGAGCCATGGAAAGGCTCCAAAATCCTTACTATACACTGTACATTTTTTTAGGTGAAAAATTCGATGTCGTCGGATCCACTCCAGTCTTTGGATTTTGTTAATACACATCTCAACACATAACCACAGGTGCGCACAGGTCGTAGGTACGCCTAGTTGGGCCGCTGTGGCAGTTGGAAGATGAGCCATGGAAAGGCTCCAAAATCCTTACTATACACTGTACATTTTTTTAGGTGAAAAATTCGATGTCGTCGGATCCACTCCAGTCTTTGGATTTCGTTAATACACATCTCAACACATAACCACAGGTGCGCACAGGTCGTAGGTACGCCTAGTTGGACCGCTGTGGCAGTTGGAAGATGAGCCCTGGAAAGGCTCCAAAATCCTTACTATACACTGTACATTTTTTTAGGTGAAAAATTCGATGTCGTCGGATCCACTCCAGTCTTTGGATTTCGTTAATACACATCTCAACACATAACCACAGGTGTGCACAGGTCGTAGGTACGCCTAGTTGGGCCGCTGTGGCAGTTGGAAGATGAGCCATGGAAAGGCTCCAAAATCCTTACTATACACTGTACATTTTTTTAGGTGAAAAATTCGATGTCGTCGGATCCACTCCAGTCTTTGGATTTCGTTAATACACATCTCAACACATAACCACAGGTGTGCACAGGTCGTAGGTACGCCTAGTTGGGCCGCTGTGGCAGTTGGAAGATGAGCCATGGAAAGGCTCCAAAATCCTTACTATACACTGTACATTTTTTTAGGTGAAAAATTCGATGTCGTCGGATCCACTCCAGTCTTTGGATTTCGTTAATACACATCTCAACACATAACCACAGGTGTGCACAGGTCGTAGGTACGCCTAGTTGGGCCGCTGTGGCAGTTGGAAGATGAGCCATGGAAAGGCTCCAAAATCCTTACTATACACTGTACATTTTTTTAGGTGAAAAATTCGATGTCGTCGGATCCACTCCAGTCTTTGGATTTCGTTAATACACATCTCAGGTCGTAGGTACGCCTAGTTGGGCCGCTGTGGCAGTTGGAAGATGAGCCATGGAAAGGCTCCAAAATCCTTACTATACACTGTACATTTTTTTAGGTGAAAAATTCGATGTCGTCGGATCCACTCCAGTCTTTGGATTTTGTTAATACACATCTCAACACATAACCACAGGTGCGCACAGGTCGTAGGTACGCCTAGTTGGGCCGCTGTGGCAGTTGGAAGATGAGCCATGGAAAGGCTCCAAAATCCTTACTATACACTGTACATTTTTTTAGGTGAAAAATTCGATGTCGTCGGATCCACTCCAGTCTTTGGATTTCGTTAATACACATCTCAACACATAACCACAGGTGCGCACAGGTCGTAGGTACGCCTAGTTGGACCGCTGTGGCAGTTGGAAGATGAGCCCTGGAAAGGCTCCAAAATCCTTACTATACACTGTACATTTTTTTAGGTGAAAAATTCGATGTCGTCGGATCCACTCCAGTCTTTGGATTTCGTTAATACACATCTCAACACATAACCACAGGTGTGCACAGGTCGTAGGTACGCCTAGTTGGGCCGCTGTGGCAGTTGGAAGATGAGCCATGGAAAGGCTCCAAAATCCTTACTATACACTGTACATTTTTTTAGGTGAAAAATTCGATGTCGTCGGATCCACTCCAGTCTTTGGATTTCGTTAATACACATCTCAACACATAACCACAGGTGCGCACAGGTCGTAGGTACGCCTAGTTGGGCCGCTGTGGCAGTTGGAAGATGAGCCATGGAAAGGCTCCAAAATCCTTACTATACACTGTACATTTTTTTAGGTGAAAAATTCGATGTCGTCGGATCCACTCCAGTCTTTGGATTTCGTTAATACACATCTCAACACATAACCACAGCTGCGCACAGGTCGTAGGTACGCCTAGTTGGGCCGCTGTGGCAGTTGGAAGATGAGCCATGGAAAGGCTCCAAAATCCTTACTATACACTGTACATTTTTTTAGGTGAAAAATTCGATGTCGTCGGATCCACTCCAGTCTTTGGATTTCGTTAATACACATCTCAACACATAACCACAGGTGCGCACAGGTCGTAGGTACGCCTAGTTGGGCCGCTGTGGCAGTTGGAAGATGAGCCATGGAAAGGCTCCAAAATCCTTACTATACACTGTACATTTTTTTAGGTGAAAAATTCGATGTCGTCGGATCCACTCCAGTCTTTGGATTTCGCTAATACACATCTCAACACATAACCACAGCTGCGCACAGGTCGTAGGTACGCCTAGTTGGGCCGCTGTGGCAGTTGGAAGATGAGCCATGGAAAGGCTCCAAAATCCTTACTATACACTGTACATTTTTTTAGGTGAAAAATTCGATGTCGTCGGATCCACTCCAGTCTTTGGATTTCGTTAATACACATCTCAACACATAACCACAGGTGCGCACAGGTCGTAGGTACGCTTAGTTGGACCGCTGTGGCAGTTGGAAGATGAGCCATGGAAAGGCTCCAAAATCCTTATTGTACATTTTTTTAGGTGAAAAATTCGATGTCGTCGGATCCACTCCAGTCTTTGGATTTCGTTAATACACATCTCAACACATAACCACAGGTGCGCACAGGTCGTAGGTACGCCTACTTGGGCCGCTGTGGCAGGTGGAAGATGAGCCATGGAAAGGCTCCAAAATCCTTACTACACACTGTACATTTTTTTAGGTGAAAAATTCGATGTCGTCGGGTCCACTCCAGTCTTTGGATTTCGTTAATACACATCTCAACACATAACCACAGGTGTGCACAGGTCGTAGGTACGCCTAGTTGGGCCGCTGTGGCAGTTGGAAGATGAGCCATGGAAAGGCTCCAAAATCCTTACTATACACTGTACATTTTTTTAGGTGGAAAATTCGATGTCGTCGGATCCACTCCAGTCTTTGAATTTCGTTAATACACATCTCAACACATAACCACAGGTGCGCACAGGTCGTAGGTACGCCTAGTTGGGCCGCTGTGGCAGTTGGAAGATGAGCCATGGAAAGGCTCCAAAATCCTTACTATACACTGTACATTTTTTTAGGTGAAAAATTCGATGTCGTCGGATCCACTCCAGTCTTTGGATTTTGTTAATACACATCTCAACACATAACCACAGGTGCGCACAGGTCGTAGGTACGCCTAGTTGGGCCGCTGTGGCAGTTGGAAGATGAGCCATGGAAAGGCTCCAAAATCCTTACTATACACTGTACATTTTTTTAGGTGAAAAATTCGATGTCGTCGGATCCACTCCAGTCTTTGGATTTCGTTAATACACATCTCAACACATAACCACAGGTGCGCACAGGTCGTAGGTACGCCTAGTTGGACCGCTGTGGCAGTTGGAAGATGAGCCCTGGAAAGGCTCCAAAATCCTTACTATACACTGTACATTTTTTTAGGTGAAAAATTCGATGTCGTCGGATCCACTCCAGTCTTTGGATTTCGTTAATACACATCTCAACACATAACCACAGGTGTGCACAGGTCGTAGGTACGCCTAGTTGGGCCGCTGTGGCAGTTGGAAGATGAGCCATGGAAAGGCATTTTTTTAGGTGAAAAATTCGATGTCGTCGGATCCACTCCAGTCTTTGGATTTCGTTAATACACATCTCAACACATAACCACAGGTGTGCACAGGTCGTAGGTACGCCTAGTTGGGCCGCTGTGGCAGTTGGAAGATGAGCCATGGAAAGGCTCCAAAATCCTTACTATACACTGTACATTTTTTTAGGTGAAAAATTCGATGTCGTCGGATCCACTCCAGTCTTTGGATTTCGTTAATACACATCTCAACACATAACCACAGGTGTGCACAGGTCGTAGGTACGCCTAGTTGGGCCGCTGTGGCAGTTGGAAGATGAGCCATGGAAAGGCTCCAAAATCCTTACTATACACTGTACATTTTTTTAGGTGAAAAATTCGATGTCGTCGGATCCACTCCAGTCTTTGGATTTCGTTAATACACATCTCAACACATAACCACATTTGCGCACAGGTCGTAGGTACGCCTACTTGGGCCGCTGTGGCAGGTGGAAGATGAGCCATGGAAAGGCTCCAAAATCCTTACTATACACTGTACATTTTTTTAGGTGGAAAATTCGATGTCGTCGGATCCACTCCAGTCTTTGGATTTCGTTAATACACATCTCAACACATAACCACAGGTGCGCACAGGTCGTAGGGTCGCCTAGTTGTACCGCTGTGGCAGTTGGAAGATGAGCCATGGAAAGGCTCCAAAATCCTTACTATACACTGTACATTTTTTTAGGTGAAAAATTCGATGTCGTCGGATCCACTCCAGTCTTTGGATTTCGTTAATACACATCTCAACACATAACCACAGGTGTGCACAGGTCGTAGGTACGCCTAGTTGGGCCGCTGTGGCAGTTGGAAGATGAGCCATGGAAAGGCTCCAAAATCCTTACTATACACTGTACATTTTTTTAGGTGGAAAATTCGATGTCGTCGGATCCACTCCAGTCTTTGAATTTCGTTAATACACATCTCAACACATAACCACAGGTGCGCACAGGTCGTAGGTACGCCTAGTTGGGCCGCTGTGGCAGTTGGAAGATGAGCCATGGAAAGGCTCCAAAATCCTTACTATACACTGTACATTTTTTTAGGTGAAAAATTCGATGTCGTCGGATCCACTCCAGTCTTTGGATTTCGTTAATACACATCTCAACACATAACCACAGGTGCGCACAGGTCGTAGGTACGCCTAGTTGGGCCGCTGTGGCAGTTGGAAGATGAGCCATGGAAAGGCTCCAAAATCCTTACTATACACTGTACATTTTTTTAGGTGAAAAATTCGATGTCGTCGGATCCACTCCAGTCTTTGGATTTCGTTAATACACATCTCAACACATAACCACAGGTGCGCACAGGTCGTAGGTACGCCTAGTTGGGCCGCTGTGGCAGTTGGAAGATGAGCCATGGAAAGGCTCCAAAATCCTTACTATACACTGTACATTTTTTTAGGTGAAAAATTCGATGTCGTCGGATCCACTCCAGTCTTTGGATTTCGTTAATACACATCTCAACACATAACCACAGGTGCGCACAGGTCGTAGGTACGCCTAGTTGGGCCGCTGTGGCAGTTGCAAGATGAGCCATGGAAAGGCTCCAAAATTCCTTACTACACACTGTACATTTTTTTAGGTGAAAAATTCGATGTCGTCGGATCCACTCCAGTCTTTGGATTTCGTTAATACACATCTCAACACATAACCACAGGTGCGCACAGGTCGTAGGTACGCCTAGTTGGGCCGCTGTGGCAGTTGGAAGATGAGCCATGGAAAGGCTCCAAAATCCTTACTATACACTATACATTTTTTTAGGTGAAAAATTCGATGTCGTCGGATCCACTCCAGTCTTTGGATTTCGTTAATACACATCTCAACACATAACCACAGGTGTGCACAGGTCGTAGGTACGCCTAGTTGGGCCGCTGTGGCAGTTGGAAGATGAGCCATGGAAAGGCTCCAAAATCCTTACTATGCACTGTACATTTTTTTAGGTGAAAAATTCGATGTCGTCGGATCCACTCCAGTCTTTGGATTTCGTTAATACACATCTCAACACATAACCACAGGTGTGCACAGGTCGTAGGTACGCCTAGTTGGGCCGCTGTGGCAGTTGGAAGATGAGCCATGGAAAGGCTCCAAAATCCTTACTATACACTGTACATTTTTTTAGGTGAAAAATTCGATGTCGTCGGATCCACTCCAGTCTTTGGATTTCGTTAATACACATCTCAACACATAACCACAGGTGTGCACAGGTCGTAGGTACGCCTAGTTGGGCCGCTGTGGCAGTTGGAAGATGAGCCATGGAAAGGCTCCAAAATCCTTACTATACACTGTACATTTTTTTAGGTGAAAAATTCGATGTCGTCGGATCCACTCCAGTCTTTGGATTTCGTTAATACACATCTCAACACATAACCACAGGTGCGCACAGGTCGTAGGTACGCCTAGTTGGGCCGCTGTGGCAGTTGGAAGATGAGCCATGGAAAGGCTCCAAAATCCTTACTATACACTGTACATTTTTTTAGGTGAAAAATTCGATGTCGTCGGATCCACTCCAGTCTTTGGATTTCGTTAATACACATCTCAACACATAACCACAGGTGCGCACAGGTCGTAGGTACGCCTAGTTGGGCCGCTGTGGCAGTTGGAAGATGAGCCATGGAAAGGCTCCAAAATCCTTACTATACACTGTACATTTTTTTTAGGTGGAAAATTCGATGTCGTCGGATCCACTCCAGTCTTTGGATTTCGTTAATACACATCTCAACACATAACCACAGGTGCGCACAGGTCGTAGGTACGCCTAGTTGTTCCGCTGTGGCAGTTGGAAGATGAGCCATGGAAAGGCTCCAAAATCCTTACTACACACTGTACATTTTTTTAGGTGAAAAATTCGATGTCGTCGGATCCACTCCAGTCTTTGGATTTCGTTAATACACATCTCAACACATAACCACAGGTGTGCACAGGTCGTAGGTACGCCTAGTTGGGCCGCTGTGGCAGTTGGAAGATGAGCCATGGAAAGGCTCCAAAATCCTTACTATACACTGTACATTTTTTTAGGTGAAAAATTCGATGTCGTCGGATCCACTCCAGTCTTTGGATTTCGTTAATACACATCTCAACACATAACCACAGGTGTGCACAGGTCGTAGGTACGCCTAGTTGGGCCGCTGTGGCAGTTGGAAGATGAGCCATGGAAAGGCTCCAAAATCCTTACTATACACTGTACATTTTTTTAGGTGAAAAATTCGATGTCGTCGGATCCACTCCAGTCTTTGGATTTCGTTAATACACATCTCAACACATAACCACAGGTGCGCACAGGTCGTAGGTACGCCTAGTTGGGCCGCTGTGGCAGTTGCAAGATGAGCCATGGAAAGGCTCCAAAATTCCTTACTACACACTGTACATTTTTTTAGGTGAAAAATTCGATGTCGTCGGATCCACTCCAGTCTTTGGATTTCGTTAATACACATCTCAACACATAACCACAGGTGCGCACAGGTCGTAGGTACGCCTAGTTGGGCCGCTGTGGCAGTTGGAAGATGAGCCATGGAAAGGCTCCAAAATCCTTACTATACACTGTACATTTTTTTAGGTGAAAAATTCGATGTCGTCGGATCCACTCCAGTCTTTGGATTTCGTTAATACACATCTCAACACATAACCACAGGTGCGCACAGGTCGTAGGTACGCCTAGTTGGGCCGCTGTGGCAGTTGGAAGATGAGCCATGGAAAGGCTCCAAAATCCTTACTATACACTGTACATTTTTTTAGGTGAAAAATTCGATGTCGTCGGATCCACTCCAGTCTTTGGATTTCGTTAATACACATCTCAACACATAACCACAGGTGCGCACAGGTCGTAAGTACGCCTAGTTGGGCCGCTGTGGCAGTTGGAAGATGAGCCATGGAAAGGCTCCAAAATCCTTACTATACACTGTACATTTTTTTAGGTGAAAAATTCGATGTCGTCGGATCCACTCCAGTCTTTGGATTTCGTTAATACACATCTCAACACATAACCACAGGTGTGCACAGGTCGTAGGTACGCCTAGTTGGGCCGCTGTGGCAGTTGGAAGATGAGCCATGGAAAGGCTCCAAAATCCTTACTATACACTGTACATTTTTTTAGGTGAAAAATTCGATGTCGTCGGATCCACTCCAGTCTTTGGATTTCGTTAATACACATCTCAACACATAACCACAGGTGCGCACAGGTCGTAGGTACGCCTAGTTGGGCCGCTGTGGCAGTTGGAAGATGAGCCATGGAAAGGCTCCAAAATCACTGTACATTTTTTTAGGTGAAAAATTCGATGTCGTCGGATCCACTCCAGTCTTTGGATTTCGTTAATACACATCTCAACACATAACCACAGGTGCGCACAGGTCGTAGGTACGCCTAGTTGGGCCGCTGTGGCAGTTGGAAGATGAGCCATGGAAAGGCTCCAAAATCCTTACTATACACTGTACATTTTTTTATTTGAAAAATTCGATGTCGTCGGATCCACTCCAGTCTTGGGATTTCGTTAATACACATCTCAACACATAACCACAGCTGCGCACAGGTCGTAGGTACGCCTAGTTGGGCCGCTGTGGCAGTTGGAAGATGAGCCATGGAAAGGCTCCAAAATCCTTACTATACACTGTACATTTTTTTAGGTGAAAAATTCGATGTCGTCGGATCCACTCCAGTCTTTGGATTTTGTTAATACACATCTCAACACATAACCACAGGTGCGCACAGGTCGTAGGTACGCCTAGTTGGGCCGCTGTGGCAGTTGGAAGATGAGCCATGGAAAGGCTCCAAAATCCTTACTATACACTGTACATTTTTTTAGGTGAAAAATTCGATGTCGTCGGATCCACTCCAGTCTTTGGATTTCGTTAATACACATCTCAACACATAACCACAGCTGCGCACAGGTCGTAGGTACGCCTAGTTGGGCCGCTGTGGCAGTTGGAAGATGAGCCATGGAAAGGCTCCAAAATCCTTACTATACACTGTACATTTTTTTAGGTGAAAAATTCGATGTCGTCGGATCCACTCCAGTCTTTGGATTTCGTTAATACACATCTCAACACATAACCACAGGTGCGCACAGGTCGTAGGTACGCCTAGTTGGGCCGCTGTGGCAGTTGGAAGATGAGCCATGGAAAGGCTCCAAAATCCTTACTATACACTGTACATTTTTTTAGGTGAAAAATTCGATGTCGTCGGATCCACTCCAGTCTTTGGATTTCGTTAATACACATCTCAACACATAACCACAGCTGCGCACAGGTCGTAGGTACGCCTAGTTGGGCCGCTGTGGCAGTTGGAAGATGAGCCATGGAAAGGCATTTTTTTAGGTGAAAAATTCGATGTCGTCGGATCCACTCCAGTCTTTGGATTTTGTTAATACACATCTCAACACATAACCACAGGTGCGCACAGGTCGTAGGTACGCCTAGTTGGGCCGCTGTGGCAGTTGGAAGATGCGTCATGGAAAGGCTCCAAAATCCTTACTGTACCTCCTTACTGTCTCAAATGTTGGTCATCTGTTGAGGTTCCTATAGTCCCACAAGTGAATTTAACAGTTCTTGGTCTTCTGTGGTGATCAGAAATCGTTAAGTCTTCTTCTTCTTTGTTTGGCGCTACAGTCCGGGGTGGACCTGGGCCTCAACCAACAAGCCTCTCCAGTCAACACGATCTTTCGCCAGCTGCCTCCAATTGGGCACACCAGGTTGGTTAAGTTCCTTCTCGTTGCGTCCTCTGTTGCGTTGTCCCAATGGCACGGAATCGAAAAGAAGTGCTTCATATGAAATGTTCTGTCAGACGCAATCCTTAATCCAAAGGGGCAGACCATAGTCTGGACTTTTTTGGGTCTCTGAACAGCTGCTTTTAACTAGAGCACTTCACTGAATGAATGAGAGTAGAGAAGTCCTGTCGAAGATACTTCTGTTTGGTGAATCGCCACTGAAACGGATGAAGAAGACCACATAACATCTATGTACTCAGTCTTCTGTTCGTGATTCCTGCACGACGGATGAGGATGAATACACTTACTTACGACGCCGGCGACCCATGGAGGATCCGAGCCTGAGCAATTGCTGCCTTCCGTCGTTGACGGTCCTGGGCACGCTGCTTCCAGTCATCAAGAGCTGTCTCGCATCCGCGCTTCCTTGGTCTTTACACCGGAGATTCGGTCTTCGTTTGGTTATGTCTTCTCCTCCATTCGCCTTCCTCGCAGGCGAGACCATTTTTCTTTCGAAGGTACCAAGAATCAGCTCTGCAGTTTTGCTTAGCGTCCAGCTTTCGGCTCCACTGGCGAAATAAGAGTTTAGTAGAGCATGAGTTTGGTCCTTCGCGTCAGGAGCCTTGAGCCCAGTTGTGTTGACAAACCGCAGCAGCACCGGTTGCCGAGGGGATCCTACGACGGATCTCCACTGTGATGTCGTTTGTGGAGTTCACGTTTGCCCCGAGGTGGACAAACTCCTTTACTACCTCGAGATTGTAACTGTCGATCGTGAAGTTGTGTCCAAGGTGGTGTGCGACGGAACGTTTTTTGGTCAACAGCGTATATTTCGTTTTGTCCTCATTGACCTTGAGACCAGTTCGTTTCGCCTGTTCTTCAATCGTCGTAAAAGCCTCCACTACGGCACGTTGAGAACGCGCGACGATGTCGATGTCATCTGCGTACACCAACAGTTGGACCGACTTGTAAAGGGTGATTTTTTAGCTATTATCTTTTTGGCAACACTGGTTTAAACAGCTGACGCACGTTTCGTGTTTTGTTTCACTGTCAAACATCTTCAGTTTGGTCTATAATTTAACCATGAATCGTCTTACAAACGAACAACGCTTGCAAATTATTGAATTTTATCATCAAAATGCGTGCTCTGTTAAGAAAGTTCATCGCGCTCTTCTTCCAGCTCATTTTTGGCTCAATGGGTACGTAAATAAGCAGAATTGTCGATTTTTTAGTCAATATCAGCCAGAAGCTACCAATGCATCCAGAAAAGGTCACAGTTTGGTGCGGTTTATGGGCTGGTGGCATCATTGGACCGTACTTCTTCAAAGATGATGCGAATCGTAACGTAACTGTGAATGGTGAGCGCTACCGTGAGATGATATCCAACTTTTGTTTGCCCAAAATGCAAGAGCTTGACTTGCATGACATGTGGTTTCAACAAGACGGTGCCACATGCCACACAGCACGCGCAACAATGGACTTATTGAGGGGCGAGTTCGGTGAACATTTTATTTCACGTTCGGGACCGGTCAATTGGCCGCCTAGATCATGCGATTTAACGCCTATTTTTTGTGGGGCTATGTTAAAGCTCATGTCTATACAGACAAGCCCGCTTCAATTGACGCATTGGAAGACAACATTGAAGCATTCATTCGTGAGATACCGGCCGAAATGTTGGAAAGAGTATGCCAAAATTGGACTAAGCGGATGGACCATTTGAGGCGCAGTCAAGGTCAACATTTGCATGAAATAATCTTCAAACATTAAATTATATGGACCGAACTATCGATTCAAATAAAGATTTCATGCATTTTTCTGAATTTTATGTGTTTTTTTTGAAAAACTTTCCTATAGCTTTTAAAAAATCACCCTTTAGAAGATAATGCCTTCCGTGTTTACAGCTGCCCTCCGCACTATCTTCTCCAGCACCAGATTGAAGAAGTCACACGACAGGAAATCCGTGAGCCGAACTGCACGGTGCATCGCGTATGTGTTAGAATGGTGCGACACGAGCTTTTCAGTGCTCCCGAGATCCCGAATTCGGCCTCGAATAGCTCCTTGTGATGAATGCTGTCGTATGCGGCTTTGAAATCGATGGAAAGGTGGTGCTTATCGATTTCAAACTCACTGGTCTCACTCCACGATTTGTCTTAGTGTGAAGATTTGGTCTATAGTCGGTTTGCCGGGCCGGAAGCCGCACTGGTGGTCACACAGTACGCTGGACAGGATCTTGTAGGCGACGTTGAACAGGGATATACCTCCATAGTTGTTGCAAGAGGTAAGATCGTCTTTTTTTGTGGAATGAATACAAGGGCTTACAAATTGGCACATTTGCTGACAGGCCAGTAGGCAGTGCCAAGAGATAAATTTATGATCAAACTTGGATTTTCCTCTTCTACTTCTTATTGGGCTGCTGTCTAGTTTTCGGGCTTGGCTATCGTCTCTGGAGGGCGGAGTACAAGAAGATTTGAGTAATATCAAGAGATCCTCAAGAGACTCGAGACAGATGACGCCGCAAAGTTGAAAGTTCTTGTCTCCATAGGCCTTCAGTCGACTTATTTAGCCCCCCTTACATGATATGACAGCTTGAACAAGCCTTGAACCTTGAATGTTTCCGTGGCGATTCCTAGTCCTGTCAAATGTTATGATACACGAGATATACTCATTGATCCCCAAAATGCACGGAATGTACCCAAATTTAACGTGGCTGCTATTCACAAGCCACATGCATAGAAAGGAGCCTGATCTCAAGGAGTTACTGGACAAATAAAATCGACGACAAACAGTAAGTTTGCTTGGATCAGGGTCCGATTTCCGTGCATCACTGCTACACTCCTCGACGTGTCTGCCCTCTCGTTGAGTCTGCAGGCACATCAAACAGTGGACGTGAAATGAATTCGGATCCTTCTCAACGGAACGCACTCAGAGTTAAAATTCATAGACACGTTGTCAGACCGATGTACAATTCGACTTATGGGCGCCACAGAAGGATCCGTACGTCTGCGACGGATGTGCATATCCAGCTTGGATTGCCATTGCTCTCGCTACCTCACGAGAGCAATAAAACGTTTAAAAAAAGAAGAAGAAAGAAACACCCTATGCCGAGGTGCACAATAACATCATCATAAAAGACAGTCTCATTTCATCTGCGAGCTGTCAAAATCACTCTTGAGGATAACAGACGACCTCCGCCATCAGTCTCCCGTTCCTCCACTGCCTTCGATAAGCGAGCGTCTTTTGTTATGTGCACCACCCCCAACGACCTCATAAACACCTCAGCACCAACAAAGCATTCGTCTTTGTTCGGATATCCAGGCCATCAGCACAGCAACGCAACCTCCCCACGCATACATATGTCAGTGGGGATTGTTTATTAAAACGTCTCGGGTTCTTTGGCACGTCCGCACCACGAGCACATCACTCCGCACCCGAGGAAGCGGCTGCGTATCCTTAAGACGACGACGACGTTATTGTTGGCTGGTGTATTGGCTAATTGATATGCTTTAAGGGCACAACTGATAAGTTTATTGTGTTGAATACCTGCCATATTGCGTGCAGGGCTGTTTCACATCTCCGCTCGAGCCGGATGGTTTGGCATTTGCGGCACGGAATCTTCCGAGGTTTCCCGTGGGCCCACCCGTTCGGTTGATGGGGATATGATGGCTTTCTCGAACCATCATCTGCGGGGGGGAAGGGGGAGCTGGGGCTTGTTTTATTGGTCCCGATTGGAATATTAGAGACTTTTCGGGTTTTGTTTACACGTTTGCGGCTCCGTGGTTTTTGTTTGACAAAACAATAAAACTTCTCTCTTAACGGCGCGGGGGGGATGAAATATGATGGGGGGCCGGAGGTGGTGATGGCGGTGAGTGAGGTTGTTTGCTAAGGACTGAGGTTTATTGATCTGAAAATTAAATGCTTAACAGGGGTGGAGCAACAACAAGGGTTGCAACATTTTTTTTTTCAAAATCCGGAAGTGCTGGTGGAGCTTGACGAGGGTGAACTGGGGCATGGAATTTGGCAAGTCATTCTGTGGCTGGGCAATATGTTTGGAAAGTGCACGTCTCGTGAGGGAGGGGAGGGGGAGGCTAAGGTGTTGCTTTCTATTCCGGGCAATTTAAGCTCGGTGAGGGTAGAATCTAGGATCCGGGAAACATGACACTCACTTTTTGGGAAGTTAAGAATAACAGATTCGGGCGGGCTTTAAAAACAGTAGCATTTTGATTGGTAGGTAGGTGCATTGACTTGTACGCTGGTGGGTCAGGGTTTAATCGCGAATTTGGAATGCTCTTCCCAGCCCTATATTTCCCACAGACTACAACCCGCAGATATTTAAGACCACTGTGCACAGGTACCTCCTCTCTCTTTCTCCCTCTATACCTTCGGCCCGTACTGTGTCTTGACCCCCGACACTTAAGGGTATTAGCAATCCCTTGAGAGCGCGCAAATTATAAAAAAAAAAAAAAAATCATCAACTCGGGCAAGCACATCGTTGGGCAATGGACACATCGTTGTCACAGTGTCTCTTTTCTGCCTCAGCCGCTATGTGAACAAGCACAATTGCCGTTATTGTAGCTAACGTAATCCACAAGTGCCTGATAAGGCATCAATGCATGACAAGTTTGGTGTGGTTCATGGCATGGCGGCGTCAACGGACCTTGTTTCTTTCGAAATGAGGAAGGCAACATCGTTACTGTCAGCAGTCTCAGGTATAGAGCGCTGTTAACCGACTTTCGGTGGCCAGAGATTGACAATATGGGTCCCATCCGAGTTGTGGTGCCAGCAAGGTGGTGATAAATGGCATACAAGCAACGCAACGCTCGAAGTTGTGAATGGGGAATTTGGCGACTCGGTCATCGCACAGCGAGCTTTCATCAATTGGCCGCCACGATCGCGTGAGTTGACACCACTCGATTATTTCCTCTGGGGCTACGTCAAGTCGTTAGGCTATGCTAGTAACCGGACGAGGTCGAGGGCAATATTCGAGACCGGAGTAACGCCGCACATATTGGACCGAGTCATCGAAAATTGAACCGTCCGCTTGAAGCACTGCCAGTGATGACGAGGTGCATTATGAGCTCTTCCCGAAATATTGGCACAAATGTAGCTTCAAAATAAAGCCGTGTACATAGGCTTATGAGATTCCACATCTGTTGATTTAACCCGCAGGCAATGCCTCTTTGAATTAAAGCAAGCGCCCCGAAAGAAAGCAATTTTCCCTCTAAGCCCTTCATTTCCTGTGAATACAATCACACCAGCACCCGCTTTAAATCGCTGAAAACCTGAACCCGCGTCGAGTTACTTAAGCGATGCTTTGTCTCGTGATACAACTCAACTGTGTGCTTACATCTCCGCCATGAACCAAAATAAACATTCTCTTTGATGAACGCAAACCCGATTCATAGCTCAATTTGCCTTTCCATAACTGAAGCTGACAAGGGCAAGGATTGAATTACAGACTCCTTGTCAGGCAAAATCCCGATTTCGATTAACAATGACGATGAAGTGTCTATGAAAAAAGGAAAGATGTCAAGAGCTACGAAGAATCCCCGAGCTCAGAGGTAACAGAATATTTCGCAAAAGAAAAAATGACGTCCATCGCCACACGCCGTTGTCGTCAATTCCAAGAAGGACGGGGATCATAAAAATTCACGACTGCCAAATCAGCCTTTCCCGGCGAGAGCTCCCCAGATCCCTCATCCCGCTCTTAACCAGTAATCTCCTTTAATTCCTCTCCTCACCACACAAACACACACAGACACCCGCTCGTAGAGGCCTCAACCGTCTCGTGCACGTTTTTCGATTCCTTAAGGATAATCCTTTTAAATTGAATACTTCCCCGAAAGAAAGTGAAACCCAGATGCACTCTCATACTCTCGATTTCGCCGCCAGCTAAACAGATGAAGAATGATGACGGCAGAGCCAGCGGAGAGCTCCCTCCCCCCCCCCCCCCCCTCCCTCCCACGATAAGCACAAAGAGTGAAGCTCTCTGCTTGAAAAGATGAATGGCTTTTCAATATTTCATTTCATATCCATCGATTTATTTCCATCTTCTTCTTCAATTCGTCGCCAGCTTCCGCAAGCTTCGTTGAGCGACACAGACTCGAAACGTACGGTCGGTGGGTCGATGAATCTGAAGATGTTGAAAATTTAAGAAATTTTAAGTGTTATCCTCCGTCTCCGTATGTCCTTATGCGACGCTCTGAGCAAAACGAAGTCCTATCCTATTTGTGAGAATTCCCCAAACGGGCGAGCCGTACCGATGCATGACGCGCGTGTGTGTTTCCCTTATTATGCGAGTCAGTGCAGGCTTGCTGCCAAGCTGGTGCAGATGCAGGGATGCGCAAAGTCTCGAAGGAAGTCGTCTCAAAGGAGTTTCCGCTTTAATAGGTTCAAAGAAAGCGGCTGGGCTTTCGGCAGGCTTCCGCATGCTTCTCTGCAAATTCCTACAGAGACCCTTTGGGGAGCTTAATTTGATAGAAGCTGTAACTAAATGATTTCTGGGGAAAAATATTTTGCGGGGATGGGAGACAAGCCGAGAGTTATTACGGTTCCCCTGGAATGGAGCGGCCTTTTTGGGAATCATTTCGGGGCGCATTCGTTTGAAGATTTTAATTCGATTCTTTGAATGGATTGAGTGGGGCAACACATGACTTGGCCCACATCCTCGTCCCCTCGTCGGCGTCTAGAGGTGTTGGGCAGGGGTTTGAGGAAATCATTATTTGAAGAGTTGCCACATCCTTTGTCGCACATTTCCTCGAAACGCTCAAAATCCTCTCGGATTAGGGGCTTTGTGAAACTCTACGTCATCCTTCGATAGTTTCACAGAGGAGAGGAGTGCCTATCGATTAATTTCGCTTAAACTTGTCGCTCGGTAATTAACTTACGTCACCCAGTCACCACCCGCAACAGGTCACTGTTTATCTGAGTTTGATGACTTTCCAAGGAAATGCGTGTGCTCCGCCACTGATTACATACACACACACCCACTCGCGCACAGAGAGAGAGAGAGAGAGACACAGTTTGCGTGTCGCGGCATCGTTGCTCGCATGCCCTCCGCCCAGACGGAACTGTGTAGTGTGTACCTGCCCAACTGGGCGGTATTGCAAAATTGAACTTTTGCGAGAGTACACCCGTCACACCCCGCCCATCACCGCAGCAGAACACGAGTAAAATTTGCAGAATTTTTCAACGCGAATAGCGCAATAAACTTTCTAACGTGCGGCGAGGAAGTTTTAATAATTTTTTTATGATTTTTTACATGACGGGTTATGGCGGCTTGCTGTGCCATGCGGTGGCCGGTGTCGGTGATGGCGGACGCATGAGGAAACATTATAATTTTTGTATATTGCCGCGGGATATCGTAAATGTTCGGCATGAGAGGGCTCAGTCAATAACAAGCTAACCGTGGTCGCTGCGAATCGAGCCACAGGGAGTCTTGATTAGTTGCTATTTAAGGAGACCGGGGCATGGTAGGTGGGGGGTACTCTTATGGCGTACGTTAGACTTTGCTTTTTTCAAAAAACCAACCAGATCCATACAAACGTCTAAGAAGGTTTCATACGATGTTGATCAGTTGCTTCTTCGAACGGAAAGGGCTATGCTTCGATGGTTTGGTCACGTGGCACGAATGTCCCCATAACCACGACTTCCAATGTGTGCCTTGTATGCGATTCCATCAGGTAGGCGACCGCTTGACAGACCCAGGATAAGGTGGTTGGACGAAAACTCGCCTTATTCCCCTTGGGCATGACTCCTGATGAGTTGGATTCGATGGCGAAGGATCGAGTAGGCTGGAGATCTGTCGTGCGTACGTTGCTCTTGCGGCCACCTTAGGTGGGTCATTGTGTTCACTGAATGACGATGATGATGAAGTCTCCCAGCTCTACAAATAAGTGTTTTCCCAGACATTGTACACCCTTCTCTGCTATCGCTGGCCACACGTAGAGCAGATGGAGGGTAGCTTGTATTTCTTCGTCGCCTCTGAGGCTTTATTTAAAAAACACGGTTGCCTTTTGAGAGATCTCTAGCAAAGGTTTTACTCTCGCATCGCCCCCCCGATTGGTCTACTTCCCCAATTCCAGAAGGTTTTGGTGAGTTTCTAGACACGCTGCAGCCATTTCGACTGGAAATATATTTTGAACAAAAGGGAGATAACCAACATCTTGGCTTACAACTAGGGATTATGGTGTTGGCTCAACAATAGAGTCCCAACTGATATAAGGGGTGTCCCATAATTCACGCAAAATGTAATTTTGATAGAAAACACAGATTTTTAATTATAAAGCTTGTATTTTTTTTATTAATTCACAGATTATACAGATTGGTGTTATGTATGGAATAACACATCGGATAAATGGCCGGCTTGGCTGGCAAGAACGTATTCTTTTATTGAAATTTCCTATGACCGTTTCGCATAAATGTAGGTGAATGTGGTACACTTCCCAATTTCCTAATTCAAGACGTTTGTGGTCGTGGACTTGTTTTGCATTTGATTTCGACTTCAACAAAATTCCAAAGAAAAAAGTCCAATCGCAATATCTGGATGGCCAATTCTGATTTGGCTCTCACCTCATCAGCACCAGATAACTGCTACCTGATCCGAGCAAAGGTGGGACAGTGGCAGAGGAAGTGCTCTGCAGGGGCTTCATCGCACAGTGGCACATTACTACGCCGGTAAGTCCTTTGCAGTCATTTCTGTCAAGAGATAACAAGAATACCTTGAATTTTTTACAGACGTTAGGGAGCATGTGCTTGGTTTGTCAACATCTTGGAGAGTCGTGCCACCTCCGGTTGTGCTCTCGAGAAGCCCAGCCATCGATGGAAGCCCTAACCGAGGACGCGGGTAGTCCCAACGCACGTTCGGGTCCTAGGAGTATCTCCTCTGATCATTGTCTAGCAAGTTCATGCGCGATCTCATTTCCCGAGATCCCCTGGTGGCCCCCCGGGACCCAGACAAGTCTTAGCGAATTGAACCTGCCGATCCAATTTAGAGAAGACTTGGACTATCCTGGAAGTGGGTAAAGGGTTGGCTGTAGCTACAGACACAAATACTTCGCTCCTTCCACCTGTTCTTCACAATATAGTTCGTGGTCATTACAATCGCATAGATTTCCGCCAGGAAGACCGCCGCAAATTCACCTAACGAGGTGTTCAGTCTAATGTTGTCGCTCTCCACGAAAGCGCCAGCGCCAGACCCTTCATTGGTCTTGGAGCCATCCGTGAAGATTTGACTACAGTCTTTTCCTGGCTCATATTCTGCCCAGAGCCAGTCCTGAGTGCACGGAAAGTCGACTCTGTATGTGCGTCGCAGCTGGATTGCTGGTGTCCTTGCGTCAGAAGGCATATCCATGAGTCTGTGGTCAAAAGAGATACGGTGCGCAAGGTCATCGAAACTCCAGTGCGAGTTGTACCAAAGACCACCTCTTTCTAAACGGAAGATGGCCTTGAGAGTGCACCCCATGATGTGGATATCATGGGAGGGAGATTCAGAAGTGCATCAAGAGCAGAGCCAGGCGTGCTGGGGAAGGCCCCTATGCGCCAAGACAAACCGTTCTTTGAAGCTTAGTGAAAGCAGCAGTTACGTATTTACACGAAAGCTTATTCCACCACACGACCGATGCATATGATAGAAGAGGCCTCACCATAGCCATCTAGATCCAAAGGAATATTTTTGGTGATGGACCCCAAGATTTGCCGAAAATTTACAAAACTTCCACAACTGAAATTGACAGCGCCACGTGTTGGTCACATCCAAAACTAAAAACTGGGTTACCATGCCTCGAGCACCATTAATTGATACTGGCTGACCGCATTTCGAAGAAGAATAGTCCAATAATGCCTCCTGTCCAAAATCCGCACCAAACAGTCAAGCGCTGTGGATGCATTTGTTTCTCAACAATTCCTCGTGGGTTTTCTGAACCCGAAATGCGACAATTTTGACGATTAACGAAGCCGTCAAGATGAAAATGGCGGACTGTAGCTGACAAGAAGAGTCTCAACTTCGAACCAGTGGGACAACGCAATTGAGGACGCCCACGGAACCGATGGCGCACACAAGTGGAGACGGACCTCAACCAACTTGGCGCGCGGAATTGCAGACAGCTGGCTAAGGATCGTGCCAGCTGGAGAAGCTTATTGATTGAAGCCCAGGTCCACACCGGACTGTAGCGCCACTAGAGGAAGAAGAAACTGACAAACTTTCATTATTTTAAAAAAATAAGGCATTTGAATGAAAATACTTTGTTCTTTCGTATAGCGCTCCATTTTTACTAACTCCGAAAAGTCAGCTGTCACGTTCTTTTGCGATGGCATCACTATACTATTAAAATGCGCAAATTATGGGACACCCTTTACATTGTTAAATTTAACATTTGGTATTACAATATCACTTTAGTCTCTATTTTGTATACCCTACAATGTCTAGTGCTTACATCGGGTTGTTCAAATCCATGTGTCCATGTTGGTCCTTTTAGGATGGGGTTTTGGTATGGTAGCCCATTTAGCCTGGAAGATGACTGCTATCGCTGCTCTGGTAGAAGCCATGCAGCTTGTTGTTAGATGTCGGCTCGCTTAGCAAATTTAGAGAGGGGGAGGGGGAGGGAGACTTGTGTTTCTTAAGTTCGTCATTGCCTCGTTAGGATAGTTGTTGATGTCCAGAAACTGCTTTCTGAACAGTGCCACCGTGCATTGCTGCAAGGGGATGATGCTTGCTTAGTTGCACATGCTGGGTTGCTTTCGATGGTTCCTGTCGAAAGTGAGACCGGTATAAATTCGCCGTATTATCCTTTCGAAAATTGCGATCTTCTCCTCTCCATGCTGGTCTGAGAAATAGTGTGCCATACTTGACAGCCGCACGTTAAGATCGGCCGTATTTGCTGTTTGGAGATCAGCAACTTTGTCATTCGGCTCAATCCATTCTTTTACGCATCAAAGGATAGACGCGATAGAAGCCTAGGTTGGCCTTCTTAAGGATCAGTTTTTGATCAGTGGCTCTTGAACTTCCGTGAAGTTAACGTCAAGCACTATCTTTATGCTCTGACATTGGGCTGCTGATCTGCATCCACCTCGGGATGGTCTCCTTTCATGCATAGGCACCGATTTTCCAGCATTGATACGAGTACCCCATGTGGTGTAGTGTCAAATTTGTTCGCGGTATGGATTTCGACCGTTCGCGTGGCGATCAGTGGGGACAGCGAGCTGGCATCTGTGAGTCATGTGCGAATAGACCACAGTTCACTGTGTTAGTTGGAGACGGCTTTCGATATTCTGGTTAGGTTGACTCCAGTGGATCGCTGTGTCTGGTTTGGTTTGTGTTCTTGTCACACAGTAAAGATGGAGCTACCATCCAAGGTAGACCTGGCCTAGATTGTGAAGCAACCAATCGTGTTATGGATGCTATTTGTTCGATCACCAGTGGAGGCTACATGCGACTCCAAACGGGGAAGTTCCTTGAGCATTGTCAGTCACTCGATGACAGTTGGTCGTGTCGTGGATTGAACGCAGACATCGCAGCACCTACACACTACGCCACGACGCGTAGTGTGTAGGAGCTGAGATCTACAATATTCCCACAAAACACATCACCTTCTAATTGACGAAAGGGCTCCAAACTGGGCTCCAAACTCAACTCATCCTCAAGTGTTGCTGTAACTCATCGGAGCTTCTACCATTCACACAGGATCCCCAAAATTAGGCTTACGTCGTGACATAACATTTCCTCCTCACATTAGTTCCATTTAGCTGCATTGGCATTCATCCCCCCCCCCCCCCCCCCACCGCCTTTCCTCCTCCTCGTCCCTCTGCTTACCCGACATAAGTGACACTTAAAATCCTAGCTTCATCGCTACAACTTAGTTGCTGCATCCGAAAACAAGACCCCCCCTTACATCGTAGGGCCTGCCGCCCACCAAAGTGGCTGCTTATCACGTAAATCCTATCCCACTTGACCTGGTGCACAGCGAGAGCGAGCCCTTACCGCCCGGCACATGCCAACCCAGGCCCCCATTGACTTTAAATTAATTTTGTCTCGCAAGCTGTGTGCGAATGGTAACATGACACAACTTCTGACTGAAATTTACATACCCGGCCCGGGGACGGGCGAGTATCGATTTCGTGCACCGCCTGATCTGCCGCCAACCAGCCCCCCTCCCCCCCTTCGTCCAACAACGTCCCGCTTTGATGAATTACAACTACGACCGGTCGCCAGTGCTGTGCTGGAGTTTAGCAAAATATGTTTTTGTCCCCGCCCCCCATACCCGCCGCGTCGCTACCGTGCGGGTAATGAAAGGGAATAGGTGGCTGGGGGCTATGATATTTCGGGTTTTGCGTCGCTAACAACTGGCCACCGACAGAACGGGAAGCATGAGGCAAGGGTGGCCTTGGCCGTGTCCGCTTCATGTTGCACCGCATTTCACTGTTCATCCACATAACGTGCCCGGTGAACCCGTGGCCGCACACTATCGCCAATGGAGCGTTCCAAAGTTGCCAGTCCCGACAGGACGGCAATTCGGTTAAATGGTTATGTTTCGTGTGCGGACATGTCCATAGAGCCACGGCCGATGCTCGGCATGATATAATGCCGGAGTTTTTGTCTGCCGCTGCACCGATGCCGGATGTGACAGGCGGCGGCGCTGGCTGCAGAGATTAGCCCAGGTTGGATACATTTGAATGGGATTTGCTGGGCGGAGGCCCGGCCGGAGTGTGGAACTGCTGTTCAATGAAATTTTACGGTGGCCGCGGTGATGCACGAACGATGTTACTTCTTGTCAACTCGTTGAGGCCAAAATGTGAGTGGATGTGTCTAATTCCAGAGCAGTGCATTTTCCAGTTTAATCGATAATTCGAGGGTAAGTCTTCAATTTTAGTGCGTGATGGCTGGTGGCAGACCAGAATCTGGCTACTGGACGTAAACTGGTAATAAGGCCTCTGTACGCGGTCATCCAGAGAGACCTAGGTAACGGCCACTTGCGAGGTAGATCTATGTCCATGAGTGCTTCTGCGGAGACGTCTAATTTGATTGTTCATGGGGTCCAGTCTTCATCGATCTGCCTCCTCCTGCATCATCGCCCAGAGTGAGGCGAACGTCTCCAACGCACTGCCCTGTCTTGAGGCAGACACTTCTTCGCCTGCTGCGACTGCTCAGTCCTCCAGAGCCTAGCTCACAGTTTCGCCACAGGAACTGACTCTCCCCGGCACTGCTCGCTGTCACCTAAAAATAGGAAAAACCAACGCCAACGCTTGACCTTCACCGAGAACCATTCCAACTGTTACCTCCTCGGGCTCACCCTCGCCCTATGTTTAGCGGCAGTCTAGAACAAATGACGGGTATGTACACATTCCCCCGTCGTACCCTGACGACCTCCAGTAATCCTCCGGTGTCCTCCTTTGATTAATGAACTCGCTTCGAATGTCTGCCCAAAGCTTCGCCTCGGACACTCACACACACCACCCGTCCCTGCCTGTCGGCTCAGATGTCTTCAATTGAAACGAAATGACTTAGACCCATCCGAAGCCCACCCACCTGCGGGCCATGATTTGAATTGAATTTGATGCGCATTTTCCAACGACGTCCAAAAGACGGTGACGACGAAAATCCTGATTAATGCACACTTGGACGCATGGTCACTCATTTGAAGCCGATTCAGGGGAGCAGTTTAAATTTACAAGCAATTTGCAAAGCAAACCTGTGGACGGGGCAGGTCCTCAGATGAGAACAATAAATAGAACCAAATCACTTCAATGGTCCTCGCCACCACCCGCACTCCGGGCAAACACAGTACACACACCTGCGGAGAGGAAGTGGATTTTTCTATTAAAGTCCACCGGGCAAGGTCGGTTTTGTTCGAGCGACGGTAATCCCCCATCGGGCTGTCCTTATCCGATAAATAATTCATTTAAACCTTCATTGACTGCGCCAGTGGTACACACGGGCAGAGGGCGAAAGTAGGATATCCAATTCAAAGGCAAGGACACCACAGGACCTTCTCCGCCTCGGCTAGCACACCCACTCGATTCGCATCCAATCCACTTCAGATGTTCCCTTCAGGTTTTCTTTCATTTGTTTTGTGCAAAGCTCTCCCTTGCTGATGATAATTTCATGAATTTTATCCGATAGCAGTCTCACACACTTTGGGGCCAGGATGCGGTTTCGGGATGCATTTCAAATGCACACCGGCATCAGCAGCGGTTCGGAACAGAAACCTGAGATAAAAGATCGAAATTTACTGGCTGCTCGTGTGCATCGTCATGGTTGTTAAGTGAAGTGAAGCGCTGAAGTCTCGTGCGTCCTTGGGGACAGGACATGCCACATTGTGCAGGATGTGGGCCATTTATTTGAGCATAACTGAATTCTGGTTGATTGAAGGGGATTATCCTTTTTTTTTTTGTCTGTTTTCGGGTGCATTTTAATAATTTGAATAGTACTCGGAAGCATTCGCTGCAGACAATGCGGACCACAACAGCTGGTGTGTCGAGTGGTGGCGGGGGCGAAGTGCTCTGTGTTGACTATGACGTGATCGCCTTAGTTTATGAGGAGAATAACCGAGGGTCTGTGGACTATGATCATTTAAGCTCGACAGAGGCGTAGTCAAAGGCACAGCGGTAAGTTGACTGTGGCGACACCAAGAACCACGCCATGGTTGCTCCTAAGAATAAACAAAACTCAAGGGGTTTCCTTAAGCGCTGACTATCGTTAAATTTAAATACAATGACAGAGTGTGTCTGAGGTATCATCGAAGTATGTTATTCGTTTGAAAGGCCTATCGATGCCATTATTTACGGAATATAACATCGATCAAATGTCCGCCGCGACTTCTCTGAGTGGCGCCCAGCCGTATTGTCCAACTTGCCATGACTCTGGCGCATAAATCAGCCTGAATCTGGCCAATGACATGAGTGATGTTGGGTTCGAGGGCCGCTGTGACTTATTCGCGTAGACCTGCGACTACAGGAAACCCTTGACAACGGCCCGCAAAATGACTTTCTTCGGAGGTTGAAGACTTTTCAGTTTGACAATGGCACACTCTGTTGCTGCCCCCTTTTTCCAGAATCGAGTGAAAACAATGAAGGGACAGTTTCTGGTCACATTTCTTTCTGTAACTAGCTGCTCTATATTCACGAAATACATTTAAATCATTCGAACTCGTTCAGTTCTCAATTGTCAAACACGGCGAGCCGATTTCAGCACCAAACAAGAACTTCCCAACAAAGCTCAGCGAATCCGGGAAATTGTTGCTCTCTTAATTTCCTCAGTTCATTCTTTTACCAATTTGCTGAGCTTTTGGGGAATAAATTTCCTTTTCATGGGACTCTTCTTATGTGTCAAACGTGCCCATGCACGTTGGGAATTTTATTTATTTCAGAATTTGAGAAAATTCGTTTCGCGCTCCCTCTGTCATCTGTTTTTTTTGGTGTTCAATTTTGTGCCAACCGTGGAAGAAGGGGGATGGATTTTGCATCTACTCCGGGCTATACGCTGTTTCCACGAGGACGCACGTGAAACCTCTCAGTTTTGAGTCAATGGACACGATGTACTCCAAATCGAGGTCCTGTACCACAACATTGATTGGCGATTCCTTGAAGTCTAGCGATTGATTGATTTGTGTTGAGGGGCAAATTCAACGCAGCTGAAACTGTATCAATAGAGTTGAGGGTCTTTTTAACTTACTTACCTATCAGGCCGGCGACCCGTGGAGGGTTCGAGCCTGAACAATTGCTGCCTTCCATCGTTGACGGTCCTGGGCACGCTGCTTCCAGTCATCAAGAAGACCAAGCTGTCTTGCATCAGCGATTACTTGGTCTTTATACCGGAGATTCGATCTTCCTCTCCTTCTCGAACCAGTGGCCACGGATTCGAAGACCCTCTTTGCTGGATCATTGTTCTCCACGACGACGGATTTTTGCTTTCCGGACTGCATCCACATCCTGGTACAGCTCGTAGAGTTCGCGGCTAGGTCTTCTCCTCCATTCGCCTTCCTCGCAGGCGAGACCATTTTTCTTTCGAAGGTACCAAGAATCAGCTCTGCAGTTTTGCTTAGCGTCCAGCTTTCGGCTCCACTGGCGAAATAAGAGTTTAGTAGAGCATGAGTTTGGTCCTTCGCGTCAGGAGCCTTGAGCCCAGTTGTGTTGACAAACCGCAGCAGCACCGGTTGCCGAGGGGATCCTACGACGGATCTCCACTGTGATGTCGTTTGTGGAGTTCACGTTTGCCCCGAGGTAGACAAACTCCTTTACTACCTCGAGATTGTAGCTGTCGATCGTGAAGTTGTGTCCAAGGTGGTGTGCGACGGAACGTTTTTTGGTCGACAGTGTATATTTCGTTTTGTCCTCATTGACCTTAAGACCACCTCGTTTCGCCTGTTCTTCAATCGCCGTGAAGACTTCGAATACGGCACGTTGTCGATGTCATCTGCGTAACCGAATAGTTCGACTGACTTGCAGAAGATTGTGTCTTCCTTGTTTACAGCCCGCCGCCGCACTATCTTCTCCAGAACCAGATTGATCACACGACAGCGCATCTCCTTGCCGAAATCCAGTTCAAGTTTCAAACGGCTCAGAAATCCTTGAGCCGAACTGCATGGTGCATCGCGTATGTGTTAGCGTGGTGCGACACGAGCGGTTCAGTTTTCCCGGGATTCCGAATTCGGCCTCTAATAGCTCCTTGCGATGAATGCTGTCGTATGCGGCTTTGAAATCGATGGAAAGGTGGTGCACTGGTCTCACTCCAGGATTTGTCTTAGTGTGAAGATTTGGTCTATAGTCGATTTGCCGGCCCGGAACCCTCACTGGCACGTGCCGATTAGATAGACGTACAATCAGTACACTGGACAGGATCTTGTAGGCGACGTTGAGCAGGGATATACCTCTATAGTTGTTGCAAGAGGTAAGATCGCCTTTGTTGTGGTTGGGGCATGACGGTCTTCTTAAACAATTTCTAATGTTTTATGTTGGAGTGCAGGCAGAGAGGAATTTGCTGATAATGCAATTCGAAAGCAGGGCACTAGCTCATCGCCACGACAACACTTCTCCTAAACGATTAATTCTACGAATCGTTGATAGTCTGAGGGCACCATGTGCAAAAGGCAGTCTTCCAACTTCCAACTGCCACAGTGGCCAGACGTATGACTTCTGTATACCTTTGGTTACGTTCTCTTGCGTCTATTAATCGAATCCGACGAATTTCGAATGCATTTGCCGACGTAGAGATTTTCACCTAAAAAAATTAACAGTGGTTAAGCACAGGTTTTTTAGCTTTTTTCCAGTTTATCCTCCAACTGCCACATCGGCCCCATTGGAACGACGTATGTCCTCTGTACACCTTTGTTGATATTCTCTAGCGTCTATTAATCGATTCAGGCGCATTTGGAAATGCATTCCAACATCGAAATGTACACCTAAAAAGTCGACAGTGGTTAGCATAGGCTTTTTTCTAGTTCATCTTCAAACTGCAACAGCGGCCGAACTGGACCGACGTACGACTTCTGTACACCTTTGGTGATGTTTTCTCACGTGTATTTTTTTTTTCCGAAGATTTTTGGAAATCTTCAACAAGACTCTAGGCGACGATCGACCATAGAAGTGTGAGATTTTTACTCACTAAAACCACCTCCCTTTAAATGTTATGTTCGACTACAACTAAGTGAAGTACTTATCCAGTAGTTTGTATTTCTTGATTTAGATACGTTTGACAGGTAACTCTCCAATGAATGTTCCTGCTAACACCACAACCATGAGCGGGTGTAGGCTATCGCACGAGATCAAGGGGTTTAGTCCTTTGAAGTCGGCGCAAGGCGTTAGTTTCCTCAAGGATCGAATAAACTGCAGGATTGTATGCTCTTCCAGGCGGCGTTTATGTTTCATCGTGGACTGGTAAAATTTCTAGATCTCTGTGGATATCGTCGTTTCTGATATACCATGGTGCGTTCACAATAGTTTTAAGCACCTTGTTTTGAAATGTCTGTATAATATTCATATTGCTTGCTTTGGTACAACCCCAAAGTTGTATGCCATACGTCCAAACTGGCTTATACAAACAATTTGTTGTCAATACTTAGCTTGGAGTGCTTATCAATAAGCCAGTACATATCTTTGTATTTTTTGTCAAGTTCTGCGCGTTTCTTTTTAACGTGGAAAGAACCACATGAGTTTTACGTCAAGAGTCATCCTAAGTATTTCGCTTCATTACCGTTTTAGGAAGACTGGCAAGTTATCAACGTGCCTCTAAGTAAAATTGATGTGAACAGATTTGCCTTCGTTAGGGACAATTCCCCAGAAGCTCATCCATTCGCGTATCTGATCCAGTGCCCATTGTAATTTTGATGTAGACTCTTCTACCGTTTTCGCTGTTACCAAAATGGTGGTGTCGTAAGTTTATATTGCAGGCCTTCGTGCCAAACTTTGTCAAAGGCTTGGGAAACATCAAGAAATGCGGCTGAACAAACGAGCTTTTGTTCAAATGCCTTTTCGACTACATCAGTACTTGGTCAATAGTTGAGTGTTTTGCTTCTAAAACCAAATTGGTGATTTGGAATAAGCTGTTTTTCTTCCACAATTAAACTTAAACGTCTAAGTAGAATTTTTTCAAAAACCTTAGACATTATCGGAAGAAGTGCAATTGGTCTATATGACTTTTTATCCATTGGTGGTTTCCCGGGTTTTAGTACCATTATAACTTCTGCCACTCTCCATTGACTAGGGACATGTTCTAGTCTAAGGGCTGCATTAATTATGTAGAGTAACTTAAGAAGGGCTTTCTTGGGTAACTCTTTAAGATTTTCGCCTGTAATTAAATCATAACCAGGAGCTTTTTTTCGGTTTGAGTTTTTTTAGCACTTCCTTAAGCTCTGACAAGGTAGCACATCTCATTATGTAATTGTCGTCATGTACGTCCGGTCCATTGTATCTGGCAGGGAGCGTTTTACCGTCGAATGGTTTAAACGTTTCCTCTAGGTAATCTGCGAAGAGATTAGCTTTCTCTTTATCTTCTTTCGCCCACTCGTCTCTATTCTTCCCGATTGGCGCGTTATGTGCCTTAGGGTTTTTAAATCCCTTCACCGCTTTCCAGAGTGAGTAGTTGGTCTCTTTTTTTTCCAGATAAGTTTACTAGATAAGCATTCAAGTTATTGTTCTTGAACGCTTTGATTTTCGCCTTCAACAGATTACACAATTGGTTAAGACGAGTTTTATGCTGTGCGAGTTTGTTGCCATTTCTTGTGTGCTTTTCTTTTTTCCTTTGCAATTTCCTTTATTTCCGGTGGATATCGTAAGATGTGTTGCGCGTGGTGTACTGCTCCATGCGGCACACTGTATATTCACTATCAATTTGTCAAGTTCAATTTGTAGGTCCCAAATGCTTGCCAATTTGTACGATGATTAGTTAATGTAGGCGGCGCTTCCCTTTTTACGAGCGTATCGCTCATAGTCAATATAATTGGAGAATGATCTGAACTGAGATCTCACGTGTATTGATCGAATCCGTTTTGTTTAGTGACCTTTCTCTTTATTGACCAACACTGATAACCATATACTTTGACAGCAACTAAGTTTTCAACGAATTTTGAAACTCTTACGACGTGCATCGAAATTTGAAAGTAACAAAGCAGCTAATAGCATGCTAAGAGAACCAAAGTGTTTACGAACACTCCCAAAACTATGCAGCAAATTCAATCGTTTCTCATCTACTACAATTATTATTCTCGGGCAGAACAATGTACTTCGCATCCAGATTTTTCGTGAAACTCAAGGCGTTGTAATTGGTTCGACGTCTCTTGAATGGAGCTCGTGGTACCTATAAACCACATTGGCCAATCAATCCACTCACGTACAGTACGAGTGGTTTCCGTAGATGCTGGGATGGGAAAGGCGTCACTTCACTTTTAAACAAAGGGTTGCTTAGACTTACTTCCGAAAAGTAGAAGTTGTTCATTTGTAGGCGAATGTTATGTCCTGCCATGGATTTATCTTTATAAATTGACGATGTATTTTAGGAGGATTCCCTTAAAGTGTCATCCTTGCTTCATCTACTACATTGTTCGTTAGAGCTACTCGTACATCTGTGCCTTGTATTGATTTTCTTCCTCTGCTTTCCCATTTTCGTGAAACAACTGATGAATTTTAGGAAAATAGAGGAGTACAACAATATGTGTTATGCAACAAGGATAGTCGATGAGTAAGGTTTTGTCTCTTTCCGTGTGTTTTCGTACATTTTTTGTTTACTTTTATGCTTCATGCATGCTTTGATATGCAAATTGTGTGTTTTCCTCGTTGCGTAGTGTCACTGAGATGTAGTTAATAGCTAAAACGATTCTCCCAGTGAATGATACTGAATGTAAAATGCTTGTCATTGTTTAATGTGAACGAATTGACGTGTGCTTGCTACAAATGTGGACGCTAACGAGTTGTTGCGATCTAAAATGTTGCAGAGTACCATGTTGCCGGCATAATCATGCTGTGGCAACATGCTCATATACTGAAATTGATTTTATTAACATTTCTTATTTATCTTGCTTGATAAGTGTCTCTGTTAGTTCTCTGATAAGTCTGTCTGTTTAACATTTTTCCGGGATCCAATTGAGAATTTTGTCAAAGCACCGTCACTGGGCATAGTTGTCTTTAATTGCTACAGGCCTCGATTGGAGTGCTCACAAAATTCTGCGTTGCAGTGTCAGCGTTGCAATACAAGTTATCCTCTTTCGTTTTAATTTCAGCTTTCAAATCACCAATATAAGGAAACAAGGGCAGTTCTGACAGACTTCCCGTCCCGACTGACTGTTCTCAACGATTCTTGGTGTCTTCAAGAGCATCGGATTATCAGAACCGCTGCGAGAAATGAAAGTTGACAAGGCGTCATCAGATCTGTGGACTAATGCTCCGACTAAGTAGGTAGTCTTCGATACCGAGTCTTCTGGTTCGAAAAGCTGACGAAAGGTAAACGTCCGATAGAAGCACTAAGTGATGGTGGATGGATAACATTCCAAAATTGGCCGTACACAGTCTTAAGTGAACTTGAGCAGTCGAGGAAGTACCAGGAAATGATGCACATTGATCGTAGTGACCGCTTCGCTTCGTTCCATTAAGTTGCAGTCAATTCAGCTTCCGAGTGGAAAGTGGAAACGAGATGTATGCGAGTTTCAGTTGATGTTGGAATTTGGCGTACGTCCGCAGTTGGTGGACATTTGACGATGCTTCTGGCCTCGTAGCTACGAACGTTCATTATCATTACAAACGACCTTGGCACGAGTGAAAGAAGTTTGCTCCGGATGAAAGGCGGCTCAGCCTCAGACTGGCAGTCGCATCAGGCTGCCAGCCAGGGAAAAGAAGAGAAAAAAAAATCAACCCAAAAGGCAATCAATGTGATTACCAATAGAAACACAATATTTATCTTATCTTGTCTAATCATAAAATAATTTAATTAAATTCTTTTATCTTGTCTTTTACATTTAGGAATTCTCAACTTATCTCAACTACACATCTAATAGAAGCATATCTTTGACTTAAAGCTAATTTGGCCTGTTTTTGCTTTTCTTTGGAAGAAAAAAAGAAATGTGAATAATCTTTAGATTTAAATAACACAACAACTGAATGGCACTCTCGCATTCTCTACCAGTAAATATTCGAGGTTTAACTACACGATCGCGCCTGAGCTCCAGACGCAATCAATTGCAAATAGGTACGCGCAGATTTTGTACTCGCATCTCAAACCGAGTACGGTTGGCAAAATTGATTAATACTATCGTTCTTTTGAACCCCATGGAATAGTGGGGTGCTTCGTAACGCCCCCGATGCGTCTCGCGAGTTCTTACTCGGCTGGTATGATTTGCTCGCCATCGGCGACAGCGGCTCGCCCCAGAACTTCAGCAGCGCGAACACTTTGTAGTAGGCAACTCTGCAAATAAAATGCGGACTCATTAGTTGTGATCGGAAGCTGGGGTTATGTGCGGTAAGTTGGCATTACCTGTAATTTCTATTGCTCGCCGCATAGATGAAGGGATTTATGACACTCGAGGCCCATGCCATCACCGAGGCGATTATGTGCAGCCACGGGAACGAGTTGTTGTGCTCGTCCACAACATTGGCTAGCATAAGTGGCAAGAAGCACACGAGGAAGCAGAGGAATATCGTGACCATCATCACGGTCAAGCGGTTGTCCTCACGGCTCTTCCTTGCTGTCGATATGGATTCTTTTGAGGGCTTTTGGAATGACCTGTTTCGAGAAGAGCACATGTGAGTTAAGTCATGTCGTGGAGACTGTTTGACTTTGCGTACCTGTGAGCTTTCAGTTTTTGTTTTTGTCTTCGAACTTTGAAGTAAATGCAGGAATATGAGGCAATGATCACGACACATGGCAAAAGGAATCCGATGAGGAAGAGCATTTTCTTGATCGATTTTCCGTCCTTCTTGAGGATTGTACACGAGAACGTCGCTTCGTCCAGTCCCATTTCGCCCCATATGCCCAGGATTGGTGGCAACTGAAAGGAGATTCAAGTTAGGCTCGTTAAATCGAATTCGAGATCGGCGAGGAGGTGGTTCTTACCAGCATCAGGAAGGAGACAGCCCAAACGAACAGCAGCTGCATGACTATCAGTGTTGGTGTGTAAATTTGGGCGTACAGTCTGTGGCAAGCAATGAGAATGTATCTGAAATGGAGAACAAACGTTTAATTAGGGATCGGTGAGAATGGAAATGGATCGCAGGGAATTCAGTACGGAATTCAGTATGGACAACGAAGCTCCGGCCCGAAGAATCTTCGACTCTGAGCCTGCGGGACAACGCAACAGAGGACGTCCACGCACAAGATGACGTACACAAGTCGAGGGGGCTGTAGCCGGCTTGGTGTGCAGAACTGGAAACAGCTGGCGAGAGATGGAAAGGCTTGTTGGGTGAGACCTAGCTCCACCTCGGACTGTAGAGAAGAAGAATTGAAAGTTCCACCGTGAAAACCTTCCTCAAGTTCTGGAAAACGCGCAGACGATGGTATTTCCTGCTGGTGCACCGCGAAGAAGATGAATATATTGGAGTTGCTGTAGACTTAAAATGAATCATTCTGTCGAACAAAAATGTGGGACGTATCCCAGCAACTTCTGTTGATCGTTGATCCGTCGCAGGTATCCGTAACAGAGGCACATAGGAGTGGAGTGCAGTTGATAGAACGGGATTTAATAAGAGGTAAGTGAAACGTGGACTGAATAATTGATTTGAATGCGGGGCGGGAACGTGTTTAGGGTCTTTCTGGAGCAATTACTGTCTCCAGTGTGACACACAATTTAGGTAGACCGTGTGAACGTGAATGTCGACTTTGGAGGGGCAGATCGAAGAGGTGTTGTATTGTTAATCAACGCCAACCGCGTCTGTACAAGGAGAGAATGCGAAGGAAATGTGAATGTCGACTTTGGAGGGGCAGATCGAAGAGGTGTTGTATTGTTAATCAACGCCAACCGCGTCTGTACAAGGAGAGAATGCGAAGGAAATGTGAATGTCGACTTTGGAGGGGCAGATCGAAGAGGTGTTGTATTGTTAATCAACGCCAACCGCGTCTGTACAAGGAGAGAATGCGAAGGAAATGTTCAATTTGATCACCACACGACATCCTGAAATCCAAGAAAGTTGAAACAGAGTCGGGACGAACCAGATGGAAAGTTGAGCTTACTAAAAGGTATGACAACTGGGATACTGGTTGATCTTTCTCCTTATCCATTAGTCAGACTTAAAACCGCTTTCATACTCGAAGTGGGTGAACTAGACACACTTAGTAGCGAATTCTTCCAAGTGGAGACAGTTTAAGAGGATTAATTGATACCAAAATAAGTTACAGAGACTCCCCACGAGAGAGGAATAGGACGCAGATAAGGTCCGAAACGCGGCTGCAATGAAAACGGATCGGATGAGGGTAAAGGTGCCGGTGTTTACGCCAGGTTGTCTGAGATTTCTAGGGTCCTCCGTCTACCGAATCACTGCAGTGTTTTCCAGGCAGAAGTAACAGCTGGTCAAGAGGCAGCCCTCCGGCTATCAATGACTCTATTATTTACATAGATAGTCAGGCGACCATAAAGGCTCTGGAAACACCACCCAATCAGCTCTAAGATGGCAAAGCTCTGCCGCATATCTCTAAAGGATATAGCGGATGGATGAAACCTTACCCTATGCAGGGTCCCTGGGCACAAGGGTATTCCAGGCAACGAAAGAGACGATGAATTAGCTAGAAAAGCTGCCGGTCTGCCATTGGCACAAAATCAGGAGACACCTCATAGAATTTGCGTGGCGCTATAGCCCGTGCCAGGCACTAGCACCAATCGAGATGTGCGTGCTTTTGTTCTCTCAGGGATGGAAAGGGCCTACAGTTCTACACCGACTGCCAACGGGCTGGTTTGTGGAGCTTTTTCTAGATAGACAGCTATTGCGCTTTGAGCATTTTCAGTTACTTGAAAGATGTGGAGCCGTACCGGCAAAAGACGAGAGTGTGAAGGAGTCGACGCACTGACTCACAACGCCACGGCCGCCTCCCCTAAGCCGAATCAAAACTAAAGCTCTCCTAAAATTACACAAGAAGCTAATTAGCAAACAAGCCAGAAGACTTGGAGGTCCCCCAATGGCTTCATGGATGAGGAGGAAGAGGATACTGTGTCACACTACCTCGTGACTTGCCCCGCCTTGGCAGATACAAGAAGGGCCCCACAATGATTTCATGGATGAACAGAAAGAAGACATTGTACCACACTACCTCGAGACCTGTCTCGCCCTGGCAGAGACAAGAAGAAGACTTAACAACCTGACAGACATGATGTACGTAATTTGCAAAGGATCAAGGACGTCCTAAGAAACTTCAAAAGCACCAATTGGTTATAAGAAACAGACAGCACTGATGGGGACAATAGCCCCTTAAGTTGGGTAGTTGGGCTGCCAGCGAAATCGCCAGCAGACTTAGACCATGTTGGTCCATTGTGATGTGATGACCCATAGTCAGACTACTACCGCTGATCGACAACTCCAGTGATAGTGCCGTTAATTTTATCCCAACGGCAAATGGTGACTGGACCAGATTTGAAAACCCGATAAAAGCGTTTTAACTTTGCATTCACTGGGATTCGGACCGGGGACCCCTCTAACCAGGGGCAGGCACTCAACCAACGGCGCCATCCAGCTGCTCCTTCACAATCAGAAATAAATGAGTAAAGAGATATTCAACTTCTTCCTCTCTCGGCTCTTGATTTCATCTGACAGCGTTTTTTATGTGTGAGCTCCTGCGAACAGCTGGTCAACAGCTGATACCCTTCCCCAACCATAGTATTGGGGTGAATAAGAGTTATTATTTGAAAAATCGCTCGTTACTTGAACTTTTTTTTAAATTTTGGTGTCAAATCTTCAACACAGAAGGGAGGTGTAAGCAAACGAACAAAGCTCATGTTCATGAAGTATGTAGCTTTCTGCGAATTACAGTCTGACGTAGTAGGACTAAATAATTTTGTCATTATTTACATTAATTATGATCATCATCATCATCTTCTGACCCGCATGATCCACTAAAGGGGTCGCGGGGGTAAACCACGCACGATAGATCTCCAGGCAACTCGATCCTCCGCCATCGACTATAATTCATCCGGAGCAATACCCAAGCGTAACCCGGCGAGTTTTTGGACTTGGTCCAACCACCTCGTCCTGGGTCTGCCAAGCGGTCGCCTACCTGATGGAATCGCATTCAACGCCCGCCTCGGAGGTCGTGATGATGGGGACATTCGTGCCACGTGACCAAACCACCGAAGCATAGCCCTTTCCGTTCGAAGAAGCAGCTGCTCAATGTTGAGCTCCTCGCGCACTGCCGTGTTTCTCACCCTATCCCGGCGAGTAATTCCCACAACAGCACGAAGAAATCTCACCTCAGCAGCTTGCACTCGCGATCTTATTCTTTCGGTCATTAACCAAATTTCATGACCATAGGTGAGAGTTGGAACAAATACTGAGTTGAAAACCGCTAACTTGGCTTTGACACCAAGCTCGGCCTTTCTGATTACAGAACTACCAAGCTGTGTCAAAACTGACCCAGCTTGACCAACCCTACCGGAAAGCTCAGCATTACTCCTTCCATCACTCGTGAAAAAGACCCCGAGGATACTTAATCTTCTCCACCTGCTTCAATGGGACTCCACTAACATGCAGAGTGCATTGAACAGGCGTTCTGGAAATGACCATAACCTCCGATTTGTCCACGTTAACCCTCATTCCAGCATCAGCACATACGGCCACAAACCTATCGAGTGCGAGTGCTGCAGTTCCGTCTGGGAGGATGTGAGGATAACTAAGTCATCTGCAAAAAGAAGATGACTTACCATCAACTCTCCCAATGTGAAGCGTTCCTCGCCTCGGCTGCGCTGCAACATCCAGTCCATATATACAATGAAAAGGAGAGGCAACAAGACACATCCTTGGGGAAGTCCAACACCCACGGTGAAAGGTGTTGATTTAACACCGTTTACCCGAACACAGCTGCTACAGTTTGTGTATAGAGATCAATCCCATACTCCTGTAGGACACTCCGCTCCAGTTTACCTCGAGCGACTCGGTCATATGAATTTTCCAAATCTACAAAACAACTGTAGATGGGTTTGGCATACTCCAAAGCCCTCTCAAGTACCATTCTTGGAGTGAAAAGCTGGATCATAGGTCGCTTTTTACAAAACAAAAAATGGTCGCCATCAATATTGCTTAGTTCAGCTCGTTCATCGAAGGAGTAACTTTTCATGGACAACTTTTCTTTGGCACGATTTGGTACGATGGTTTCCTCCTCTTTCTCTTCTGCAAATTCTGTAAAAGTCATTTTGGAGACTTCTGAAGGCGACTTTAAATGGCACAAAGTCCGCAGAGGCCAATGAAAGCTAGTTCCTCGGATCTTGTGAGGATTGTTAGGAAAGTCAGATATGCAGGGGGTTCTGGACCAGATGCTGGAGAGAGAAGATCTCCAAGAGGTGCTCCGGTAGGCAGAAGAACATCAGCCTTTCGCACATTTCCTTTTGCGATGGAGCTAATTTTTCACTCGGTCACTACAAGCTGAGCAATTTGAACTGCTGTCCACCGCGTGATCCCCCGCCATTGGATTTATTCGTGTGGTACAATGCAGAACATCTTCTGAACACCCTCCGAATAATACTACATGATCGTGGGCAAGCTACAATTTCGAGGTAGTGAAGGAGTTTGTCTACCTCGGGGCAAACGTGAACTCCACAAACGACATCACAGTGCAGATCCGTCGCAGAATCGCCCATGGCCACCGGTGCTACTTCGGTTTGTCAAAACAACTGGGCTCAAAACTCCTGACTCGAAGGACCAAAATCATGCTCTACAAAACTCTTATTTTGCCAGTCCTGCTCTATGGAGCCGAAAGCTGGACGCTAAGCAAAACTGCAGAGTTGATTCTTGGTACCTTCGAAAGAAAAATGGTCCCGCCTGCGAGGCGAATGGAGGAGAAGGCCTAGCCGCGAACTCTACGAGCTGTACCAGGATGTGGATGTAGTCCGGAATGCTAAAATCCGTCGTCGTGGACAACAATGATCCAGCAAAGAGGGTCTTTGAATCTGAGCCGACTGGTTCGAGAAGTAGAGGAAGACCGAATCTCCGGTATAAAGACCAAGGAAGCGCGGATGCATGACAGCTTGGTCTTGATGACTGGAGGCAGCGTGCCCAGGACCGTCAACGATGGAAGGCAGCAATTGCTCAGGCTCGGGCCCTTCATGGGTCGCCGGCCTGATAAGAAGAAGATCGTGGGCAAACTCACGATTTGGCGGCCATGTTGCTAAAAAATCCACGAATTTTCCGCCATTTTCGTGGTCAATCCGGGAAGCTTGTAAAAGTATGTGTGAAATACAAGGGAATTCCACAATTCTTCACGGCCTACACTTCAAAATTTTCGCCATGGACTAGGGTTAAAAATGGCCGAAGTTGAATATCTCTTTACTCATTTATTACTGTTCACAATGAAGCCACAGGAAGGTCAACGAGGAGTCATCGCTGAAAGCCGAAAGTGACAGCACAGAGGACCTTAAAGGGGTAAGTGAAGCATCATTTCTTAAGTTAAGCTAGTTACCCCTATCTATCTACACTGCCAAAGGTGTGGAGACGAAGAGGAAAAAGCATACCACTACATATCCCCTCTGCTCTATAGAAGTCGTCTCCACTCAAAAATAACTTAGAACTCAGGCTTGGACTTTGGCCCTAAGTCTGACTGATCTTTATAGTTAGTCATCTTTACCTAATCTGAACCAGTCATCAGGCAAGAAAGAAGATCGTTGACGAATGCGGTCTGAATATGCAAAAGGGAAACCCTGTGCTTGAAGAACAGATGGCACATGACTAACAAGAGATTGATGCTTTACAGAGGTGGCCATGAATCTGGCTTTTGCTCCAGAGTCCAGCATTGGACGTCATGCATATTTCTGGATTTTCAAACTCGTTGTGTGACTGTGTGTTGTTTCAGAACGAACTCCTTAGCTACAGCTCGAATGTAAAGCTTGGACAGCACGTCGCCAACTACTATCCCAGTTGATGTGTCGTTTACAGAATACACTACGTTTTGCACACCAAGTATGATTGCTGATGATTCACTTCCCTTCCAACCGATCTTGACGGTCTAAAACGCACCACTTTCATCCTTTCGAAGCACCATTCGTCAGCTGACCCTTCAGAGTCTCAAAGTCCACCACCAACCACGATTTGAATGCTTCACTTAACCGAAGCAATATCCGCACTTCATCCTTCCCCACCATTGTTCCTGAATCCCTTCACAGACTCAGAGAACTGTTTCCCCACACTTTGCTTTGTTTCTTACCGATTCAACGTAATCCCAACCATGCTCAGCAACGACACAGCCACATTCCCATAGAATATCACCGGAAATATCTTACAAAGCGTATCGCCAAGCGTCCATGCCTGCAGGGGTAAGCCAAAAGAAAAGATACACATATAAAGTATAAGAATAAAATTTCAAATTGAAAATCAGAAAGAAAGAAACAAAAGGTCACAGCCTCGGACTCACCTCTTGAAAATATCTAACCGCCGTCAGTGGCAGACTGAACGAGCAGAACAGCAAGTCCGAGATGCAGAGCGATAGCACAAACGCCGTAGTTGCATGACCTCGCATCTTGGGGCATTTTAGCAGCGCAAGTATTGTTATGAGATTGCCTACAGACGGGAGAGGGAGAGGGGGGACGCATAAGCAATTATTGATACAATTCACGGCCCTTTGAAATTGCAAAATTACACTTACCCAGCACTCCGATGACGACAAAAACGCAGGCGCATATCGCGGCAAATAGTGTTGCCGAATGCGGGAACACCACTTCCACTTGATCTTGTTCTTGTTCTTGTTCCATGTTCCTCCTCCCCTGGGGACTGTGCACTCTTCTGAAATGAAACAGATGGGGGAAAATGTTTTAGTTTGAAAGGGTCTACAGGCTGACCTGTCATGGTCATTAACCTAAAAAAGAACAAAAAAAGGGAACCCCATTAATTAGTGAAAATCACGTGCGCTGAAAGACGCCTCCCCCCCCATTGTGGGGCATAAACGATTGACCAAAATGGATTTTGCCCCTAATTGAGAGTCGGACAAGTATCGGAAATCAGTTATGACTTGATCGTTGTTGTAGATCCACGTCGACGAGCAGTAGACGTGCGGCAGACGATGTTCGGATCGACAATGCCACCAGCACGACAGTAATTAATATTCGGGCAACGGATGTACGGATGCGACAGAGTGAAGAAGGTGATTTATGTTAATAAGGGCGGGGATGTGTCCGCGGTGTGAGTTATTTATGCGGTTCCGATGCTGTTTGCTTTCAGAAGGTCTTAACTCAACTTCCTCTTTGTGTCTCACATAATTAATGTGTTCCCTTGTCGTGTTTGGGGGTCGAGAGTCGTGCGGGATGATGATGCAAGCGGGAACTGACATAAATATCCAAAAAAAAAAATCTATGAGCACCGTGATATATTGAGTTTTGATTGAGGACAATGAGCAGTTTCTGAAATCCATGACAAATCGCATGACGTAGGCATGGATTGCAGTTTGCTTCTGTTGGTAATCGGGTTCCAAGAACCCCTCGGAGGGGTGCTTGTATCCCAGCTTCATGAAGTTAACCGCAGTTTGGTTTCCCTTCAAGCAGTGAATTTGCAGTTTCTTGTGGGAACCAGCACAGTAGCTGAGGATTCGACGTTAATTGGTTTCCCATTCTGAGGTTTCGTGGCCAGAAATAACTCTGAGTCATCAGAGGTAGGGTCCAAAAGTCATTGCGCACAAAGCCGACTGAATGAAGAAACTACGAAGCATGTGGCCCCTCCTTTTGGGTCAAATATCCTTCAGGCATCCAAAACGAAGCGGATGGTTGAACAAAAGATCGCCTGATCGATGAACAAAAGACCCTTGATGAAGGTTCAGGCAGCAGGTGGACAAAGGAAAGGGTTCCTGGGCGATGGTGGTGTGTAGCGATGGAAGGAAAACAGGAAGTCTGTTTCGAAATGACTTATACTTGCAAATACTCAATAAGTATATGGTCACTCAGTTTCGATCACACAGTCATTTCGGGAGAAACAACACAAAAAGTTTGCCAACCCCTGAAATCAAATAATCCACATTTAAGTGCCCTCTCAATGCGTAGCGCACCGCACACAAAATTTGGCACACGAAATTACCTAACGAGGCAAATAAACATCTGCAATACGAATCCACCACCGCCGTCCATCGGTTTGTTCCCATCGCTGTGCCCGCCTGAGACACGTCAGCCGAACACATTTCTGCTCTCGGCCTACCACCGTCATAAATACCCAATTTCATGCGCATTCGATTAGGATGCGTGCGTGCGTGTGTGAGTGTTCTGTGTTGCATTTGAATTTTTTTAATAGTTTCGAATGCGTTTTATGACGTTGGTGGCTTTTGATGAGCACGCGTTTATTTACACTGCACCGCGTTGTTGCAATAGAATAAATCAAACAGAATCCGAGGAACCACGCACAAGAGTTGGCCCATATACGAGTACTGATCGATAAGGCAAAAAAAAAAAACGCGAGGAAAGGGATGTGTCCATAAATACAGCGCTTTTGAGGTAAATGATCTTGTGCGTGCACAGACGGGGCGGCGAAGATGTGATATGTGGGGTTTTGTTTTCTCTTGAATGAATCAGTGCTGGGGAGTTGAGAGTTTTGAAAACATGGTCAATTATAATTTTAGACTAGCACGGGATGGATATAGATTGATGCTGGTCTTGATTGGGTCAGCTAAGGAGGGTGCGCGCGCGATTGTGTTGGCAGAGTTTTGCCCACGTAGACATCTGACGTAAGTGAGTGCTACGTCATGGCCTCTTGCATGACACCGATCCAGAGGCGTCGAGAGTCTGTCGACATCGAATGTGTTTCTTCATCTATTGCGAATTAGACAATGGGCAGATGGTCGTGGCTAAGACGATGTTCTCAGGGCAGAGGTTGGATGTCTTAATATTTTTGGTACGCATTAGAGGTGTGAGATAAAGTGAGTACGTAAGTAGGCATGTCGGGGTGGCTGACATAAAGCACTGGTCTGTGGATCACTTGGTGTTACGCGCTTTCTGTCACTGCTACATCCATCAAGTCTCTCAAAAGGGCAGTATCCTGTTCAACTACCTAACTTAAAAAAATCTGTTGATCACACAATAGCTTGTCACTGTACTTCAGTTGGGATGTGGCGATGGGGTGTCCCTGTTGAAGCTAGTTGAGTACAGTGGCGTTGCGTGCCTGACTAGCTTCATTCGGTTCACAGTTACTTGGAGTGTCTTTGTACCCTCAGCCTGTCACCCAACACTGGAAAATGTTCATCTATTTATTGTACAGTTTTTTGTTGAAACTCCCAGATATGTAAGAAAAAATTGACGAAACTTGACGAAACTTGACGAAACTTAACGAAACTGAACGAAGTGGCTATTATGCTATAAGTATTCACTTACGTTGACTTACGGCCATTATAGGTTGGCAATAAGAGAAAAAAGATGTCTCCAGTTTAACAGCTCAAGGGGTCCCTCAAATTGTACGTGCTGTCTTAACCCCAAACGTTCTCCCAATTAAGAGGGACTTCGAATCAGAGCCTATTCGAATCATAGCCTCCTGGTTCAAGATGAAGAGGAAGACCGAACCTCCGATATAAACCCAAGTCATCGCGGACTCAAGACAGCTTGGTCTTAATGACTTGTCGGCGAAGGAAGACAGCTATTTCTCAGACTTAGGCCCTCCATGGGTCGCAGACCCGTTTCCATGGCACGTTGTCGAAGATTGATCAGACATGTCTCCATGCGATTATCATCACCTTCTATCTGTCAGCCAGTTTTGTGTCCCTTTCAGCAGCTGTCACATTCTGCTCTAATATGTCAAAACCATCAACACCCCTTTCGCTGAGATAAACAATCCGAAGGACAGTTGCAAAACTAATGCACACCTATTTACACATGAAAAGTGACAAAACAGATTAAGTGATAAATTTTGCGCATGCAGCTGATGTCATTCGTGTCCAATTCAGCTGACTCCCCTGCCGACCGGCGAATAAATCTCATTTCATGTGACAGCATTCAATTATCGCGTACATTTCAAGACTCCCAAAGGTTCCTGTCAAGCCCAAGGCGTTTGTTAATCCCTGACATATGTACCCCAGCTCCTACGACAATATGTCATCGATTTTCAGAAAGTGCCCCACACTCCCAGCAGCCCGATTACTCAACGTCTAAGAAGCTGCATAACTCTCGCGCGCTTGACACCCACAACGGCACCATCTATGAGATCAAGATCCCATTCGGTCGACAGATTTAGTGTCAAGCTGTTTCTAAGAAGCCAGCATTCAATGAAAGCGAACTCTTTCAATGCCAACTGTGCGGCACGCCGTCGCGCCGCCGTCGTCGTCGCCGATGCGGTGCGGTGGCGATGACGGTCTCCTCCGTAACGCGGTGTGTCGCTAATGTATGCACGAACGCAGGGCGGCCGCCCTCGCCACCGCACTCTGAAATATTAATAACGAACGCCACCACTTGGAAGCAGTGCTCCGTTCTCCAGTGACTCCGGAGTCTCGGTCTGCAGTGCCGCTGTGGTTGGTGCTTGGTGCTTGGTGCCTGGTGCCTCTCCAGCGCTGAGCTCGTAAATTAAGGTTATGTACGAGTGTGGTTGTTCTTTTTTTGTTTTCGCTTGCTCCGATTGCACGATAAAGTCGTGTGCATGTCGCACAGAGCGACCGACGCGCACGCACCCGGAGCGCAGTAGTCTTACATGCCCGATGGAGCGCCTCCGAGACTGCACGGAGGGCAATTATCGAGGCCTTCTTTCATTTTCTCAATTTCATGGCTTTTGTTCTTAATCGGTGTGATTAGGAGTTAATTTATGATGCAGCCCAGCCAGGGACATAGGTCAGTTTTTTTGTTTGTTTTTGTTTCACTCTCAAAGTTTCTTGCTCTCGTCCGCATGTGGGATTGGCGATAACGACAACGATGCGGAATGAATAGACCTGCTGCAGCCATGCCAAGTGGTGGCTGGCTTCAGCCAGTCTGTCGTGTAATTGATTTGAACTAAATACACAGCGGATCGGAGGATGATTGAAATGGGTGGAAATTATTGAAATGAATGGATGCGTTCGCTGATGCTGATGCTGGCGCTGGACGCTGACGCCAACGCATGCATGCTGTCGACAAAAGCAAAAGAAGCGCGGTTTTCTGTCGCCAGCGTCAAAGGGAGTCTCGATAAAGTTTCGGTGACACTGAGTTTATCGTCACGCGATTTGTTATCGGCGACATGAAGCTCAGTGACCCACTTGTTCTCAATTCTAGTTTGTGTGTCGGCATATATTTTCCTTTTTGTGTGACAAAAATGCCGCAACTTGGGCAAGGCAATGGAACGGCACAGGAAATGAATCTTTTCAACAGATTCCATAAGTGGGGAATTAAGACTAAGCTTTGGTCTAAATTGTGGTGATCTACGGCAGGAGGAAATGATTATCATGGGTCAGGCTTAGGTTTCAAATCAATTTTGAGAGAACTGATATTCGCTTCACCGTATGCGACAATTTTGTTTGTTAAGGTATCCAACGAGAGAAAAATAAGGAGCATCGCTGAAGGAAATGTTGTGTCTGTCGGTCTACTAAGCGCTAATGTTGGTTCGAAGATGATAGATCGGTGGTATAAGCGTGGCCATTTGTTCCCAATTGTTGAAAACGCGCTGATCCATCAGAACCCCCGTCTACAGCAGTGTTTTCAAATGGAGGTCTTGGCAGTAAAGGAAGCTGTCAGAATGACATCAATGTTGGAAATCACCGACAACATAAACCAAGTGCAAGCTGGTCGCAAGCTGCCGCGAAGAGCTCAAGATTATCAGCAAGTAGCACTCGATTACTCTAAACTGGGGCACAGGTCACAGGAACATAACCGGCAATGAAGCAGCGGATGAAAGTGCACGAAAAGGGCCCGAAACCGACCCATCCCAGGCAATCATATGTCCATCAAACCACCCCTTGCGGATGTCAAGAAAAAAGGTGGAGGACACGATCATAGAAGGTGCAACTCTCTAGCCACCTACGAGACTCATTTAATGCGACAAAAAGTTGATATCGATGGTAGTTGAAGCACTAACGGTCCATAATCATCTGAAGTACCATGAAATTAAAATGGGACTAGCCAATGACGTACATATATGCAAAACCTGCGGCGATCTAGAGGACAAAGAGGACACTCCTCACTACCTCTGTCACTGCCCCAGTCTCTGCCAGTTGAGACATGGAACAGTGGGAGAACATTTCTTCTAAGGCCTCCAGGTTTATAAGGACATCAGGATGGCTGAACCACACACCAATACTAACGTCACAAGCAAGAAGTATGAGCTAGGAGGTTGTATTCCCCCCCATGGCCATCACAATGGGTACAACAGTTTGCCACGTACCTCACCTAACCTAAGTGCTGATGTTCAAGCGTGATTAGACGGATTCAAATCTTAAAGGAGGAGTTTATTTTGTTTATATTTTAAATTACCCGATGTCTGCGATACCTCGACTCAGCGATGCCTCCACCCTGCGATGGAGTTCTCAAATGTGCGACATATTCCCCGCACGAAATACATACGTGCAGTCCTTGTTTAGTTCTTTAACATCCACAGCTGAAATAGAGACAACAAAGTCCGGACTACGATTTGCAAGTTCCAGTACTTCGTCTTTGTCTGGCAGGAGGTGGATCCATGTATAAACCAACAAACCTCTTGAACTAAGGTGGTTAGCTTAGCTGACTCTAGTTGCTTACAGCAAATTCGTTGGAGTCTTTTTTCACGTCAGTGCGTCACTTTAAGCGTGGGCGTCATCAGTTGAGTTGCCCCACTGGCCCCCATGCGCTCTAAATGGTCAAGCCATCTTAGGCGTTGAATTCATAGACGCCTGGCTAGGCTCATGTCGCTGTACAGACTTGTGCTTGAATCTTCTTCTCCAAATGACTTCAACTCTTGTGAGCCCAAAGACTGACCGCAGAACTTTTCTCTCGAAAAGATCAAGGGCTTCTTTATCTGCTCTTAAGATTATCCATTTTTTCGCGCCACAAAAAGAAGGCCAGGGTTTATGAAGGTGTTGTATAATGTCAGCTTGGTCCTTTGAGGTAGGGCTCTACTACTCAATATCCTCAATATCCTCATCCAGCGATTTGGGCAAGACTTATTCTGTGAATCTCGGGACTGGTGGCATTCGTACTGTTTATTTAGGAGCCGAGGTAGACAAAGTCGTTGAGTAACTCAGTGGGTAGTGACGTTGTTACCAAGTCGTCAATAGTGTGGCCAATAAGACAACCAGAAATGGATTCTAGAGGCCGCGAAGGCATGTTGATTGAAGTCCGCGTGCGTCTAGCGTCACTCAATGAAGGGTTAGGGACTAAAGTCTTGTCTGGGTTCAATTCCGTTCAATTTACGATTCAACCTTTGCTCGCGTCACTGACGAAAATGCTCACAGACTATAAAATTGTTTGTCAAACTTCCCGAATCGGAGTCCGGCATAAAACTGTGACTCACCTCCACCCGTGAGAGAAATGTAGCACGCACACAGCGGTTATTGTTGTGCGCTATCGAATGACTTTTTAATGTTTCGAAAATCATACGTGACCCAGATTTGTGTTGCATCACATTAGGTCTGTTCCCGTACTTTCTGCACAAATTTGTGAAGACTGTCATTTTTTAAGGAGTGGGGGAAAAATCTCTCAGAGAGAAGCAAAATCTCAAGAAAGTACGGGAACGCAGTTTTACCAAATGTGTAAATTATGTCATTTGTGAAATGTCAAATAAGAAATGGCAAATACTGCTTTGAATTAAATTACATTTGTTTCTTCTAAAATTTCGCTTAAATTTCTGACAGAATCCCAATTCTATACGACATACTAAACGTCAAACAAAATCTCAATTCAAACACGGAAACGATTTATAATTCAACTATCAATCGTGTCAAAAATGCCTGCCGGTCTCTCCTACAAAGTTTCTCAAAGCACGCGAATCACCGACCACAAACAAACAAACGAACCTCGTCGTCACCCCCTCGTACTTATACATCTAATTGAAAGTAAAAACGAAATGGCTTTCAACAAGCACCGATTTAGAGGCAAATCACGAAGAACACTAACAAAAAATCGCCACTAGCACGGCCAGCCTCACAGCTGCCAGTGCATCATGTGATAATTAAGATTCACCCATCGTCCGGGCGGAGAACAGAGGCAACACAAACATCGGCGCCATTCGAATGCAATAAAAGCAATTTATCAGCATCAAATCCAATGAAGTGTGTGCAAATATTGTCCACTGAAATCCAAGTCTAAGTCGAATCAATTAGCCGCCCAACAAAGCGTACTTTAATCGTTCGCGATTCCAGCCCCAAAATGGGTCACCAGAACGGAGCCCAAGCAGACGCCGAAGAAATCAAACACAGAAAACGAAACAAAAAACAAACGAAAAAAAAACCACCCAAGAACTGTGGAAATGGAAACTGCGACTTAAAGATTGTTGTTCTTATCGCTGACGCGCTAAGTGGCGGTTGCGCAACACGTTCCTTTGTGCCGAGGGAAACGGGCCCCGTGATTGACAAAGCGCGACATGTATCTCAGTGAAAGCAGGGACGCCTCCTCCTGCACATCTGCGCCTGAGACCGGGTCTCAGTTTATCTAGGACCAAAGAAAACAAACACAAGCTGCACAAACAAGACCGATGCATTGCTGCAACTGCTGAGCACATTCACGCGGAGCCGAATCGTCATCAAGATAGGATCCATCTCAGTCGTGCCACTCCTTGCACATGCAAATATTTGTTCAGAAAGGAATGTGAAAACACACACAGCTCTTGTGCGTGTGGGCGCATGTATCTTGTAAGCCAGTGATTTCGTTTTTAATCTTATCGCGTTTCCTTGATGTTTTTGGCCGGGATTTTGACATTTCGTTGCTTGATTGCGTGAACACACCACATGCTGAGCTGAGTACAGTCTGATGACACTCGGAGGCAGGAATTTGACAGATCAGCAAGTGGGGCGTTTTATCTCGCAGAGGACGAATTTGCTGGAATTTGCTGTGAATCAGTGGTTTACTGACTTGTTGCCACTTGTAAAAAATGTAATCCACTCGCATTATCAGTTCAACGAGAACAGCACTTCCTCTGGCAGTAATCGAATGCATACATATGTCAATCGCGCGCCGACCTTGAGTTACATTTGCTCAGTATTCAAGGCATGCGTAGTTTATGGCTCGGCTTTGAATAAGCTAACGAAGGCGACGATAAACTTTAAGAGCTTTTCAGAGTTTATTTGTCTGACTTTCAGCATTTCGCAAATTCCATTGCGGGCGAGGAAAAATGAGAGGCAAACAAATTAATTCGTTTAAACTGCTTTCTACGACTGTGGCCGAGTCTGTCATGGCGTTTTGATTGATCAGGCTGCTTGGTCGGGGAGTTGGTTGATTATATCGGGCGACGGAATATTGTATTGGTTGTGGCTCAGGTCTAACGCGGGCTGTAACGCCACGCAAAGAGGACGCATGAAGTGATGGTGGGGTATTGGCGTCGACTTTGTTGTTACACACGCTCCACCACCACGCCTCGGTTTGGTGAAATCGTAAATTGTCATGCAATAGGGTCGTTGACACAATATTCGGAATGCGACGGTATTCTGTAAGTGCATCCAGATCCATGTAGCATTTATGGGTATATTTAATTTGAAAACAGGCAAAAACTATGTATCCCTTCAACTAATGAACAAAAAAAGACTAAAGTTGGCTTAACTAATCAAGGGAATGCAGGGGAAAAAATATAATCACTTCGTTGAGTTTCGTTAAGTTTCGTTGAGTTTCGTTAACTTTTGCCTAAAAAAGTGTGAGCGAATTCAAATGATCTCCACGTACCAAAATTACCAAAATGACATCCCAACTTCAGCTTTGTTTGACTGAAAACACAATTTCGAACACTTTAAACCTAACAAAACATAACTAAGCTCTGCCAGTACTCAGCTCAATCCACAACTTCAGCCGAAGAACATAGACGATCATTTGTGTCTCAGAAATCAACAGACGTCATCAGCAAAACATCACCGCTCACTAAAGCCCTCATGATTACGTCACAACTCCAACCAACCATTCCCCGCTCGACTTCTTGTCTTCCGTCCCACTTCAGCTAGCGTTTCCGTGTGAATCATGTTCCGAACAATGTAAGACGACCCCCAAGCCAATCTGTCGATTCATCGCTGGTCAGATACTTCGATGAAACTCTCACCACCACTGAGTCATCGTGGCTGTAAAAACTATTCGAACCAGACACAAGATGACAGCACGCAGCGCAATTATCATAAAAAGAAACCCATGAATGTCGTGATGCCATACGCATTCGCGTTCGAAGAAGCGTCTGCCTGGCCTAGAAAACAAATTTATCCAGACATCGGCGAATTTTCGCGACAACCTCTCATCGCGGCCTTTGATAGTTCACGCAAGATCTTATCCACTCGACGATGACAACCTGTCAGGCGAAGATTTCGCTGCTGACAGTTCAGGGCCCATGTAGGGAATACACTATCGTGTCTGCGCGCCTGATGGCGCATTCAAGAGCTTGTTCGGAGACAATTTTCGATCGCAAATAGCACAGAGCCCCCCTACATGGCGTTCAAATTTAGAGCAGACGCACTGAGGAAGACGCAAAACTCCCCTTTGCTTGGGGAAACAGGAGGAGTCTTTGTATTCTCGCTTCGACTGGGTATGTGTCTGCTACGTTGGTTGACTCACTGCGCGGCGATGCGATGAGTCAGACAGCGCAAGACCAGGAACTCGATTGCGAATCAGAAAAGTGTGACATTTTAACACTTCCATCATTCGGTGAGCAGCGGAGAAGTTCCCATTTCAGTGATGACCAGCCAAAGGTCATCGGAATCGACTTGCATCGTGTTGAAATGCGATTTAATGACAACCGACGAGATATGAAAATAAACACCAGCGAGCGCTGCCGTCACTCCACCACTCCACCACTCCAGAACCTTGTGCGCATGTGATTTCGTCGTTTTATGACAAGTGGTGGCCTGTTGCACAACTGTGCACGATGACAGTGTTGACAAGCGACGAGCGCGAGAGTTATCGCTGGACTAGGATGGAGGAGCATCACAATGGCGCATTAGGACGCTGCCCACAAGTGGCCAGTGATTAGTTTTCGAATGAATTATTCATCGGGGGTTACGTTTTAATGGCGTACGTCGCATGGAGTGACTGGAATGTGCCTGATTGATGTTCAGCCTTCTATAAATGGACTCGGAACGAGATGTATTTCTTTTGTATTTCTTTGTTTTTTGTGTCTATTCCAAGTTTGGGGAGGAACACTTGTCAGGTGTTGTACAGGTATTTAATCGGGAGATAATTGTAGGCTGCGCCGTTGTGGTTTTTCTTTTTGGAAGACAATCATTTGGGGAACGGAAGGAAAATGGTTTGTAATGACGAGGAGTTGCGCCTAATGGGCCGTAAGACATCGCGTCGTGTCTTTTGTGGAGATAATAGGGAGCTAATTGAAGATGGTCGGCGCAAGGGACTCACTTTGGGTTCGATTTAAGCGTTTGTGGCGTTTGTCTGGCGACCATTTTGGACTTCGTTTTCAGTCTTCACACGATAATGGAGGGATGGTTACACCAATTTAGGTCTATTTACATCCATTTTGTGGTTCTGAAAGGCAGTAAGTAAAACACATTTGTGGCTCAGATTTCGATCAAATTGTTGGTTTAGTACATTGTGTGGATTATGTAAGGAGTGTATCATTATTCAACTGTCCACGTCGGAACTTCGGCCACTATTCGACACTGACAAGGTAATTTTCGACAGTTTTGACTGTTCGTCACATATCGGGCTTAATTTGACGAATATTCGTCTTCCAAGCATGAAGAGTTTGTGGATGGTATGCATAACAAAGCATAATTCCACAAAAAGAAGTCCAATAGCGACAAGCCGCACAATCTTGGTGGCAGTGGTTCCACATCACGTCCAAGAAGTTCTTTTTTGCGATGAACGACAGAGGGGTCGTGCTGTGCGATATGTGGCCAAGTATTGTTGAAACCAGATTGAGAGTTCGCTCAACATTTGCCTATGGCGCTAAGAATTGCCGATGACGATTGTGTAACTTCCACATTTTCGAAGAAATATGGAACAACGACACCACCAGACTAAATAAATGCCTCCCATGGAGAGATTTTCTGTGTATTCTATGGTCTTTCGCCAGTTTCCCTTCCTCATCGGCAACATCATTGTCTACAAACGTGTATCCACCGTGAAAACAATACATTTCGATCTTCTTCAACCATTTTCACCAACGGCAGGCATGTTCTCTGTAAAAAATGGCCAACTCATAAGACCGAATAAGATGGAGGAAGACAGCAAATGCAGCCCACAAGTGGAAAGCATCACGACGGTGCAACTTTTAGCTTGTTCATACTTTGACAGTTCATTATCCACGTACATCATTATACTTAGCTGTTGTCGAAGTGGGGTTGTATGGATTTCGGTACGTATTCATTGGCCGTCTCCTTAAAATCCGGCAAATACAATTTTTCTGGATTATAAACGCAACGGATTCAATGGGTGTGGGCCTTAAAGCTCGCATTTTGATGACAGATCGGCTTAAGTCCCCTGTAACCGAGCCAGTCTATTTGAATTTCTTCACAGTCTTGCCTATGATATGCTCAGATAGACGATCATGTCGACGATAATCAGCTGGGAACTCGAAATGTGCTTAATACAGTTGGTCTTCACAATTTTAGCACGTTAAGCGATCCAAGTGATAAAATAGCAACCCTTGAACTGAACAAGTCCAGACTCGGGTGACAGTTTGGTTTGACATTTGTGATTGAAAATGTATTTCATGCTGGCTCCGAGGCTGCAAAATTTGTTATCGCCAAGACGGCTGATAATACGATTTGGGAATTTTGGTGCGCAAAAGATCGATTGGGCCATGATCTGTGTGGTATGGTGCTCCATCCTGCGTGAACTAGAGGTCGTCCAAATCCATGTCTCCAATTTTAGTAAACAAAAAAACGTCGGATAATATAGCTCTGTAACGGCCACCGTTGACCGAAACGAAAAAAGTGGCTAGCCTGATTATCGAAAAAGGCTACCGCAACCACATCCTCATCTGTGCGCACCGTACGACGACGGAGATCATGAGTGGTGTTCATCAGTCTCACACAAACTTGCGTACAGCAGTCGCGGTGGATGACACATTTCGGCCAAAAGTTCTTCTTTTCTAAAAAAAAACGCACAGCTACACAGCACTCCCTTTAGAAATACGTTTTTAACATTTCCCAACGATGTTCAAGCGTAAAGCGACTCATTTAGTTACGCGGATGTATGATACTGACTTTGTCAAGATTTCGAGCGTCAGTGTCAAAATAACCTATGATTAAGAAAAAAACCATTAGAAGTGTGAGTGAAACTTTAGAGCAAACCAGAAATAGGCGAGGGTTTTTTTTAGTAAAGAAGGCCCTAGCCCCAGTTGGACATCTCTTTACTAAAGGGTGATTTTTAGATATTATCTTTTTGGCAACACTGGTTTAAAAGCTGACCCACGTTTCGTGTTTTGTTTCACTGTCAAACATCTTCAGTTTGGTCTATAATTTAACCATGAATCGTCTTACAAACGAACAACGCCCTCAAATTATTGAATTTTATTATCAAAATGCGTGCTCTTGGAATACTGTGTTCAGCGACGAAGTTTATTTTTGGCTCAATGGGTACGTAAATAAGCAGAATTGTCGATTTTGGAGTGAATATCAGCCAGAAGCATTGCAAGAGCTACCAATGCGTCCAGAAAAAGTCACAGTTTGGTGCGGTTTATGGGCTGGTGGCATCATTGGACCGTACTTCTTCAAAGATGATGCGAATCGTAACGTAACCGTGAATGGTGAGCGCTACCGTGAGATGATATCCAACTTTTGTTTGCCCAAAATGCAAGAGCTTGACTTGCATGACATGTGGTTTCAACAAGACGGTGCCACATGCCACACAGCACGCGCAACAATGGACTTATTGAGGGGCGAGTTCGGTGAACATTTTATTTCACGTTCGGGACCGGTCAATTGGCCGCCTAAATCGTGCGATTTAACGCCTTTAGACTATTTTTTGTGAGGCTATGTTAAAGCTCATGTCTATACAGACAAGCCCGCTTAAATTGACGCATTGGAAAACAACATTGAAGTATTTATTCGTGAGATACCGGCCGAAATGTTGGAAAGAGTATGCCAAAATTGGACTAAGCGGATGGACCATTTGAGGCGCAGTCAAGGTCAACATTTGCATGAAATAATCTTCAAACATTAAATTATATGGACCGTACTATCGATTCAAATAAAGATTTCATGCATTTTTCTGAATTTTATGTGCTTTCTTTTGAAAAACTTTCCTATAGCTTTTAAAAAATCACCCTTTACGTCATCTCTGATGGCAACTGATCTGTCACTGCGAACAGTGCTGCCAACAAATAAATCGAAACTCGAATGAAAACTAACCCGATTGACTTGTAAAATTTATAGACACAGAGAACAGAAAAAGTTGAGCACGATATCGCAAGAACCGACGAAATTTAGTCAGAGTTCCACCGACAATCTCATGATAGCACATCAAGAATAAAATTTCACAAGAATAGACAAAGTTCATCATTAATTTCCCAATAATCTCACAGCAGCATTTTCTCTTTGTGAACTTAAGTGGAAAGACTGAACCAATTTCTGACACACGGCCGTGCTAATTCTGTAGGTCAAACTGACGTCTTCTTTCGCGGGACTTCTTGAAAACCATTTGAATTGACCGAGTGAATAACAAAGAGGGCGATGACTGATTCGTTGCGACCACAATTCTCTGATTTGGACATGACCAGTCTTTGTTGTGTTCAGCAGAATTATACAACTTGACAGCGACAGAGAGAGAAAGTAGTCAAATTTATTGCAAATTTATTTTGATTAATGCGTTGTTAGTCATTTACAAAATTGGTCACATCTATTTGACATCAAATGGATGTGATGATAAATGCGCAATTCGTCTGGGCACGTTTCACCTGTCAACGAGCACTCGATTTACTATCAAACTGACATCACTGCGGCTTATTTCGGTGGATTTTAATCAGAATGTGGCTGCAGCGTTGGAAAGTTTTTAACTATCACTGATTGCACCTCGATGGGACATCATTGCTCACAACTTCCACATCTCCGCGAAAAGCTTTAACCATTAGATCATTTTCTTAAATCCAGTGCTTTCTCTCCAGATCTGGTGAATTGTTTGATGCCAAGTTCCACCACATCAGAGTGTCTCCGGAAGAAGAACGTCTCCACAAACTGTAGGACCACCACACCATCCACACAGATCACTCTGAGCAAAGTTTCCCAGCCATCCCTCTAACACCGGAAGTTGCATCCCACATAAACGCCGTCTCCTGCAACTGCATCCATCAATTAATCGCTTCCAGTCGCCCGCAGCAGCACATGCTCCCCCCAGCGATGGCCGACGCCGACGACGACGGGGACGACTGTTAACAACCGATTTCCTTCAGCAGCCGCTAATTGAAAACAAATACTCCCGGCGAATGATGTATTAGTCCCTTCCGGCGTCCAATGAAGAACCTTAATTAGCCGAACATAAGAATTAATTTGAATTCGAAGACTCCGTCACCACAGGACTGTCAAACCGTTGCCCGTCCCCATTCCTCCCGCCATTCAGGCCATGATAAATTTCCAAAACTTGTTGCTCTTCTTCTTCTCTTCAATTCCACGAATTCGACTGTTGATTAACGGCGTTCCCAGCGTTCAATCGAACGCGTACAAGTGGCGACTTGGTCTGCCCATGTGTTAGTGTGACTTGGGCTTTATTAATTGACAGTCTCATTTGACACAGTCGAACAACGTCGAAAGTGCATCGGCGTGAACAACAACACAACAACAGATGCAGGCCAACATGCACCCATGTCATGTAGTATTCAAATCCAATTCAAAGATTCCACCATTCAGTGAACATATGACAAGCATCCCGAGGAAAAGTGGCCACATGGTGTCGTCAAAATGCTGTCGCTCCCCCATCCGCGTATGCCACCCAAAAACTCCGCAGCTCCACGGGATTTTATTTCCCATGTGGCCGTGCTGTCGCGAGAAATGCGTCATAAGCCGCCCGTGCTTCTGTGTGTGCGTGTGTGTGTGGAGCTCGGAACGGTCGAAGGGTTGAGATAAATAAAAACGCAAAACGCCTCGTAAAGCGAAACATTTGACGCGGGATGAAGTGAGCATTTGGGGACTGTGTCGTTCCATCTCTGTGAAGGCATATCGCCACCGAGTCCACCGTGACTAGCTGGGGTGTAGCGCAGTATCGCTTTAAGTGAAGAGGGCAACCGACCGCTGCCATTAGATGAGGATGCTGTGAATGGGGTTTATTGTTTTGAGGCAGCACTATTCAATTAAGCCATCTGAGTTTAATTTAATTGGAAAACAGATCATGCATTTCCGCCCGTGCGTGACGGCTCTGCCAGCGAGTGAGTGTGTACATTGTAGTTGTTTGAGCACTCTTAGTCGGACCCACACATGTACCCGATGCGGAGGAGTGTGAAATGGATAGATGGGGTTGTGGATTTGTGTTCTCACAAGTGAAGAGTGATTTTTCGGCGTTACGAGCACAAGAGGCTATTGTGATTGATGTGTGCCCGATGTGAACTAACTGAGGCTGTCGATGACATGACACGCACAGAGACTGCGTGGCACATCTTGCGCTTCACCACCTCTGCTGAGGTTTGGATTGCTATTTAGACGGGAGCTTTTAATGCTACTCAAGCGGAGAAGATTCAAAACTGGCTGAAGACCCAACTGACACGACGTAAGGAAACTTAAGCGATCGAAATGATAGCAAAAGCACTTCGTTCAGTTTCGTTGAGTTTCGTCTGTTCGACGATAAAAGCATGAAGTAAGAAAAACCTTTCAAAAAACAAAGGAAAGGAAAGGAAATGGAAAAAAAGCAGGAAATCCCCTGCCAATCATCAGGAATTAGTTGGAAGCGAATACTTGTCACCTTTGACTAGCCCCGGATGAATAGTTTCCCCGGGGAGAGTCATTTCAGTGACGGTGACAGAGCTAGAAGGCATGAGGTCATTGCTAAGATCTAGCAAGCTCCAGGGCAACTGCAACAATCCATCTTCATTTGCGGTAAACCACAGCCGAATGCTTCAAACACTTAAAATGTGCGACATCTCATTTAAGTAGAGAAAAAGAAAGTGTGTAAGTAGGAGCCGTGTGTCCACTGTATCTAAGTAATCAAGAATAGAGATGTTACGAAGTCAGAAGAGGTAAGTTTTCCTCTCCTCGACAAGAGTACAATCTCCTGTTTCTGTAGATTAACTCCCAAGCCGACTTCTGCATTCTATCTCATAGCGCACAGAAGTAATTGACGGATCTCCGTAACTATCGGACGCACAAACAATGACTGCATCGATCCCCTTCTCAAATGAAAAGCAGTTCATTGACTGGAATGTTGCAACACCTTGAGGTGTTCCTCTAATTATAACTCTGGAGATAAGTGCCTCGCCTGGTAATCAGTTGGTCAACTCGAAGTGGGATAGCATTTTATTGCAGCAGTTTCAGCAACATGGGCAACACCTCCATCTGGGCCTGACCAAAACCCGATACACATCGTTTCTCTTGGCAGACACTGCCTCAAACGAACCCTTGCCAGAAGGAGCATGCTCTCCGTACCTGTGTCTGGAAACAATATGTGGGAACTCAAGAACTCCACTTCGCTTTATCAGAAACTATAAATGGCTCCTAAGTGGATAAGTGGAATAGCTCGTGCCAGCACAATGGACCATGGTCCCAGTGCATCTCCCCCAAGTGTCAGTAACCTTACCCGTCATAATTCACTTCAAGTTTGCTGTTTAAATCTTATGACGCAAATAAGCTCTTATCGCAGGACGTTATTCCCCTCTAGATTGACATAATTGAACTCACTTTTTTTTTATAGTTTGTCTGACTTTGTCGCCAGACCTCACATCTGAGGGAAGGCTCTTTCGAGAAGTGCTCTTATCGTCTTCGCCGATTCACTCCGTTTCTGTCCAATAACCGGGTTCAAAGTTAATTTTTGCCTCACAGTCACCGGGAAAACCGCATGGACTACCAGACTGCCAGTCTGCTGGATATACAGAAGCATGAGTCATCATGCATTTTTCAATTGGAATGGTCGCCTTGCCCTTGCATCCAGCTACCATATTTGACGTAAAGGAACTCGGTACACAGATCGGCAGAGCTGCAGACTAGAACTTCCTCGTCTTGGCCTTGACCAAGCGTCAAATAAGAGGAAACAAACGAGGCTATGTATTGGCGGAGCGAGTTTAACGTCAAGACGTCCCGTTTGGAGAAAATCGTTCAGTTATTTGAAGAATCCAGTCAAATGCGGTGTAGCACCAGTCTATCTGAAAATATTGTACATTTTTGACGCTTTCAAATCGGCTAATTTAAGGATTTTTTTCGAGTCAGTTCTAGACTCTGAATCTTCTTTTGTGTGCACTTCTCTTCTGTGCAATGCGATTTTTATCCGTGATTTTTAATCTCTCCCCCCGTCCAAAAAGCGATAATCACCCACAGATAGTGTCGAATAAATAAATTAAAATTGTGGAGCCAAGTCAATAGACTGACATCAAGTTCAACGAACAAGTATAGAAGTTGTTGCATCATACTACGTATTTGATGTGTCGAGTTGGACGTACGTTCAGTAAAGCAATAATACACATCAGAACTTTAATGATCATTTGGTATAAACAATATCAAGACCACATCCCGCAAAGATGATAATTGAACAAAAAAACCAGTCAATTCACATTTTAACCGAAGAAAAAACCAGCACTTGATCTCACAAAAAGATTGTGTTTAAAACTGAAAAGTACATACAAACCAAAAGTTCCAAGAACAACAACAAAAAAAAAAAGATAAAGGAAAAATCGAAACAAACAAGTAGACAAGGTTTCGAAACGAAATGTCAATGTCGAAATCTCCCGAAACGGCTCAACAAATAAAATATATTACTTCGGTATGTCGTTAGCTAATCACATCCCGTAAACAGCCATGTACATTGCGAGAAATTCGCCGCGAGTATCCCGAAGTGGAGAGTAAACCGATTAACTATACGAAACTAGGATTTAAATCAGATGAGGATCTCCTACGTGAAAGTGATGATTTTGTTTTAACTGAACTAGGAGGGGAGACATGCATCGCTGCCAAGTACAAAAGTGCGTGGAAAAAAGAGCAGCAGCAGCAGCAGTCGAATATCGAATAAGACAAACAAGAAGGCACAAGTGCGACAACCTCAGCGGTCTGCTGATCAGAGTTGGAATAAGAGTTCATATTCGTCAAACGTTTATCAGAAGTTGCCGCCATCATTGAATCGATTTATTGTGTTTCAAAATTCCATGAATGGTGATAATAATAACAATACAAATCAGATAAACAATAGGAACGCTCAGCAGAAGCAATTGAACGCGAATTATGGCGAACGCTAACCAACTACCGCAGCAGCAGCCAGGAATCGACTTGAGGGATAAGATTAATACGAAACAAAATACTCAGCAGCAGCAACATCAATATCAGCAACAGAATAAGCATAAAAACCGCGTGCTATACTTGGCCAGAATAATAACGCATAACGCATGGTGGTATCCAACAGCAGAATCTCGGACTCCAGCACTATAAGTGAGGAGGAAGGAAGAAATCTGGAACAAATAGGATTTACAGACCTCAAATCCATTCACAGCTCAGCCAAGGAAGATTATTCGAAAGAAAGTCTGAGGCGAACGAGGGCCTATCTTCCACAGCTATCACGATTGGAGGAGAGTTTTACACCGTGTGCGAGTTTCTGGCTCTGGCTCTACACGAAGATGTTATCCCGGGCACAATGTAAATACGAACACAGCATGCAGGGAACTGGCAAGGATGCTCAGACTCTGATCCTCAATAGATCGCTGGCCTGAGCAATAAGTAAGCACAGACGTGTAGTGAATTCCAGAAATCCCTCGTGGCTACACGTTAGCGTGTGTAAAGCCGCCTATAGAGATGTTCATTAAAAAAAAAATGAACGTCGTCGACTTTTGAACCATCGTCAAAGCAACTGTGCTCAGATGATTGATGGTTTGTCCAAGAAAAAAGTTCGGTATGCATTGAATACACAATGTGTCCATGTCCCCAATTAACTCATGTTCCTAGACACGACTTCCTGCAGGAAATCGATGCAACAGATCCCTTCATCGTAGAGCCAAGACCGAATTGAATGACAAGTCAAATCCATCAAATTAAATGCTCGAAATCATTCCCCTCGGTCACTCTTGAAAGCAGAACAGGTCAGTTTCTGTCTCTCATCCCTTCGCTGCCTTCCGAAATCGTTGAAGTGGAACACCCGTCTAACCTCACCATGGTACTAATTATATGATTTGATCTTTGTCTTACAATCTTCACGGCGTCTATTTGATTCCCTTTATGTCCACTTCCTATCAGATAACATTTCAACGGTCAAGCAGTCTCCCTATTATCTGATCTGAAATGGCTTTGATCTGTGGGAACCTGCCTCCGAAGAAGAGACGACGTTTCAGCACCTTTTGCATGATGTGGGACTACATTTCGAAATAATGCCTTTCTTTGGTTTGCGGTTGGGGCATTCGAAAAATGGTATTTGCATGAATGCAGTGGGTTGCATCAAGTTAAGGAACATTTAAAATTAAAACATGCCTGATTACTGCGTTTGAACGCAAATTCGATAGGAACCCCGTCATCGTGGAAACGTTTGAAGTCAATGCTGTGCGTATTCCCCCTCCACACGAGTCCTCAATCAGTGTCAGGCCAAAGAGACACTTCAGACGACTGTGAAGCGGATGAGCTGCATAAGAGCAAATCCAGTGATTGTGATTTCGAGGGAAGGTAGAATATCACGGCAGAGCAATTATCAATCTGAAATATTCGTCTGCCAAGGTTAGGCATCCCATTAAGTCCGGTAAGCAGGGGCGAGGCAGGAATCGATCGATCTTCCACAAAGCCAGGGGAAGAGATTATCCTCCGCTCGCTCTTTCGAACCATCTGCGTACATTTGAATGAAACATTCATCGAAACAAAGCGCTTGGACTGGACCTGAGATCCAGTCAACACGCCTCATCATTTAACCTTGTCTTCGACTAGATCCTTCCAATTCCACATGGCCAGCCGATGTGTTCCTCCATCATGTTATCCTTTAGGGGTAGAGTCATGATTTGGGAAGTTTTCGTTTGAGTCGGGGCCTTTTTTTTATTTTTTTTACTTAATTTTTTTATTTTCTAAATTCATAACAATCGTACTTACTAGATAAAAATGCTTAAAACTAGTTGTCGGGCCCCTCATTCCAAGCCGTCTGATCAAGTCAATGTAGCTCTAGGGCCCAGTTCGTCCTATCCGCAGAAAGCAACAATAATCCGAAGCTTTTCCTCCTTTCGAGGATCTCCTTATCCCCAACTCGCCATTGTGGAGACCAGAACTCACGATGGACAGGAACAACCTTGAGGTAGTGAGGTTTATCTACCTCGGGGCAAACGTGAACTCCACAAACTACATCCTAGTGGAAATCCGACGTAGAATCGCCCTTGGCAACCGTTGCTACTTCAGTTTGTCCAAAACAACTGGGCTCAGAACTCCTGGCTCGATGAACTGAGATCGCTACAGAACTCTTATTTCTGCTATCCTGCTATATGAATCCAAAAGCTGGACAAAACAGAAGAGCTGATTCTTGCTGCCTTCGAAAGAAACATTCTCCGTCGGATATAACCGCGAACTACGAGCTTTGGTGTGAATAGTAGTCCGGATGACGAAAATCCGTCAAATGCGCTATCTCGGCCACAACGTGCGCATCTTCGTATTCGAGTATCTTGCTTGGGAGAATCTTGTCCGGGATCGGCAACAATGGAAGACAGCTATCACTCAGCCTTAGACCCTCCATGGATATAAGCATTAAACCTAGTTCCTCGAAAACGACATGATTGTTGACTTTCGATACTGAAACTTAAACGTTAGTGTAGGCAGCTGGCTAAAGATCTCGACAGCTGGAGAGGCTTCTTGGTTGACGTCCAGGGCCACCCTGAAGAAGAAGAACGTTGATATGCGTTGCCCGTTCACTTACGTCCAGATTAGGACAAGCTCGTGTCATGAGAGCTCTCGACTCGAAGGCATAAAACCATGTATACGCCCTTCATTCGTGTTCGAATACACAACGTAACCGATTGTCGAAGCAGCTAAACAGTGATTATCTGATTATATTGGAAAAATGTCATCAAAGTTCAACTACTGCTTGCCGCTCGTATCTGGCACAATTAAAGACGAGTAATTTCTAAGCTCGAATGCTGATTGGGGTCTTCTGGAATTATGAGTTTTCTTATCAAGATTAAGTGTACTTTTCATGGGAACTGAAAACGAACATAATCCAAACTTAAGTGGCTACGCATTGAAGGGTAAGCTCACCAGATTAGTGCAGCAGACGGAATCTTTTGAACTACTAAGCAATTGGGTCAGTTAAACTCCACTCTGGGTGTCGAGATGTGACACCAAGGCTCCAGTCAGAAGCTCCAGCTCATCACTAGCTCCGACTGGACTCACATCGGTACACAACTCCACATTAGCCAACCTGTCATTCTTCTTCCACTTAGTTTGCTTTCACTGTCCAATGCAGACCCATCTATGAAGCATTAAATCTATAGCCAAGCCCCCACGTCAAACAACATGAGCTCCCATAAAGTTAATTACACAAAAAAAAAAAAACTCATCTCGGATTTAATGAGCCCCCCCGTTTATTGCACACCGAATTCAGGTTAAATTCTGGCACATTATTCACGTCGAATTGCTGAACACCTAGCCTGTCAACACTTCAAGGTGAATAATGCGACTGACATCTGTCAGCGAATAAATCAAATCAAGTGTCAGTGCATTATTGTGTTGTTTCAAATCACTTCGTTCTACATGAACGCATGCAAACCGCCACCAAGGTCCAAGAGTCCACTTCACAAACACGCAGGCCGTTAAAAATATTTACTTTTCATCAGATAGATGCGCATACTTAACCCAAAAACCACAACAGGCGGTGGTGGATGTGTCGTGCTGTGACACAGTCCCACACAATCGTACTGAAATGACACACTCTCGCACCCTTCTTGAATTTCACTGAATTGAATCAATTTGTTGTATCGGATGTGTACACCTAATTTGTTGCATGTCCAAACATTGGTCGGTTCTGCGAAACTAGGCTTCAACCCCATCTCACAATAATTCACGTTGCTGCTGTGTCGTCCCTGAGTGTAGATTTCCATTCCCCCCCCCCCACAAAAGTGACAATCAAATAGGGAAGTGTAACAGAAGCCTTAATAAATCATGACAGCAACAAATTACAACTCAAATGAAATAATCTATTATGTTCAAGTGGGTGCTGCTGCTCAATGTGTCCGTATTCGGTCACGACTAACAGATGTGTCAAAAAAAAAAATAAAACACAGTGACAGTCGACTCAATAAGGAAGTCAGCTCTGATGAATGTTTTCATGGCATTTTTGGGACCGAAAGTGCGAGATAAGAGGCGGTGGTTCGGGTTAAAATGTCAAAAGCTCGAGATTAACTGTCAAAAATATCTGGTTATCCGTCAAATATGTAAGTGGATAGAGAAGATCTGATTCATTTCTGATTTTAGTATTCAAAACAAAGTTTGAAGGTGACAGTTGCACTTGGCCAATTCTGACAGCTCGCCAAGTGCAACTGTCACCTTCAACCTAAACAATTAAAATTGCAGCGTGCAATTAACTACAGCGGACCAAAGTCTCATTCACTGTGTAATTTTTCACTTTTCGTAAATGACATTAATTTCCATTACATCCAATTAATCGCACAATGACAGCTAATGCCAACCGGCGGCGCTTGGTCGCCGGATCTTGAGCAGCCAAGCGCGGTGAGTTTTTCAGCTGTTTCCCATGAATTCTCAGTTCAGAGATCACCCGTAAACCGCTCCATATCGTCGACACGACTAATTAGAGACAATTGCTTAACTAGTTAATTGTATCAGACTCCCAGGAGTACCTCCGCTCCAGTTGATCATCCCTGCTTGTTGCATTGTCCCCTCGCGATGATGACCGCCGCCACAGTCACGGACGGTGCTTCGCAAAAAAAAAATCAACAAGAAACCATCTCCACGGTACAGCGTGTCGTTTCGATTAATCTCTCCTCATTATGATGCGTAAATAAAAACTCCGGGTGATCCAAATGTCAGGCAGTCTATTTCCATCGAACCCTGCGAAGAGTGCATTCGGAAAAACTCTGACAGGCAGCAAACTGCAGAAGGGGCCGAACAATGAAAAACTGAAAATCCTTCACCCGGTCGATGTTTTTCTTATCGGCATTGTGTCGTACCCCTAATGACCCTAGCAGCGAGTGGAAAAGGAAAACAAAAAATAAATCGACAGCAGCTGCAGATGTCATCATCAAAAGGTGGCTCGACACTGCACAAAACACAATGCAACGATAAAATGGAATTCCAATTGTCGAGAGTGCACGAGTGGAACTCGAGCGAGAGATTAGGAAGATGATGTGTTTTTTTTTTTGTCCTCTATCGGGGAACCTCTCCGATCGAGGTGAAGGTAACACGCGGCGGATAAAATGGGCGAAAAAAACCACGTCCGACGACAGCTGGACTGGGAAATCACCTGGAGAAGGGTGGTGACTTCATTAACACTTTAGAAGACACCTTTGCATCGACACCAATTTATTCTTTGATCAACCAAGTCAACCACGTTCAGGGATTGTCAAAGGTGATGATCTAGGTTGTGATTAGAGTGTCACCAGAGTTATTTGGTTCGCCCTGTGCGTCTGAGTGGTTTAAAGTGACTTTTCTCGTTTCACGATCTTCAAGTGGATCTCCACTGTGTGTCAAAGAGATTAACTGGAGGGAGCTGTTCTTTAGTTCTGTGCTTTAGTTCTTGAGTTAACTTCTTCTTATAATGGTACTGGGCAAGATCATTTCGCAAAATTCAGCATAGTGTGGCCTTAGCGATGCGCCATTCTTGAGAAAGCCGTCTGTTTTGAAACAGTGGGTTTTTTGAAAATAAGTTTTGGCCGAAATGAAGCACCAGCCGCGATCGATGTACTCAAGTTTGTGCCAAAACGTAGTGAGGCTGGTCTGCTAGTGGACAATACTCAGGGTCCCCGTCATCGTGAAGCCAATGCATCCACAAAGAGTGACAGTTTGAGGCGGATTGTGGAGTGGTGGCATCATTGAACCATTTTTCTTCGAAAATGAAGCTGGGAACAACGTTTCTGTCAACGGTGGGTGTTACAGAGCCATGTTAAACGACTGTTAACCAACGACATCTGGTTCATGCTTTCGCTCCATGCCACACAGCCCATGCCACAATCGATATTTTGCTCATGAAATTCCCAAATCGTGTTATCAGCCGGCTTGGCGGTGTCAATTGGCCGCCTCGGAGCTGCCATTTGAACGCTTTGGACTATTTTTTTGTGGTAACCTTCAAGGACCGATTTTAGGCCAATATCATCCAAGCCAGTTGTGCGCTGAAGCCCGAAACCATCAACAAGGTCTTGCAAAATTGGGGCGACAGAGTGAGCTACTGCGAAGCCAGCCGAGGCAGCGACTTGAACGATGTTTTATTTCACAATTAATGGGAAAGCTTGTTCTTACTAATAAATGGAACAAAATCGAATTTTGTTCATTTTATTGAATTTGTAAAGAAAAAAGGTATTGTTTCTGTCTGTTGATAAATGAGAACAGAGCTAAGTACGTGCTGTCTACAAGAAATGCATAATCTCTTGCAAAACGTCCCGGACAGTGTGAGCATAAGCTAAAGGAGCCTCGTCGCTCCCAATCTTTAAGCCAAAGATGTCCCACATACACCAGTAACTTAGTCTTTAAAAGTGTGTTTAATTGAACCACAAAATGGCTGATCCTGCGATCAAAGAAATGTCCAAATTTCAACGCACCATTGAATACTCAACAGTCGACGATGTGTGAACAATTATTTCAAGATCCTGTCCATATTCGTGAAGCCCTTCAAATTAAACCCAAACTCACTAGATTATCACATTTCGTTATCATTACAATTTACTAATTTCAAAATTGAAACGCGCTCATAACAAGGTCACCGTTGAAAATTGATAGAAATCACTTCAAATGAGGCAGGGACTCTCGAACTCATTATCTCAATCGCTTCAAGTCATGCACATGACGTACGACGAGATCGAGTTCAGGGTGAAGATTTCCAAAAAAAAAGGAAAACCACAGAAACCACGCTGTGCACAGTTGAAAAGGATCACATGAACCGAACGACGATCAGAAATTTATTGAGTGACTCTATAACTAGAGCCAGGAGATTTCCACAAATAAACTGACATTTCGTAGGTTGCGACATGTACATACGCCCTCGAACACAAATTTACAACACCACCGAGTTACTGCACGAGGAACCTGTGGAACCGGGGATTCAACGGAATAACGTTCATGATCAGGATCATTGACAAAGGATTTGAATATGACTTCTACCTGTGGGACTTGTATTTTAACAACGGACAGTTACCTACTCCGATTCTTTGCAAGAAGGGTGGAAATTCCTGGAGAGTGTGCCAGTGTTGCCAAATTTCAGTTTGTTCAGATCTTGGGTACCTTCAGGCGACTCGCTTGCGTGCAGGAGGGCGATCTAATGGTTACGATCAGAATGACAAGCCTACGGTCAATGGGAACGATTTAAGACGAGAAAAAGTAAGAGCATCCAGTACAGTTCTTGGATTAAATTCGTCCAGAATATGATCAAATAGCTTACAAGATGTTGGACACACAGTCTGTGTGGCAGTACAACAGAGGTCGTCAATTTTAAGTGCAACACGGTGCAGCCAAGTGGAGAAAGACTCGAACTAATTCGCTGTGATCCAAGAGAGCCACCTAGTCCCAGTCCCAGGAGAAGACCCAGTTGGGCGTCAGACTATATCGCGATATACACAAGCAAGAGAAGCCCAGTGCCCGGGGGGGAGGGGGCCCAACTTCCCCTCGGACTGTAGCGTCATGCAAGCGAGAACACGCCTTCTCTCTCGGTCTGCGTTCACAAGCAATGAACAGGAAACTTGGAGAATAAACATCGATCGTGGCAGCTGGAAAAAAGCCCAGGCTTAGCCTGGAATGTAGCGTGTACAGGCAAGAAGAAGCCTAGCAAATAAGGAAATGGAAGCCTCGAATGACGCATAAGCTTGATGCCAGCTCTATCTCAGACTGAAAGAGAAAGTCGATTCGACATACCCTCAGCCCGTGGACTCAACAACAATAAGACCAGATTTTCAAGAACAACAGCCATTGCAACCAACTCGTCGTCTCTGATCGCCAGTTTCACATGTTCGCCCTCAGATCGAGGCGGCTGTCAAAGGAGTTGATAAAGTGCCCTCGCCCCTTCACTTCAGTGCTCTGACACTTTATCAATAACGCCGCGACAGCTTGACACCGCAATACATCTTTTTTCAAAGCATGCCCATTAATTACGGCACAGCCCTCGGGGGACTAGTTGAACAACAGCACCCATAATGACGGCCCCATCCCCCGTCGGATTTCCTCGTATGTTGCAATCGCCACAAGCAATCCATTTTTATCAATTCGTCATAACAAGAAATCAATTCCAGCTCATACATTCATTAAAACCCATAACGAACGTCATTTGCGTGTTGTCCGGAGTTGCCCGGGTAGCCCGGGTAGTCCGGGAAGCCACCAGCCGACGGCCGAGTTTAAATGTCACGAGTAATTAAAAAGCGAACAAAGACTGGGGGGAAAAAATACGCCTTATCACGGAAATGATTAAGTGGGATTGCAGCTCTCACTGGTTGAGAGTCGGGGAGAAATTCACTTAAATCACGGGAAAAAAAAACAAATTTGTTCGAGCGACCAGCCGAGGAGGACTGATGTCACCGCAGTGTCAACTGGGGACCACCGCCGCACTGCTGCAGTGGGTTCGTTAAAATTTATACGACTCCGGGATGGTCTAGTTTGAAGAGCGCCGCGCATTATGAACTCGTAAATTTATGAGAACGCATATAAATTAGACGCAGACACATGAAAGGAGAGCAAAGATCGTAAATCCTCCGCGCAATTCCTCTGCGAGTTCGGAACTCTTCCCTTGAAACGAAGCCCGTTCCTTTTGCTCGTGTTGCTCGGCGCTCTTATCGTGACGTGACGACCGGAAGGGCCAGCGCAAGGGTGACTCAATTCGCGGTCAATTGCGACTTGATGTTGAATTTTATTCAATGACCGGCTTAATTTCCATATTTGGGTGGAAGCTCAAGTTGTGAAATTATTTCCGTCAACAGCAGCGGCGGTGGGCTGTAGTTGAACTTTTGTCATTAAGGAGCGCCCAATGCTTCAGCGACATGAGGTCATGAATAATCGCATTCTGTTTGGTTTTGTAAGGGTGCGCTGGTTAATGAACTGCACGACTTCACGAAAGCTTACTCATTAAGCGTCTAATGGATTTGGACTGAGAACTTGAGGATTTCCAATGTAAATCTGAACAGGTGCGCGTACAGGGAGACAGTGGAGAGCATTTCAGGAGCTAGAGCTCTTGTGATGACATCAGGGGCATTTCTTAATCAACTGGAGTACAGGATAATACCTTAAAAGCATTACTTTGGAAGGCATCGATTATACTGTGTTGAGCATGAGCAATTGAAGATGGAGAAGCACCCAGCAATCAAGGGAGATGGCACAATTAATAGACACCATTTCATTCAATTCCAAGTTGGGACACGGGCAAAATGAATCTGACACCAAATCGCAGAAGGCAGTCTCCATCGTTGGCCACTAAACTGCACAGTTACGGTCCCAATGGTTTACCGACTGAATGTGAAAAAAAGAGGCTTGAGAATCCGCTAGTGTGTCAAATGAGTATGCATTTTGAACGCGCCCATTTATGTGAGAAGCACAGAACTGCGTTGGTTCATTTTTGCGTTACACGGACGCCTCTAAGTAGGTGTTCTCAGAATTCCTTAACATTTGTAAGACTTAAAGAGGGCCGAATGATTCCAGGGTGTTCCAGGGCGGAACTATTTGCCATTCGGGAAGAAAAAGGTTGTCATATGCGTTGATACCTAAGCAACCACCGAAGCTATTGCGTCTGCTACTTTCCATTCAAAACTAGTGTAGGAATGCCGAGCTGAGCTAGCATCGTTATATGGCCAGCTCAAGGTTTCTTTAATCTGGGTTCCAAGTCACAGCGACATCGCAGGAAATGAGAAGGCTGATTAACTGGCTAGGCATGGATCAGCTCTTCAGTTCTCGCTTGCAGAGGAGTTGGAGATCCCACTAGAAGAAGTCGAAACATCGAACCTCAGACGGGCCACACTGACTTTAAGAAAAATATGGCCTGAGTACAAACGATCCAAAGATCTGCTCCACCGTCATGATATTGCCAGATTGGTGGCGATCTCTACGGAACACTGGCCAATAGGAGATCATGCCGTCAAGCTAGGCATTCCACACAGCGCTCAGTGTCTCAGTTGCAACAACACAACTCTGCGGGGAAACCTTGCTTCCTTGCTGTGTGCCTGCTCGACACTTGCTAGAACTGCCTGGCGACCCCTTCTTTAACTCACTTGACGAGATCTCTGCGAAGGGTATTAAGGACCGAATGTCTTAAAAAAATCTCTCAAAAATAAACTTTAACAGAGTCGTGGCATTAAAACTGTGCGGATTAAGTGCTAATTGGGTTAACACCGAACCACCACTTCTACCTTATCGAATTTGACGATGTTTTTTTCAAACAAATCAGAACGTTGCTCCGGCGTGAGAGCAAACTAATCTCAAAACAAGCGAGAACTGTCAAACTACCTGCCACTGAAAACAATTAAAAACACCCTTTATTTTTACGTGACAATCCGTATATATCAGTGGCCAGTTGTCACACAAAATACTCTCAATTTATAAGGAAAGAGTCAACAGAACCAGAAATCAAGTATTCTAGAGACAGATGACCGCTAGCTCTCCTCCCACTTTCCATTTGGATGCCAAGAATGAGCATAGACCCTTTTCAAGTTAGTTTGTCGTTAGTTGAATGCCGTAATTTCTTTCTACTCTGCTCCCATGTGGCAGTTCTCTATTAATCTTTTCTCTTCTTAGGGTACCTCCACAATAGCAACAAAATGCCGTCTTCAAAAGAACATCCACAATGTTACGAGTGGAAAAAAAATGTCAAAGTTTTATTCAGAAACGCTACTAATTAATGACTCCGTAGGGTGATGCAGTTGGAGGTCACAACTTCGCTTTGGATAGCTCTATAGTACGCGGTGGACATTTGTCTTAGTTACGAATACCCTTAAGTGTTCGGAGAAACGACACGACACAGCACGGGCTGACAGGTGGTTAATTGGTGCACATTGTTAAGGTTCCGTCTTCCGAGCGAATCGGTTGGGAAATATTGACCGGGGTGACGGCGGAATTGAACGAATGAAATATTCGTGTGAGGAAGTCTTTGGTAACCTCGAATGATGGTGACCATTCCGACTCAGTGAATACACCTATCAAGGATGAAAAGCCTTTCAGTTTTATCGATACGCAAGCGCAAGTCATCGCTGATTTCTAAGAGCTCACATAAGTAAGGGTAGACGGCATTGAATTTTAGAACCACAAAATGCCCCTCTACCGTGTTTAGCCCAATTGACTGTGCCTTTAAGGTCCGAATTCAATGTACGGCTGAAGGACACAACCTTGAAGGAAAAGACGACTATAAAAAGCTTCAAGTGCTCTTAACAGCGAACGAGTGCATTGGGTTAGAAATAGAAGACAGAAGATCAATCAGAAAAATGAGAAATAGTATCGGAGACAAAGCAGAGCCTTGAGGTACACCGGTGTTTATTTGTTGAATATCAAACTGGAACCTATTTAAAACATTAAACGTTTAGAAAGGTATATTCTTAGTCATAGGACAACACTAGCGGTGGACGTCTCCTAGAGTGACTAGATAGAGGGAGTACCTTCAAGATGCAGTTTCGTGTGATTATGGGGATTTGATGCATGAACCCTGGGCAAACGAAGCTATTAGCGAACACCCTATCCCATAGTCCACTAGTCTATATTTGGTATCCAGTCCTATAGGTTTGCATGTCACCAACAACAAGTTAGGGATTAGTAACAGAGAAGTACAAACAATGGGGTTGATGCGTCACATGCACTTTGTGCTCCCTTCTTTAATCTTGGGTTTGAGTGGTATTTTAGGAAATTATTTAAATCTCTATCTGTAGATGGAATACTTTGTAAGGCAGTACCAGAGAAGTCTGCTTGATTCCAGGCTTTGACCAGAGATAAAGTAGTAAAGAGATAGTCAACTTCTACCTCTCTTGTCCCTTGATTTCATCTGACATCGTTTTTTTTTATAAAATGTTCACAGACAGTGTTTGTGAATACGATTGATCACAGAGCAACTGCAGCCTGCTCTAAAGCCTTAAGAAGTGTGAGTGAAAATAAAGTAGCATGCGTGACTTTAGAGAAAATCAGAGATAGGCGAGAGGTTTTTTTAGTAAAGACCCAAGCCCGAGTTGGACATCTCTTTACTACTTCATCCCTGGCTTTGAAATTCGAACAATAAATGACAAGGACATTGTCTCCTTTGCATGTTCACTGTGTCTGCATTTATTCGTAATGCTTTGACCTTGCACGAGGGATGGATGTTTTAGTGATGGAATGTCAAGACGCACTGCGTTACTTCATTTAAGACAGACAGTGTTGCTTCATTTAAGACATAGAGCTCGGCTTGGAATATTGATTTTTTATAACAGGAATGTATATCTGACATCTATCGTCATGAGACTCAAATTTAGACTCATCCGTGTACCATTTTTGGCCGACGCCTCTATGCAAGGTGGGTTGTTCTTTAATTTTCCGGATTTTTCAAGGCATTGACTATTGATGAAACCGTCAATCACGAGGATGACGGCATTTTGTAGAACGTGAGGTAATTTAAAACACTCCATGCAACCGTTTGGGATGCCAAAGAGTGTACAAGTCTACAATCTACAACGACGGTGGTTCTAAAAGAGAAAACAAAACCTAAGGCCTAGAAAACCCGCACCATGCTTGGAAAATTGAGTTTTTTGTTCCCAAATCAACAGGCCAATAGAGAAGCTACTCTGATGTGTGGATGATAGAAGAAGCTGATCTCATTGACTAATGACTACAAAGCCAACAAGTCGTCTTCCCTCCTTGGTTGGACTGGCCCTTCAACTAACAAGCTCTGTACAGCCTCCAATTGATCACTGCAAAGACTGCATGAGCTTACTTTACAATTGTCGCCTTCTTTTGGCTTGTCGAAAAGTGGACCAGACAGGAAGATTGATCGAAAAAGATTTCTCTATATATCTCTAGACTGTACTGCTGGACACAAAACTGACCAGAACTAAGGCGAACAGCTTAGCGTTAACACTGACTTATTCATTTACTTGTACACACATACAATGCATATCGATAAGAAATTCCCCCGAACGCAAGTCTGTATTTCAGCAAAATTCCGTTTAATCACACGGCCAGCCCGCCGAGCGCTCCTCTGTTCCGTTTTGCAATCACTGGGGAGTTGTTTAAACAACTCGACTTCTGTCGCATGGAATGCGGACACTCATCAACGGCAAATGTAAACATTTGAAGCAAATTCCACCGAATTTCTGGAAACTCGATCCATAAACAGACCTCAATTGTGCCAATTGCTGGTTATTCTAAGACCTTCCGATACGCTCTCTCTCTCTCTCTCTCTCTCGCTCACGTCAGCGTCTCGTAGGTGTATAGAGAGAAGTTTTAATGACTTTTCACAGATAATCGGAACCAGAATTCATTGTCTCTCTAAAGAACACAACCTGTTGCTCCGGATCTGAATTTGGGCCCTGACTAATCTCTTAGACACGAAATCCAGTTTTTGGCTCAATGTGATGATCCATAAGATCTGCGTGATACATAACCAGTTATTTATGGGCATTTGGACGACAAGAACACCGAAATCGAAGCGCCTGCACAAATGAAATGCGATCTCCTTTGACTGCGCACAACAACGGGTTTCCAAACAAAGGATTGAAAGTTTTGACTTTGCGATCACACGATCAGTTTCTGACGATCGCCTCGAACAACAGCAAAAAACAAAAACCGCGCTTCGGACATCATCCGGCGGCGGTTTCGAAACCACTTAGTCGACAAGTTGCGGGTGAACTTCAAATCGACGCCGATTGTATAAGTCTGTGGTATTTCTTCAACCACGATTCCATTAAATATCAAATGATCCTCAGTATGACGCAGGCGCGTAAAAATAAAAAAATATCAGTCACAGCAGCACAGCCGCAGCCACCCGCCGCATGGGTCCATCAAATACCCGTTTACTTGATTATTTGAATATTTATTATCACCCCCCCCCCCCCCCCCCCCCCCCCCCCGCCAACCCCCTCCCCACCAGCGCTTTCAGTTCAAACACCTGCACAACAAAAACACCAACACGACTCAAATCAAATTAACTCTTAATCATCAAGCCACGATCAACGATCAAGCGATTCAAACAAAAGCAACGAGCAGCGATCTTGGCTTTGAGGTAGTCGTCACCGCCGTCGTCGTCATAGCCTTAGGGTCCCGCCCCGCATTCGCCCATTCACACGCACTCACCTCTATTCAACAACGCAGCAGGTAACCAACCAACAACTCTATGCACTCTCGTACGTACGCGTTGTGTGCGCCTGGCGATCGTTTTCAAGGTTTCTTCAAAGCGCTATCGCTATCGCTGTCACTGTCACACCGTCACTGTCGTGCCGTTCACTGCTTAAGCCAGACTTATCCAAGGCGGAACGATTATGGTTTCGGTGAGTAAATCCGTAAAATTTGCATATTAGCACGACGTAACCGCGAATTATGATAAAAACAAAATTCAATTCGAAACTTAAGTAAAACCGAAGCTGGCTACCGACTGCTAGACAACAACAATGAAAACCCGTTCTGCCACAAATCGATCGCGAGTAAATAAACTCGTAGCGTAAGCGGCCTGACCCCCCTCCGAAGACCGGGAAACTCTGAATCAGATGTTTTTGGCGAATTTATTAAAAAGAAAAATAAAACTGATAACCGAATTTGTTTTCTTTTGTGTTTCTTGTAAACGAACGACGAGATATATCACTGAGGGGAATAGAATTAATCGAAGACCGCGATCGAAACCGGTTGCGTGAGTAAAAAAACGCAGGACCACGCGCCGAGATGAACCTACTCGCGAAACGGTAAAATGTCAACTAAACCGAGCGAGGCGATGGTGAACCGAACGAACGACCACTTCTTCGTTTGTTAAGAACCGAAGACGAACGCACACAACAAAACCGCGGCTAAAGAGAGAGGCAATGGCAGAGACGAGAAGATGCACAAGCACAACACGAACACGAACACACAGCAGATCGGAAGGAAGATCAGTCGCAACGAGGACCGAGGCATGATGATGATCGTGTTTTGTTTTTTCCATGTTTCCTCTTTGGGCTGGTGTTCGTAGAAGAACCTGTTCAGTTGGAGCGAAAGAGCGAGAGAGGAAGAGAAGTTGGCGCATGAGATACATCGGGCGCAATCCCACTCAAACGTGAGTGATTCAAACGAACTTTGAGTTCGATGGTCGATCATGCATGTTGGCTGTTGCGCACAGGGCTGACACTTTGTTTGCTTTGTGTGCTGGAGTAGTTTGACGAGGCAAAAGATGGATGAAAGTGAATGCGATCGTCATTTTGAGGCGAGTGAGTTTTTATGGTAGAGATTAGAAACGCCTCTTTGAAAGCAGAAAATGCTCTGGTCTCTGCAAATTCTGCAGGACTGGGTGTAGAGGAGACTCATTCTGAAGGTGTGACAATGGCACAGTGTCCCGATATGACGCCAATAAGAGTCATAATTACAGCATGACTTGAGCTACAGTTTGCCTTTGAAGAACGCCACAATGATTCGGTAACGAAAGGGGCTTACATGTGTGTGAGGAGATCCTTGGAGGAGACGCATATTCCCACTCCTTTGCCTGTGTTCTATGCATCTGTGAAAATACGCAGAGGACCACCGGCGTATGATCAGATCTTCAGTTTTATCAGAAGGAACGATGATATAGATTTAGAACGATGATTTCCTCGAAGAGAATAGAAGGTCGGTGTCCGGAGGGTGTATTTTCATCGCGAAGGGTGGAGTGTCTGGAGCAGAATTCCATCGGCATTTGAAGAATTTTAAGTCTAACCGCTGTGCAGGCTGCTATCTGGAAGGAAGGAAGACTAAGAAAGAAGGAAGGGTAAGTAATCGAGTAATCTTTGTACCCCCTTTGAGAAGTTGGAAGTTATGAACTTTATCAAGTGCCATATCGCAACTTCGTACATGAGTATGGGCCTGACTATCGACATGAACCAGCCATTGTACAATGCGTAGCTCATTCTTAATAGCAAATGTCCTATGGAATGTCCTATTTGGAACAAGGTCTTCATGGGATTCACCATTTTAAGGAGATAGTCATTTTAAGAAGAAGCTCATCGAACCACAAGTCTGACTTTTGACACTTATTAAGCCAGTGGGCGACAGATACGGACTTTGAGCCTGACCTATAACTACGCTCTGTTAGTCGAAGCATTAGTGCGATCCCTTGATATTACCAAGGCAGTGCACAACGTGACGATTCTTTGCCTTCCACCTACTTGAACAGTGCGTAGAGTTCTGATAAAGTCTCCGTCTCTATGTGCCTCCCTGATAGACAGAAGCAAACATCCGGCTCAACACTTTTTCTTTACAAGGAACTGAGCTCTGTGGTTCTGCTTACGTCCCAGATTCTGGGAGCATTTAATAAGACTTGAAAAGAATAAGGGTTTTAAAGACAAACAAAACTCAGAAACTGGATCCTGGTGCTTTTTCGTGGCGAGTTCTATTCTCCGAGTACGTAATCTCTATGACCTCCTTTAGTCCGACGAAGAAACCTCAACTTCTTCTCGACTTAACTGAACCACATAGACTACACTCGCGCAGATGTATGCCTAGTTTCGTATTGATTAATGGACCTTCACGAAGTGGCAAAATACGAAAAATGAATAATAATCGCCAAAAGAAACGAACATCATCAGCGCATGGAAGAAACCTTACCTGCTGAGATCAATGAGCCTGGAGAACCGATTGGAAGAGTAAAAGAATTCGAGTACGTTCGAAGTATTGATTTAATAAATGACGGAACCAAACTGGACGCCACTGCTCTTTGCTTGAACACTAAGCTAAAGCTGGTACACGCCAAGTCGAACACAGGCAGAGTAAAGACTAGTGATGTGCTAAACTGAAACATTCTTTAGAGATATAGATATCTTCTTTATATAAATACGAGCGCTGCCCATTTTTGTCGAACGCTTATACACCGTTCTACTCAACCGAATAGCATGATACTACTCGCGTAGATGTGCACGAACGTTAGCGTAGAGCCTTGATAAATACATGTACAAAATTAGGTTATATTACAATATAAAGAGTTTTCCAATAGGGTCTTGACAACTTTGAATTTAATTTCTGACCGCACTCTTTCACTAATCATCAAACTGTCACTGTCAATTTATTTAGTAAACTCAACATTTTCATCCTGATAAAGTACACGAACGAGCAACGTCTAGAAATTATAAAAAATTTCTACAGAAATTCGTAGTCGATGATCGCAACTTTAAGAGCGTTAACTCCAATTTTCACTTTTACTCATTTTTGGCTCAATGGGTTCATCAATAAGCAAAATATGCGTTATTGGTCGGGTGGAAAATCGACATGTGCTTCATGAATCACCACTTCATCCACAAATATTGGGCCATATTTTTTCGTCGACGATAACGATCGTTACGTTACTGTGAATGGTCAGCGTTATCGCACCATGATTACCGATTATTTTTGGGCCCGAATTAGAAGATATGGACTTGGGCGGCATGTGGTTTCAACAGGATGGTGCCACAAGCCACACAGCACACGTTACAATCGTTTTACTGAAGAGTGAGTATGGGTCGATTGGCCGACTTGTTCGTGCGATTTAACACCGCTTGACTATTTTCTGTGGGGCTACGTTAAGTCATTGCTTTATGCCCACAAGCCGACGATGTTGGAAGAGCTCAGAGCAAACATTAAACTCGAAATAGCGGCCGTTTCGGCCGAAATGCGTGGCCGAGTCGTTGAAAACTGGGTCCAACGAATCGACCGCTGCAAACGTGCCCGCGGTGGCCATGTGAACGAAGGCAGATTCCATTCATAAATGTTTTGATTATACTTCAAGCCGATAATAATAATAATAAGTAGTTTTTCAAAAATCTCAAGTGGTTTACGTTTTATTAAAAACGAAAGTGGGCAAGTCCTTATTGGAGAACCTTATATATATAAGTTCTATAAGTTCTTCTTCGCTTGGTCAAGGAAGAATGACATTGCGAAAGGGGAACAGGTGCATAGATAACCAGTAGAACCCCTTAACGCAAAACAGGCAGGAGATCTTGACGGTCCAAAGGACAATTGGCTCAGATCCGTGGAGAATGAAACGAACTCTTTGGGGTAAAATCGGGGATAACTACGAATTGAATGTGGAAAACGCACACGCCAAGAATAGAGGAACGATCTTCCAGAAGATAGCACACTACGACGACAGTGACGTGATTGGCAGATCACAGTCAGTCGTCAATGACGCGTTTGCTGGCATTGAGGCAGAGGAGGCTGAATGAGAGCAACACGAATAATATGGTGTACTTAAGACAGGACACACAACATAGACGTTTTGGACAGAGTGTCACAATGGGAAGCTATATTTTCGAGGTGGTTAAGCACTTCGTTTACCTTGGCTCCGCAGTAACCAGAACAAACGCAGAATAACTCTTGCCATCGGCTGTTTCTTCGGTTCTTCTTTCTTCTCAAGAGCCAATTGCGTAGTACAGACGTCTCTCGAAGGACCAAGCTGACTTTATATAAGACACTGATCATCCCAGTCCTGTTGGATGGCGCGGAGGAATGGACAATTTCAAAAGCGGTCGAAAAAGTTGATAGCCTCCACGAAGGAAGAGTTCTGCGTGCGATCTTTGGTCCTGTGAAGTCCTGAGAAGATTCAACCACGAATTGTACGGGCTGTATAAACGACACGCGTCTAGCCAGGCGACTATGGATCCAACGCCTAACGTTGCTGGACCATGTAGAGCGTATGGACAACTCTAGTTCAAGTTGCTCCAAGTTCATTCTTCGAGTGGAGAGTGCCCTGCCGGAACAGAGGAGATAGATAGCGACGAAGTCTAAGTCTTTCCTTGGAGTTCTTAACATCTCCAACATGTCCGCGAAGGCACTTGATGATGACCAAAAGTCGTACGAACTCGACATTTCTGTCGTTTTTGTGCTGAATTTTCAATGTTTCTTTTATAAACCTCTTTGTTTTACAAATGAAATCTCATCGAATTGACAGCTGGATCTTGACAGATCATCAACGGGGTGACATCTGAAATGACACCTCTCGTTGGATGCCTCGATACGTCCATTTTCCCAAGGACCTGATGACTCTCCTTCATTTCAAATATGAATCAGTCAAGGACATTGACGTCGTTTCAGTTGCTCTTCTTAGCATCGAATGTAAAATCATCGCTTACGTCGTGTCTTTTCGAGTCACACTGTGCGCTGCGCCGCCATACTTTCGCACGTTGTTCGCACGCTCAGCAATCTTTGCACAAGCCTCGCGGTGTAACCACTTGTGAAGCAGTAATTCGCGGCACTAAACCACCAACAGAAGATGATTCAACCGACCGCCTGGGTGTGCGGAACGACCGGCACCAGCCGATCTTCTCAAAATTTATTGTTTATTCAGAATTTTGTTTAATTTAATTTTCACTTATCTCCGCTGCACTGTGCCCGTTCCCGCGACCCAGCCAGCCGCCAGACCCAATGCCAAGTATCTAGTGCAGACAATAACACTGAAGCACAGGGATCTCTTCAAATTAAATTATTAATCTTTTTTTTGTTGGATTTTGACAAAACAAAAAATCACTATTCTGCCGGAAACCCCTTTCACTTGCACTACACGCGGGCTATTTATAAAAAAAAAAATATTAGAAAAAAACATGAGACGTATAATTTGTTGTCTGTACAGAGTCGGTTTGTTGGCAGCCAAGTAAATAGCAATTATATTCCCTGCCCAGGCAGTCACAATCACAAGACCAGTTCGTTGTAAGCCGGGCAAGCTGGCAAGGGCGGCCGACGCGTCTGTCGTCAGTTCGTTCGAATCTGAGGGTGATCTCGTTGGTTACGGTGGCGCGTTTGATGTGCAGCCTCACGAGCAGCGTCGACCTAAGGCCACGATAGGGTACAATGACGGCGATGTGCACGAATCGCAGGCTGGCTCTATGTTTTTTTCCCGAAGTGAGGCGGACATTTTCAAAACAAAAACGAGTCAAATAATTAATCTGCTCGCGCGTATATCAAATTTTTGTGTCATCGACGCTGTCTATTCTTCGTCGAACGAGATGCTCTGTGCTTTCGACCGAGAATAGACGGATCTATATTTAGAGGCTGCATTCGGTCCAACGGCCGGGAATCAAATCTGTGCGACTTGTCAACGAAAACAGAACCGTCTCCGGTTGCCTCTGGAGTGGAATGGCGCGTCGGTCTGCGCGTTCCGGTGCATCTGTCAGGTGCTGAAATAGCTTTGAATTGATGGTGGAGGGGGAGCGGCGGATCCATAAATGCCTCGCTGTCGCTACAGACGCTGTTTAATGATGATGCGTCCATTCGAATATCAAAGGCCTCTGAGTGCGACCTACAAAGGTCTTCGAGATTCATGTTGGGTTACATAAGCCTTGAGGTTGTGTCAAGGAATTTATTTTTCTCCGTTTCTTACTTCATGAAATGCTTGTGTCGTGTGGCGTGGCGTGCTGTTGCAACTGTCAGGCGGCAATGGGACGGTTGAAGTTATTGGCCTTGTCACCTTGAGTGACTAGTCGGATGAGAACTTCTCTGCCTGCCTGAGGGATAGGATTACTAGTTGGATGCTGAAAATTATTTGTTCATCTCGAGATTACAAAGGCAGCGACATTTTCCAAAAACAATTGGGCCGTGACTTACAGAAGACCTTTAAATGTCAAGTTAGTTGATTAGTTGGTTTTCTTTCTCTTTCATTTTGAGGAAATTCTCAATTTCTACTGTGATTAGCAAAAATTGACGCCCCAGGCGACGATTTTGTCCAGTCATGGAAATGTTCACATAGAAAGATCGACAGTGGTTACTATACAGGCTTATTTTAGCCTAGAAAAGACAGGGTGTTATTGCCTATGCAGACGACGTTGTTATAGCGTCCTCTAGGATCTTATGCGGGCAGTCCTGTTCGAACTAGAAAAATGGATAAGGGAAATGTCAATCCGCAGAGAACAGATCTAGTCCTCTTCGATCCTCTTTGATCCTGCCACTATACGTGGAATCGCTATAAAACTGAACACCTGTGCAAAATTCTTAGGCCTCATTGTAGACACAAAATTATGCTGGAAACTAAATACCCAGGAGTGCGCCAAAAAGGCCTACACGGCTCTATAATGCTGTTAAAAAAACCATAACATCCAAATGAGGATTAATTAAAGCCCCGCATTTTCCACTGAATATTTATATCTATAGTCATGCCCATACTACTAAGTGGCGTCACGATCTGGTGGATCGTTAAGTTTTAAGGGCCGATGTTGAATGTGCACCACACCTAAGCGTCAAGTTTTTTTCTGCATTTCATTTGACATTTCTCAATTTGAACCATGGAAAGATACACAATCGAGCAACGCGCTAAAGTTATTCAGGCTTATTTTATGAAAATGGGCGTTCAAATCAAAATGCATATTTGAACGCACTTCGTGAATTTTTCGGTCAATTTAATCGTCCAAATGTGCGTACAATCGGAAAAGTCGTGCAAAAATTTGAGCAAACCGGGTCTGTAGGAGATGTGAAAACACCAGTGCATGCTCGTCCAGCTCGTACTGCAGAAAATATTGCAGCTGTTCGCGATAGTGTGGCTGAAGAGCCGTCCACCTCAACTCGTCGTCATGCCCGACAATTGCACCTCCCACGCTCGTCGTTGATGAACATTATGCATAAAGACTTGCATTTACACGCTTACAAGGTGCAATTGACTCAAGACCTAAAGCCTCTTGACCATTTCAAGCGTCGTCAATGGTCAGAATGGTGGCAAGAAATGGCAACAGTGGATGATCAATTTTCGAAGAAAATCATCTTCAGTTCACCTCAGTGGATTCGTCAATAAGCAGAATTGCCGCAAGAGTGATTGTCGAAAAACCAATGCACCCACAAAGATTGACTGTTTGGTGCGGTTTATGGGCTGGCGGCATCATAGGGCCGTATTTTTTCCAAAATGAGGCCGGTCAGGCAGTTACTGTGAATGGTGTTCGCTATCGTGAAATGATAACGAACTTTTTATGGCCCGAATTGGAAGATATGAATGTGGACGATATGTGGTTTCAACAGGACGCTTGCCACTTGCCACACAGCTAACGAAACAGTGGCTCTTTTGCGCGACAAATTCAATGGCTGTGTTATCTCACGTGGTGGCGATGTCAATTGGCTGCCAAGATCATGTGATTTGACACCGTTGGATTTGGAGAGGTGTACGTCGATAAGCCAGCAACAATTCAAGAGCTAAAGGATGAGATAATTCGGCACATTAACGGCATAGAACCTCAATTATGCTTCAGCGTCATCGAAAATTTGGACCATCGGATGGAGGTGTGCCGCCGATGTCGCGGCGGTCATTAGGCCGATATTTTGTTCCATACATAATTGAACCACACGAATATTATCATAATAAAAAGAAATGACGATAATTTACTAAATAATTTGTGTTTTATTCAAAATCAACATCGGCCCTTAAAATTTAACCACCCTTTACTATATGGCGCCGCGATCTGGTGGATCGCTTTAGATAGAAACATCAATTGCAAACCGCTATAGAGAGTGCAACGGATGGCGTGTGTATGTTTCAGTGGAGTGCCAAGGACAACTCCCTTGAGAGCCCTGAATATATTCCTCTACCTTCCGCCGATAGAGTTATTTGGCAGACAGCCCACGGCCACACGGCGTTAGTGGACGGAACTCTGCTCCGGATACTCCACTATTTTTAATTGTTATAAGTCCTTACCTGAACACACCGACCTACTAATACTCAGGCTACCCTTCCAGAAGAATTTCTAAAAAAACATCCCCCCCCTCAGATCATACTGGCAGTCTGAACATCAGACGCTGGATAGCCATCTGCGAATTTTGACGATGGTGTGGGAGCGGGTGTCTCTTCTAAGGAATCACTGTCTAAGAAAAATCACTGTTGCGTTTTTCAGGCAGAAACAATAGCGACTAAGGAAGCTCTGTCCTGGCTAAAAACAATGCACTATCAAGCACAGATATCGCCATCTGTTCTCACAGCCAGGCAACGATTAAGTCTCTGATGACAAATGCTTTTAATTCTAAGACTTCCCAGAATTGCCACCTATCTCTCAACGAGATGGTTAAGTATTTTAGCGTCCAACTTATGTGAGTACTGGGACACTGTGACACCCCAGAAAATTGATCCCAGGAAGCGGACGAACCCACTAGAAGGGGTACTAGTTCCGTACTCTCCCCCGGATGGAGACATACCATCTATACCTATCGCTACTGCAAAGCATTTAAACTTTAAAGGCTTACTCACATAAATCGTAGATGGTCTACTGGCCATCAACAACTATGGCCCACCATCGATCCAAAACGCTCCAGCAGCCTGATCAGATTGAGTAGACACAACCTTGGATCCATTATCGGCGTCGTAACTGGGGTTTGTGCCGCATGCCTCCAGATTTGGCCTCAACTATAACGACACTTGCAGAAGCTACAGAGGCGAAGAACACCTTCTATGTAATTGAAGCGCTCTCTCCACCCGTAGAAACCGTCACCAAGATGCCTACTATTTTAACAAATTGACGGAACTAAATAGCATCATTATCAGTCAACTTGTCTGCTTCATCAAAAGCGCTAATTGGTTTGCGGAATATGATTTCAGATCCGTAACGGGCTCACTCTGGCATATTCCCGACTGCTGCTATCGGCTGTTAGTTAGAGTCGGCATAAAACTTCACTCGTGATGGAACCAAAACACGCCCAACACGATTGTATGCCCAGCTCCACCTCGGACTGTACACCTCCACCGCGAATTAACAATTGACGATGCATCTTGTGACTTGAGCCCTTCAATAAGTGTAATTGTCTTAAATACAAGGTTGACTGATGAGCAGTAATTTAAAAAAAAAATCTCGTTCTCCATTGCAAGTCAAATTAGACAAGGCACTCGGCGAAGTGATGATATTTCTACATTTTTCACGTGTTTTTTCCCTCGAAACTTGTTTTAATTTCTGATCGGGTATTCAAATGAGCCGATCAAGGGTGTGAGTAGATCCACCGACTTCGCTATAAATGCACCTTCACTGCACTGATGCGCACTTCAGATGCAAGCACTCAACATGACAACAGCTAGAATAAAGTACGTCTTTCTCCTCGCAATGGTTTGCATTGCGTTTGTCCATTCAGCCGGTACGGATGATAAGGAGCAGCTGAGAAAAGTCGGAGAGTATCTGGGAGCGATTTTGCAGGATCCACCAGCCACCATCACTCCGGAAATTGAGGTGAGGTCATTTTGGGTTTTTTTTTTGCTTTATTTTGTGAACGTTTGAATGTGTCTTTGTGCAGGAAAAGTATAGAGAAGAAATCGCTGCGATACTGAGACGGCAATGAGGGGATAATGATTTGAGGAGGGTTTTGAAGGGGCTTTCCATTGGAAGTGCAAGCTGCGACTGCGTTAGGAGAAGCAAGATGTTGTGTCAGACGAGTGGAATTGAAATAAATGCATTTGTTTAATCGTAAGTGACACAGAGGGCGATCGTTTGAATTTATCTTTGTTCGCAAATCTGAGTTGATTCGTCTTCATGTGCAGGCTTAAGTCTGTCCTTTTGCCCAAGAGATAAGAGGGTTTCAACTACGCGGGCAGACTATTCTTAATTTGCATTTGATTCTCTCGGGGAAACCTACAAAATTGTCTCCCACGAAAACGAGCCCAGTTCCAGGAAGATGTATTCATTGGGCAGCAATTTAAGCATAGTCCCTGGCTCCGCTTTTGTTTTGATCAGATCCTGAAATTGAAGACCACAATCGAGTCCGTGTGAGTCATTGACTAACATGAGCTCCTGTCGATATGCTTATGCCACGAGTTCTTTTATTCCTAAGACCAGTTTGCAAAGCTGGACCAGACGCCTTAAGTAGTAATCTCAAGTGACAATTTTTGAAATAAACGGATAGACTTGTCTCTGTGTTGTGAAGCCGATCTAAAGCCTCTGCTGCTCTTTAGGTTGCAGCACCCGGTTTGTTTGGCTTGTGCAACTCCACACAGATTTCGATCATATACCTTTCACGTGCACGTCACCTTTCTTGGCGTGATAAACTCTCAGACATTTAGGTATAATCTCCACCTCTTCCAGCGGCCACAGCCTGTTTAGGGCCACCCTCAATCGATCAGGCTGACACCTATGCGGATCGAAGGGACTTTCCTGATCTCCCGTGGCATCAAACTAAAGCCTCTGGCCAAGCTACCAGTAGGGTGCCATAACATCCCAGGAATGGCCGACATTGTGTAATAAAGTCATTTCATGTGCCAAATCTATGTTTAAGATAGGGAACTGTTTTGTGAGCTGGTAGCCGTCATATTAACGAGCATTTAGCCTCAGGATTTCAGTCGCCTCTTACGACAGGCATGCCTAACCTCGGGAACGACTCCGAGACAGTGCATCATTAACTTCACTAAATAATCTACGCCTGGTGTTCTAACTTAGTAGCCTCTGTACATAGCTTGGTCATTAGCGTAATCAGGTGGAATAGTGGAATATACGAGGAACTTAACAAGTAACAATGCCAACACATTCGATCTGAAACGGAAGAACATGTTGGAGATACCCTTGCTGACGGTAACAGCAAACGCCTTCTGGTTAAGATTGGTCATTGGTCACAGTCCCATTGCTTTCGTAATGAGTCTTAGACGCATCTTGTGTTCGTAGTTTTAGGGAATTCTGTTCTGTGAAAGTTCTGGTTCACATCTTATGGACACCCACTAAGGGTTAAGGTTTTTGCTCAACAAAAGAGGTCCAAAGATCGTTTAGCTCAACAATTTCAATTGTAGTACCAGTGGGGGGCTTTTTTCCTAATAGCCAGTGTCCAATGCTCAGTCAATCAGTTCTGCGTCTCCACATTGCTCATTTTGGGACGGGGTTGTGGTGTGGCAGCCGATTTGGCTTCGATGGTGGTTGCTGTCACTGCTCTGACTGAGGGGATGCAGCTAGTTGTTCGATGTCCTCTGGAAGGCCTGCTCACTTGGCTGATTTAGCGCCCTGCGGTTGCGTTATCCGAGGGCCGTGTTTCCCTGGTTTGTGCCGATGATTTAGCTTTTTGAAGCAAATCATACAAGGACTAGCTAGTTAATCTTCTTCTTGTAAAAGTACGCTGCGTCTACGTTGGACATGTCTTCAAATCCAGGATCGATGATTGCCCTAGTTTGATGATGTCGGTGGTCTGAAGTGCAGCTCCTATGTGACTGCTATTATAGCTGAGCAACTTTCTTTCCTAGGCCGCTCTTACACACGCTAAATTCGTCGCCAATGCGTGTGTTTTTCCTTTGTGAGATCCCTTCTGTCTCACCTCCCTTAACAACTTCATAGCGTGTGTAAAAGCGGCCCCAGTTGCAGAGTTTACTGATCCATTGAGAAAATCATCAGTTCCTGATATGAAACCCTTTCCTTTTATACCAACATCACTGCCTTCGCGGGCTGTGGCATATGTTGCGCCATCCCCCGAAAGGGTGACCGATGCGTCGCGCTATGTTTGTGATATATTTTGTATCACACCAATCGAAGATGCCGAATTATTTATTCAGTCAGCTGATGCGACGGTTGCTTGATTGAGGGCCGTTACTTGTGTGCCCTCAATCAAGCAACCGTCGCATCAGCTGGTTAACTGCGAACAGGCTTATCAATCGCATTGCGCTCAGTCCGCTACATCTTCTCTAAAGATGCCTACGTTTTTGCAAAAAACTTCCCGACCTTTGCACACCTGGGATTACGATACTTTTCCACGTTGGCCATGGGACTTCAGCCACTTCAATCGTTGACACCGCACACTGCAAACTGACTCGGTACCCCATTCAATTCATTGTTCAATTTGCCAAGCCACGCCAACTGGTATTGAGTCGCTTCTCACATTCAAATCAGTCTCTGTCACGAAATCAGCTTGTTTTGAATAAATCTGATCGGGTCTTAACATCAGCTCACAGCCTTCGACAGTTCTTTAATTAATCAGGTTGCCAACGAAGTAAACACTGTTCAGCTTAATAAGTCCCATAAATCCCGCTTTGGTGCGATCAATGTTCGACTGAGCGTCCACATCGAAGTGGAATAATCATTAAATTCTATTGCAATGCATTAGATAGGTCGTAAATAAATTCACAGCGAACTCCGGCAAACTTGACTGTATTTTGAAGCACTTCAAGCACGTCGTTGGACGGGGGAACGACAGTGTTCTTCACCTGTTTCAGGTTCGGAATGAATATTCAATTGAACTCGTTAAAAATGACGAGAGAACAATCACCGCACCGAGGGAATGGGTGGCAAATGGCAATACGTTTCGAATACAACTTCAAATGCAAACATTCAGCTGGAAAACTACGATAATTGAAGTCGTTAATCGTCGTGTTGTTATTGATTAGTAACGTGGTTAGTCTTGGATGATTTTGACTCGCGAAGTTTTGTTGCTCTCGAAAGCTAAGGACATCTGAGTATCCAGAGCAATGACCTGGAGTGAGTGATGTCTCAGATGAACAGAGACCATTCATTGTGTTACACGTGCACGAGCGGATGGGAGCATGCCACGCGGAATGGAGAAGGTCGAGAAGAGCACTGTCAGCGATTCGAGGAAAATGGAATTGAAAGTTTTTCGTTCAATTGAGAGTATATTGCACCTCGACCTTTTGGATATATTGTGGATAACCGTAGCTTCGGCTGAGTATTAGCGCAGTACTGCAACGTCAAGTGTTCTTATTTGCAAACATTTGGCAATGATGCAATGAATCGTGTTTAAAAACGTCATATAAAAGCAGGTGATCCGCAAACAAAAGCAACCACCGCATCACAGATTATAGTGATGCTTCGCAACATCAAAAAATCATTGCATAGCATCACAAAGGCAGTGATGCTTACGCGATGCGCATTTTTTGACGTTTTTAAACTCAGCCTTCTTCTTTCTAGTTTCTTTCTAGTTCTCCAAACTCATCTCGGAAGACATAATATCATACTGCGCAGAATGGTTCTGGGACTGTGAAAGCATCCGATGCTCCTCTCCTGGCTATGAAGCCGGCCATTTCATTGCCTTCTATCCCCGTGTGGTCAGGTGTCCAGGTGACCAGCAGAGTTCTACTTTGTTTCTCCCACTTTTTAGCTTCTGTAGGCATTCCCACACGATCTTGGATTTGATGATGTAGTAGTCTAGTGCTCGACATTTTTCTTATGTCGCAGTTGGTATGGTTTTTGGTGCTGAACTAAATGGTGAACTTGTTGTCTGGAAATTGAATTGCCTAATCACGTCAGGGATAGGATCCCTTCTTTTGCCGTTCTCACGGTTGTTTTGTTTGCACATTCGGCAACCACTAGATGCAAAGGAGTCAGCTCCAATAGCACCTCTAGCAGCCGTTGGGCAAGTGCACGTGGCCTCTGTAATACACAGGCGTGCCAACTTTTATACTTCGTTGAGTGTCTTCCTCCCGCTGATCATGTTGATTATCTTAGTCCACGCGATTGCCCCGTTGATCTAACATTGAACCCAACTTGTCATCAGGAGCGATCACGAAAATCAAAAACAAAATATTTTAAGAAATGCTCCTCTTGCGTGACTCAATGACATGGCTTTTTATTGAAAATGAAGAAGATAGGTCTAATTTGATATCAAAGACATCACCAGCAACCCCTAAGTCAGCAGTTGAGTTGTAACTGCTAGACAATTAAGCAGCACCGCAGGTAACACATTGCGTAGCAATAGACGGTCTTGAGTCTTGTTCAGAAATCAACTGCAAACAGAGATAGATGCTCAACTTCCCAGCTGACGCCCACGTTTACCCATGACTATGGCAGATATGGACGATCTATGGACGATCTATGTATGAACTCCACAGGAAGGCGACATGCTGTGGGTCCACGACTTGAGCGGAAGTTAACTCAACGGCACCTTGCCACATTTAAGCGAAGAAGACTGAAGAACAATGACATTTTTGACTGGAGAAAGTCTGGTTGCCTGCCCTATATACACAAAAAAAAGCACTGAACCTATGATGACGAACGACATGACGACGAAATTCACGTCGCGTACTCACAAGAGATATCATTTTTTTTTTAATAATATTCGCACGTTCGTCGATCGTGGAACTATGCATGATAAAATGGCAAGTCTTACTGAATGTTTCAAAAGCTGGGTGTTCATGGGTAACTTTGACAGCTGCTGAAACACAACAATTTGAAAAACGATCATTGCTATCTGGTCACCCCTAAGACGGTTACTTGGCAAATCGCATTCATTGGAAGGAGAGATATCTATTTTGCTGACTCTCCCATGGGGTGAGGCAGATCTTCCGTTAATAATAAATCGCGGCTGTCGACTGCTTCCAAATCAATGAAAAATTAGTGCGTTTTTCGAAGACACCCCTCTGTTGCTGAGAATCAACACAACTCTACAATTCAATTCTGATTGACGATCTGATCCATACATGTGTGCCACCGAACTAAAGGGCATTTCATTAAACCCGTCATATCTTTAAATTTACAGAAAACAAAGTGTGTGCAAGATGTCATCTACATTTTTTATTTGTTTGAAAGGCCTATCTGTGTGGAATACAACATCGTTTAAATGTCAGCCGCGGCTTCTCTGGGTGGCGCGAGTCCAAAATGTCCCGAATTTGACCGATGACATGAGTTATGTAGGCTTTGAAGGCTGCTGTGGTTTGTGGCTTTTTTCGCGTAGACCGGAGACTTCAGGAGAACCCACATGAAAAAGTCGAACGACGTCAAATCGCACGATCTCGGGGGCCAGTTCACAGCACCTCCACGTGAGACTATGCAATCGAATCGCTCGTGCAAAATTTCCAAAGTGGCGTGAGCTGTGCGGCACGTATCACCGCCCATTCAATTTAAGCCAAAAGAAGTGGGGAAACATCTACCTATAGCATTCGCCGTTGACTGTGATGCCTTGGGCTCTCATCGCGTAATTTTTCAAGCGACTGTAGTTCACCCGATTCCCTTCAGTTATATCGTCGAAGATTTGCGTCGATGTAAGACCATCATTATCGTCTCGCCTATCGCTTATTTTGTATACAGTTTGAGGGCTTTGAGAACAATATCTCTCACGTAAAGATGACAATTGTGTTCTCAGTCCTCTCAAATTTCACCCACACATTCTCAGTTCAGTTTGCGCCGAAAACTAATACATATGCGTCCTACCGCTCTGAAATCGTGACAAAAGCGTTAGCAGAGATGAAGTATTAAATGTACATGATTTCTGAGCGTTAAACAACATATGCCCCTACTGGATGTTGCAGCACTGCCAAGGCGAGAAATGCTTCACATCGGGAGAGTCTTTTTTTTTTGGAAGATGACTCAGTTATCCTCACATCCTCCCAGAGGAAACTCCAGCGCGCACTTGACAGGATTGTTGCCGCATGTGCAGATGCTGGGATGACGCTTAACGTGGACAAATCAGAGATTATGGTAATTTCCAGGACGCCTGTTCAATGAACTCTCCATGCTAGTGGAGTTCCATTGGAGCTGGTGGAGAAGTTCAAGTATTTCGGGGACTATTTCACGAGTGATGGGAGGAGTAATGCTGAGCTTCTTGTAGGATTGGCGAAGCTGGCTTAATTTTGAAACAGGTTGATGATGACAGGGCTATGATTCGATGGTTTGGTCACGTGGCACGAATGTCCTCAGGATCACTGCGATTCCATCCGGTAGGCGACCGCTTGCAGACCCAGTCCAAAAGCTCGCCTGGTTGCGTTTGGGCACAACTCCTGACGAGTTGCTAGTTAGAGTCGAGTGGCCTGGAGATCTCTCGTGTGTGCATCGCCCCCGCGACCTTTGTAGTGGATCATGGGGAAATCGTCAAATGAAAATCGTCACAAAAGTGAAAACAAGATATGTATACATAATTATTCTCATTTTGTATGGAAACGATACTTAGATAGGTATCGCCAAACTCACCTCTTGGCCTTCCACCTGTTCCACAGCAAACACCTCATTCCCATGCCTTCCGTCCCAGGTCGCAGATAGCAACCCACAGCAATACAAGCCACGATACGCAATAGTTCCAAGCAATCAACACTGCCTCTTGTCCTGGTCACAAATCTCACAGAGATCTCTATCCACTTCACCAGCCGTTGTTGTCCCATCGCTAAGCAGATTACCGACGTCATGTTTATTCCCATTCGCAAGGACATCGCGCTCGAGAAGAAAATAACACATCAACTCACATCCGCCCGGGATTGCATTGCAAAGGCGGATGATCCCTTCAAACGCCATTCAACTACACCATCAGTTAATGCATCATCCGATCAACTTTCATCTTCCCAAGACGCTCGAAGGCTCTTTCGCTCGCTCTGGCAGCACAATGGAGTTAACCTCGCGTAAAGTTTGTCATCCTAAGGACCGCTTACACACATCCACCTCATCCGCTTAACCCAGATTCCTGCCATATGACATCTCGGGTCTCGAATGAATGCCGGTGCATGCCCCGGAGCATGGGAATCCCACTCGAATCCACGCGAAATCGTACCTGTTTCGCAGGAGCAAAATTGCCATCTGAAAATCATGCAGTAACACAAAAAGAAAACACCATCGGTTCTTAGTTTTTTTTTTTGGATAGGTACTTGTATTTTTCTTATTTATGTTAATAACATTGATAAAGATTTATTTCTTTTTTTTTTTTTATTCTTAATTTTATTTCATGTTCTGGGCTTTCTCAATAAGTTGTATACCATTTGAAAGAAGGGTGGCGGCGATTGTTTTGTTTAATTTATTTATATCTTTTTTTTTCAATAGTATTTTTTTTTAATAATTGTTTTATATTAAATTTAATAAGATTTATCTAGGTATGTGTTTATTATCATTGAAATATGTAATAATTAGGATTTATAAGAATGTTTTGTTTTTTTCATTTCATATTTGTTTTAGTTAAATTGTTTAATGCTGCAAATAATTTAATAAAAAGATGTTTTTTTTTTTGTTTTTATTTCATATACTCTGGTTACTTATTTTTGCTATTTTTTGTTTTTGTCTCTTGTAATTGTATTAAAGTACTATGTAATTTATGTTGCTTTTTTTTTGTATTGATTTATTTATTATTCTGTTTAAATTGCTTAGAGGTTGTTTTTTTTGTTTTAATTTTTCAATGATGGGCTATGTTTTGTTGGTTTTTCTTTCATTTCGAGATTAAAGTTCTGAAATTTATCTTGTAATAATAATTTTTTTTTTTTGCATTTTTTGGGGTTTTTCTTTTTGTTAAAAAGTTGCATTTTTTTTGTTTTTAATTTATATATATTTTTTTTTTTTGAATATTCTTTGGCAAACACTGTGACGAGTTGAAATTTTCTTCCAAGGTTGCATCTTCTTGTCTCATTTCGAAGAAAAAAAAAAAACAAAGGAAAAAAAATGAAGAGAAAAACGAACAAAAATTCTATTCAATTGCGTTTGACTAAGTATCGGGTGAATATGTTTGGTGTCGCTTTTCTTTTCAATAAGTGTGTGGCGGGGGGCGCAGGAGAGAAGGAGGAGGGGAGAGAGAGAGAGAGAGCGAGAGATAGAGAAGAAAATTCCAAAAAAGTGTGTATATTTTTTTTATTCTTTTTTTTCAAAAAAATTATTTATTTTTACGTTTTTTTTTATTTGTTTTTGATTTTTTTTTTTTTTGTTTATTTTAAACTTACGCTTATGTATATAATAATAATAATAATTATAAATTGTTTGCTTTAATAATAAGTTCAGTTTCTCCATAGAAAAAACAGAGACATGGATAGAGATTAATAGAGAATCAAAGAGAGAGAGAGAGAGAGAAAGATAGAGAGGAAAATTAAATATAATTAATTTAATTAAAAAAGTTTGTAAATAGTTTTCTTAATCTTTTTGTTCATATTTTGTATTATTTTTGTTTTTTCTTGTTTTTCATTGCTTCTCATGAACCAACAGAATGAGGAATATAATTTAATTTGTAAACAGTATCAGAACTAAGATTCGAATAAGAGATTGTTCATTTATTTATTTTATAAGTTAAGGAATTATTTTTTTGGATTTCTTTGCTTAAATTTGTATACAGTATGTGAGTGAGAGAGAGAGAGAGAGAGAGAGACAGAGTGTGTTTGTGTGTGAATTGTGTAGTTTGTCGAGCGCGATAATGAATGGAGAACACGACGATTCTTAAGGACGAGGAGGATTCTTAACTTGTATCGACTTTGATTTAAAAGTTTTGCTTATCTTTTCCTTTCTTTTTTGTTTTGTTTTTTGTTGTATTTCTCATCTGAGATTAATTTTTTGTTTGGAAACAATAAAAATGTTAAACTTTCTTAATTTAATTGAAATGACTATTTAATTACCAAATTATCCACTAACAGAACCGCTGCTGGCGTTCGCAGCTGCTGCTGCGGCTATCGACTTGGCCTCATCACTTGGCGACGGTGTTGGTCCGCCATCGCGTCGTGGTGGCATTCGCTCATTGATTGCATCCAGTCCCTTGGCTTCGGCAAACGAGGTGATCTTGTGATTCGGTGAGAATCCCTGCATGGCATTCTTTAGTGATTGTTTACCACCAGAGAGTGCACCCAATGGTAGGGCACCGGTTGGCGTCAGACCCTTCAGCTGTAGCACCGATTCGGATTCTTCACGCAGCACTGAGAAGACACGTGCCATTTTGCCAATTGCACGAATTTTATTACGAATTACCTCCTTTCGGAGTGCCGCATCGTCGGCATCCACTAATGCATCGTCACTCTCCGTCATTAGCTCATCGTCGGAGCAGATATTCAACACGTTGACCAGCATTTCGGTGACCTTCTCGCCGACAAACGGCAATGACCAGGTGAAGACGTCCATGAAATTGGGCAGCCAATACGGGTGGGGGGAGCAGTTGAACTGCCTGATGTTCATCACATTGTTCTCGTATTTGAGAACGGCCGCTTTGTTATTGTACACATCGAGATAATTGGGTGCGGAGAAGATTGTTATCAGCGACGGGAAACCAGTGGTCTGACTCTTGCGATACATGCGATAGCCGGCGTCCTGCGCCTCGTGTGCTCTTATAATCGAGAGCAAATTGTTATTTTGTAAGAAATCACAACATGCTGCATAGCTGTAGAAGTACGAACAACCACGCACCGAATTGTGCGTGTAGAAGTCAGAGTTCTTCTCGTTTCCGAAGTCCTCCAGCGGATCGGACCACAACAGATCGCACATGGGACCAAAGGCTGGCGGCTCTTTGAACCTGTCCAGTCGGCGAATATCATCCAGTTCGTGAATCTCCGGCGAGAGGCCACCGTGAACGCAAAGGAATTGCTGATTCATAAGTGCGGCCAGTGGCAAACAGTCGAAGGCGTCCATGCACGCGTCGTACACCCGTTCCGAGTACTTTATCTTGCATTCCTGCTTGAATGTGAAGTACTCCGTCAAATGACGACACTCGTGATTGCCGCGCAGCAGAAACAGAGTGTTCGGATAGGTGATCTTCAGCGCCCACAAATACAGGACGCACTCAATGCTGAAGTAGCCCCGGTCCACGTAATCGCCCAGAAACAGATATTTCGTGGTCGACGGTGAGCCACCGACCTCGAACAGCTTCATCAGATCATAGAATTGCCCGTGAATATCGCCACACACTGTCACGGGAGCCTCAATGTCTATCATCGTTTTCTCGGATCTCAGCAATGCGGCGCCCTCTTGGATGATTCGCAATGCTGGCGCCTCCTCGATGCGTCCCTCGAGGATGAAATGCTGCTTAAGTACATCGTGCTGCGGCTTACCAGTTCGCGAATCGAACACCTCCGATATTGTCAGCTTATGACTTGGAGGGAACGGCACACTATCTATGACTCGATCCTTTGTGCTGCTGATGATTGGTGTCGCCGCCGCCGTCGTCGTCGCTCCTGCTGGCGCCGACTTCTTGGTTGGACTCTGCTGAGAGTTCTGTGTTGCACCACCCCCAGACGCTGCCTGCTGCTCATTTTGACTGTTCGACTGTTGCTGTTGTTTTGCCTGGGATTGCGTTTGACTGTTGCCCTGATTCTGGCTCGATTGATTATTCGAAGACATTCTCGTTCAGCGCGCCTCGCACTCGCTCAGATTCAACTCGAAACACACACAACAACCACACGGTAGATTCGTGACCAAAAAACCAGACTGCAACACAAAACAACAATAACTAAACTTTTGCTTTCTTTTTGCTCGGATTATTTTTTTTTTTTCAATCTTTTTTTTTTTTGCTCTCTCGTGCGATGTACCAACCTTTTGCTGTAAACACGACTTCCTTTCGCTCGTCTGCTAGCCGACTACTGCTTCTAGTTACCGCTAGCACTGCTCAAACACACAGAAAAAAAAAACAACCAAAAAAAAAAAGTTCTGCTATTTATAGAATTTCCTCTTGTGCCATGTAGCGCACTCCGAGTGTTTTTCGTTTTTCTCGCTTTTCTCAAATTTGTTTCAAATCTGTTTCTTTTTTTTGTTCCGCGATTGTTCCGTGTTCTTTTTTCCCCGAATTTTTCTCACTCTACCACCGTCGTCTCTCTGCGCTGGCGAAGACCAAGATATGGGAGGACGACAAGCAGAAAAACAGAAAACCAATTAACATGCACACAAGAATGTTATTTTCTCCCCCAAATGTTTCTTATTAGTTTTTTGGTTCGTGTTTCTTTATTTTTTTCTCTTTTTTGTCGCGTTTGCTTCTCTAATATGCTGCTGATGCTGGGCTGAGTTTTTCAGTTTCTTCAATTTTGCTCATCGTTTTTGAATGGGATTGCACATTGTGGGCTCTGCCGAATGTTTGTTTATGCCGTTCGAGTGGGGTTTTTGCACAAACAATTTCGTGTTTTTTTTTTTTTTTCTGTGTGTGTTTTCTGTTTGCCTTTTGCTATCAAATAAGATTAAGAAATTTTTTTTTTCTCCTCTCCTACGATGACTAATGTGAAAAAAACTATACTATTGGCGAAGAGTCGAAGTTGACAGTCGATAATTTGGTTCGCATGGAGTTTCGTTGAGTTTGGTGGTTGGATGGGTTTAGTTGGTGTATGAGAGTGAGTGGAGTGTGTGTGTACTAGATGTGGCAGCAGGGCATTTCAAACTGTTGTTGGTTTGGAAAAAAAATCTTATAAGATTGTATTCTAGTTGGATTTGTTTTTTGCTTCATGGGACTTATTGGAAGCATTTTATGAATTGCCTCTCATGTGCTGATGATATCCGTCTGCTCGGTGATGCCGGTGGGTCTGCAGAATTATTTGCTCAGTAGCAGAATGTAACGAACTTCGACGTGTCAGTTCACTAGCCACTACAAATAGTTGTGCCGTCTACTGACTAAGTTTGCATTTAAGGATTAAACTTTCTTATGAGTTGCACAGCACACCAAAAAAGTCTTCACATTGATCGTATGACGGTGTGATCGCCCTGAAGTGAACTTAGAAACTCTCCGCACAAAAGCTGGAGTCAGTGGAGACGTCTCAAAACAACCAGTTTCTCAAAAGACTTCACATTCTGAAAAGAAACAACGACAGTGCACAGCCACTTGCAACATCCAGTCATAAGCCACAGCCAAGAATCGGGCAGATTTTTACTGCCGACTCCACCTTTCTCCACGCTTTCTTCTGTGTGACGCTACAGTCCGGGATGGACACGTTCCGCAACCAACAAGCACCTGCAGCTATCGCGGTTTCTGGCCAGCTGCTTCCAGTTGCGTGCAACAAGTTTGTTGAGGTCCTGCTCTATTTGTTTGCGGCCGTCATCTGATGCGTTCTCTCCCAAATTCAAAATCGAAGACTCCTAGACGATATGCAACTTTTCTACGGACTCTACATGACTTAGCTACCTTAGCCATTGCATATTGCTCTTCAGTCCGTACACCTCATGGTTAAATTACACCCAGAGCGGTTGTCCGGTGACCGCATCATTGCATTAAATCCAAATCAATCAATAACAACTTTTTCTTCAATCTAGTACTTAATTTTTGAAATACCTAGTGATAAACGAATCAAAATTGACGCCAAAATGAAGCTACTTAATAATAAAGAACGTACTTAAGCTATTTCATATCCGCTATTTTCCCAAATATGACGTCTAAAATGCAAATTTCATCAAAATCAATAAATCCCTTCAATTTGACGATACCCATTCGCATCGAATCTACTACAAACAGCATCTTCGTTGAAAATCACACACCTTCGACTTGGCAGCACTCATTTCGAATGAAACCAAAAAAATTCTCTCCAATTTCTTTTTTCCTCCACCGAAAGTTCACCGTCGCTCGGGCGCTCTTTGCTCCGCTGATTGCTCGTGCTCTGCGGAAGACCATAGAAGTGGAAGCACAGTCAGTTTGACATTTGACTATGTTTTGTGAGGTTGGTGTCGCGGGTGTACGTCCAGGAGCACTTGACCTCTCGACTCATCGTAGTCGTTTTTCGTTTTCATCGTTGTCGTCGTCGTTGCCGTTGTTTCGGTTTATCTCGCATATCGGTCGTACCGCTGTTTTTGAGGAAAATTCAAAATCGCACCTTGTGCACCTGCAATTAATGAGTGTTGAATGGGAAATCAATGAAAATGATCAAATTCAGATAGTTTCGGGTTGTTTCCGTGATATCAGTGATCAGTGAGTGAGCGTATTCTTTGCTTTATTTTTTTTTTACGCCAGCAAGTGCAAAAGTTGCCTCGAGCGGAGACAAAGTTGTCGAACCGCCCGCTGCGGCCCACGGGGTAAATGCCTCCCCATCTCCTAAAGTAGCAACAAGTTTTCGCGTCTGTTCTCGGTGTATCCTGTTCGTGTACAACGGTCGGCCGCAAGAGGCCCAGACGAGTCTCGCAAAAGGACGTGTCTTACACGTTTTCCCCCTCCCTTTGCGGCAGTGCTTCTTCAAAGATTCGCAACGTTTAGTGCCGGTGACCGGTAACCGGCTTGAATTCCATCCCCAGAATCGGTGTCTCAGCGGAGAGAATAAGAGGAAAGAAAATGAAAAGATCCGCGCTAAATCGGAATCACTACTTCGTGTTCGGGTTTCTGCTGGGGCTCATACTCAGCTTCTACATTCCGGAGGACATCTGGGAGCTGGTGCAGAATGAGTGCCCCCAGACGGCGGAGAGCAACTCCTTCGACAGGAAGTTCGGTCAGGATTTCGAGCCGCATTTGAACTTGGTGAATAAGCCGCTTGCTGCCAAGAAGCCGGTAAGTGAACAATCCAAAACTGCATTCCGATGAGTGTGTGCAAGAGCGAGTGTGCCACCCAATGTGTGGTGTGTTAGGCGGGCGAGAGTGCGTGCGGAGGCGTAATCTTATCAGTCAGGTGAACAAATTGGATATCTGTTTTTGGAACGTTCCTCCTTTTGCGTTTGTTTAGTTGGTTAAACATTGGATAAGACATTACGTGCGAATTATTCATGGAACTTGTGTGAAATGAAAAAAATAAATGACTTTGGCTCGTTTCTGAAGTGTGCTCAAGTCTATTCTGAGGCTATTCTTCAATTCTGCATGGTTTTGGGGCACTTCTTCTGGCGGGGGATCTAGAACAAGGGAGAATGGAAACATTGATAAAGTCCTCAGATGTGGAAGAGGCCAGCAAAAGGTTGCGTTGCACCGACTGGCGGATACATTACGTTTGATATTTCTACAAACAAGGCAATTCTCGTCCTTTTCCACTACTAGCGAGACTGCAGACTTTAGCTAGCCCCCCTTCCATGTTACCATGGACTCTCAATTCCATTGGTCTGTAAAGAAGGTTAAGAGAGGAGGATACATGCCACCTAACTTTACAAACTGTTCAGCAACGTCGTGCGAAGCAACGATTCGGTTTTCTCATTGTTAAGGATATTTAAGTTCTATGCCCAAACTAGACGGACTATGTTTTAAGCAATTCTTACGAAGCGTCGAGCTTATTGGCTGGTATCTCGGAGGCCCTGTCTTCCAGGGATGTCATTGATGTTGACTTATCAGATGAATGACTTGACATATCTCCATGATGTCCAATGTTCAACAAAATGCTCAACGAACTCATTTCTGATTTGGTCCATCGATGCGCGTGCTCTATGGCATGTAGCCGTCTGCTAGCCTTGGCCAAGTTAGGCTGCTGCATTTTCAACAAACAACATCTCTCTAAAGACTTGAATTATAGCGGGCGCCTCTGAAGGTAGCCCTGTTTTCGTGGTCGTCTTCCAAAAAGTACGGGCCACTGACTCTATTCAGACCAAGAAGCGCAGCAAACAGTGCATTTTGCCGCCTCCATTTTCAGGCCTTATCTTGCTCATGTTTGACTACGACACATTCCACGAATCCCACATGATTTGTCACAAATAGAACACAGAAAAAGCAACAAATAGCCATTCTCGTAAATATGACTGTATTTCGCGAATCAGATGTTCTCTCTGAGGTGCACGAATCATTGGTGGAGCCTTGGCATTTAAATAGGTAGGTGACAGGGTGCCCTGTCGGCTCCTTAGGCCATCGCTCACTTAGGCCAACTTGTCAGGTCCAGATTGTGCCCTTGATTTGGGGTGATGGACCTACTTTACTTCTAAAACCACCCGGGTTCACAAATGAATCTTGGGAGGTTCGGATGACGAAGGAATGCCTATAACACAAACGTCGTATCGTCGCGCCGTCCTCTCGAAGACACCATTTCCAGAAATCGCACGTCAAGCAAATTGATCAGTCATTGTTTGAACAGCTGCATGTTGTGTGGCTTAGTATATACAGAATAAATCTATACTCATCAATTTTGGACAAAGCAATGTCTGGCTGGCGCAGCGATTGAGTGCGTCAACTTCTACGTTGGATGTCTGACGACGATTTGCAACAGCGTTCACAATTGGTGTCAGTACCTTTCGACAGTTATTGACAATGATCAGAAAGTATCCCGATTCGAGACGTCATAAAGCTACATGCCCTCTTCAGCCCTTGAGAGCACAATTTCATGCACAATGCGGGTGGTTGGCGTATAATCTGGGCCCAGTGCAACCGCAGACTGTAGCGCCACCCTTAACACAAAGATGACAGCCATCGTCGTTCAGGAAACTCTCGTCAAGTCTTCTCTTATCCAGAGGTCACAAGTGTTCTTATGTACTCTAAAATATGTACCCACGATGAAGTCAAACGTGCTTGCACTTGAACCCGGTTCTTATGAGTCCTAGCTTTTCAGTCACATTCTCAGTCGGTGGCGGTGATTTTGTTTAGCTTACCTTGCCGCACCCTAACATTTAAAAAACTGTAGCTAACCTGATCGATGCGTTCACAGTCTTCGCTTGTATTCGGTAAAGCTTTGCGAGAAGGGGCTTGATGATGATAAAAAGCGGTGCGAACTTTGCAAAGTGTTTAACGTTTATGCCCTTTTTTGAAAACGATCTCGGTGATGATTCCATTCTGTTCGAGGGTATCTCGATCATTCTTCAACAACCTTCTAGTTATAATTCATCAAAAAAAAATCACACCTCATGTCGGTCGAAGATCTTCTTCTTCTGACGACGCTTCAGTCCGTGGACATGGGCCTCAATCAACAAGCTTCTCCCGCTGGCACGATCTTTAGCCAGCTGCCGTTAATTCCGCACGCTAAGTTGGCATTTGTGTGTGCCATCAGTTTCGTGGCCGTCCTCTTTTGCAGGACAACGGAGTGGCCGAGTCGAAGAAGTCCCGCCTGGGTCCTGGGACATGCAACACCTACTTTTGATCTACACGTACCCCTGCAAGAGATGAGCAGCACTAACTGCTGGATCTGCAAAACTGTGGGATGCCGTAACTTGTAAGGCGACATCCGCTCTTTTCTTACAGATCTTGACAGCCAGACAACACAAATGGTCTGCGCTCGACCAACGAGACATAGCTGCCGCCCAAAGAAAACTGTAGCAAATTTCAAGCCAAACGAGGCACAATGAAAAATTAGTCAAACCAGCCGAAAAAGGAACCATCCAATTTACACCAGATAGTGGGACAATTGTCGCGCTACCCACGAATTCACGGACAATGATGACATTGTTCCCCGCCCGCCTTTGCAAGAGCTGATTGCCGACTTCTTTCGGTCCCTCGTAATTCAATCCAGCCTCGTTCCCCTTTCAGTTGAATGTTCGACTTCCATGCCCTTTAGCATACTTTGACAGCAACAAGTGGCACATTCAGTCGCCTTCGGCAGACACTGCACAGCTCAACCGTCGTCCCACATCCGAGTACGCCTTTACGTGGATTAATATTAACGCCACCAGCACGGCAGCAGTTTTGCATAAAACGACTGATCTGTCTGAGTCCTAAGACACGACGATTGGTTCATGAGAAAAGCGCACCAGTCGCTTGTGCATTTGCTCGAAGTGACACGCTCACTTTTACTTTTTCTATTTTTTCCCAGTTCTCTGGGTTGTCTCGAGGTGTGACAGGTTTTGCTGGTCGACACCAGCTACACACGAAGAGTAGCTTGATAATTTTCTTCAGCACGGGATTACAAGGCTAATTCTGTGCGGCACATCGATGGAGCGCCAATGCGACAAAACAAAAAAAAAAAAGTGATTTCACACGGAATCAGGGAGATCGTTTCAGAGCGCAAGTGCTTATCATGGTCACAGTCTGACGAGCGCTGTGCACGATGCACGATGTGGAGGGATCAAATTCAACAGGAAACGCTAAACACATGGCAAGCCTTGAACGCGTAGCTATCAATTGCGACACAAGGCAGCAGGAAGGGCTCGCTTGTGAGTGTTGTATGTCATGTGCGTTATTTTCACTGCGAATTGCATAGTCGTGCTAATAAGTTCATAGAGGATGTTCCAATGTCAGCAATGTGCAATGTGTGACTTTGTCTGTCCATCGGACGGATGTCAATCACACACGTCTGGATGGAGTCAAGCGGCAAGAGAAGCATGACTCGATTGTTCCATAGCTGGACAGAATCGTTGGCTTTGGTGTGAGGAGTTGTTTGGCTCATCTCTTGGTTGCATTCAAAATTGCATGCTTCATGCTAGCTTGAGGGTCATTATAACCTACAAGGCAAGCTTCCTTCATAACCCTTTCACAAGCAGGAAGCTGGCAATTTAAAGCACAGTTCGTGTAGATACGTATATTTGGCCCCTTCAACACTTTGACACACCAAGTGTCATGCATGTCGTGCGCACGGTCGTTTAAGAAAATCGTTCATTGCGTGTATCGCTTTTACGGCAGTTGCACAGCATTCATATCACCACTTGCGAACAGCCAAATGGTAATAAAAGCCATATCATCGGACATAATGACGTCGAAACTAGTCAGGTTATGAAGATAGAGCGTCAGTGGAATATCCTTGGCAAATATGCTGACTCCATGCTGGGTACCAGGGCACATTGGCATTCAAGGAAACAAAAAAGCGGAAAACCTTGCGAAGAGTGGATCTGAGGGTGAATCTTGGATAATCCATTATGCACTCAAGCCGCTCAGCTTTAGAAACTGGCAGTCGAAGCCGTGGATGGAGCCAGATCGCGTTGGCTAAGTCTGGTAATTGGAGCAATAGCAAAGGCCAAGTGGCCGGTGTCGAGCAAAAAGAGATCAGCATCACTGATCAGCTTTAGCCGCAATGAAGTGCGAACGCTAATAGGAGTCCTCACCAGGCACAGTGCCATATGCATCCACGTATTGCGATTGAGCATATCACACAACGACTTCTGCAGAAGCTGCAGAGAAGAGGAAGAAATAGAATCTATCCAACGTCTGCTTTGCAAATGCCCAGCCCTAACAAGAATAAGGAAACAGTTTCTGGGAAAGAACTTCGTTGCACAGCTGTAAGACGTGTGCGGTGGCGGCCTGAAAAACATCCGAAAGTTTTTAAATGAATCCGGATGGTTTTAGCAGCAAAAGAAGGTGTCATGGTAGTAATTGCAACATCCATCAGGGGCACATAAGGGTGAAACCACTGCCGTAAGGGCACTTACGTACTACTTGTGAATAGGAGAGGAACTGCATACTGATCAGCTATTGAACACGATACACATTCAACGCAACGTTGAATCGTATCCTCCCACAGTTGAAGTTGAACGAAGAGGGGTGTCATTTTTGTGAGACACTCGTGACAGAAACTCAATTAATCAAATGTCCTTCTTTGAGGTAAAGAGCACAGCATTTTGTATAGGTTTCGACCAAGGTGACTGCAATGTCTGTCAGTCAGCGGCGTGTGATTGTTTGCAAACGTTGTGTTGAGCTTTAGCTTGTACTTCCAATCGTTCTCAAACGACAATTTTCTCAATCATCTTCGATTTCTTAATGAGAACAATCTGGAAACCAAGTCGAAGTCGCTCAAAACGATTAGACCTCTGTTGCGACAGTAGCTTGTTAATTCGATCTACGCCAAGCACGCGTATCGATCTACAATCTGATTGAAATAGAGAGCATAAATAGTTAGGCCTGTAGTCGAAGACCGGCAAATCATGCTCCGAGGTTGATAAGCTCTTCTTCTTCATCGTGTTCCACAGGCCTCTTTAGCCAGTACGGTATTGGCCTTCTTCTTTTTCTTCTAATGACGCTACAGTTCGGGTTGGACCTGGGCCTTAGCCAACAAGCTGCACGATCTTTAGCCAGCTGCCTCCAAATTCCTCCCCCTCCAAGTTGGTTGAGGCCCTTCTCCACTTGTGTGCGCCATCTGTTCCGTAGGCGTCCTCTATTGTATTGTCCCACTGGTTCGGCGTCGAAGACTCTTCCGTCTTGAGTTAATTGTCTTTAATTGTGTCCCTCCACCATTTGTGTGCGTCACTTTAAGTGACCACGTTCTCTGTTGCATTGTTTCGCTGCCAGAGTTGAGTTGACGATGCGACTCATCAAGTTGAAGTTAACTTGTCCATGCACTGTACATGGGCCAGCCCCTTTCGACGATGAATGAACTCGTGGACGCCTACCTAGACGCACGGCGCTCTATTGGCCGTACAGTTCGTGGTTTGTTGTCCTTAAAATGTCCTTAACCAAGGATAGGGCGCGTTCGACCAACGGCTGTGTAAGCTTCGGAAAGATCCTGCATCTACTGTTGGCCTATAAGTCTTCGATGTCCTCAAGAACATAGCCTTTGTAGGCGCTATTAAAGGCCACTCATTTCGTGTGGTTCAGGCAAATAATGCTCGTCGGGCATACTTCGCTTCGATCAGCAGGCGTATTCCCTCCCCACCACTGCTGTAAGGAATTCAGAAGCGCAGGCGGAAAGAAATGAAATTCCCGTCTCTCCTAGCTCAGATGGAGTGGCACATTCCACCTGACAGCGTCATTTGGTTACCCAGGCACGCAAGCCTTCACCATTCCGGCTAAATCCACGAAGTTCCGCATTAAATTTCGGCTAAGACGTATTTCCCTGCATCAATTCAAATTCTTATCAAAAAAATCGCGTACATTCAAGAATCTTGAATTCGTACACAAAAATGTGCCACACGCTCGTTAACTCTTTTTTTCTGATTTTTTGAATACCGTTGAAACAGATCCCCCCCTTAAGATACGCATGCTAACACCGTCTTGACGTGTCTTAGACCCGCTCGACTATTCGCTGGTGCGCCATTAATCACCCAGTGATTGATGGTCGACACGATCTCTTAATTGCGAAGTGCCAACTTACTACTACCTGCAGCCAGATACACGATGATACCGTCATGATTTACTTCAAATCGTGAAGTTCACTACGAGCCGCTGTTCACGGAAATGTTATAAAAGGCAACAGTGCACATTCCTCGGGTTGTCTATCAAAAAAAAGAATTTAACGACTTCGCGACAACACATGTCTCCGACACTGAACGGTGTCCTCTCTGACCCCCGCTGCAGCTGTGCAAGGTTAAGACCTGAAGCCAGGTTCACTAGCTAATTGCCACTTAATTGCCGGCTCAGTTTCAACCACTTTGACGTAAACACCGGTTTAATGGGCGATTCGATTGCATGACAATGCCATTAGCTACGCAATCGATAAACGGGTGAAGCCTCGCAACGAGATCTTGTATTTATGGTGGCACCATTCAACAAGTCCCTCGTGCATCACCTCCCACATTGTCACACGTGACACTCGCCAATCGATCGAGTGACACTTAAATCTCATCCGGATTGATGTCTTCGCACCTACTAGCGACCAGAATGACTAGGCATTGTTAGCGTTTATTTGCTAGTTTCACGAAGATTGCGTGTGCAACATTCATCGCGTTGAGTCATTATCAGTTTATTTGTGTCAAAATTGACGTTCGCCGACAGACGTCAGTCTTTCTCGGAATATTGTTATTCCGCAGGCGCAATGATATTCAGCTGCAGTTGGCGAAACTTGTTAGCGCCACTTGTTGTTTGCCGAGCCGTTGAATGGGAAATTGAAGTGCACTCTCAAATGAATTGTAAGGTTCCACTTTGCATTGACGGCGGTGACGTCGATTGACTGTTATTGCGAGTTAGTCAGGCATTCCGTGAAGAGAATGCCGTATTTCCCAGCGGACTTGGTATTCCTGGGAAATATTTGCATGTCTGAGAGATCTGAGAATTGGTGGGCCGTTCCCGAAGTGAGTGCTATTTGTCTGAAAGTTGATAAATGAATGACGTTTGCGTCGATTTCGAAGAGACTTCTAGGCGCTGCAGCGCTGGGTAGCTTATTAATGATGCTTGGATATTACGCGAGAGTGTTTGAAGAGTCGGCACTGTTTCTGGAAGCGCACTGAGTTCATCGGCAAGGTCTGATTGATAGACATGTCATATTTGACAGTTCATCTTTGACAAATGTGATTCATAGACGTGGCAGATTGACTGTGAAAAATGATTCTATTCTAACGCGAGCGAGGTTGTTGGTTAGAAAGGCAGGTAAGTAGGTGCTGAAATTCCCCATCGTCCTTGACAGGAATGTCGAAGTAGCACGCTGTCAGATGCAGCCTTGAAATCGAGGAACAGGACGCGAGTGTCGATGTGATCTATTGAGTGAGCTTCTCCGGTGAGCACACAAAACTGCAGAGAAGATCTTGTAGCCAATGTGCAGTCGAATGCATTCTTGAAGATCATCGATCGGAGTGTCTTCTAATCGTCTTAAGATTTTCTTTGATTTTCAATACAAACCTGTGGCTCCTTCGATTGCACCTTTCACACCTTCGATAGCGCCCTCCACTGATCGCACCAAATCCTCGATCACAAACAACTTCAAATCCCTTCCCCGTCCGGTCAATGATCCATCACTCCAAGTCACACCCAATCATTAGATCACCCGCAACATACCACATCGCCTACTTTCCACCGGCCGACCATCACTCTCTAACCCAATTCGCATTCTCTCTTTCACCAGACGATGATGAAATACGTAAGATTCCCTATCCGCTGGGGTTAACAAACTTTCCACCACCATCCCGTCGTCCAAATGCTGTGTAATCAAAACGATCGATTTTAATTACCAACCTGAAGGCTGTTCCAGGCAGCGGTACCGCATGTAACTCGCTTGGATTCGTTAGCACTGACAATCAAATTGATCTAATGGAATCGTTTCCATTCCAGCGGCAACACGACAACGTGCATACAACGAAATCAAACGAGGAACTCTACAAGCGTTCCCGTGAACCGAGGGGACAGAGATTTCGTCTCGGCAAATACTACATAGATAAATGAATTTGCCTCCAAAGCGGATGCCTGGCACATCTAGGAATCCACATCTAGACCATGTTGCACTGTCAAGTGCTTCGTGTGTGATGCATTCTTGCAGTTAGATGCAGCTCAATGATGACGGCATCTGCGTTTGGATAATGAATCACTGTTGGGATTAAGAGTCGCAGAATTGCACATGAGAGGAAGTTGAATTACATGGCGTGGAATGTGGATGAGTGGTTTCAGGTTTGATTGAATCGTAAGATGTATGTTAGGGGAAACGGTGTCGATGATGATTCCTTTCATTCCAGCTAAGAACACGGAACACGGTATTGTTTGCGCTGTTCAGCCTTTAAAATCTGACATCCCTCTTTCGCTCGAATACATCAAAGGGAATTGTCCGCTGTGCCTGGATTAGATTAGGGTTCGTCAATTTAGAACATGGATCGTTTAATAATCGCTGAACGGGTTCAAATTGTGAACAATTAAGGCCAAAACTGTCATTTTGTAGTGAGTGCGATTCCTGGAGGAGGTATTTCCTGTTTTGGTAATGTGAACTAGACACCATGAGCGTGTGATTTATCCCCGCTGGATTTGAATTTGCGCAAAAATCGCGTGTTTGTGCACACAATCCGTAAACTATTCACGTTTGAAAACGATATTCAACGTTATGTGTCAAAATGCCATTTTAAATGTCAAACGTCAAATTATCTTGTCAGAGTCGAGTCCTTTGAACGACGTTATATTCCATCTTCGGGGCGAGGTTATAGCACTGCATCTATTGAGCGCCCGGGGGAGAACTCCTTCGACAAGGAGTGGCGGCATGGCGTTGCTCCCATTTATAGAAAATGTTGCTCATGTCTGGTGACGGGTTGAAGGTAGAAGTCTTTGTTTGGGTAAAATAAATGAGGTTTTGTTGTGGATTACATTGGCCATTGAGTACATTTGGATCTGTCAAAGGGCTTGTGTCATCAATGTTCTTAAGGGTCATTCATATGAGCTCACTGCGAATTGCGAATCCGTTTTTAGTTTTTATGTGCGTGAAAAATGTTTATCTGTTTCCACCTTTAAGTTTCTGTTGACATACAAATTCCCGCGATGACATCACGCAGGGTCTCAATAGAACTGTCCAGCACACCTTATATTCCTTCCACCATGATTCATGTGGAGTTTTCTCATTCGCAGAGAACTACGAGTAGAACTTATGAAAACTGACACTTTATTGCGAATGTTTTGGTCTTGAATTTGTGGATCGCGTTTGCCTCTTTGTGTATTGCGTTCGCCACTTGACGGTTCGCAAATAGAATGATTGATTCGCGGAGAAACTGTTTAAAATCGTTAATTAGGATAGTTAAACTATCTGTTGTACTGGATGGCGCAGTTGGTTGAGTGCCTGAACTTGGTTAGAGGGGTCCCCGTTTCCAATCCCAGTGAAAGCAACGCTTTTATCCGGTTTTCAAATCTGGTCCAGTCACCATTTGCCATTGGGATCAAATTAACATCACTGGAGTTGTCGATCAGTGGTAGTAGTACGACTATAGGTATTACACGAGTGCTGGCGATTTAGTTGACAGTGCACTTAACTACCTACCGAGGTTGCTGCTAGTAAGTAAAGGGTGATTTTTTAAAAGCTTTAGGAAAGTTTTTCAAAAGAAAACACATAAAATTCAGAAAAATGCATGAAATCTTTATTTAAATCGATAGTACGGTCCATATAATTCAATGTTTGAAGATTATTTCATGCAAATGTTGACCTTGACTGCGCCTCAAATGGTCCATCCGCTTAGTCCAATTTTGGCGTACTCTTTCCAACATTTCGGCCGGTATCTCACGAATAAATGCTTCAATGTTGTCTTCCAATGCGTCATTTGAAGCGGGCTTGTTTGTACAGACATGAGATTTAACATAGCCCCACAAAAAATAGTCTAAAGGCGTTAAATCGCACGATCTAGGCGGCCAATTGACCGGTCCCGAACTTGAAATAAAATTTTCACCGAACTCGCCCCTCAATAAGTCCATTGTTGCGCGTGCTGTGTGGCATGTGGCACCGTCTTGTTGAAACCACATGTCATGCAAGTCAAGCCCTTGCATTTTGGGCAAACAAAAGTTGGATATCATCTCACGGTAGCGCTCACCATTCACAATTAAGTTACGATTCGCATCATCTTTGAAGAAGTACGGTCCAATGATGCCACCAGCCCATAAACCGCACCAAACTGATTTTCTGAATGCATTGGTAGCTCTTGCAATGCTTCTGGCCGATATTCACTCCAAAATCGACAATTCTGCTTATTTACGTACCCATTGAGCCAAAAATGAGCTGACCATAAAATGGAAGAAGCGCGCGATGAACTTTCTTAACAAAACAAAAAAATCAATAATTTGCAAGCGTTGTTCGTTTGTAAGACGATTCATGGTTAAATTATAGACCAAACTGAAAATGTTTGACAGCGAAACAAAACACGAAACGTGCGTCAGCTGTTTAAAACAGTGTTGCCAAAAAGATAATAGCTAAAAAATCACCCTTTACCATCGAAAATGGAACAAAAAAATTGTTTGATTTGATTTAGATTTTTGGAAATCAAACTTCAGCGCAAAACAAGTTTGACGGAACAATCAAAAGTGATTTGTTGCTTTTTTTTGTCATAATACACTCCCGTTCAAGGGTTTAGTTAGTGACATATTAAACAATTCACGGTTCCACCTCCTTTCGAGTCAATTAAAATGCTCGGCTAGCATAGAGCTGTAGGTCACATCCGCTCGTGACAGATTATTGACATTATTTTTTTTTTTTTAATTTTCGGTTGTTTTGTGCGAAGGAATTTCATTAGGGGTATTAACTTGGCCTTTCGCTGGCGTACATTGTGCGTGGTAACTTTGTGTATTCTGATTCTTGTGTTTCTTAATTTGATCGCTTTCTTAAGTACCGCAATCGCAGAGCTTCTGGATTTCATTTTTACGGTCAAAGTTGCAGTACTTTGACATTGCTTGCTCATAGCATATGCTGTTTCGACATCGGTGTCTGCATGGTTGTTTGCGCAGCGGTCCTGCACAAACGGACTTCGCTTTTTCTATTAAGTCTATGTTTGAATCAGCCGGAAGGTGTACGACGACGTTGGCTTCGGTGCTTTTCCGCATTAGCTTGTCGACCTGTCCCTCAAGGAGTTTGTTTCGAGCTTTTAGGTGCACTATTTTTCGAAAATCTGGTTTAAGTTTGCTTTCAGCCCTGTTAGTTTGCTATTCAGCAGCTGAAAGTCCGACTTCGACACAAGCACTTTCCTGAGTTCTCTGTTCTATTCGTTCAGAATCTCTCTCAATATCTCTACACTGATGACCGATGTATTTTCCGCAGTCATGTCACATGTGTTTGTAGGTCGCCTTTTCTCAAAATTAAATTGATCAGGGGAAGTCTCTTGCAGCCCTCTTTTGTTCATTAATTGAGGTTAATTTTGACCTTGAAGTATTAACTGCTAAGACTTACTCGAGTTATACTTTTAATTGAAAAAATGTATCTTTAAGCAAACTAAACAGCACAATTTCGCAATTATCTTTTTTTTTAAACACTAATTCACTATTTCTTCTGGATAGATCTTCTAGTTGGATACCACTTTGACAGATGCGAAATGTCAAAGTGTTCTTGACAATATTATTATTAACGATAAATAGGGAACTCGAATGGGGTCGAACAGCGGCCGCAGACTTCCGAAGAAACGGGTAAACAAGCTACACTTCCAAACTAAAAAACAAAACAATATCAAGCACAGATATCGTGATCTGTTCGGACAGCCAGGCAGCCATAAAATCTCTGGACGCAGTCGCTTTTAACTCAAAGACTACCTGAATATCCGCTTATCTCTCAACGGGATGGCCACGTATTTTAATATCCAACTTATGTGGTTGCCGGGACACTGTGACATCTCAGAGAATTGCGAAGCGGACGAACTCGCTAGGATGGTGATATGCCATCCATGTCTATCGCTACTGCTAAACATCTACTAAAGTGTGAAACACCTCCCAACACAAATCGTAGATGGTCTAACGGCACTAAATGACTCACTGCAAAACTGCTATGGCCCACCATAGATACAATACGCTCACGTAGCCTGATAAGGTTGAGTAGACCCAATCTTAGAACCATTATCGGCGTACTTACCGGGCATTGCACGCACGCCATTGCACGCACGCCTCCAGAGTAGGCCTTCCCTTTAATGACTTCTGTAGAAGCTGCAGGGAGGAAAAAGAGGTAGAATCCATGTCACATCTCCTATGCAATTGTAATGCCCTCTCCACACGTAGAAAGCTAGTACTTCAACAACTTGACAGGACTTAAGAACATGGCTATTAGTCAACTCCTCTGCTTTATCAAAACCTCTAACTGATACTTAGATACGCGTGGTATCACAACGGGGCTACTCTGGCCTAAGTGTGACTGCTGCTTCAGCTAACCTAACCTACACTTCCAGACAACACACACACTATACCAACGGACGACACGAAATATCTATGAATATGCTTTAACGAGCGGTTAAGATTCAAAAACCACCATTCCTAAACGGACAGATATTCTCCTTCTTTTGATATATTCATTGCTCCGAAGAAGGACTAGCGAATAACTCGGAAGACTATGGTATAGAAAAAAACCCCACAGCTCTGGACCAAGGCTGCCTGTTTGAACGGAAGGATGTAAGGATGTGGACTTTTCCCCCAAAGAGACTCTTCAACAAAGAAATACGAAGAAGAGAAGGCCTTGCCAGTGGACCAATGCATTCTGCAACTAGCCAATGAGCCAAAGAGGACATACAAGAGCTGTAATGACTTCCAATCAAGCGCAGCCACCAATAGCTTCATACCACAGCTATCCCCCACCCTGTGTTTGATAATATACTCAACGTCGACACTGTTCGTCAAATAGACCGGACACCATCCCGAGGCAGTAGCTTGTAAAATGTATATACAGTGGACAGTGGCCCACTGACTCTCTCTGAACTCTCCCTAAGACGAGCTCCCTCTAACGCGATTTTCATATCCCGTGAGAACTCGATTTAGAGGGAGCCCATCGTATTTATTTTGTCCATACAATGATTTCTGCAGAAGCTGCATGGGTGGGGAGGAGCAGCAGACCACCCGTCGCTCGTCCTCTACTCGTGCAGTGTTCTGCCCAACCGTAGAAACTCGCATCTAGTCACCAGAGGCCTACTTTTTCAAGCTAACTGTACGACATCGCCAGAAGCCAGCTAAACAGCTTCGTTGTTAGCTTCAGGAAGAGGCGCTAGTCAATCCGCGTAATTGTCCTATACTGGCCCAAGTGTGATTGCTATCTGGAGCGTAATGAGCTCCTTTCCCTCAAATCTGGAACCCCAGAAATTCTTCCAAAAACATGGCGAATATCTCCCCCTTTTCCTTGCCGATTCTAAACACAACAATTTGTATACTTCACCAAGCAATTCGCATATTCACCTCATCCAAAAAAAAACCCCCATAATATGTATCAAAACCAAAGTATTCCAAACACCTCAATATACCGCATTCCTGCTCTCCGAAAACAGTGTTCCGCATGCTTAACCCGCCGACTGATTGATGGCTTTTTAGGCTCATTCGTGCCTAATTCTCCAAGGCGCAAGGCCATCACGTGTTACACACACGCAACACTGCCGGAATGAGAATCATCTGAATCGCCGATCTGCTGACGGCTTGATTAGGCGTAGTTGAACCACCAGACGTGTCCTCGGTTTCGCTTTATTGCCCAAAATTACCCATGTTCTGCGTCGCATAGCAGCGCACATCAGCACCGACCGAAGTTACGCGCCGACGTGTCAACAAACGAATTACATCATAAAACATTCGTGTGTCAATTCCCTTTCAGATCAATCTTCAAACGTCGCTCAGTTCTGCCAACCGCACGCATGATTCGTCTTTTATGATCGTTCGATTGAATTCTTCTGCGCGCGAGTGTAGTGAGCGTGAACGAGTGAGTGTGCAAGCAAATCCCTGCCCATGCCCATTACCATCAGGCGATGAATGAAATTAGCTCTAACGCTTGTCGTTATGAATCATTCATCACATCTCGGCTCGGCCTTGTCTGCGGTTTGCTCCATGAGCGAACTAGATACTTGTACTTCAGCAATTCAGAACGCAGAAACTATGCATGTGTGTTTATCCGCTTTCCCATCGCTCCCCCGAACGCGAGTTTTCCGCGAAAGCACGCGCCTTGTTGTTTGCCTGCCTCCAGCTTGTATTCCAAATTGTTAGTCTGGCGTGCAATAACTTCGCGTCAAGGTTATGTCAAGTTTTTTTTTTGTTTTTCTCTCTTTTTGTTTCCTTTTTGTCTAATTCGAAATTAACAGGAAACGCTACAAGTACAAACAGTAGAGCCAACGAAATCTGCAAATTGTTTATTCAATTAAAGCAAAACAGAGGCAACGCAAAACAAAAAACAAAAAAACGCGCAGAATTCTTGCCCGAAACTGAAACACATGTCGGCCACGGGGCGGAAGCCACACAGTGCGATGGACTGTAAACTATCCGCGGGCTTGAAGCGCTTATCCACATCCATCGTCCGTGCCGCAGTCGAATCCGTCACGATTGTGGGAATAAAGAGCTCATCTTATCTCGATGCGTTGTCATCCCGATCTCCATGTGTGTCATTACCACTTACAAGCAATTTGCCCCGTTTGCCTGTTGTGCTCCGCGATGAGTCTATATTTGGAATTGCCAAGAGCGGGGGGGGGCAACTATTGCTTCATTTCAGTGCATTCTCAAGGATCCGCCTTGAGAAGTTAATTTCTGCGCTGAGTGCAGGGGATGTGTGGTGCTCACATGTGTTGTCGGTGTCGGATTTCCGAAGGAGCCGTATTTTTTTGAAATTAATTGGAATTTCTCAGAAGTGAACGACTCGATATGTTGTGTGCTCTTTGAACTGTCTGTGATGATTGACAGTAATTTAAGGACCTTCACGGGTCGCAAAATGCAACTTGCTCACCGTCAAGGGAAGAGTTGAGGAAGGAGTTTCTCAGGAAAACATTCTGTGGTGGCGTTCTGTTGGCTGTCTCCTTTTTTTTTCTTTTCGTAAAATGCCCATGCGAGGTTAGAGTCGTTAAATGAGCAGTCGTCAAAGTGGCATATGGATCGTTGCACATGGTCCTGTGGGGAATTAATGATCTTCGAGACGTAGCAGCAGCACTTCAAGTTTATTGCATCTATTGAGCGTCCCCGGGGGGAGAACTCTTCGTCGACAAAGGTTGCCGACATAGCGTGCCTCTTGTTTATGGAAGAAGTTGCTCGGCGCTGGTGCTCTGGTGACGACTGGAAGGAGAACTCTTTGCGTGTGGTAAAATAAATTAAGTTCGCTGGTGGATTACATGGGCCATTGAGTGCATTTTGAACTGTCAAAGGGGTTGTGTCATAGATGTTGTTAAATACACTGATCTAGTGCATTATTTTTATGTGCAGTCGATTGTTTAACGCCTGACTGGTCGTAAGACATTAAATATGGTGCCTCAGAGGGGTCTGTTGGTCACCGGGGCGTAGAGACAAGGGTCCGGACGCTGCGAAAGGCCTAGTCGTAAGATATGGACACTCTAGGAGGATATGAAGAGTGTCCTAAATTTTTGAAGTTTCGTTGAGTTTCGATATATTTAGACACGGACTAAGGAGGATCCCACTTCTTCAACTATCTCAGTGAAATACCCACCGACAATCTGTACTGGTTTATCATGTACTTCAGTGTGGCTGCGCAGCAGCGGATATGCGTTAAGAAAGTGCTTCCGCACGTCTGCCCACATTCCTAGTCTACCCGATATAAATCCAGCCTGGCAGTACAATGGATCACACCAGGTCTGCCTATTCATCCTCTGTCAACAAAGAAAACTGCCATATGTTGTAAATCTGCGAATTGTAAACTAATGAAGACATTGTCGTCCATATGTTCACTTTCTCAGCAACGATAAAAGAGCCACGTCACACATGGTGCTGCCGTTTTGCTGGGAATATCTTTGATGTGGCTTGTGTTCACACAAAGATTTCATTCATGCTTTCGAAGGTGAACGCACACATGTTTTGTGCAGTATGAGGCAATTAGCTTGCAAGACATTGAAAGGATTCTGTCGAAAACATGTTTGTTCTTTGGTACAATCAATATTCGGAGAATGTTGTAGGTCCGCAGGCCGCCAGCGTAAGGCACATATTGAATGTAAGAAGACCTAAGTTAACCTAAGCAATCGATACATTGTGACCAAAATAACTACTTCGTTTAGTTTCGTTGAGTTTCGATTACTATTGCTTACGTAAGTAGAACTAAATGGCATCTCTCTCGTAAGGAGATATAACCAATCGATGCACTGTGACCATAATAACTACTTCGTTTAGCTTCGTTAAATTTCGTTCAGTTCCAATTACTTTTGCTTACGTAATTGGAACCGAATGCCATCTCTATCTCATAACTACTTCGTTTAGTTTCGTTGAGTTCCGATTACTTTTGCTTACGTAAGTGGAACTGAATACCATCTGTCTCGTAAGGAGACCTAACCAATCGATGCATTGTGACCATAATAAGTACTTCGTTTAGTTTCGTTAAATTTCGTTGAGTTCCGATTATTTTTGCTCAAGTAAGTGGAACTGAAATTAATCTCTCTCTGCGTACGTATATGACAGTTAGTGGTGAATGTTCTTCAATTCTGGACATTTTGCGTATGTTTCCAGAAGCAAATCTGGGTCCGTTTTGGCGGTACTGCTGGCTACTTTTCGGTCGGATCTGACATAGGTTCTCAATTAGAGATGTCTGTAGTCCCAACAGAACAAGATCGACAAACAATTGTGTAATTTTGTAAATTTCTGCAAACTAAAGCACTCAGTGATCCCAACCCCAACTGCCCTCATCTCGCATCAAATTCCATGTCACACTTAACTTCAGTCCGCAGACAAATTACGCCCAACTACCACAGACAACTGCACAAATTCCGTGCTCCTAGCACTGGCTCAAAACACGCTGTCAACCACTGTCTGACAGAAACGTCATCTGTCAATTGAATCAACTTAAAAGCGAAAGCGTGTCAATTGTGCGCCCCAAATTCAGGGCAAAAAACGAACGTGTTCGCAAACTATTTCAAAGAATTCTTTTTTTACGCGCCTGCTGCCCACATGTCTTCTCCAGAGCTCCACGGTGGTAATCCTCCGCACGAATCAATTCCGCACTAATTGACGTCAGTAAACTTTCGCACAAAATAAAACACACCGTTAAGCGAAAGGCAATAAACAAACCGAAAAAATTGACTCAGTGATACACAGATACACTTTCAGAAAAAAAGCCTTTTTCGCCCCCTTATCTTGACAACCGTTTGCTGTTGCCCGTGATGGCGTCGCCTATCGCCAGCAGATAAGCGGGAAATGACAATTCCCGTCAATTGATAAGTGTTTTTCATTCAGGCAGCGAGCTGGCTTCATTCAAGGCGCCTTGTGACAGTGAAGCGAAAACCTGCTACTGCTGCTGGTGCACACATCCTGCAGACATACTTTCCCTACTCAATGCCAAGAGACTCGCCAACCAATTGACCAACCAAACCGTATCTGGTAGCCGGTCCAATTAAGTCACCATCTGTAGCTGGCGATCTCCGATGTGTGGCAGTGTCGTGGTCACCCAAGGCATACCGCGTCCCCGCCTGTCGCCCAGTCAACCGCAATTACATCCAATTGAAGTTCAACATCATTGATTTGGTTAATTTATTATCGCCACACATCAGCACATTCGCTGTGAACACAACCGCTGTCGGCGCGGCGATCGGTTGAACACAGCCAGACAAGCAAGGGCACAAGATCGCACGCAACCCAATAAATTTGAAGAGCGCGCTTCTAAATATAGACGGGCCCAAAGGGCAAGCGAGCATAGATACGGATGAAAACGTGCCCGCGAAGATGTACGGGTATTTGCACTCGATCCAGCACCGTTCATGATGATTTATCAACATTAACCGGAAAATGTTTGCTTGGTGGGGAGCTCTCTCCCACGATGGATACTTATCGATTCACGCATCCGTCGAATCGAGTGCCAATGATGTGTACACACAGAGCGGCAGATATTCGCGAAATTCCTTGAGCTCGGCACCCCCTCGATTTTGCGCTCGTTAGTGCTCGTCTTCCGGATCATCGTGGGCCGCGCTGAATTTCAAATTGATTGCCCTTCACGGCGCGGGGGTGCTGCTCTGTTCTCGTGAATCGCCTGTCAGAGCTTTTCGATTCGATTCATTCACACTTTCGACCCACGACACCGAGACCGAGACGGTCGTGCTGACCACGAGACTGCAACCGTGCGCTACGTCGCGCTCGTACGGTAGCCAGAGATTGCATAAAGTTCAGTGTTCAGCACTAGTCCACCAAGGGGAGGCGGTGGGCGGCGGCACACCATCGGCGATTGCATCTGGCGCGGATTTAAGTGCTTCAATTATGTGCCGTGTAGTGATTCCTCCTCTCCAGATGGTGAAACTGGATCCAATTCGGATTACATGGGGGGTTCGTGTGTCCGCGCCAGTCGCTGTCCATCGGTCGGCCGCGGCCGCAGCGCAGAAAAATGCATTTTGGAGGCAAGAGCCAGAAGGCAAAGCGTCGTAAGTTCTCGATGGGGCAGTGTGTCGGCGGCGGTGACGGCGGCGTCTGTTGCCCGACTGGGAATGATGATTGCATGTGGGATTGTTCTGCATTTACATGACATGTGTGATGTGGCCTGTGTTGTGCTCTACAATTTGTAGACTTTTGCTTGGAAGGCATTTAGGGCATCTGTGTGCTTGAGTGTGAGTATCGCGGGGACGGGTTTCGGTTTGCTTTTGTTGCTCTTGCACTGAGACTAAGTGCATTCGGATGAGATGTAGATACACGCTAAGCAGGAAACGATTAGAATTCTCTTTGAAGTGAATGTGAATGTGGACGAATCGAGATCGAAATCGCGCGCGCTACGACAGATCGGAGGCGTCATTGAAAAATCAAAGCGGATTCCAATCAAACTTGTGGCGTGCAATCTAGTGCTATCAGAATGCATTTTGAATGTCGCACTTAATTGGTAAAGGATGGGTCGTAGGAAATTGAATTCAGAAATGTGGGCTAAGCATCAAAAGAAAGCGGCGTTTGTTGGTCTAAGTGTGTGGTGAAGTTCAGTAGTGAGTCACTAAAGACGGACCTACGCTGGCGCAAGGCGCAGTCAGCCACATTAACCTAATCTAAAGCATGGTCTCCTATGGCTTTCTGGTTCCTTCGTACGGGTTAATAGTTTACTTACTGCACAGGCCACCCACGAATGAAGGGTCTGAGTCTGAGAAGCTTCATTTGCCGTCCTTCCTGACGATCTCGGCACAAGGCCCAGTTGCCTTGACTCTACACCGGAGACTCGTTCTTCATTTCCTTCTCGAAGCAAGAGGCTTGGGTTTAGTGACTCTCTTAGCTCGAGCGTTGGTGTTCATGCGTCCCATGTGGCCCGTGAGCCAGTTTAGTCGACGGATCCACATCGTTCAACGGCTCATACAGTTCCCGGTTGTGTCTTCTCTTGCATTCGTCTTCCTCGCACACAGGAGGCGACGCAGAATTTTCCTTTCAAAGGCACCAAGAATTTCCGCTGTCGTTCTGCTTATCGCCCACCTTTCGACTCCACTTAAAAGGACGAGGTCTTAGGTGGCTGATTGTACATCAGTTCTAGTGAATTTTACACCGCTTACAAATTGGCTAACGCTAGTATGTCTAGTTTGGCCTGGTAGTCGAAAAGATAAACAAGTAAGTGACTTCCTCTTCGAGTGTAGAGGGAGCTGCAAGAGCAGAGAAGGTGCATAATTGATGTCTTCTTCTGATGTTGGAAGCATTAAGAGGTTCTTTGCAGTCGCGAGGAGCAAGGGTCCCTCTTCCAATTGCCTCGAAGGCGTTGGTCTGGGTTATTTTGCATTTGTTGTAGGTACTTAAGTATTCGTTGTTCACTGCGAAGCCAATATGCACGAAGTCCCTGACTACCTCGATGTTATACCTGGCCATTGTGACTGTGACGTCTAACTTCTAAGACGTAGACGTTGTATGTTCTTTCTTGATGACGGCATGTATTTCGCTTTATTCCCATTCATCGTCAGACACATTTGAACCGCTTCCATCTCAATGCCAGTAACTGACGGCTATCTGGCTTCACGTCAATCTGGGCGGACTTCTAGAAGATCATACCTGTTCTGATGGCCTGTGAGTTGTACACGACCTTCTTCAGAATAAGGTTGCGGAAGTCTAATGACAGCCCGTCGGCTTGTTTAAAACCTGCTCTGACATTGAAGGTCTCGGTGAGTTCGTTGCCGACTTTGGAGCATACATCGTCACCCTTGACTAGTTCGGCAGGAATGTCAAGACTAGACGTGGCTGTGTATAGCTCGGCTGCTTTGAAATTGATAAATAGGCGCTGAGCGTCCATCTGGGTAACTCCTTGGGTAATTTTCAAGGATCTGCCGCAGTCTGAAGATCTGGTCTACTACCCTCGTCTGATCACCAATCTGACAAGAGCCTGATTGTTAATCAATGGTTTCAGGCTTTCACACAAAACGGTAGAGAAGCACTTCTCGGCGATGTTGAGGAGACTTGACCCTCTACAGTTCGCAATCGAAGCGTCCCGCCTTCTCGTGGATCAACGCCTTGCATCCCATCAGCAACATCTACATCCTGTTTGTTTTACTTCCAAGATGGTGCTGCAGTCTGCATCGAGGTTCTTTTCTTCACAGTCTTCCTCCGCGATCCACCTTGTAAGCATATAGAAATCCGACAGCCGCGTTGGTCTTCCCACGAACACTCACGACACCGCATTTTCCCGCTCACTTTGTGTTCAACAACAGATCAATAATTGAGTGTTGTCATGGTGATCATCACCGTTCCCCCTCGAGTACTCAATTGCAACTCCAACTGTCATGCTTCGATGAATCGAATTCGAGAGGGGTTAGGGTGGCAAGTCAGCATGTACTGCTAACTGAAACTTTGCACCTCCCTCGGTGAAGGAATGTGACAAATTCATTGCACTGCCGCCGCGGCCGGTGGCACTCCACTGCTGGCACATATTGTATTTCCGGTGTTTGAAGCGAGACACGGCAACAGTCAGACACACAAATTTTCGTGTGATATTTCAAACTCAAGTCCTTCGCGACCACTGGCACTGCGGCATAGCTCAGAAGTCGTTGTTACTCAAGAGGAATGAGTAGTGTGCGCTGCAAGAGGAGGGCATTGCAGGTGGACGGCGCCTGTTCCAATTTCCCGCCCAGTACTTTTAAATGCAACACTGTGCGCCCGTCAACTGCCAAGAACTTCCAACTTTGGCCAACTCACCCTCTCCGCCCTCAGCAACTGAACTCTGCCTCGACCGCAACGCTGCGTTGCTTCCGTGTGGGCGAGAATCGAGATGTTTGATCCCAGACGTCTGATGCATGTCCAACTACGTGATCTATTTGACTTCCTCATGCGGCCATCTGCAGTTTGCCGTGTGGATTCCTCTTTGCCTTGGTCGTTCCGTCGTTCGCAATCGACAGCAGCAGCCGCTCATCGAACTCCGCGGGCACGTAGTGAAGACGAGTCCGGCCGCATTGAAAGTGTGCGCCATCAACTTGTTCCTCGAAGTAACTGTTAATGCCCACCCAAACACACAAACACACACATGCCATGCATGAGTCAGTCTCCGTGGCAATAGGTCATTCTTCTGGCTAAGTCAACAAGTGTAAGCTCTCCTCGTCCCTCCCGATCGCCAAGCACCCGATGACTCTGCGTTCGTGTGTCCTCGTGTTACCTGGAGCCGAGGTAAATATGAGCAGCAGTCGTGCGCTTACCCTTGAGGGGATGCCAGCCCGATAACTAATTCCATTTACCTTCTGCCGACAGTCGACACATGTTTGCTCAAGTGAACTGAGCCAACGACCACTTGGGTACACGTTCTCTCTCTCTCTCTTGGTCGTGCTCCTCCATCCGCCTCTTAAGTTGCTAACGGACACCTCTTGGCTCTGGCGGGCTAACGAATTTTCACGAATGAGCCGCGTTGTCTTCGTTCTATTTACCACTTGGCCCAGAATTCCTCACGCTCCCCTGCACCGGAGATGACATAAACTCTTGTCGGCGCGGCGGCGTCGTCATCGTCGTTCCCACACCGCTCCATTCGCTGCCGTGTGCGTCTCGGTTTCAGTGGTTTTTGGCTTTCATGTCGAAAGCGTAGCCGCAATCTCTGCGGTCGGCGTGCAATTGCAACCAGAAGTGACACAACGAACACATGTTTCCCCGATGTGCACCGAAGGCATTCACGCCACGACCGCATCACTGATCCCAGGACCGGCCAAGATGGTGGTGTTCAACTCTCAAGTCAGCTGGAAGCACGCACACACACCCAGAACTCCGAACGCGTACAAATTGAGGTTAAATTTGTTTAAATCACTTAACCGATGTTGAGTGCGCAAAAAATGTGGATCTGCGATGAGTAGACTAATTCCAGAGACTTAGGCGTTCGCCCGGTTGCCCGGTTGGTCCGCAAATAACCTTTTGCTTGGATAAGTCGTCGGGCGGAAATTTATGGAGCCAGGCAACGAGGTCGGAACCTAGTTACTCACGGGATTTGTTTATTTCTTTGGCGATTCTTTGAGGTAGGCGGCGAGAGCGAGAGTGAATTGGGGGAGTTATTGGCGGAAGTGCTGGACGCTGGTGGCTGACTGTGAAGGATGGTTGGGTGGGTTCCCTTTCGCTTTCTCGCACTCGGGGCAGTGGGATACTCGGAACTGCTTTATGTTTGCCGTTTGCAAATTCACCGAGAATCTGCTGGGATGTGCTACGTTGGCTTATTAAGTGTGCTTGGGCGGGTAAATAATTGTGCGTTGCTGTTGGTGATTAGTTGGGTTGATGACCAAGGTGAGGTGCTTTAATTTGGAGGACTCGCCACTTGACTTTTGGGGGAGACTTGGAATTGGGAAGGAATTGAAACACGATCAACTATGGACATTCGGTTTTTGCTAATCAATTCTGCCGATTCCAGAGCAAAGTCATGATTCTGATCCAGTCCATGATAGGTCCTCCCACTTTGTCTGCTGATGTCGGTCGACTTGAGTAGAACGGCGACAAGCTTGTGGGACAAGTTCTTCTTAAAATTTGGCTGCAGATGCTAATTCTGTCATTGAAGTCATAGGTTTCTGTAACCGTGGTCAAGGGGTGCCCATTAGAGGATATGCTCCTCCCCTTGTCATGGTCACTAATTATCGACAAACTGTTGACAGATCTTCAAAGATCTAGCTCCGTCTTACGATTCCTCGCTACAGTCAGGTGTGGACCTGGGCCTCAACCAACAAGCCTCTCCAACAAGCGCTATCTCTGGATAGGCAGTCTCCAGTTCCGCATGTCAAGTTGATTGAGGTCATTTTTCTCTTGGTTGCGTCATATTCGACGTCACCGTCTTCTGTTGCGATGTCTCACATGTTCGGAGTAGTAGATTTTCAGATCTGGCTACATCACCATAGGTTATGCTGATTACCTGGCGATTATTATAAGCGATTATAGATAAGCACGCCACGGCAGTGTCTAGTGTCATGCAAAGTGCACCAATACAGATAGTATAATGGTGTAGCACAGAAGCATTATCAATCAATCCCTGTAAGACCGTTCTACACTGCCCTTCTTCTCAAGGAAGACACGAGTCAACTTTGAAGCTGTAGTGGTCATCCTAGTCTATTTTTTTGAAAAATAGACAAATTCCTTGGAGTGAGACAAGCGGACTGGAATTCAAATATCAAGTCCGCCATAAAGACTGCTACCAGTAGACGCGTACATGGCAGGACCTGGGACCTCTCTCCCAAAAGTATTCAATGGTTGTACACAATACTGGCGAGATTTGTAATAAAATAATCGACCATCGTTTGGTGGCCCCCCAAACTCTTCAAAATACTACAGCAAAAAGTTGCAAAAATTGCAAGGAATAGCTTCTCGTGGAATAACAGCTGTAATGCGCACCTGCCCCTCAACAGCTCTAGAGACTATTGTCGGGCCATATTCCTTACCAATCTTCAGTTGGAAGACAATTGCCAGATGGGCTATCAAAGGATGCTCAACTCAATCCTTAAAAGAGACGGCAAAGAAGTCGATGTAATAGCCACCGACTTTAGTAAAGCATTCGATAAAATATCGCACCCAGTCATTATATTTAAACTGACAGCCCTAGGTTTTCAACCTCACTTCGTCAAATGGATCACATCCAATTTGGAAAGCAGAGAATACGCAGTTACCTTCAGATCGCCTGCCGCCAAGCCCATCAAAGCCACTTCCGGCGTAGCACAAGGTAACCACCTCGGTCCATTAATAGCCGTATTTACCATCAACGATGTTGACTGTATTATTATGAACTCCCATCTCTCTGTTTACGCCGATGACATGAAAATCTATTCGTTCATCTCCTCCCCCTCTGCCCCCTACTCTCTTTAAGTTGACCTGAATAGTTTTTCTATTTGGTGTCAAAAAAATGTGTCAAAGACGCTCATTAAAAAAATGTTAAAACCAACTTCGCCTAGACCACTGGACCAATGGGGATTATCTTAGGCAATACAAGCGTTATCAGGCCTTATTCGACTAAAGGAATCCCCCGTCTTGACAATTAAAGTATAATAAAGCTAACGAGCTTCTGTCAGTGTTCTGAACACACGAGCATTAGAAAATATTGAATCATCATCAAATGTCATCCATATGTCGAAGTCTAGGCCATCTGTAGCTTACTCCTCCCCGTGTGCCTCTACAGTCTGAGACTCCTGGGTGCTTGGCCTCAATCCACAAGCTTCTCCAGCTCTAACAATCTCTTGCTAATCTCTCCAGTTTCACACAGCGCAGCTGATTGAAGTCCTTCTTCGTTCATAAGTTCTGCACAGGCTAAGACATTGTGTAGATCGCTGGCTGGGAACTATCAAAAATTTGGAGGAAAAGAATTGAAGTACAGCTGGAACATAAAAATTGTCCGTTATGTAGAATTAGGGTTGAAATTGGTGTCAGTGTCCCGTATAGAGGGGGTCCGAAGGGGTCGAAATACACAACTCGGATAGCCCTATCTTTATGCGGGGACTATGAGGAATTGTCCGTAAATAGAGGTGTTCCTCATAGAGGTCTGTCCGTAAAGAGAAGTTTTAATGTAATTGGATATCCAAACACTCCACGGTTATGGCCTTAAAAAAAGGCGGAGTTGCTTGGAGCGTCTCTAGCTCTGATGCCACGTAGCACAGCATGGTTTAGCAAGATGTCTTATCTGAGGCTAGGGCTGGTAATGTTCAAATGAAAAGCCAAGCACTACACTGCCCAAAAAATAGCTAACCTTGAACATCGTCTGCAGCAAATTAATGGGCTTACAGTCTAAGCCACTGCGATGCCTGGTAATTTATTAATCATCACAAAATTGGGTGAAGACGCAAGCGTCCTCTTTTGGGTAGTTTTGCAAGTTGTCTACGTTCTGTTTACCTTTAAATCCAACGAATCGTGGTTGAATCTTTTCCTCCGGATACCGCCGATCTACACAAGACCAAAGGCCCCTCCCGCAGCTCTTTTTTCTCAAAAAGACTGCACTGGTGTCGGCAAAACGTCTTTTGAGCCCAAAAGTGACATGGTAGTGGTCCACTAGAAACTCAGCAATGTTGTCCAGAGAATCGATTGAACGAAGGAGTGAATCATCGATATGCCGTCAGCTTCGACATCAGTAGAGAATCGGCTTATGCCTTCGAAATAGGGTCATCGATCTATTCTTGAACCCAAAGAAACAGGCTCTGCCAAGAATTATTTTGCGTTTGGTCTCGGCACTGACGCTGTGGTAATGTGCAGCTTTTCGCAGACCGAAGATCACCGAAGATTACTCAAAAGGACAAAGTTCTTCTTCATCCTCTCCTCTGCGTTGCAAACTTTCAGACAGCCAGGCAGCACTTAAAGCACTATCGTCCAACCTAATGGACTCCAAAACGGTTAAATGTTGCTACGAAGCACTGCAGTGCTTTGCCAGACACAACAAAGCGAAGCTCGGCTGGGTCCCTAGACATTAGCTCGCCTGGGCTGGCTCGGAAACTGCGTTCAGAAGTCCAGCTACAACGCTTTTTAACAAATAGGAAAACAAACTTCGCCTAAACCACTGGACCAATGGCGATTATTGACAAAGATTTCCACAGCACTTTAAAGTTAACCCTTTCACCGAACACACTCCAATAACCGTGTTAAACCTCCGATTTCCATTGCCCGAAGAAGAGAACAAAACCTCGCCGAAGCGGAGTCCATTTCTTCCAATCTTCGCAGAGCCATTCGTGCAGTAACACTGTGCCTAAATCTTCATTTTCACTGGTCTGACCACAGTCACTGATCACCTCAACGCACTTCACTGAATCCCAGTGGGGAGTGTTCGCAAATGTGACACAAATCCGACCGAGATTAACATTTATGATCCGTGGTTAAAATGTCATCGAAGCATTTTTTTTTTTTTATTTTTTTGACGTTTCATGGTTGAAATCGACACTTCCTTCCCTCGCAACGCCTGCGGCTTTCTCGACTCGATGCGTCTTCAGTGTAAGCAGATATACGAGTATCGCCAAATGACTGATGCAACGAGTTCGAGACCGCATCAGTGTGACAATTTTAGCACTCCCATCGACGCACGTCATTTCCCTGTCAAAACAACCATTTTTCTTGTTCGCCATATGCAACCTTTGTATCGTGCACTGACGTCATTGCGTCTCGACCGAAAACGCTCCATTTCTTCGGTGTTCAAGCGCAGAAATTCAACGCCTTTTTCCCCCTATCGATTTGTCTTGTTATCGTTATCTGCGATACCAGCTACTTCCGTGAGTTGTATTCGATTGCTCTTTCGCAAATACCCGATACCTACCTGTTACAGGAATTCACAAAGTATGGGCAAAGTTTACATAAACGCTCAGCGCGGTAGTGCTTAAAGTGTACCGCCGAGATACCATAAACATTCAGTTCGCTACCCGCGCATTAAAATCGTTTAATTGCTTCGTTATCGTTCTTCTTCTGTTTCGTGGCATGTGTGGTGGTGGTGGGGGTGGTTGTGGTACGTCTAGTGACACCGATAGCATGACACTTTGGCCTTTGCACGTGTTCGGATTCGGTTTAATGGACCGACCATCTGAATCTGATTCCACTCCATGCTCCACCTTCTCCTATCGGCTTTGGACAGATCAGACGATTCTGGGAAGTGGCCCATACCCACGTCAAGTCCGCTCTTAGTGGCTTTCGATTGCGCACACCGCCCGAGGGGCTGCTCTGGACGTGTCGTGGTCAATAGAAGCATTTAAATTCTTCTCTTTATTCCCCCGGCGTGGAGTACTTCTAATTAATTGGAGGAGCACACCGTGGGCGGAGGGGGGGCGCGCACTGGCAATGACCTCTAAGTGCGTGTGCTCGTTCGATAACAATGCGCGAATGAGGAGGCCGCTGTCGTTGCGCCGCCGCCACCACCGCCGCCGCCGCCGCTGTCGTTGTTATCGAATTTTGCAAAAAAAAAAAAGTGATATAATCCGTGAGTTTAAGTACGTGTGGCGAGGAGGAGATACATTATTCTTTTTCACACTTGAGGTGCTAACAAGCCGAGTGAGGCTTGCCTCTTCTGCGGCTGGCCGGTGAGGAAATCGCTGGTCTGTCGGCTTGGAATTTATGCAATCTTTGAGCATGCTGTCAGAAGATGTTTTATCTGCGTGCGTGTGCGACGTCCCGTACGACGGTCGAATGGCGTAAGTGTAGTCGGCCAGTGGTTGCATATAAATATTTGAATTAGTGAAATCGATTAGATTAATTCGATTGTGCTCAGCCTTGGACGGGTGTGGCGCGGCTCTGAGGGGTGACATGGTTATCTAATTTTAAAACGGGAATGTATTCGCGTTGCCAATTGCCTCGGATGAGTCAAGTGTGTCATTTAATTGGACTCACAGTGTAGAGTCTAGAATTCTAGGGTCTGTGTTTCATTCATGAATTTAGCAATGCGTTTCACATTCACTGCGCGAGTTTGGTGATCGAAATCGCGTTGCTGTGCATCGGGGAAAATAAGGAGAGGTTCGTTAGTGAGTGGGTCTCACCAAATTGTCTATGGGTTCCGAGAATTTGTTTTTTCCATCAGGTGAACATTGTCGTTGGTAATGCGATGACTTGGTGGATATTGTTGGACGCGTTGCGTCAGTGCACTTGAAATGCTTGGTGAACTGTGGTTTTCAGTGCTGAGCTATCACTGGTTTGTTTGCTGAAATGATGTCATTCATGATGGTCCATTGTTGCCGCTGCCGCATACTCACTCTCAACTTGACCGCCATTCATCCTCCTTGATGGATGGGACTTGTTTGTTTTGGCTTGGCTCCTGTGGCTAACCTGGGCTCCTTTATGATTTACAGCGACGTACGCTTTACGCTAACATTTTCTTGTCTTAGATATTTTTAGGAGGATTTCCTAGGAGCGAGGAGCCATAATGATTGCGTGAAAGTCGCGTATCTTACTCGCTTGAAATTTGAAGCAGAACTGTATCCAAATTTAAGAATTCGTGTGTCATTGAGGTGATTTGCGGTCATCGGAGCGTCACTTAAACCTGACTACGTCCGTTGTGCTGGCACTCGGATTATTTAATTCTATTGAAGAATGATGTGAAACTTAGATTGGACCACAAGTCTAGTTGTGGTTGACTGAAAAAGTGAGCTGCCAGAAGTTTATATCTTCGAGACATCAGGTCCTCTACTAGCTGTACCAAGATGTGGATGTTGTGAAATTCGCCGGCTGCACTGGCTCACCACATCAAGCGTCCATGGGCTCCAGCAAAGAAGGTCTTCGGATGCGATCCTCATGGTTCTTGCTTCGGGAAGGAGGGCACTGCTTAATGGCAGTGAAGTAGCGTGCCCAGGACCGTCATCGATGGAACGCAGCTGTTGCTCAGGCTCCTGCATTAGGGTAGGGCAGATGCAAAGTAGGTACTTGGTGATTTCTACCTCCACCTCAACCAGGAATTTGTGTGATGACAACTTGTCGAGTGGCGTATTCTCCCAACGACCATATTGTAATGACATGAATCAGCTTTTGGGGCTAGATCAAGTGGAGATGTGTTGCATGCTAGTCATTTCACAGTTTCCTGGTATGGTGAATGGGTCTCGAACAAATGGGTATACCACCACAACCAGGTGGCATATGTAGAAAGCTGAGCGGGCCGCAGTTCGGAAAGAGTGAAGACGATCTAAGTTGCTGTTGTTTCAGAAAATGATGCCTTCGCCGCCGACACGCCACGGCTGGGGTCGGCTAGGAATACTGTGTGAATGCTGTTGCCCCAAACTTTGGGAAAGGCAACGACGGACAAAGACGGACCACTAGCGGCAGTCATTCTCCTCCTTGCCCTGGCGTCGTTAGCTGTCCCGAGTGAGACAGTCTTTCTGTGTTCCCTTTCTGTCCGCCGAACTCTTGCTACCGTAACCTCTACCGAGTGCGAGGATCTTTCAGCCGCCCGGGCCAGGCTCAGACATTTCCTCCAAAGACTCAGAATGTGTTCCATGGACATAAGGAACCTCTCAACTGTGTCTACCATCACAAACTTTAGGAAGTCTCACAAAAATTTAATATTCACGCTACACGATTCCAGGAATAATATCAATTTAATTTCTGTGGGAGAAGTGGGAGAAGATAAACAGCCCTTAGGTTAGGTTAGGTAGTTGGGCTGCCAGCGAAATCGCCAGCACACTTAGACCATGTTGGTCCATTGTGATACCCATAGTCAGACTGCTACCACTGATCGACAACTTCAGTTTAATTTGATCCCAACGGCAAATGGTGACTGGACCAGATTTGAAAACCCGATAAAAGCGTTTTAACTTTGCTTTCACTGGGATTCGAACCGGGGACCCCTCTAACCAGGGGCAGGCACTCAACCAACGGCGCCATCCAGCTGTTTTAAACAGCCCTTGCAGATGTATATCAACAAGCGCATCTTCTAAGTACCACGAAATGACATACCATCACGGTTTGGAGAAAAGCTGAAAAATCTTCTCTCAGTCCTCGTCATCACAATGGGACTCGGCTAATTCCTGTCTCCTAACCAACAACCTCCTCTCGGCCTCAGATGTTCAGTCGGTTCACCTAGAAATCAAAGAAATAACGAATGACGCAAATTATTCCCTTGTGCTCGCCATCACGGAATGCGCCAGCTGCTGAATGGATTTCTGCTTAATTCCCTTAATTCCCTATTATCACCTATGAGTTGCCAAAGGAAAGAGGCGTCCTATCTCGATTGGCATTCCTAGGAATTGTCAACTTTGAGTCATAGCTTGCGGGTGACTTGTGCGGCTTCCCATGTCCACAGCTGTTAAGTCCAGCTGTCGTCTTCCACTCATTTCCTGTGTTTGACGAGCAACCAATAAAAACTCCAAAGGCCTACGATTGTGCCTTACGTCCTCTGGACGAGGTCGAGATATTCATGAATCACATTCGTTAAGAAATGAACTGTGAGGCACGCGAAAGGGATGCAAGTGACAGTCTGTTGTGACCGATGACGCATGAGATTGAAAAGGGCGTTTGGATGACTCCGAGTTGGTCGATATCACTTTCGATTTGTTAGCATCTTCTGAAGCAACAAGCTGTCTTTTCTCCGATCTCCCACCTCTTATTGCGATTTCGTGGTGCCAGTCCGATGTCATTGAGAGTGGCTAATCTGCAGAATATGGCGAAATGTGTGCAGATCGTGGTGGAGTTTGCTCATTTGGCGAGAACAGACTTCAAGCTGAGGCAGACTGAACCTCCGGCATAGAGACCAAATCATCGCGGACGCAAGACAGCTTGGCCTTGAAGGCTGGGAGCAGCATGTCCAGGAACGTCAGCTATTGTTCAGGCTCAGACAATCCAAGGGTCGTTGGCCTCATAAGGAAGGAAGGACGTCAGGCTATGGCTCCAAGACGTCAGGCTATGGCTCCAAGACGTCAGGCTATGGCACAAAGAAGGAGAGCCGCAACAAGAGCTTTGATGATTGTGCGTCTCCTAGCCCGGAGCATTGACGGAGCTTCTTTAAAGCAATGGTTTCCACTTCTTCCAAGTCGATCACAATTCCCATCACCTCATTGAAACTGCTGCAAAAATCCGAAAATAATTCAAAAAACGAAGCAAAAATGAAAAGAAAAAAAAATGATGTCGCCCTTCCGGTAGACGTCTCGTGAATGCATAATTAAGCAGATCTCTTGGCTTTGCCGATGTGACTGTCTCACCATCAATCACTGCGACTGTCATATGCCATCAAATGATTTCGTATGCGTTTCTGGACGAACTTTTGTGATGATCATCAATTCAGATCCGTCTGAATCTGAAATGGTTGCATATCTTTGCTTATGATTCAATTCAGCCGCACTAACGTCAACCAATGCCGCAAGTGGCGTCATTCATTGTCGTCTGACGTTCTCGCGCAATCTCTTCCTGAAAGATATTGAGAGATAACAAGGCCTTGTGCTTGTCAATCGTCAAATAAATCAGTTGTTTGGTTACAGCCCGAGATGCTTTTGATTAGTTTACGATTTTTGGTTTTTGTGTGTGTTTTGATAAGACTTATTTATGCGTTGACGCTTTGTTTTGGCTTTGTGGGGGTTTTTTGGAAGGAAAATCGACATCAGTTGCTGGGATGGACGTTTTTAATTCATCGCGGCGTCAGTTCTGTGACCAGGAGTGGTGTTTGAGTTCAGATCAAGCATTTGTCGGTTGTCTTCCAGCATTTTGAGAGCAACCCTTCAAGAAACTTACACAAATCCGAACCGCACTCGCTTCAGGAATCAAATTCACCTCGCTGAGAGCTCTTCAAACAGTCATTCGAACTTGAATGTATTGATGTTCTGTCTGTGCCTCCGAATGCGTTGTTTTCTCCCATCTATTGAGTGGATATCAATTTTGGTGGTCGTGTCTTAGAACGATTTCCACTGCAACATAAGATGCACTCAACGCAGTCTTCGGAAAAACACACGCTTGAGTGTTGGTTCAAGATGAGGCTACGATTTCTATTTGAAGTCAAGCACATTAAAGTGGTTTCAATAGGAAATGGGTGCCAGTTCAGTCAGTTTACAGCCGCGATCATGTTCACTGTGCCCTTAACAAGAGCTATTACCGTGGGAACACTGATTTAAATAAAGGGTGACCAAATAGCAATGATAGTTTTTCTAAATGCTATATTTCAGCAGCTGTCATAAGTATCAATGACATTTAGATGTCAAAATATTCAGTAAGCTTTGCCATTTTCGCCCCACGCTTGCCATGCGTGCCTGAAATGATTGCAATTTGTTGTCGAAATTCAGCGAATTCAACAAAACTCACGATTTGTGTTGACAAGCGTTTCGAGCCTTAGTAGATGTTGTTGCGGTAGCGATAGGCATGGATGGCGCATCTCCATCCGGATAGAGTACGGAACTAGTGTTATTTCATCAGAGTCATCGTGAGGTTGGTCGTCGCAAGGCAATTCGTCGCACCGTGGACAAGTTTGAGCGGGAATCCACTCTTTTTGGACCATAAGCCAACAAACAGACAGAGATTGTTGCGAAATACTGAACTTAGACGAAAATGTCGATTCGGCGCCGATCAGTTGAATTGGGCATCGTCAGAGAGTCAATCCGTCTTATTTTGTGCTTGGTTTTCGGCCTACGTGCCTACGATTGTGCCGATGCAAGAATGCAATCCGGAAGACCACAGACCGTGAGGTCGCTAATTGGCAGCTGAAAACGTGCTGGATTTTGGGCTAAAAACCATCTTCTCGGTGTCAGGTTAATAGCGACGTTAACCTACTTTCGGTGACCAGAGCTCGACAGCATCGATATATCCGGGCTGTGGCTCCAATAACACGGCGTTACATGCCACACAAGCGACGGAACGCTCGAAGTTGTGAAGGACAACTTTGGCGACTCACGGCGAACGTTCTTCAATTGGCCGCCGCAATCAAGTGACTTGACACCAGTCGATGAATTTCTGGGGCTACGTCAAGTCCTTAGTCTACGCCAATAAAACAACCACGACGAGCCAACATTCGAGACGCTATTGCCGGACACAACGCCGCACATATTCAACCGAGTCCTAAAAAAATGAACCGACCGCTTGAAGCACTGACAACGGAGTCCTGGAGCAATTTGAGTGATGTTGTATTACAAACATAATGGCATGAATGTAGCTTCAAAATAAAGTCAGAAACAATTTCAATTCAAACACCGCTGCTTTTTTATTTAAGTTTCTTTTCCTATTGTTCTTATCTGGTCATCCTGTATTCCAAGCAAAGAGGGAGAGAGAGAGAGAGAGAACCAATGATTAGAGGCCAGCATTGATCAGTAAATTTTGAATGAAACTCTACACACATCTTGAACATGTGTTTGAATCACGCAGTTTCGCGCTGAACTTATTTGCGGTCATCAACCCAAATCCTCGGTCCCCGTGACTCCAACTAGCTTGAAGCCAAATTCTACGTCAAACATTGCGTGCGAAGGGAAGTGTTAAGGCCAAGAACGAGTGCGTAGCTTCGACAGACTGATAATAATAATTTCGTTTCATTCTCAATTGGCGCCTGAAGTATTTGCTTATCAAATTCGAAAAACCCGGCCTCAATCGGAATCAAGAGCACTGTCGGAGCAGATCGATCTGGAACTCGACGAGTTCTTGAAAACGATTACAAATGTGTATTCAAATCATTGCGGGTTCTCCAATTCACGTGTTTGTACTGCCAGTGCATTGTACGAGTCCTAGTCTTACTTTGAATCTTGAAACTGAAACCGGCAAACTGCTAAGACTCTCAGTGAATTAAAAGAAGCTTCCATCAGCCCGTTGTCGGCGTTTCTAAATGACAAGGTCGAACGATAAAAATTGCCTAAAATTCAAAAATTCTCATTCGCGGCAGGACATCAATCGTGCCAAGGTCCCACTGAATCATAGAGTTCCACACTAATGATTTTATTCACGAAAAAACTAAACCGAATCAGTCACAAGGTTTCAAGGCTTCACTCGAGTGCATCCTTGACCCCACCAACCACTCGCATATCTCTCCAATTTCTACCGTTTTCTTCGCATTTTCCACCAAAACAGCAAACCCATCTATCTAAGTCCAATCACGCTGTACTGGAGCCGTGCTTTCCGAAGGACAGATACCTCATCAATCGAAAAAGAAAAACCCAATCAAGTCAGTCGCGACTAAGGCCGCCACCAGCACCGCACACAGCGACGCAGGTGGAAGCAATCTATTTCACTTGACGTCTCAATTATACCTGCTAAGCATTGGCAATTTCTCATCATCACACTGAATCGAGATGATGCTTACCTTGCCCTCTACGCCCGTGCCACAATCGAGTTCATTGCTGATGGGGGCAAATCAGTGACGACAGTCAGTGCGCTGCCGCTAGCCCTGCTCCGACGTAACCATTAATTAAATCTTATCAATTTGTGCCAATTTAAGCCCGCTATCTGAGCGCACGAATATGCGAATCTATTCACGGTGCACATTCAAAACTCGCACACAGGCCCACGGCTCGTCGTGCGTCGATTTGTTTCTGATTCGAGACCAGTTCGAGTTGTCTCTCGATAAAAAGGTGCTGGTCTATGATGGTGGTGGCGGCGGTTCCATGTGCTCCCTGCGCCCCGCTTTGGACTTTCTCTCTGGGTCATAAATTGTCTCGTGCAATTGTGTGTGCCAGCTGATGCCAGCTGGTCGGCAATTGTGTGGTGGTAAAGTGGTTAATTCGTTGCCGTCCCGCTGCCGAAGCCAAGACACAGAATTGCTGCTTCTAAGCGCACATCGAACGCATACATTGCTCACATCCGCAGGAATACACTTGTGCACTCCAGTGTCTTAAACGTCAAGTGTATATCACTTAAGTGGCAGGCAGGGCCCAGCTACCGTTCTCCCCATTCGCTCGGCTCCCCTCCCGCATTGCCATCTCAAAATGGGCGACTGCCTGCGGCTGTTATCAATTTAGATTCATGCCCGGATTGCCGCTGAAGTGGGTCGGTCGGTCGTACCGGCCAGCCAGCCAGCTAGTTCGTATCGTCGATTTTGCGTTTAGTTTAATTTAATTATGTATCTTGCGTTTATCTATTCCATTTGGGAGACGGAAGACTGTTGGGTTTTGTGCGGGATTCGCCACTTGTGATGTAATGCTGTTTGTTGTTGTGGCACTTCGTGTCTGTTGCGTGCGGCGTGCTGCGTGGATTGTGATTAACTTTTGGTTATCAGTGTGATTATGTCTGGGAAATACCGTTAATTCATGGAATTTAAACAAATACCTTCCGTAGTGGGTGATCTTTATAAGTTGAGCATTTTTCTGTCCCGGATCATGTCTGTTGGCACTTTAAACGTAATCCTAAATGTTTGCCAGGATAGGTTGTGTCCAACTGCGGGCCTGCGTGTTCGCAATATTGTTGCCCACTTTCAAAATCTCCCTCCTTAATCCATTTCAACGCGTCCAGACGTCCTAAATACGCATAATTCCGACAGCTTTCGGTCAGATTTCGCGTAACCTTGTTGAATTTTATCGAAGAATTATGTAAGAGTCACAACTGACAGTTGATTTATCGACAACAGGCACCGTTATCATGCGGTATGTCAAGCGAAATATAAAGCAAGTGTCATAGTTTCCCGAAGGCTGTCATTTTTTAATCCGCCATTTTGATAAACTACCGACTGCAAGCACATTTATGAACCTCGTCACGCACTTGGTGAACAATTTGTTGCAAAACAACGATTTTAAGGTTAAAGAGAATTTGAATCGTCGGAAAGTCGTTTCTGTATGATACGTCCGAATGGCGAAATACGAGGGACGTTCAATATATTCTCGGTATCGATATGAGGGAAAATGCGAATTCAATTTTAATTCTTTTTATTTTTCAATATAATTTCCCCTAACATCAATGCATTTGCTACATCTGGAGATAAGCTTTTTTAAACCCTCACAAAAAATAAATTTCCTCTTTTTCTGCAAAATACCCATTTATTGCCGACTTGAGTTCTTCATCATCCGAAAATCTTTTTCCACGAAGACATTTTTTCAAATCCGGAAACAGGAAATAATCACTAGGGGCAAGGTCTGGACTATAGGGTGGGTGTTGGATTTCTTCGAAACCACAATCTCGCGCAGCAGCCTTGGAAACTCGCGCCGTGTGAACAGGAGCGTTGTCATGAAGAAGCAACACACCCGCTGCGAGTTTACCCCGTCTTTTCTTTTTAATTTCCTCCCGCAAATTATGCAAAGTGGAAGCGTAGGATGTGGCGTTGATGGTTTCACCTTTTTTTTTGTACTCAATGAGCAAGATTCCCTTTGAGTCCCATAAAACTGTGGCCATGAGCTTCCCGGCAGACGGAGTGATTTTGAACTTCTTCGGGGGGTCTGTTCCTTTTTTATGCCACAGCATCGACTCTTGTTTGCTTTCAGGATCATAGTGGTGGACCCATGTTTCGTCACCAGTAACAATTCGATCCATAACACCGTCCGCGTTCTCACTACACATCTCCAAAAGCTCTCTACAGCATGCGATTCTCACTTTTTTCTGAGGCGCTGTGAGCATTCGTGGCACCCATCTTTCACTGACATTTGAAAGGTTAAGATGGTCATGAAGAATGGTGTGAATGGTACCAATTGAAAGCTTGGTGATCCTCAAGAACAAGTTTTTCGACTTCTTTGATGCTTTCTCCCGTACAAGCAGTAGCCGGGGCGCCGGAGCGGGTGTCGTCTTCAATACTCTCTCTGCCTCTCTTGAACTCACTTGACCACTTTTGCACAGTTGATAATGATGATGCGGAACCCTGGTAAACAGCCACCATCTCTTCATGAATAGTTTCTTGACTTTTTCCTTGCTTAGTGAGAAATTTAATTACAGCGCGATGCTCAATTTTCAACATCATCGTTTCAGTTGCCATTATGATTCTGTTTAACTAGAGATAAAACTCGAATTAATAATCACATTTATGTGAAATTTTACATGAATGCACTAAAATAGTAGTATTACTTAATAAATATATATACAACAACAGTTTCAACCCGATACCGAGAATATATTGAACGCATATCGAAATTTTCACCAAAAAAACCTGCAGTGGCTAGTATAGGAGTCTGTAGCTTTTTCCTAGTTCATCTTCCACCCACCTGCCAAAGCGGCCCTATTTATTAGACCTACCTATGACTTCTGTACACCTTTTGTGATGTTTTTTTACGCACCTCCATCCAACTGGAAGTCTCCTCTAGGAAGTCAAGTGTTTTTAAAGCCACGACCTTTCCTGTTGCCTGTCTCCATTTAGCCTACGCATCGTCCGTCCGCTGTTGCGGATCTTGGAATTCTCCTTAAGTTTCCCCATCCAACCACCAGTTCTGCGCCTCCCATCAACAGACGGATACCATCGGAAATTCCTATCCAAACTCCTTCCCTCACGACAGTCCAATTAGCCTCAATTCAGCTTCCATCGAAGTGCAGTGCATCACCGAAAGCGGCCGCTTCACAATCTGGTTTCGAGTGATTATTCACACTCCCCACTCGACTCCTTCCCAGAATCGGTGTGCCTGATCTAAATATTTACACAGTACTGTGAGCGAATCTTCGCCAATTGAATCACTCGTCGATTACAGTCACTCTCTTCATCATCGGTACTGATGTGCTTTCTTTTTGTCTCTTTCGTTTCAGGTGAAGAACGTCGTTCGGCCGCGCTATTACTCATCAGAGCTGGGCATGCGCGAGAAGATCTTCATCGGTGTCATGACCTCGCAGGACAACATCAACACACTGGCGACGGCGATTAACCGCACCGCCGCCCACCTGGTGAACCGCATCAAGTTCTTCATCAACGCCGACAACGTGAAGACCAACTACAAGCTGAAGAACATCGTCGGATTCACGGACACACGCGAGAATCTGCGGCCGTTCCATGTGATCAAGTACATCGGGGACAACTACCTCGACGACTACGATTACTTCCTGATCATCCCGGACACGGTGTACGTGGACGCGCGCAAGCTGAAGAAGATGCTCTACCACCTGAGCATCACGTTCGACATATACATGGGCAAGCGGACAGACAGTGGGGTTCGCCTGGAGGAGGGTGCCGGCGCGGGAGCTAACCTGTCCGACGAGAACGACCTGAAGATGCAAAGTGATCGTAACTACTGTGATTTGAACGCGGGCATCCTGTTGAGTTCGAGTGTGATAAGGAAGATGCGCAACAACCTCGACTGGTGCGTGCGGAACGGCATCACCGGGGTGCACAGTGTGAATATCGGTCGGTGTGTCAAGTACTCGAGCAGGCTGTCCGGATGCCAGGAGAACTATCAGGTGAGCTAGTCTAGCCGCTGGTGGCGGGTGTTTTTGATTTCATCTATCCGCCCGCTTGGTGCTCCGCTGAGAGATCTCTAGATGAGGGTTTGCTTTTGGCAAACAAATTGTTCGCTCGGCCGTGACGAGTTGTTGGATCACTTAGTGGGAAAGATAAATATTTAACGAACTGTCCGTGTGTCTAAATACGCACGGAGTGGTAATTGACGGGTTGGTTGGTTTTTCGATTGAAGTAATTGCTGGCGCTGAGGGGCCCGGGAAACAGCTTCCATGTGATATGTTCTGTTGAACTTCGAACTTGGGGGTTATTTTTCTTTTTTGTCCGGC